>OY728135.1:1076342434-1077081708 GCA_963277665.1 Viscum album | reverse complement strand
GACACGACACATAAAATAATAAATAAAAGATATCACTGTGCTCGTGTCGTTGTTTTGGTCACCGTGAGACGTCGTCAACGATCGCAAAACAATAACCATCGTTCCGCTCCGTGCAGTTGCTGACGCTGCACCCGAATCAAACCACTGCGCCGCTGAAAATATGCTCTGATGCTTTCTCTCAGTGTGCGACGTGAATCTTCAGAAGCCAAGAGAACGTTCCAATCCTCCGTTGCGTCGATGACTTGTCCGAACCTCCGCTGCGCTCTTGGTGATGGTTCGCCGCTGTGGGTTGCGTACCTGCTGCACTTCAAGTGGCCGAGAAGGGAAGGGGGTGCGGGTTGGGAGTGTGGCCGAGGGGCTGGGGGCGCGGGTGAGAGGGGATGGCGAGGGAGGCCGGCGGCGAGGGAGGCCGGCTGGTGCGAGAGGGATGGGAGTGGGTGGCTGCAGGCGCTGGGCAGGGTGGCAGACCTGGGGTGGAGAGGGCCGGCGGGTAAAGGATGGGAGAAGGGAGAGGGGGATTCCGCCGGGCCAAGGGTAGGCAGGGGGGCCGGTTAATTGGAGAGAGGGGGCCGGCGGTTTCAGGCGGGGGAGATAGGGGAGGGGGATCCAGCGGAAGAGGATGGGATGAGGGGGCGCGCAGGTTTCGCGGAGGAGAAGGGAGGCGGCAGGGAGATGGGGGCGGCGGTTCCAGCGGGAGAGAAAAATGGGGAGGGGCGTGGGGTTGATTGGAGAGAGGGAGAGGGTGAGGAAAAAATGGGGTGGCGTGGATAAGTGGAGCGGGTCAAGGGGAGGGGGTTGGCCTGGGTAGTTAGGGGGGATAAAAAAACAAAAGAAAAAATGTTAATTTCGAATTAAAAAAAAACTAATTAAATATAATATTACTATAAACTAATAACAAATACTATTTTATTAATTCAACCAAATAATGAAATAAAAAAATACAAATTAAAATATACATACTAATAAAAATTAATAAAATAAACTAAACTAAAATTAGAGAAACTAATAATAATAATATAGTGTTAAATATAATATAAAAAATTAATATGACTAATAGAAATACTAAATTACTAATATTAGTATATAAATTAACTAAAAATTATCAAAATATCTAAATTACTAAAAAACTACAAAAATAAACTAAAAATATAAATATTGGTTAAACTAATTAATTAAAACTATGTTAGAAAATTATAAAAATACATGCGAAATCCATGTACATCAAATCCCCCACACTTAAACTTTTGCACTCCTGGGCAAAACAATCAGAAAGAGAACACAAGTGGCCGCGGACAGATCAAAACATCAACATTACAAGTTCAAAATTTGTCAATCTCTTTCCTCATAATATATCATGCTTCATTTTGAACTTCAGTTTCAACAATAATTTTTCTTTCACTTGCATTTTTTTTAAAACAAGTACGTGCACTCATTCATCATGTGACCTACCTCACCATCACTCTCATCTCTCAAAAAAATTTGATCAATGTTTTTCTCAGTTCTCATACACATGCAGGCTTACCATAGGCTTGCCATGAATTTCACATCTCCACTAGTGGAAATCAAAATAATGCACCAATATCAAGGACTTTACATGAGGTTCAAATGTTTCTGAAGCTGTGGGACGGTGGGTAAAAAAAATTTGACATCTTTTTGGTAAAAAGGAGGGTTAAATCTTGAAATAAATGCATGATAATTCAATCTAAATGTCTCCCTCAAACTCTCGCTCCCCCACACTTAAAACACTGCTTGTCCCCAAGCATTTGATAATCCAATGTTTCGCTCTTTTTTTTTACACAACTCACTCAAATAAGATGGGTAGGAAAAACAAGTGAGTATCAGTTCCAAAACCCCATGAAATAAATGTCAGAAAATAATCCCAAAGAAAGGTACACAAGTAGCGTATACGATGTAACATCTCAATGAAGGTAGGTCATATAGAAAACTTTCTAGTTCCTGGAGTAATGGATCATCACTTTAATAGGTATCCCCAAAGTCGAGGGTTACCGCGTAATGACCACCAATGTACTCATTGTTGGAACTGAAAAGGATTCTATATTCCTATATCAAAATAATATGAAATGAATGTGGCTACTGTGAAAAAGAACTCATATGATCAGGATGGGATAATGCCAATCCATGTACATCAAATGACTCACTGCCCATCGAAGAACCCTCTCCATGAGTTAGTCTCTCTCCCCCACACTTAGATTGTAATCATCATGCAAAAATCCAAGAAATTGGTAAGGAAGGGTATCGGCTTGGGCTCATCCTAAAAGGCTCCTGCATGGCTTCTAAGGGATATACGAAGGATAAAATGTTTGGGTGGCTTAGTGGGTCA
Source organism: Viscum album (assembly GCA_963277665.1). Classification (NCBI taxonomy): domain Eukaryota; kingdom Viridiplantae; phylum Streptophyta; class Magnoliopsida; order Santalales; family Viscaceae; genus Viscum; species Viscum album. The sequence continues at coordinate 1,077,079,367 of OY728135.1, read as the reverse complement.
ACGGGGATAAAATATCAAACAGATACCTCGATCATTTTAGTACAACTTTCAAAAATTCCTATCACTTGATGGAAAAACATGGCAAGTTCTAGAAGACAAAACATGGTTGAGATTCCCTCAAGAAAAAGAGAAATAAGAGATGATTTTGAAATGGATTAGAGTCCTCGCGGGTATGGAAATATAATGTTTGGAAAGCACAGATGAGAATGAGTGCAAATAAGTGTCTCAAAAATATTCAAGTTTTTGAAAAACATCGAAGCATGAAATAATATCAGCAATCATCTAAGTCATGAGAGAAAGGATCAGATAATTCCAAAACAAGAATCAGGTGCTCAAACTGCCTAGGGACACAAGTGGTATGTTCCCAACTATGTTGCGACAAGAATACAATAGCTTTTATGTGGGTTCATCAATGACAGGAATGTTAGTTTTTTTTCAATTTTTTTTTGTTTTGTTTTTTTTACATGGTGTTTTTGGAAGCATAAATATGGAAAAAAATAGAACACTTCCCTGTGTAAGTGCAGATTGATGCGGAGAGGTTGTTTGTATCCGATGAAGCTCCAGAAATGGTATACCTGTAAAACCTACACATTGACAGCACATACTCGCATCATATCAAAGAAGTCACACCATAATAAAAAATTGTGGATTGATAAAAATATTTATGATGAATTTAAATCCACTACTGTGCCGGGAGAAAACACGATTGTTGTAAATGCATGCCATTTTATTTAAAATAAAACTAAATGAAATGAAATGAAATGCAGTGAAAAGAAAACAAACAAATGATGGTTTGCCTCCCATTGAGCGCTAAGTTTACTTCGTCTTCAGCCAGACGTTATTGAAACTCCACCAGGATCGAATGGAAATGTAAACCATGCATCTGCTTCTTTTTCAGTAGGGAGCGCGGAATTCCATTCATTGAAGATGAGTTTATCCTGCAAGCTGCACAAAATCTCAACGGAATCTTGTTAGAATAATGGATGTGTGGAATGAAATGAAATATGACAACTCACAAGGGAATAGAATATACCTCACCTGAAGAAAGACTCATCGAATTGTTGAATTTTGGGAAAAGGATGTCAATGGAAAGATCAAGAGATTACCTCCTTGAACATACACAAGTGAAAAAGTGCCATTACTAGACTCCTTCAGCGGTCGGCTTATATCCATCACATTCTTGAATGTAGTATCTGGGTTGATGATGTATCCCAATTCGTTTTCACACCCAACCACTAGCACGGAGAAATATACTGGTTTCCAACTCAATTCATGCTCGATGGTTTCATTGATTGTGCCAAGGTCAAAAATATTGTTAGAATATATGGGTATTTCAAGTGAAGTGTTTAACCTCGACGCATAGAGCAAGTGGCTCAGGATCAATTGGAGCAGATGACTCCATTATGTCAATAATGACATCTTTTTCAAATTTTCTTCTATACCACCCTCATCATAATTCTCTGTCAGTACATGTTTCACCACAAAATCAGGATCCTCCAAGCAATCCCATTCTTCCATTGTTTCTAGAAAATTATGAGTGTTCTCTTCCACCAATGCTGATTGATTCTTCGACTCCAGAAATGTTTCAGATTTCTCCATTTTAGAAAAAGTTTCGGACTCACAATGATTTTCATAAAGAGGTGATTCGATGTCATTTGTAGTGATGTCCTCTTGAGTGTGGCAATCCAATGTCTCTTGGTTCAATTCTAATCTATAATGTAAAGAATGGTCCTAGTTCAATGTCCTCTTCCATCCTCAAAAGGTGCAATTTGATAGACATTGAATGTGTCCTTTTTAACTTTGGGATGACTAGGTTGTTGAATTCACAGAAGAAGGACATGAAATCACATTTTCTGAGGGACCATTATGTTCACCAGGGCGGAAGACCAAGCTCTCATATTCTTGAAATGTGATTAGATTAGAAGAATTATTTTGTGATGGAGGGGAGTCATCAATTGTATGATAAGAAGGCAGATCAATCCCATTATCAGACTCGGGACATAGATGTTGTTCAAATGGACCCTCTATTGCACTCTCCTCGAAAGAATTGTTTTGAATTAGATCATCAAGGGGTAATGAAGCAGGTAGTTCTGAAATATGATTCATTTGATTTACTAAATTATTCAATTGATTTTCTAGATCTTTTGTTGAGGAAAGCAACTTTGCATTGCATTCATCTTGAAGTTCAAACCTCCGATTTGTCTCAGTGATATCACAATGCAACATTTGCTCAATTATTGAATCATTTGTTTGACAATGAAATATCAAGTTCTAAATTTTCAAGAATGCATTGACTTTGAAAATGATCAATAGAAGTACAAGGAATTGTTTCATAGCATGGCAAAATATTCTCATATGGATCATAGCATGGACTTGAATAAAGTTCATTGGAATAAACAGGATTACCTGGATAGCTCATGTGCGGTGAATCATTATATGTCATACCTTGAGTTGGGGCTGCGTAGGGTGGGTACTGGTTGTAATTGTGTGGTGCGGCCCACGTCATTTTGAACTTCTGGGTGTCTTGAAAATCCCTGCAATGAAAAATTCCCAGAGTAGTAAACTTTTTTTTTCATTTTAATTTTTTTTAATTTTTGAACTAAATTACTCTTTTAAAGAACTCCTAATGCTACTATTCTCCCCGGCAACGGCGCCAGAAATTTGGCACGCGCGCGTCGCAACGCGTGAAAATTTGAAATATTTTATTTACCTACTAACTACTGTAGAAGTGGCGAGCAGGGTCGAACCACAGAGAGAATGTGAGTAGACACTAGAAATGTCCTTTTGGAGGAATGTTCAGGCGGATGAGCTTTAATTGTGTGATTAACAACTAAGTTCTAAAAACTAAATGACTGTTTTAAAAATGGCTAATTAAATCAACTAAAAATATCTAAGTGAACTTAGCTATGAAAGAAACTGGCAGAGATGGAAGTGTCAGAGTCGTGATGTCCGTTCAAGTGCATGCAATGTCAATTATTTAATTCCCACATTTGAATATTTATTTATTCAATTATCACCGATTCCAAATTTAATCAAAATGTCATCTGGTCTCGTTATCTGATGTTAGAAAACATTCTAATTTTCACACAAATTATTTATCATTTCGTTCTCTGTCCTGACAAATAATTTGCGTGTCCTTATAGCACTGAATCACTTCGTGAAATACAATGACCCGTTTCTCACAAAGTCTAAGTATCTACCTGCGTTGGGTTCGCTCACATGAGATTACTTATTAAGTATCACTCATGTTAGTTTGAAGGAGAGCGCACACAAAATATTAACTTTCCAATTAATATATTTATTTATTCAAAATTCGATTGCGCGTTTGATCAAATTCCGGATAAATAAATTCTCGGATGAACTCCCATTCGTGATTACTTATTAGGTATCACACGAACGGGCACCAAAGCATGTGTGCAGGCCCCAAATGATAATTAATTTAAACGCAGATACAATTAATTAAATAAACATCCTAATGAAATTAATTCAAAAGGCAATCAAACGTAAGAATAAATTAAAGTCATGCATTCACCATCACATTTATCACAACTCTGACACAAATGAATTACCCCGCCATCACGACGACACGACACATAAAATAATAAATAAAAGATATCACCGTGCTCGTGTCGTTGTTTTGGTCACCGCGAGACGTCGTCAACGATCGCAAATCAATAACCATCGTTCCGCTCCGTGCAGTTGCTGACGCTGCACCCGAATCAAACCACCGCGCCGCTGAAAATATGCTCTGATGCTTGCTCTCAGTGTGTGACGTGAATCTTCAGAAGCCAAGAGAACGTTCCAATCCTCCGCTGTGTCGATGACTTGTCCGAACCTCCGCTGCGCTCTTGGTGATGGTTCGCCGCTGTGGGTTGCGTACCTGCTGCACTTCAAGTGGCCGAGAAGGGAAGGGGGTGCGGGTTGGGAGTGTGGCCGAGGGGCTGGGGGCGCGGGTGAGAGGGGATGGCGAGGGAGGCCGGTGGCGAGGGAGGCCGGCTGGCGCGAGAGGGATGGGAGCGGGTGGCTGCAGGCGCTGGGCAAGGTGGCGGACCTGGGGTGGAGAGGGGCGGCGGGTAAAGGATGGGAGAAGGGAGAGGGGGATTCCGCCGGGCCAAGGGTAGGTAGGGGGGCCGGTTAATTGGAGAGAGGGGGCCGGCGGTTTCAGGCAGGGGAGATAGGGGAGGGGGATCCAGCGGAAGAGGATGGGATGAGGGGGCGCGCAGGTTTCGCGGAGGAGAAGGGAGGCGGCAGGGAGATGGGGGCGGCGGTTCCAGTGGGAGAGAAAAATGGGGAGGGGCGTGGGGTTGATTGGAGAGAGGGAGAGGGTGAGGAAAAAATGGGGTGGCCTGGATAAGTGGAGCGGGTCAAGGGGAGGGGGTTGGCCTGGGTAGTTAGGGGGGATAAAAAAAATAAAACAAAAGAAAAAATGTTAATTTCGAATTAAAAAAAAACTAATTAAATATAATATTACTATAAACTAATACCAAATACTATTTTATTAATTCAACCAAATAATGAAATAAAAAAATACAAATTAAAATATACATACTAATAAAAATTAATAAAATAAACTATACTAAAATTAGAGAAACTAATAATAATAATATAGTGTTAAATATAATATATAAAATTAATATGACTAATAGAAATACTAAATTACTAATATTAGTATATATATTAACTAAAAATTATCAAAATATCTAAATTACTACAAAACTACAAAAATAAACTAAAAATATAAAAATTGGTTAAACTAATTAACTAAAACTATGTTAGAAAATTATAAAAATACATGCGAAATCCATGTACATCAGATACGTTGGGGGAGCCTTCGGACAGGCCCTCGGATCCTCATAAATTTTCAAAGTCATTATTGTGCAAGGGATGCATCTTGCGTGCGGCCCCCCTCTAAGACAGGCTTACTTGCATTCCACCCATCTGAGATGCGTGCAGGCCTGATTCTTGCTCGTCTCCGGTCCAACTTGCGTGCAACCCCCTGTTCTACACGCAGAACCTCAATCTCGCGTGCCATAGGTCCCACTTGTGTGTCGCCGGTCCAACTTGCTTGCAACCCCATGTTTTACATGCCGCACCTCCATCTTGCGCCCGAAACCTTCCTTTTTCATGAAGACTTTCTATTTTAGCTTGAACCATTCTCTAACATGCATTCCATGGGATGCCCTCACATTGAGGCAACTTGTTCAAACCACAGTTACGCGCGATGCACCTACATCCCACGTTCATCCACCGTGTGGCCCCTCAGGTTTGCACAGTGTAATTTCAAAGTACCATAGACGATACTGCATATTGCGTTACTTCACCTCATGTTTCTTCACATAGGCACACTAATAGATATTTATTCTTCGCATTGCCACGCTAACGTGAACCCCTCAATGGTTCACTCCATAAGACACCCTAGCCACAGCGTTGCCTGTCCCTTCTCTTCTCTGAGTTGCAGAGGGTACCCGTTATGTATGTTATAGAGGTGTGGAGAGAACTTGCATCATCCGAGATGTAGGACGTTAAACTTCCAAGAACTGTTGTCCTCATAACATGACGTTAAACTGTGACCTCTACCCGTACCATGCACACAGGGTTCCCCCACCTTGGACATTCTGCACACCCATTGGTCTCCATTGGAGTTAGATCATTCCTCACATGGAATGAGGTCCTCTTTATCGGAGCAACATCTGTCCGTTTGGAATGGAAAACCATCTTGGTGTAATCCCTTATCCTTTCTTGTAGGAGGAATCATCCTTGCTCCTCCTTTCTTCTTCGGTCCCAAAGAACAGAGGGTCGGGATGGATGCCAAACCCCTCCTTTTTTAGGTGCAAAATCCTTCTCCAGCTGGTCTTTGTCGCCACCAGGCCTCCATCCTGGATTAATTACCAACTTCTCTGGGCATATGACCATGCATAATCCTCTATTTCCTCTTTGGGATTCTAACTACGTGTAAGTCCCACTTCACCTCCCATGGACACACCTTTTGTGATGTGATCATCTGGTATCTACTACCTCTTGTTTCTCACACTGAGCCTGACTCGTGTGGGCTTAGAGCAAGCACTGACCATGGAAACTTCCCTGGTAAACCTATATTATATTCCCCATACAACCTAAACTAAGAGGACTTTGATCCTAGCCAACTCAGGGTACATAGGAAGCCTCCCTGAGGTTCAATCCCACCTCCATCCATTGGTCCCGACCATCTTCACGTCGGTCCACCAAGACCCCAAACATAAAATACATGGTTTTTGATCCTTGTTAACACAAGGTACATAGCAATCCTCCCTGAGGTTCAAGCCCACCACCCATTGGTCGCTCTGACCCCCTTCACATCGATACACCAACACTTTGGGCTGTCTTAAAGAATAATCTCCAAATGCCCCCATGAGCTACGAGGTATTTCATCCTTAACAAGGCTAGGTACGTAGAAAGCTAGCCTGAGGTTCAAGCCCAAAATCTGGTCATTCCGACCACCTTCACATCATTTTACCCCCATCCTTCATGACATTAAACTATGGACCCCAATCCACGGTAAGATGTTATGTCCTCAGTCAGCAGTAATCCGTTGCACACAAATCCTACCCAAAACTACGTAGTCTTTGATCTTTACCAAGGAAAGGTATTTAGGAAGACTCCATGAGGTTCAAGACCAGTATCAACCCGGACCCCATGTACTCATTCACGTCAGTTCAACGACTCCTAATCCATACCTATACTATGTGGAGTTTGATCGTTGCAAAGGCAGGGTAAGTAAAAAGCCTCTCTGAGGTTCAAGCCCAATAACCAATGGTCCTGGCCACTTCATGTCAGTCCACCCCCGTCCTGTATGACGTGAAACTGTATTCAAATTTTTCCCCCATTCAATGACAAGATATTGTCAATCCATTCAGCGGTAAGCTGTTGTCAGCCTCTTTCAATGGAAAGCCATTGTAACACCATTCAACGGTAAGCCGTTGTCAGCCTCTTTCAGTGGTAAGCTGTTGTCACTCCATTCAGTGGTATGTCATTGACAGCCTCTTTCAGCGGTAATCCATTATCACTCCCTTTAGCGGTAAGCCATTGTTAGCCTATTTCAGGGGTAAGCTGTTGTCACCCCATTCAGTGGTAAGCCATTGTCATGATGAACTACATTCACCAAACTATGCGGTTAGTGATTCCATTGCATGGGGATACATAGGAAGTCTCTTCGAGGCTCATGACCAACTTCGCTGTTTCCCTTGTGATGGTCCTATTTCATTCCCCTCCACTTCATTCATACACCCATCATCCATCATGATTCTTTTCTAGGATTCCACATCTCGGTGAAGTTATGCCATCTCATTCCCCATTCCCATCAATAGTGACCGAGACGTCAACCATATGTTGGCCCCAACATCAGTGTTCCCTCCAGGGATTTAACCCTTATGATCCACTCTAGTTAGTGTTATGATCAGTCTGATCTGTATCCGCTAGATATTAAACATGTGGCATACCCTGTGTTAAACATGGGATGTTGAGGAAAACCAATGATACATGCCCATGTCATATGATTTTCTGCGTTATATGTGGGATGCATCGAGTCCCATGCCCTCGAGAAGCCCTATAATATGGGATAGAAAATAGAAGCGCCAGTGTCCCAGTGTCCAGACACGCCAGTGATGCCTAATGTGACTACCCACCAGAACAAAGGTTGCTACCCTGACCGGACCCCTTGGAATGTCCCGACAAAAGCAGTGTAATTAACTGATGTCCATGAAGATATGACGCTAGGAAGAGTTTCATAAACACCGTATTAAATCTATAAGGGAGACTCGGACTAGGTTACAAGTTCCAAAGAGGAATCCAAGGAAGGAATAACTGACATCCCATCACCCCATTTAGATCAAGGAGCAAACATCCCTAAAAATGTGATGGATTTCACCTTCCTTTGGAAAGTGGTAATGCAGGGCAACAACTGCATATCCCACAAAAGAGACGGATGCACGCGCCCAGGTGAAGGTGTCAAAAACAGTATATCATGCTTATGATTCATGATAAATTTATGATTCATAACATGGATAAGATGCATATTGTGGTTATGATTCATATTGTCATTACGATACATTACATGGTTACAATGCATAATGTGATCACATTGTATAACCTGGTTACGATGCATAATAAGAACACGATACATTTCCTGGTTACGGTTCATGACTACAATACAATACATAACTAGGATTTGATGCATGATTATGATACAATACTTATCCTAGTTACGATGCATGATTACGGTACAATACTTAACCTGTTTATAATGATTGATAATGATACAATACATAATATGGTTATGATGAGACATATGAATATGATACATAGCCTGGTTACAATGCACCTACTTACAAAAAACATCATAAGTGTTTACGTTTTTAAAACATTTTTTTGGATATGATAAGAAAAGAACATATGGGAATATGATTTAAAAAACAAAATATGATTTCGATTTAGAACAAAAAATTTTTTAGGTTACTATGGACCACCGAATATGTGATTATGATATATGTGATTATGATTGTAAAACAACAATATATGATATGAAAACAACATTTATTATTTCGATATAAACAAAATTCATGATTATGATGAAAATACAAAATATATGAAAAAAATATGTGATTACTATTGCAAAACAACATATCTGGTTTCATTGTAACACAACATACCTGATAATCAAGAAGTAATTCATGATTTCCAAAAAAATATAAATGAGATTGTAGAAACATATTTTGATTCAATAATATCCAAATTTTGGAAAGAACAAAACAAAATTATTAATAAATACTTATCTCCCCTGTGTTTAGTAACTCTTCTGAATGTAATAGTGAATATGACCAATTCCACCCTTGGATAAAATATTACTAATGATTTTATTCTATTTACTTTTACTTGTGAGTTCTCCCCCTTAATATGGCATTCACCCTTTTACCTTTTTATGAAGGAAACATATTATTTTCAGAGATATTCTACCCCTTTGTATTTCTAAAAATAATAAGGTAAAAAATTTATTTCCTTCATAGAGTGAGAGAAACAGAGTGCAAAACAATAGATATTACTTGGAATGAAACAAAATTTTATTACAATAAGTGTTCTAAAAATAATTATCTACGCATTTGTTTTTCCATGAGATTAAATATTGAAAGCATCATCTTCATGGACTATTTTATATCCTCCTTCTGTTTTTCAGGATCTTCTTACAGAACCCTCAGCTTCACATCCTATTAAGAAATGATCGAATCTTGTTTCTGGAGTCATTGTTCTAGAAGATGGTTGATTTTTTCCGGAGCCTTATTACTTAAATTCATGGAATTGAAATAATCCAATATAACACTATAGGCATTCTACAAAATTACTTCTCTATTTTAGATAGTGAAACCTCATTACATTCATTTTCTAAATTGGAATATATATTTTTAATCTCTTCAGAGGCTATTCTTATGGAGGTACCTGATCTCTGAAAGACATCAAGTTTTACATTCAAATCAACAACCAACTTTTGATAGATCGAATTGAGATAATTTACCCTGTCACCAATTCATATTTCATGTACAACTGATTCTTTATATTATCATCAATTTTGTATGACCAATTGACCACCATATTACAAGATTTGTTATGCTCAGTAGCACGTTCCTTGAATATCTTAAAATCAGCTTCAAGATTCAAAAAAAATTCCATCAAAATCATGATAGATTCCATTCTTTCATTGTGCCCATTTGAAAGGACTACTATCCTATATTAAATTTTTTAGATTAATGTTATCATGTTTTATAATATATTCAATGATTTTATGATGTACTCAATTCCCTTTAATGTCATAGTCCTTTCAGAATCTGTATCTTCAGTGTATTATGGGAGATCACCAAAATGAGTTTCAGTGATGATATGTTTAGCTAGGTGATTATAATTCCTATCATATTCTTATTTTTTTTATTTATCTGAAAGGTGAATGAGTTTCTTGGAAGAAACAATTTAATACACTTCCTTGAATGGATGAGGAGATGAAGATGGGAATTTGAAGGATTGAACTTTGGAGGATTCATTTAAATGGTTTATCTTGTTTGAATCCTCTTCCTCTTCTACTAATTCTTCTTCTTGACCTTGTTATTCTCCACGTTTTACTTCTTATTCTTCTTCTACTTGATATTATTGAATAAAATATTTTGTAGTCAATTGTTCATAAGATTGTTTTTCTTTTCCTTTATTTACTAGTTCTGATTGAGTCTAAACATTTGGCTTCTTTATTACAATGTTGGTTTAGTATTGTGCAACTATTTTGAGAATACTATCAATGTCAATTGCTTGGGCCATTAAATTATTTATTATATTCTTACTTTCTACTTATTTTAACGTTTCCTAGGATATTATTTTTAGGTACTGAGCTTCATCAGGATACAATCCAAACTGAGGATTCCCTTCTTTCCATTCTTTCTTTTTCTTCCTCCGCTGAGAAGCAACCTCATCAGATACAACCATTTGTTTCTTTGTATTTCTGAGGATTGTAGTCATTATTTCCTTTGTTTTACTTGAGGATTCCTTGGAGGGAATAGAATGGTTTTCACAACCTTTAGCCACTTCATTTCCATTCCTATATTCCTGCTATTTTTCAATAAAATATAATTTAGGATTGAATCATAAATTAAGTATCTTTATTGTTTTCGTACTTATGAGAGGATACATATAGGATATCAAATGTGAAATGATTGAAACATTGAATAAGACCAATCATTCTTTTAAAAACAATCTATAAATAGTGGGAAACTTTACCAGCGGTGACTTTATGGAACCTGATTTGAGCATATTAGTTTTCAAGTAAATGAATCCCACTATATTAAACGTCCTTATATTCACCAAATTATCGAGCACAGAAACATCTGAAACTTTTAATGTTTTCTTATCAACCAATCTCGGAACTAAAAATCCTTACATCCAGAGGGATATTAGTTGATTATATTCTAATAAATGAGGTAAATTCTCTTATCCATATGAATATCAAAAAGATATTATTAACATTTTCTCATATCAAAAGTCCCATCCAGTTCTGGTAATTTATAGAGAGTACATATGGAATCACCCTCATATTGAACTCCTTGGAAGGAAGCCGATTTTTTTTATGGAAGTTATACAATTATTTATTATACATCATAAAGGAAATATTGAGGCCATTTTATAACTCCATTGTTTTATAAAATATTAACACATCCTTTTAATATAATAAATCCTAATCTAAATATGGTATTTAAAAAAAATATTCATAACTTAAGGCCTCATTCGATGTTTTAGGTTCAAATCGATATATAAAAGACAGATGTTCTATTTCATTCAAATCTATTAGAAGATAATGGTTTTCTTAAAATATCATCATGTTGTATTTGCATATTGATGAATAGAAAAATAATATCTCGTTTTTGTGTGTGATCTCTAAGAAAGTGATGCCTAATATCTATGTGTTTTTCACATGAGTGATGTGTAAGTTTTTTTACTAAGAGAGATGGCACTAGTATTATAACATAGTATTCAAGTTTTAGTAAATGTAATTGCATAGTAAGTGGGTATATGTTTCATCCACAACACATGAGCACAATAACTTCTATCTATTACATATTTAGCTTCAGTAGTGGAAAGTGCTACAGAATGATGTTTTTTTCTTGAAAAACACACTAATGAATCTCTTAAAAAATGACATGTTCCATTAGTAATTTTTCTATACATTCTAAAACCACCAAAATTAGAATCTGAAAAACGTTTTTGAACAAAATCATTTCCATAAGAATAAAATAGTCCTAAATCCACAGTTCCCTTTACATAGTGAAAAAATCTCATCACTGCTTTTAAATGATTTTCGTTTGGATTAGATTGATATCTTTCACATAACGATACTAAAAAAATTAGGTCTAGATGAATTTATATTATGAATAGAAAATTTTCTGTCATACCTATAAATTTTGTGTGATCTACTGGTTTCACAGCTTCATCAAGATCAAGTGTGTTTGAGGTACTGATTGAAGTGATTATACTTTTAGTGTCGTCATATCCATACTTTTTATGTAAATATTTGATATAATTATGTTGGGATATATTGGTTCTTTATACTTTTTAAGAAATTTTAAAACCTAAAAATAATTTTAACTAAACCATCATAATCCTTTTAGATACATATTTCATTAGATTCGCAAAATAATAAGTTAGAGAATGGTGATTTGATCTGAGTAAAATTTCATTAACATTTATTTTAACAATAAAAATGATTTTGTTTTACATTTTTATAAAAATATTTGGATATTCACTTCATTATTCATAATTTCTTTGAAAAATAAATACTATAAGTCTATCATACCAATCTCTAGGGGCTTGTTTAAGGCTATATAAAGAATTTGTAAGCTGAAAAACATGATGAGAGTGTTTTGAACCTAAAAAATCAGGAGATTGTTCTACAAAAACATCTTATTGTATGAAACCATTAAGACAATCTCATTTTACAAGATTTAAAATTTAAATAATGTTTCAAAGGATAATTGAATTTGAAAAGATTCATGTGTAGATACCAGACTTAGGTTTCTTCATTGTCTATTACCTTTTATTGATTATAGCCTTTATTTAGAAGTCATGAATTTTTTCTAATAATGACTCCATTTTCATCATTTTTTTTATAAATACATATTTTACTCAAATTACAGTAGTTTAATTAGGTCTTTAAAACATGGTCCAGATGTTATTCAATTAAAAATAATTTATTTCATCTTTCATTCCATTAATCCAATATTCATAACTTAAGGCCTCATTCGATGTTTTAGGTTCAAATCGATACATAAAAGACAGATGTTCTATTTCATTTCTCAAGTAATTTCTATTTCTTATTGCTTGATTTACATCACCAATGATATTATCACTGGGATGATTTCTGAGAAACAACTGTTTTGGGTTTTATAAACATGTTCATCAACATATGGTAAATATTTCAGATTCATTTTCTTGATTATTTCCTTTTTAAAATTGTTTTCAATCAAGGGTTGATATTCAGTTTGTGAAAACACATATGTTGATATAGTAATATATTTTTAAAAGAGGGATCAATTTCATCAAATTAATATGAACTATTTCCTCTATAGTAGAAGATTTTTCTTAAAAACTGTATAAGCCATAAAAGTAGTGGAATAAACTAGAAATCTTCATTCATCATATTTGGGATAGAATTTATATAGAAAATCTTTAGTATTCAATATTAATACATTTCTTCCAAATACTCTGAAGTAAGATACTTTAGGTTTTCTCTTAGTCCACAATTCACAAGGTGTTTTATTAAAAAAAGGTTTACTTAAATCTCGATTAATAGGATAACATACAATACTTAGATCATTATCCCATAAATTCTTAGCAATTTAGTATTCACTCAACATAGTTCATTCCATTTCCTGGAGAATACAATTTATTCTTTCAACAAAATTATTTTTCTGAGGGGTGCTTGGAGTTGAAAATTTGGGAGTCATACGTTTCATACTACAGAAGGTTTAAAAATAGTAATTTTAAAATTATACACCACAATAACTACAAATAGTTATTAGTCATTGGTTTTTCTCATTTTTTACATGGGATCTAATAGTTTTGAAATTGAAAAATACTTCAGATTTATTTTCTAAAAATAGAACCATGTGAATCTAGTGTAGTCATCTAGTAAAACAAATACATATTATTTGCACACAATACTTACAGTTTTTATAGGACCAAAAATATCCATGTTCACTAATTGTAATTAATTATAAGTTGATAAATTATTAATTTATATAATGCTAGTTTTATGTTTCTTTCCATACTGAAAAGGTTCATAAACTTTTGAAGAATCAAATATAAGATCTGGTAGATCCTTAACATGTCATTTCTTTGAGAGTTTACAATAGTTACAAAGGTTATAGTGTCAAAACCTTCTATTACATAACCATGATTGGTCTTCCATTGCACATAAGAAAGGTATGTCTTAGATCCTATGGTCTTATAAGTTAAGTGTGTATACATTCTCTTTCCTGTGGGCAGAAATAATGAATTCATCCATGGAATTATGAACTATCCATTTATAATTCCTAAAATTTACAAGGTACCCTTCATCACATAATAGACTTATGGTTATAAAGTTGTGTTTAATATCTTTAAAAAACAAAACATTTGAAAATAAAACTTTTCCTAAAAGAACAATATTACTTATACCAATGATATTTCCTTCAGAATTATCTCCAAAGGATACACTTCCAAATTTCATTTCAATGATTTTTTTTAATGAAATATATGTTAACAATCATATTTAAAGAACAACCACTATCCATGTACCAGATATTCTTATTGATTGTACTCTTTTTGATTTACTAAAAAAGAAACAATTAAATTTTTAGAACCCAAACTTATTTGGATCGAGAAATGTTATATAAAATAACCTTTGGTATCAATTGCGACCCAAGGCCTTGGTACCTCTTGTTTTTACAATGTTGCTCAAATTAAACCTGAAGGGTTCAACCTCATGAAAGGGGATTCCCTCATATTGCACTAATTTCTCCCCCTTAGTCCCTCTTTGGTTGTACCTCTAGCCTTACACTCTCCCCTTCATCTCTTATAAATAAAAAACGATGGTGATGATGAATAGAGTTGAGCACTTTAGGGGAAAATAGTTATGAATAAAAATCAGTTTTGAATGAGTATAACCAATTCAATAACTATTCCTTATAAGATGAATTTGATAATAAATTTTTTCAAATTATTTCCTTCCAGTAGTAAAATTTGATAAAAGTTTGTTAAGAGAAAAAGTGTCAATATTAAGTTCAATGACAAAATTATAATTATCTAAAGAAATCGATAGGGAATTTTTTTTGTTTCAAAAATAAAAAAATTGTTAAAAGTACTTAGAAAGTTTACCCTTCTAAGAATTCACTTCCATAATGTTTTTTTAAAATATTTTCAAAATATAGAGTTTTATTATTAATTTCATTTGAATTATATGATACTTATTTTGCAATGACAGATATTCTAGAATTTTTCGTATTAATATTTTTCATGAGATTGGAATTATCATTATTAATTCATTTAGAAAATCTAGATACATCTAAAAATGAAGGTGAATTATCCCCTGTTGAGGAATATTATTCACACAAAGAGTAAGAATATTTCTCATTAGGGTAATTAAAATTTAAATAAATTTTTTCAAAGTGATTCTACAATGTGTACCACAGAAATGAAATAATAATTTTCAATAGGTAATCTGTCTATGAGTTCTATATTCTTCTCACCGAAAGATTCATATTTTGGAGATTTGTCTAATGAATCTATACTAATTTCACTCCATGTATCATTTGATTCCAATATGTTATTAGTCTTATATTGTAATATTATTTCTTGTTTCTTTCAGAATGGTTTTCCTTTCTGTCTTTTCTTTTAATCAATGGAAAATCTGGTCGAATATGACCTGCTCTTTTACATTGATAACAAGTTATATATGAGTATTTCTTTTCCTTTTTATATTTATTTTTAAATTTGTACTAAAAATATTTCTTTCCCACAATCTTGTTCAACATTCAAGAAATATTTTATAATTTATTCTATGAGTGATCACAATCACTAGATTCTAGAATAACAACTCCTTTTATAGATTTGGATCTTATTAACCTTTTAGTGTCTTGTATTTAGATGTAGTAGTAAGGGATACACTTCCATTACCATTCTTCTTCTTATTAAAATATGAATATATTTTCAATCTTTCCTCATGTTGTAAGAGAGTACTAAATAATTCATTAAGAGTGATTTGAGTAACTTTCTTATTCTCAAAAATAGATATCATTTTTTATTACCACTCATTATGAATTATATCAATTATATTTTCCACTAGTACTTCATCATCAAGACAGGTTTCTACCATTGATTGAATACTCTTGACAAATATCATATATTTTTATGGAATCTTGCATACTGGTTCTCCATAGGGAAAAAAACTATGATATTCATCTCATTGCACGGATCTTCTTGTTTCTATAACATTAGATTTACCAAAATGTGTGTCATCGAATTTCTTCTAGATACTATTGGATTTTTCTCATGATGATTTTTTAATAGTATATATTCATATTCACTAATAATAACAAAGTATTGAGTACTTTGTAATTTTAGTGATATTGATGTTTCTCTTGGTGGGTGAAAGATCTGACTTCCTTGTCTAGAATTTTTTAATCTTCACTGAGTATTAAAAAATTATCTACTCCTGTATTAATAACAAATGTCTTCATTCTATATCTTTAATACTCATAATAATTCCTATTAATAATAGGTGGTCTAGTTGGGTTCAGATTTTTAATTGACCCAATATTCATTCCTTTCATCTTATAAATCAATACTTTTCCACTCTACATGTTAGTGTAGTAAGTAAATAAAAAAAAATATTTGTATTAGAAATAAAATTTTCTTAATGATATAAATAAATTAAGTAAAATAAATCAATGGAAACCTCATTTGATACAAATTTTTGGATCATAATATAGATGTATATATACTTGAGATGGCACAATATAAGAGGGGGTGAATTGTAGGTTTAAAAACATTTTATTTAAACTCTTAAGAACAAACTTATTTTAAGAGGACTTAAACTAATAAAATTAACAACCAATACAAATTACCATATGTGTCCTGAATCTTATAGATATGATATTATGTAATAACACACGTAAGGAAAAATATTTTATTTTAATTGCATAAAATGATCAGAGTAACACAAATGGAAATGAGTTTACCATACAACGTAGAGAATCTATTAATAAAATATGTAATAAACAAATTGAAATTGAAATAATTACAGTAGAATAGAATATGAATATAAATATGAAACAAAATAATTCCCTTTATATAAAAAATAGAAGTGGAAATGTAAAATGTATCAATATTATTTTATCCCAAAGAGTAGGGTATCCTTTAACAAAGGATAGAATGTTTGTTTTAACTCCACCTAGGCAAGATCTCGATACGATGATCGGCACGACTGTATTCCTATCCTTGTAAGACCTAAATTAAGAAGGTAATCAACACCTATATCATTAAAACACTTGAAATCCCTCGATATGATGATCAGAATCACTTCTTCCTATCCCTCGAATCCCTCGATCATGATCACAATGATCAGATGCAAAAAGGAAAACAATCACTTTTTAAAATACAAGAACAAGGAACAATCCATTCATATGATGTATCTACAAGTATTTCACACGAATCATGATAGAATTCACACAGTCAATCTATAGAACATGAATATCAAAATTTCGTTTACTCTGGTTCGAATGACCTTCTATTTATAGGACTTATTTTCAACGTTCCTATTTCCTCCAACGGTCATATTTCTATTGAAAATTCAGAGGGACTTGGACACCATTCATTACAATGGTCAATGAAAACAGAATACAAGACATAGTTTTGATTGGGATATTGCTAAATTTTCTAAAATAATTTTCATTATAACATTGTAAGTACCAAAGTATAAAACAACGAATTTGAGAAACGTGTATACTGTAATTGGAGTAAGTCAAGAGTTCAATGCATTATATGAGTACGATGCATAACATGGTTATGATTTATATCGTTATTACGATGTATATAATGGTTACAATAAATGAAAAAGTTATAATACATAACATGGAAAAGATGCATATCGTGGTCACAATTCATATCGTGGTTATGATACATACCATGGTTACAATGCATAATTTGATTACGATGTATAACCTTGTTATGATGAATAATAAAAACACAAAACATATCCTGATTATGATGCATGATTATGATACAATACTTAAACTAGTTCAGATGCTTGAATACGATACAATACTTACCCTAGTTACGATGCGTGATTACGATATAGTAAATAACATTGTTGTCATTCATGATTATGATTCAATACATAATCTGGTTACGATTCATAATATTAATATGACACATAGCCTTTTTATGATGTACATGGTTATAAAAACATCATATTTGGTTAGGATTGTAAAACTATTTATGTGGTTATGATGATAAAACAACATATGTGATTCCAATTGAAATCATACTGCATAAGATTACGATTTATAATAACAACATTTGTGGATATAATGGAAAACAAAATATGTGATTACGATATATGTTATTCTGATTTTAAGACAACATTATATGATAAGAAAACAACATATATGATTTTGATATAAATAACACTCATGATTAAGATGATAATACAACATATTTAAAAATAATATATGTGATTACGATTGTAAAACAATGTATTTGGTTACATAGTAAAACAACATAAATGGTAAAAAATAAGTAATTTTTGATTTCGAAAACAAAAAAGATCAATGAGAAAGTCGAACAATATTTTGACTCAATAATAAAATGCATATTTCATGTCATTTTATAGTATTTTACATCAGTTACTAAGACATTACAATAAATGTGATGTAAAATGATATAATGATGGTGTCAATTCTATTGTTAACATTATAAATGTCCCTTTAACCTTGTTTTTATAAAAAAAATTATGTATTAAATATAGTACAACACAATAAATAAAATACGTATTACATTAGTATAACTAATGTATTGTTAAATTAATTTAGAGATTATTTTTTAGGGATATATTATATTTTAATTCCATTCATTGAATTTTTATATAGGAACAAATATAGAAAATATTGATCATGTATACTCTTTTATAACATTAATGAATATGGATATATTATTAATATTCAATTGATAATAAAAAATTGAAGAATATAATCACCAAATAAACTATAGTAATGATTTTATTATAATAAATAACATATGAAATTAACTCTATAAAAAATATCTTCTCTTAAACTAATTAACCCTTTAAAACATTTTTCATTTATGAATAAATTTAATAAATAATTGATTGTAAATAATTTTCCATTAAACCCATTTTATTATAATTTATTCTAAAATATTAATTAAGATTGGATAGCAGTACAAGGTATTATAAAAGGGGGACCTAAATGTAATCATCTACGATGTCATTCAATGTGTTTTGATTACTTGTCATGTTATGCATCTTCTTAAAGAAAAATATAAGGAGATATAATGGGGAATCATCAAGAATACTACTTCCATCACAATCTGACTGATATAGACCTAAAATTCTATTCCTAGAACATTCCAAAGGATGTTACATGACCTCACAAACATCATTTCCTCTTAAAATTCATGAATGAAAATATAGAGTAAATAATGTTCCTACCATGATAAGCATCATTTGTAACTACCAATACACTATGATTTCTATATATTATAGTATTTAAAACCTACATCGTTAGGAGTATGTTTCATGATTCCAATAAGATGAAAACACACACTTTTATGAAATCATAATATCCATATATATATATTTATTTATTTATAAAACAATAGATATAGGAAATGTGTTTTTTAATGTTTTAATCCAACATATTTTTATGATTTATCATAAAAAATTAAATTTCATCTATTTGGTGGTATTTCAGAATTTTTACCGCTTATTGTCTTAATATATCTCATCGATTTCATAGGAAATCAACATAAAAAATTATTATCATTATTATTTGAAATTATTTTGAATAAATTATTCATAGTAAGTTTTCATTAATAACTCATTAAAAACATGAATTTAAAATTTCACAATTTATATTTTTTATGGAATTAGTAACCAAAAATTATAAAATATAATTAAATTTCTCAAAAATTATTTTTAATGTCAATTCCTATTAAAAACTACATTTAAAATACTTATAAAATTATTATTAATGGTCATATTTAAAGGATATTGAAATCAGTTTTTGAAGAAGGTTTTTTAAAAGATGGTGAGAAAGGCAGTTTCCACTATGATTTTTTTGATCCATGTAGAAATCATGTGCTGTAAAAAAGGTTTTTTCATTTAAATGTAAAATTCATGGTTTTATTTGAGTACATTATTCATTTATTAATGAAATTAAATTTTTTAAAAATAAAACTACCATAAGAATGACAATATTAACATGGTCTATTAAAATGTGTTGTTACGTTAAAAAGGACATTTATCATTAAAAATTATAAAATAAGGGAAAAAATTATGTAATTATTTTATAATTGGATATTAGAATATAAAATTATGAATTCATTTTGAGTTTTTTTAAAAAAATATAAATATAAATATATATCTGTATGTTGGTAATCATGTGTGATAAGATTCTATAAAATTATGGTCGGTGTTATATACAGTATGAAGTGTGGATATAAAATATAAAATTATAAAAAATAACTCATAACACCAAATTAAATATTTTTTCATGATATGTAAATTTTTTTTTGAACTTTATAAGAGAATGAAACATGATTTTTGGAAGTAATGTGAGATTATAATTATTAGTTAAAATATATTTTCTGATGAAGTAATTATAATGAGACAATTAAGCTATTCTTTATATATATAATTATGTAATTTATTTATTAAAACAACATAAACATTATAGAAAAATTTTTAAAATTCCCTTTCAAATATTATAATAGTTGTTCTGTAACATCTAGATTTTATTTTAAAATGAAGGATACATTGTAATTATGGTCTATATTTTTATTCAATTATCCAATATAATTTCTATACGTGTTCTACGTGAATAAGATATATTGGGAGGTAACTTTTATAGGGCGATTTATACACATGTATAAGTGACTATTAATAATATTACTTCATGTAAAATTATATTTCTAATTAAAATTTATGAAATATTATTTTCCATATCATATACAAGAATGTGATAATAAAGTAGAAATGAGGCAAATATTTGGTGTTAAATGGAAAATCCATTATAGAAATCCAATGAAAATAGTACTCAAGAAAAATAAGTTCTAAAACACTATAGTGAAGTTATTAATAAATGTATTACTAGAAGATAGTATATAATTTAATTCATTTACTCTAAATAAATATTTAGATATGATAGTTTTTGAGAATCTGATTCATTGCTTATTTTAATTTTAGTTTCCTATATTTTTTAAAATATCACTTTATTTTTATAATAATTAATTCATATATATTTTTTCCCAATATATTTTATATTTTTATGATCCTTAGTTGAAATACTAAGATAAATACATATAAATTAAATAAGCAAATTTCTTTGTTTTAATTTTTTTTATTCTCATGAGTTTGGAACACTGAATGATTAATATAAATATATCAAAAATTGGATCTCTGATAAGAAAATGGTTAATATAGAATCCATCAAGGAAATTAATTTCCCTAATGTAAAAAATTTAGTAAAAAAACTATTTCAGACCCCTAAAACCCATTATTTATTCTTATTGAATTAGTGATACTCATTGGTACATTACAATTATAGAAAATAATGGGATATCCCAAGAATTTCTTAAGATTTGAAGGTGTTATTATATGATATAGATATTAAATAATTCAATTTCAATTATATTTTAATCATTTTAATATATAATGTTTTTAAAAAATTAATTTGATATGGTATTTAATAAATTATTTTTTATTATATTTTAAATTAAATTATAATGAATAATTTTATTTTACATTCCATGCAATTTGGTCCATGATCTTTTATTATCTAGTTTTTGGATCATCTATTCTTTACCAACAACTCCTAATGAAGGAACATATTATCTTATTTTTCTTATTTTATATGTTGATTGAGTTGGATCATCATCCATGTTTTATCAAATTCCAACGAACAAAAGTATTTAGTTACATCTTAGTATTCCTTGATTAAGGGAGGATCTTATTTTCATGTTTACGATTAATATAGATTATATTTTTATTCTTTTGAGCATTTTAATACATTTATTACTTATTTTCCAGGAATCACTTATTTTTAAATTATTTCAACAACAAAATAAACTAATAAGGGGGGATTTTGGGTAAAGCTATATTTATCTTCCATTACAAAAAATGTATCCTTATATTTCACATCTCCCATAGATCATGTGTTTTTCTAGTTCCAATGGTCATGAATCACTGATCTGTGTAATTTTATCATGCTTGGTTGTTCCTTGAATAATATTAAGAATCTAATTTCATGATTATCATTTATATAAGTTTATATTGATGTAATTACCCAACAATTATATAATATTTTTATTATTTATAATATATGAAATAAAACATGTTGAATTATATGTGATGATAAAAAAACTATTCCTGGTAAATATATCATTTAAATTATGTATTAAATTGATATCAATGAATCTAATTTATTTATTGACCTTTGTTTTTCCATGATTGGTTTTGAGAACAACTGTAATAATTTTGTTTTATAAGAATAAAATATTGAGATTTTTATATGTTTCCAACATCAATTCTAGGGGTGTCTCTATTTTCAAAGTCAGTTATTCATTATTAAATCAAATATTCTTGTAGTAGTTATAATGGATGATTAAATTCTAAATTATATGTAAAAATGGTTATTTTAAACTACAATAGTGAGTTAAAATTAGTAAATGCCAATTAAAAATGATCTTTAAGCTTTTTTCATCATCGATTCATACCATAAGCTATTACTATCCTCAAGGAACAACTTTCAATTTGAACTTAAGATTCATGTAAATATGCTCACTCTAGTAATATTTCAAAAAAAAATTATAGAAAAACATGGATAGTTATGGTTCTAATATAGTTAATGAATAAAAAAATTCATGTGGTGTGTTAGTTGAAGATGAAAAATAAGCATACCAGCTAATAGAATTATATTGATCACCATGGATCATTAGAATTCGGTCTCCACTAATACATAATTTCTCTAGAATCCCCTCATATGATAATAAATATTTTAATGGTTGTGTTGGAGTAATATAATTTACTATTATTTTTCAACATTACATTTCTATGTAATCTATACTTGAAGAAAAACTAAAATAAGTTCTAAGTCTCTTTAATTCTAGGGCAGCTTAATTCTTAGGATTTTTGGATCACATGGGTATTGTGTATTGCATGAATTTTATTAAGTAAATTGATGTTTTTATTACCCTATTTTAATTTATCATGATTTTTCATAGGATATAGGTTATCTAGTTATAATATTAAATTATTTTGATGTTCTTTTTGGAGCACATGATGTTTGGTGAAATTAAATATTTCAATAAATTAAAAGGCAATAAGAATACTATATTTATTATAATATGCGATTAAACTACCAATTTAGTGTCCACCATATCATGATACTATTCATAATACATGAAAATAAGATTGATTAATATGTGGTTGAATATGATTTCAACTACTTTTATTGAAATAATGAATAACCTTTTTCTGTTATATTAGTGTTTTTTTCAAATGTTTCTAACCCCCCATAACATACATGTACATTAAATATTTTTATATGAATATTTATTATTATAAAAAAACAAATTCCCACAGACCATAATAGTTTAGTGCCTTTGGAAACATTCGACACATTATACTAATTTGTGAAAGACCTTCAACATCTCGCTTAAAGATCTTCCCCATTAACAATCCTACATAAAAACATTATTTATAATTATGTAAATGGAAACATAATAAAATGGTGTTCATAGATTCTTAGTAAGGTTAAATCAATGGATATAAAATATTCATAAGGGAACAAGAGCCTGAAATGTCTTCTAAAATGTTTATCCTTCATATCAAAGATCATGATATCATTTCATGGAATAAATCATAGATGATCTAAAAGAATAAAAGTAAATATTATATTAGAGCATAAAATAATATTTTATGTAGTGGAATACATATAATATTATTAAATCACTATTATATTTGTTAGGGACCATTTCCAAGATTGTTATAGTGGAAAAATTCCCTTAATGAACAGGATTAACTCTCTATTCCAGTCATGAACAACATAATCGAGTTTACCCCCACTCTAGTTCTATATTATTGAAACTGTTAATTAATTATTATAATAAGTTATATATCATGATATATAAATATTTACCCAATTCATTTGAAGAATATATAGGTCTTATACATCACATAATGAAAACCATACATATGTGTGTCATAATAATGTAAACAATTCATCATATCAGAACCCATGAAAAGAAATGGGTTTCATAAATAACATTCCATCATAATCCTAATCCAACCATATAAATAATATGTATATCATAATTGAAAAATATATCCAACATATCTTATGGATCATCAAATAATGTTATCATATAAGGACAATAATTTTGAGAGATCACATGAAAATAAGTCTTTAGTAAAATATCCTTTATTCTTTAAATTTTTTTATTTTAAAAAAATATGGTAAAATTTTAAAACTATATATTTTACTAGAAAAACTCCTTCCAATATTAAAATGTAATATTAAAGAAAATAAGTATTCATTAAATAGTAAACTTTATTTCCTTATATATAAGTTAAAAAAACATTTCTCATACTTTTTAAAAAATGTCGCAAAGTACCCCATTATAAAAACTAAAAAAAAGATTCTTTTCAACATGTATAGTAAAATAACGAAAATGGGTAAAAATAATGTTAAATATCCACTAGATAATTTTAAAAATATTGAAAACATTTTTAGATAACATGAAATTAGAACATCAATATCCCATAATGGAGTCATAAAACGAAACAATTCCAAATATTGATGAGATAGAAAAATATATAATCATCACATTATAATTAGTATAATAAAATGGACCATAAAGGAAATTAAGTAATTTGGAAATTAAAATACTATAATATTTTGGATAATATTTATAAAATACCTTCATGGTCCATACATACACCATATAGAAGAATCATGTAGTGTATAAAGAATGTGTTCCATAGAAATTAAAGTGAGACACAAATAAGATACCTTAAGTATTCACTCACATTGTAATCCTGAAAAATGATTTATAAAAAATAATACTATTATAAATATTTTATAGAAATAATATAAATTTGGTCATACCATATATTTTCTGAATATTCTAACACCTGTTCATTTACAATTTTCAGGTTAAAGATACGTTTCAGGTAATAACCCATTTTTTCACAAGTGTTTTGATTGGTTATTTTTTGGTCCCATAACTTATATCAGGATTAAATGATATAAAAAATTATAACTATGATATAAATATTATATATGTTCAATACATAAGGATTTATCATATTCAATAATAGAAAAAAATTAAATACACCATTTATGGAGATGGTAGGCCTTATATACGTATTTACGTTGTTTTCATTTCTTTATCATATTAATATAATGAAAATTAAATGATATATTATCCTTACGGAATCATTTTATTTAATATATATTAATATAATTAATAATTACTACCATATTTATAAAATATAGACGAAAAATGAATCACTTCACATCGTAGAGATGGTAAGCCATACATACGCACGAACGACGTTATCATTTCAAAAAATATTATATGGTAAAAAAATTGATATTATATTATCATTAAAAAAGTATAATTATGTAATAAATATCATATATAAACATTAAAACCATCATTATTACTACTCATAAAATATGGTTATATAAAATTAATTGTATCACTACTTGTAGACAATAGGTCGTATGTGCACACGAGCTATACATTAATTTTTTGTTTGATGGGAAAGGGGATGTGTAGTTGTGTGTTCATAATCATAATAAAATCAGAATATTGAGGATTATGAAGTAATTATTTTATGATATATATCATAGATTTTGAGTAGGTATAAAAGATTAGAAAAATAGAATGACCAGTTAGAGAGATCACCTCTTCTTAAAAAAATTCCTTTAGATCACTTCTGTAGGGATATAAAGTTGGTATTTTGGGAAAAACATGACAACTAGATTATAGATATTGAAGTTTAAAATATATTTTTTCAATTGTTTAGGATATAAGGCTCATATTGATGTTAATAAGTGATAATGGAGGTGCCCTTTTATAATTAATGTGATGGGCACTTTCTGAATATCAAATACTATAAATTATAATATATATATATCCTTAAAAACATCATGGATTAGATTATAATGTGATATAATAATGTAATAAAATCAACCAATAAATATTTGAAATGTTTTGGTATTATTTTTATCCTTATCATTTAAATTAACCCATAGTGAACATATTTTAATTTTAGTTAAGGTATCAAGTATATCAATAATAAAAGGGAGTATTTTTATATATTATTTAATTTAAATATTAAATGTAAAATTATATATTTTAGACCAAATTATAATTTTTTTTATCTTTTTGATGTTTTTATGATTTTAAAATAATTTATTAAATTTGTTTTGATAAAATATCATTTGTGTCAATATAGACACTATTCATTACTTGCAGTTTTAATGTTATTTAGATAACATGTTTTCTTCTAATTTTTTTTAATATATTCAAAAAAATTAATTTTCATCTATAAAATTCATTAATAACACTTATTATATAATAGATGTTTTATTTTTAGTAACATTTATTTGATTTTTCCTTTCAAAAATAATTACTACATCATGTTGTGTAATTTTTTAATGCAAAAATGTTTTCTCTAAAATTTTAAAAAATAAAATTCCATGATAAATATAAATCCTCAAAATATCATAATAATATTTTTAATGTAATATTTATATTGGATAAACCTATAAAAATTTATATAAAATGTAAAACATGCTTGGGACATATTTAAATGTTTATTAAATAAAATATTATAAATTCTATAATTTCATCTAAGTGACCGAGAAAGTAAATGAGAGATTTATATCATTAATAAATGTTTTTTAAATAAATATATATAGTTATATTAATTCATAACATATAATTTTACACTTGAGTATACATAAGGTAAATAAAAGTTAAAGAAAATGACATTTTGTGATTTTCTTTGATTTAAATATTATAAAATTCATTTTCAAGGAAAACTGTTCATTAAAAAAATTCTATTTAAATACATAGGTGTTAATTGTTACATTTTATTCATCCAATAAATTTTTTTCTTGTGTTAGAGTCATTTTATAGTCACTATACTTTTATTTTTCACCTAAATTACCCAATTTAGCCTTTAACATTGTAAAAAAATGTAATGTGGTTACAAATCATATTGGAAAAAAATATAAGGGACATATTTCAAAAATTTGGAACATAAGAATCCAAATTATCTGTTAAATATTCAAAATTAAAGACATATAATATATAGATTTTAATTAAAAAAAACTTTTTAACTGCCATGAAAAATAGTTTCTTGAAAAAATGCCCATTTAATATAATTTTTTTTAAATAAATATTTATAAAAAAATTATTTTTAAAAACAAAAAATATATTATTTTAAATAAAATCATATTTTTAAAAATTTAAAACTAATCTAAAAATAAATTCACTTTGTGAATAATTTAAAAGGAAATATAGTTTAAAAAAATATGTATTTTCAATATTCATTAAAACTTGAAACTTGTCGGAATAAAAAAAATTAAATTAAAAATATATATTATTCTCTAAAATAATATTTTTATTTTGTAAAATGTAATTTCAAAATATTTTAAAATAATATTTAAAATCTGTTCTCCATCAAAAGGCGGCAAAAATATGTTATTAAAAAAATACTTATTTTATGGGTAATATTGGATTTATTATTATATCATCTCTATAAAACCCATTATATTATTTCTTAAAAATATAATTATTATATTATAAATACATTTACTTAATATAATCCAATAATAGATATTTGTTTATTCATTGTAATAACAGAATTATGCACATTTAAATAGATTTTCAGATGAAAACAATCTTTTATTTAAAAAAGGGTTATTCATTCATTTATAATTATTTTATCAATGAATTGTAAATATATGTGTAATTTTTTTCATAATATAGTAATTCCTATTCATAACCTCTATAATAATAAATTAGTTTTAATTTCATTTTTTTAAATCATCACAATAATAAAATGATGTTTCAGAGAAAAATAATGTTATGTGTAACTCAAGATAAGCCAATGTTTTGTGTAACCTGTGGCAAAAAAGAAATAAAATTATTAATAATTATTCTATCTCATTAAAATCTTAGTGTGTATCATTATACCACCTTTAAAATGAACTTCACCCTCAAAATTCATCTGGTCTATATAAGGTTTAATACTTGCCATTTCATTTATAGAAATTCATGTCATCAAAATGAATAATGATACATCATTTTAAAATATAATGTTTAAAAAATAATGGTTACCCAAAGGGACTCATAACTAGCTTTCCAAATACGCGAATGTAGTCTGAAAATTAAAACTTAGACAATGTAGAGAAAACTAACCACCATGTTTTGATGTTGATTTATTGAGAATATGGCCATTCTATGTTTAATAACCGCAAAACCATTGACCAAATTGGTATGGAAAAAGGTCAATGACATCATCATAAATGATGATTATTGGAATTAAATTTTATTGAAAATAAATTTTGAATAAATACATAAATTATTTTATTTCTTAAGTAAAATATTTCTCATTGGTTGTTCCCTGATCAATGTCTAATTTAATTCATATCCTATTAAATAATGTTGAAATCATAATTCCTAAAGAACTATTATATCATAAGATCTGTAATTGGATGATAAGTCAATACATATATCTCTAGTTATTAAGAAAAAATATGGTTAGAATATCTTATCTTATGTGAATGAATATTTATATTACCAAACATAAAACCTCAAACATATTTAAATGTAAAAAGTTTCATAAAATGGTTAATCATATAAACCTTTAAAATGATTAAATTAAAAATAATTAGGAAGAAATAAAATAAATATTAAAATTACTCATGATTAATGGATAAACAAGTTTATACCTCTTAATAGTCACACACCAAACATGTTTAGACCATTATAATGTATCATCTTAAAACACTATAAAAACCTGAATTACCATAAAAACTTAGTGAAAAAATGCATGGTTTCAAAAATTTACTCTGTCCTCATACCACAATTATAATAATTTTATAAAAATAATCCATTATAACATAAACTACCTTTTAATATTATTAGTCCCAAGGCCATCAATACTATCCTATTTCTAATAAAACATTTATCTATCTCATTATCCAATCATTATGTGAATATTAAGGGTTATCCTTCCCTTAATCATGTGTTTTTTCTGAAAATATCACCTTATTACCTCAATGATATGCTCTCAAATTCTTAATAAAAATATGTAGTAGACTAATACATAGATATTTAATTATTCCATAATACCATAAAATTAATTCTACAACATTATTCATGAATTCCATTACATAAAAAATAAATCATTCCACTTCCATCTGAAACCATTAGCTACTATTCATCATTTTATTCCTTAATACGTCTTCTATATCATACATCAAAAATATTATATTCATCATCATCAATATAACTATTAATCATAAAATCTTTCTTATATTTTTCCCTATGGAATTGATTGGAATAATTCATATACATTCATAATTTAAATCATTTAACTGTTGTTAATGACTTAGAAATAGTAGTATAATTTTCCATTTTATAAATGGAAACATTTCCTTCTAAATCAGTTGATTTGTGTCCTTATTTTCCTCACACAATATAAATCATAGTTCCTTTTAAACTTTCTCCTTTATTCCTCTTCCCACATGTTTTAAAAAAGTAAAATTGAACATTTATTCCTATACTATCACCATAAACTCCATCTTTATCTAGTTTTATGGGTCATGAAAATCACTAATGTTAAGATTATTGATCATATAATGATATTTTTTATTTGGTATAATCACAACATCATTACTCCTATAATCATTCCCTTTTACTTATCATCTGTAAATTTTCGGTCAATTTCAATGTTAATCCAATTCATTTTGGGTTTCCTCCATTGAATAAATCCAAAAGTATAGTGTGAGAAACAATAATCATACTGGGAAAACCATGTAATAAATGTTAATACATTAAATCTATAACATTTTAATCTTAGTCTTAGATTATCCATGATTATTACAACTAAATTAGAATTGAAAAATGTGCATATAATTATCCTTTGAGGCATCTCTAGACATATCCATAGAAATATATCTAGGAATCTCACTGATGTTTTCCCATACTAGTTTCAAAATGAGGAAAAAAATTATTTGTATGATACAACTATAACATTGCATTAATAATGTACACGGTTTTTACATCATTTTATATAAATATTTATTTCATTACACTAGCATATTCCTGATGACTATAATAGTTTATTTCCTTGGAAAGATGGAATACAGTCTTCTAATTTGGTGAAACATTTTCAACATCTCCCATATATATCATCCCATATTTTACTCCAACATAAAATGTTACATTATAATGTAGGGAATGAAGAAATAAGAAAAGTGTGAGATAAAATGTTTGGTAAGGTTAAATCAAGGGAGATAACAAAAGCATATGGTCACCATAATAAGAAAATAACTTTTGAAATTTATATCCGGTATATTAGTCATCATGATATCGTTTTATAGAAAAAATCATAGAATTTAATAAAGAATTAAATGAAAAATTTCCATTTTAAAATAACATAATATATGATGTTTTTTTCATAAAAAAGCATATAACATCATTTCCATATTAGTCATGTCACATTTCCAATACAATCATAGTGGACAAAGTCCTTTACTTAACTGGGTTCACTGCGCATTCCCGCAATGAAATACTAAATTGATTTTACATTAGTTTAAGTCCTATATTACATACCCAAGTTTACATAACAGTATAATCATGTAATTATCATGATAGATAAAAATTTAATCAATTCATTGGATGGAGAAAATGCTCCCAACAACCACATAATTAATACCATACATATGTGTTCTATAATAACATAAATCATTCCTCATATCCGATCCCATGAAATGAAATGGTATTTATAAATATTATTCAGTCACATACATAAAAAAATATAAATAATACGAAAAATATCTTTGAAAAATTATTCCCAATAAAAAATAAATAACTTTAAATAATTTTATTCTCTATTGAAAAAAAAATTAGAGTTACTTGAAAATTATTCAAGAGGAAAATATACCTTTTCATTGAAAACATTTATTTTTCATAAATTTTCACATAATTTTAAAAAAATATTATTTGAAAACAACCTTTTATGGTTTTAATAGAATATTATAGTAAATAAATCATTATGAAATAATAAAAATTCATTCATTTTAGGTAATTTAAAAAAACATTTCTCTCATACATTTTCAGAAAAATTCTCTAAGTAACTCATTTGGAAAAAGAAAAAATGATTCCTATTAAAAGTATAGTAAAAAAGTAAAAAATGATTATGAATTAAATTAAATTTATATAGGTTAATAGTAAAAATACTTTTGATGTTTTTTTAGGACATAGAGGAGGATGAAAAATATTCCCTAATGTAGACTTGAACTGAAAAAATCTCAAATATTTGCTGAGATTGTGAAATAAATACTTATCACTTTAAAATCAGTAAAATAATTTCCACCATGAAATAAAGAAAATTATATGGATATGAAAATACCAAAGGATTCTGCATAAGAATCGTAAAAAAATCATGGGTAGTATATACACAACATAGAAGCAACAATTTATGTATAAGAAATGTGTTCCATAGAAATCAAAGTTAGATATAAATTCATTACCTTTTGTCATGAATCTAATATTACTTGAGAAAAACTCATGTATAATAAATATATGTTTATTATAAATATATTATTGAACCTTATTCATTTATTTGATACCATGTATACTTTAAATATGGCCTTTTATTAGTTTTTTTAACAATTTTCATGTTAATGTTACTATTTAGGTAATAATGGCTTGGTCTTTCGCCCATCTTTTGATTTATTTTATTATTGGTCCTACTAATTATATCATGATTTTATGATCTAAAGAATCATAACCATGATATAAATATCATATATATTCATTTCATAACTATTGGTAATAATATATAAAAGATATAAATTAAACACACTGTTCAGGAAGATGGTAGACCGTACGTACACATGAATGTTATTTCCATTTTCTTATCATATTAAATGAAATAAAATTATATGATATATTATCCTTAATGAATTATTTTATTTATAAATATATTCATATAAAACATCCTTATTAACATATATGTTAAATATTGATGAAATATTAATCACATCACATTGTGGAGATGGTAAGTCATGCGTACGCTTGAGTGATGTTATCATTTACCATTAGATTTAATGTTTAGAAGGAATATATGATACTATAGTCAAATTATTATAATTATTTAAAAACTAAAATATATAATCATTAAAACCATAACAATTTTAACTCATAAAATATGGTGATGTAAAATTAATTGTATTGCTACGTGGAGACGAAAAGACATACGTATGCATGAGAGATAATTTCATTTTTGGTTAGATGGAAAGGTGTAGAATAGTAGCATGTTCATAATAGTAAAAAAAATTCATAATATTGAGTACGTTCAAATTTTTATTATATGATATATATATCATAGATTAATATTAGGTGTAGAAGAGTAGAAAAAGAGGTTGTTCGGTTTGAGCGATTACCTCTTCTTCAAAATAGTTTCTTCAGATCTCTTTTAACAGGATATAGAGATAGTATTTTTAGAAGACTTGAACCCCTATAATGTTGATTGCGATGTGTATAAGATAATATTTATGAGTTTGGATGACATATAATGCTTAATTTTAATTGAATAAGTGAAGAAGGAGGTTCCAATTTAAATTTACAATAGAGGGAAATTTTGGAATTTTGAAAACTATTAATTTATAATAATTTAAATCTTTATCAAAATTATACAAAAATGACATGTATTACAACATAAGGTGAAATAATGTTTCAATATGATTATCCCAAATCGTTTATACATATTTTGGTAAAATTTTTATCCTTATCATTTTTTAACTATTTTTTATAATATTTTAATTTAAACAATGGTTTTAAATATTTCAATATTAAAAGTTTATAATTTTGACATATGTGATGTAAAGTAAATAATAAAAGATAAAAAGATAAAATTTTAGTCAATATTATATATTTTTATTTTAATATATTTTTAAGTATTTTTAATTAATTTAATAAAATATTATTTTGATAAAATATCATTAGTGTC
Organism: Viscum album; assembly: GCA_963277665.1. Lineage (NCBI taxonomy): Eukaryota > Viridiplantae > Streptophyta > Magnoliopsida > Santalales > Viscaceae > Viscum > Viscum album. Next base: position 1,077,046,270 of record OY728135.1, on the reverse strand, counting down.
AATTTTGATACTATTAGTTACATGTACATTTAAAAATAAAAAGATAACAAGTTAAATTTGAAAAAATACTTTATTATATCACTAATTGGTCAATTCCATATAGTAAATACATTTATACAATTAATTATCTCAAATTATAATATATTTTAACATTTATTTCTTATTTTCTTTAGTAAAAGAATGATAACATTATTGTTGTGTAATTTTTTATTATATTTATTTTTTCACTAAAAACAAAAAAAATCCATTATGAAGATAAATTTTTAAAATTTAAAATTTTTTTAATAATATATATATAAAGTGTAACCCTATATATAAAACTAAATACAATTTAAATCATGAAAGTGGCATCATTAAATATTTATTAAATAAAATATTATGAATACCATAATATAATTAACGTGACCCAACAAGTCAAAAATAAATTTATATCACAAAATTTTTTTTATTAGTTTAAAAATTTATAGTTATATTTATTCAAATCAAAACTTTTTTCTCATTTTTTCACATAAGGGGAATTAAAATTAAAGAAATTGACATTTTGAGACATTCTCTAATTCAACTATTATATAAGTCATGTGCATTAAAAATTTCTATTAAAATCATATATTTATATATATATGTGTTAAGGGTTTATGTTTATAAAACCAATAAATAAATTTCATATGTTATTGTCATTTTATATTCTTTATAATTTTATTTTTGACCTAAATTCCTCAATTTACCATTTACAATGGTAACGAAATTGTCTATGGTTACTATTCATATTAAAAAATCAAATGGAACATATTAAAAAAATTTCCTTGTGAATCAAAATTAGGAACCCATTTTTCATTATTAAACTCTTTTTACAACGAAATTAATTTAGAATATAACTGGTAAACTACCATGAAAAACATTTTTTATTAAATTCCCTTCTAAAACGTAAAATTATTTTATAATAATGTTTTGTATAAATTAATTTTCAAAACTTATAATCAGAATATTTTAAATAAAATTTAATTAACTAAAGTGTAAAAATATTCCAAAACATTATTTTATATTATAAATACTTATGATGAAAATATAGTTTTTAATAGACATTTTATTTTCACTATTCATCAAAACATGATAGATATCAAAAAAATATAAAAGAAAATATTCCAAATGAAGTTTTTATATTACTATTTCAAATAATTAGTTTATATTGTAAAATATATGCTAATTAAGTGTCATAAATATATTTAAAATATGTGTTTCATTAAAAGGCAGCAAAACTATCTTTTTAGAAAAGTACTTCTTTTATATTTAAAATTTAAAATTTTTTATATCATGTATATAAAACACATTTGATAAATTTATAAAAATTATATGTTTTATATTATAAATATATTTTATTAATATAGTCTTATAATATTTGTTTCTTTATTTATTGTTATAACTCAGTTGTGAACATTTAAAAAGTTCTATAGAAAAACATTTCCATCTATTTTAAAAAATGGGGTTTACATTAATTTATAATTAATTTGTAAAATAACTATATATACATGTGTAAAAAATATATAATTCGTTTAATAATTTTCATACCTTCCGATCTTACTTTAATATTATAAATTCCTTGTTTATATAGTTATAATAATAAAAAGTTGATTAATAGAAACACAATTTTTTCATGTAACATAACCTATTCGGTGTTGTGTGAAACAAAAGACGTCAAAGAAATCACATTATAAAAAAAATCTATCTGATGAAAATGTTAGGGTGTTACACCCCACCCACCTGCATGGATATTAGTAAAAAGTATATATATAATGATTAATTAATTAAAATAAACGTATATAAAGGGCTGTTAAAAGAAACACAAATATCCCAAAAAACCAATAGGGTTGTCTTCACTCTCAAAAATCAACAATTATGATGAAGATTTACACTATTTATATAGTATATATCCTAATAAATTCCATATTTATTTTGAGTGGTTACATTCAATAATATTACAATTTTGAGCTTATAAAAAATATTTAATTTTCCATTTTCTGATAAGGATATTTATTCATGGTTTTTAGCCATGTGATACCTAGAGAAATAACAATAGTCAGTTTCCTCCATCAGTCACGTATTCTTTGTGGGACCCAAATTTAATTTAATAATTTTTTTCATTATTTCAAAAAATCAAATATAGGTTTTTGTGTATAACAAAAATTTTGGATATGATCCACTAATTTTTAAATATTTCACAATGTTGATTTGTTACTACATAGCTATAGATATGGTATCGTATACCCCCCATCCAATGATATTTATCTAAATAATATTGGTCATTAATCATGACCTAATTGTGTTCATTTCATGTATTCATTACATAAATATCATGTATGGACCCATAATTTTATATGAAAAAAAATATTGATTTACCATTCATGATGATTCTCAATTTTTAATTTGTGTAATTGCCTATAGATTTTAGTCATCCAATTGTGAACATGAAAATGTTATAAGATATGTACTACTATATTACCTTGTAAAATCATCTATCTATCCAATGTGATATGGGGAACAATTCATTCATTGGGGTTTCACATGTTACCTATAGTCCCTTCACAATTGAGGAATAATGTTTGAATATAGATATTTATAGGGACCTTGAAACTGACATTATTTAACTTTTAATGAGTAAAATATTTTGGGATCCTTTTATCAATAATTTAGAACACATAAATAGATTTTTTCCTCCATCTTGTTTTTGGATGAAATAACAGTTCATATATTTATATAACTATAGTTGGTGATGGAATGAAGCATCTATAAGATATTATTCCTCATGGATTAATATGATAATGTTTTCCAATCAAAAAAATTTAAGGGTATATCATATGATTATATAACACATAAAATCTTCAATTAAATTTTTGTGTGTCCCTAGAGTGCATGGATACATTAATGGGTTACCTATCAAGTAAATATTCATATTTTGAAGGTGATTTTAACCAGAGATATAATATCCTTTCATATGATAATCGATATTATTTCCATGATTCTCGTATTAACTTTATGAGGTAATTTTTACCACTTACAACCATGAGATTATTTTTGGTTTAATAATATCATATAGATTGGGATTCTTGGTGGAAATTATTTGAGTTAGGTTATATACACCATATAATTAGGGATCAAATGGTGATGATGATATTTAAGATCTATAGTTATGGATTCTGTTATCCTAATAAAAATTAACATGTATGCGTGGAATCCACCATAAGAGTGAATCACATGAGACCTCCAACTAGTTTTGATGTCCCTAGTTATTTATGATAATATGGTGTATTATCACAAATGATGGTACAAACATAAGGATTTTCCAACCATTTTTGTAATAATTATATCATATTTTTCCTATGGGTGTGGTTTTTGGGGATTTTTACTGTTTTTATAAATTCCAACCAACACATCATATAATTAGTGCTTATTTATCGAGTCTTATTTTTTGATATTATGTCGTATTTTGGTTCATGAATTAGTTATTGACAAGAAAAGGACCTAGTATAGTACTAAACTATGTATTACGGATAAATTGTAATTTCGTCAATCAAATTATTATTATACATTCATGTGAATAAAATTGGATATTATTCATTTCATATTATATCCTATAAATAAAATTTTATTTCTTCTTTATTGGAAAACATATAAAGTGTTTCACTCATGGTTGTTTATGAAATATTATATCATGTAAGATATAATATTGATTATGGTTCTATGGGTCCATATCTTTAGGATTTCATTTGAATTTTTTTAATATCCTACTTATGGAGTCAATATATATTTCATTATTTAATACATCATTTAAATTGAACAAGGAGACTTTTTTTCGGTTATGATGAATATATGTTCCTATATTTTACATTTCATTCCTGAATTTATCTGTATTTCATTGAATATTTACACTTTTGTGATTGTTTTATGTTATCTTTAAATATTGAATTAGTCAATTCTCAATCATTCATGTCTTCATGATATCTTATTTATTGTTCATATAACCTAACCTTATGTATTTTAACTCTTTGTGGAACTCATTTTATTTCCATAGACTTACGAGGCGTTCAGATAGTGTTAGGTTTTCATAATGTTATTTTTGGTAATTTATTATGACTGAGATGGGGTTTGGGGTGTGTGTTGTGTACCAAGATATGATTAATTTAAAAAAATGAAGAGTTTATTATTATTGAAGATAGTGGAAGGATTTTATTTTTGAATAATAATTCTAAATTATTTTATCAGTTTGTCAAATAATAAATTTGGTTATTAGGATTAGTTTTTTTGTTTATGCTTCCTATATAAAACCTTAATGTTAGTCATATGAGGTTTCTGTTATTATGGAAATGTTTATAACAATTTGGAAATATATTTTTAGTAATTCCAAGAAAATCATACCTCAATATTCATTTATCTGGTAATTATACATTTATATAGGTTATAATTCCTATTATTCTATTTAAAATATTTTTATTAAAAATGAAATTTATAGGTATTGATTAACATGTGTTCATGATGGATGTTATAATAATCTTATATCATAATTAATAAGTAGTTTGAACCTTAATATTTGGTTTACACTATAATTGTCAGACATAGGTTTTGAGTGATTTTGGAGGATATTTTTGGATTTTGGTATTGATTTTTAATTAATCCTATTTGGATATTTCATTCATCCTTGAAGATAATGTAGATTATTTTTAGTTGAGGTTGTAATACATGAATACTTTTATTATTGGTTAATGTTTAGAGTCTCATACATTCATCAAGATTCCTTATTGTTGATGTGAATAAGATAAATGGTTTTCAATTTTATACTTTTATAATTTGTTTTGAAATAACTAATTTTAGGACGAATTTATGAAGAGTTAGTAGTCATCAATAAAAAATTCTTACTTAATTCATGATGGTAGATAATTATTTTAATTTTTTATGATGTATAATTTCATTTTTACAATTATCAATCAGATTATATCAGTCGATGAAGGCAGGATTTTATATCACATTTCCAATTTATAAGGCTTTTAATAGAGTTAATTCATGTGTAATTAATTGATAAATCCCAAAACATTATGTTCAAATGGATTATAATTAAAGAAGAAAATTATTTATCCATCTTAACTAGTAATGAACGTTGTCTGATTTAAATTCATACAATTAGTAGATTTAATATTTCACCACATACTCATATAAAATTCATGAGGATAAAAATATTATTTATTATTAAGATATAAATACAATGTATCATAGAGATGGTATAATTTTTCTTCAAATACATCAATTGATTTTTGAATTTTTAGGTGTTGAGGGATATCTATTTTATAGAATTTTTTTGAATTATTATTCCTTAAATGGTTCATATTAATTCAATGAATCAAAAGGGTATAATAAAATTTAATAAAAGAAAAATAATATTAAAAAGGATAAGATATTATTATTCCAATTATCAATTATCATGGGTGTTCCTGAATATCCAATAAATGGTTATGATCTTTCATGTAAATTTATTTAATTGATTCATTTGATAAGAATAATATTAATTTTTTGGTGTGAATGTAATGTAATTATTTAATATATTTTTGATAATAAATTCATCATATTCATTGGGATCTAGTCATAAATTGTATTATCGAGTGTGTTATAAATCATCTATAAACAAAAAGACAATGTTATAGATGAAAAATTACAAATTTGGAAAATTAATTGTAAATACATTAGTATAGTTGATGATGAATCTTTTTTGGAATTTTTTTGTATGATTTAATTAATATTTGGTCTCTATTCGATGATTTATTTTGATTGTTTTTGAATGCATAATATTCAAGACATGCATATCATCAAGATGTAAAAACATGATGTTATGTTATTGGTAATTGATGTTCATGATCTTAACACATTTTTTTCATAATATATATATAATTTGTAAATATTAAGGAATGAGGAAATAAATTTCACAAAATAATAGGAGTGAGTAAAAATATAAAATCTATATTAAATCATTAAAGAAGATGAATATTTTAAAAAATCATTGGAATTTTAGAAAACATAAATAATGAAGAAGATATTGATATTAAATATGATGAAAAAATTTCATCTAACTAGAGTAGAATTCAGAATCAAAAATGAGATTACAATATAAATAAATCATTATGAGGATTTAAATCAACAACTACAGGAAATTTTTATACATTTATTTAAAAACATAAATTAGATGAATGTAATGATTTAGATGAATCACCAAAAAGTATTTTTAATAAAAAAATTCAAATTTTATTAATTAGATGTTTCTATCAAAATAAATATCAAAAAAATAAAAAAACAATTAAATTATAAGATAAAAAATTTCTTATAATGAATCTAATGTTTAAAATTTTTATTAAAAAAGGATAAATTAATGATTTTAAAATTAAAATATGATGAATTCACTATTAATTTTGATTGTGGACATGAAAATATTGATGAAACTGAAATTTAGTTTATGTTGATGAAATAGGTGAAGAAAATAATTTAAATAATTTGGAATTATGATAACTATATTAAGAACATGAATAAATACTCTCAAATATTAAAAAATATATTTTTTCCCAGGATGAAAAAGAGACAATGTTAATAAATGGAATTAGTACTTGAATGTTATTATTACAAATGATATGAAGATTTTGGAGGTTATGGATTTGAACAATAAATTTAAGTAAAGAAAACATTATAATCATTAGGAATGGTATTTACAAATAAAATATCATATGATAAATTTTAAGATAATTTTTGAGAAAATTGTAGATGATATATAGGAAATTATAAGATTATATATGCATATATGAAACATGATTAGTGTGTTATATCATAAAGGAATCATTTAACATATATATATGGTGTTGTATTTGTAAATAAAATTTTTTATATAAAGAAAAAAGAAAAAATAAGTGGAATCAATTGTACAAAAGGAATAATTTTTGGAATCAATAAATCAGATAAATATCAATCATAAATAAAAATAATAAATTAATGAAAAGTAGAAAATTTTAAAGAATAAGTATGATATATAAAGAATATTTTAGAATTATCACATAAAATGTGTTGAAAAAATAGATAAATAATTGCATTTAAAAATATAATGGATAATAAGTCACACTGCCTAGAAAAAAGGATTCTTGGGTGGGAAAGAATTAATTTTATGTTTATTAATATGATATGGTGGATTCAAATTTATATTAAATTTACCATAGATTAATTATTGATATTATTATGAGTTGGGTATATTTAGAAGGATGGATTTGTGGGTGATTTATGTTAGTCAAAGAAAATTACTTGAGAAGAAATATGAAACACATTATATTAAGTGAGAAAATAAATTTTAGTTGTTGAAATAATATTATTTAAATATGACTAAACAAACCATGATACTGAGAGTATCCTTACTGTATAGTTTTATCAGTTGACTATAAATCATAAATCTCTAAAACAATAGATGAAGAAGAAGAAACGAATCAAGAAATATATTGTAGTGGAGGTTTCCTTCAGAATATTAACAAATAATCATACATAGACTACAAATTAGGGGTTTATATCTCATATAAAAAATTATGATGCATCTCAAGGATTATGTAATGTTAAAGGGAGTTTTATTTATGATTAATATATCAATAAATTTCAATTTTTCTATAAATTTTGTAACACCCCGACCCTGTTACCCAGAGTCATTGCATTATTACATAACACTGGCGTGATCACAAAATATTAAGTCTCGAAAGACCGATTATTTTAGTAGCCTTGGAATCACTATATACATTCAAAAGGTTTACATTACATCATAAATTAAAAAAATAAAATAATATAGTCATTATAGTCCACACTCTTATCCCATTCAGACTATCCCTACAGGTCAGTCATAAAAGATTTCTTCACATCCTGGGGAAAATAAAATATAGAAAGGGGTGAGCTCAAATGCTCAGTAAGGATAACAATATAGCGGAAGATTTCATAAAAAAGCATAAAAATTTGTGAAAATGTATAACTAAAATAAAAGCCTCTAAAACATGATCTTCAGAATAATATGGAAAAGATAAAATGAAATAACTCGATTTACTTATTCACATGGATATTCTACTGGTCTAATAATAACATGCAATATCAATAACCACATTCATAATGATGGAATGCATAATGCCAGACTATCATAACCACGTAGCCAAGGCCTCATGCCTAGACTACAAATAAGATATTGTCAAGGCCTCATGCCAAGACACTAGTTTGTCTCATGAGACCTACCGATTCTTCGAGGAGCTATAGCGGGATCCACCAGTCACTTACTAAGTCCAATGCTTTCCCATATGAAAAGGTTTAAACATAATATAAACATTCGTATTAAAACTAGCATATGAAATGTCAATACGTTCTCTATAAACCATGAATGGTATAAAAATAACTCATCCATAGTCAAACATATCACAAAACCTTCAATACATTACAAAAGTTTTTTATCATAATAATCAACTTCAAATAAGATTAAAATCCATCAAATGATGTTGACATAGATGAAATCAAAACTATTTGAGAGAAATGTCTCTTTTTTTAATCATTTAAAAGTCACATAATTATAAAATAAAATAGTTACTTTGAAAATATTTTTATAATATTTTAAGGAAAGCTTTTAATATTTAAAAATGGTGGAAAATATCTTCAGCCACCGTATAAGTTAAAAAAAGACATTCTTACCTTAATTTTGTTGAAAAGGTTTAAAAGATCCTTGTTTGAAAAACGGTAGAAAGATTCCATTATAAATATCTTATAAAAGTCAACAAGGGTATAAATGAATTTAACGCATAGTTTATAAAATAGTAATAATTTTTTGAAATACATTTTTAAGAAACATGGATGTGGATGATAAAGAGGTCCCAATAGATAATTACGTATAAACAACCTCAGATAATGAAGAGATTGTGAAATAAACCCTTACCAAATTGGTAACTTACAAAACATACACCCCATGAAAGAGGTATCATACAATGAATATGTAAATATACATAAATTAATGTTTATTACACAAATAATACAATTATGGTCAGTACATACACCACACAAAATTTAATAGTGGCAATATGGCATGAATCTCACTGGAATAAGGAGTGAGATGAAAACTCCTTACCTTTCACTTTCCTTTAGTCAAGGATATATTTAACCTCCTGTATGAAGAATATTTTATGTTATTATATTATAATAGAACCATATTAATATTTATAATATCATACATTATTCATTTATGAATTTATACTACCCATTTTATAATATTTTACATGTTATATTAATATTTCGGGTAATAATCGCTTTCTTTATCGTACGTGTTTTAACTTGTTACTCTTGATTGTATCACATAGATCAGGATTTAAATACATACAAAATATAAAAAATTATCTATATATCATATATATTTAGAATATAAATATGTATAATAGAAATATATATGGAATGGAAAACATCATTTATGGAGACAGTAGTCCGTACGTACGCAAAAACGTTTTTTCCGTTTTCATACAGTATTGAACAGAAGTAAGTGAAAAAGATATATATAAGTATATAAATACTTATATATATAAATAAATATATCTCTAGTAGAATTTTTATTTCATATATTAAAATCTTCTTAATAATATATATATTTATATTTGTCTAGGAATGGTGAACATGGAGATGAATCTCATCGCATCGTGGAGACAGTAATCCGTACGTACGCACGAGCGAAAATATAATTATTATGATATTAAATTAATATATAATTGGATGTTATATCATATATACAGAATTATTATCATGTTATATTTATTATTTACATCAAATACACATCATTATTTTACCCATCAAATAATAATGTATTGAATAACAATTACACCACGAAGTGGAAAAGGTAAACCGTATGTACGCACGTATGGTGACACGACATTAAAATGGTGGATAGAATAATGAATTTGGTTATACCATAATTATAATAACATCACAGTATTTAGAAGATACTTTAGTTATTATTTTATAATGGAAACAAAAAAGAAAAAGGAAGTGGAAGAAGAAAAGAACATGAAAGAGGGTGGTGAAATCATTACCTCTTCTTCGAGTTCTTCCTTTTGATTGGATTAAAAGGATTCCATAGGTTGGGTTTCTGATCAAACTAATGCATCTAGGTTGAATTGATAGATGTTGGGATGATATTTGGGCATGGTTTGGCTGAATAAAAAGTCTTTTAAGCTATGAATAAGTAGTTAGAAGTGATGTCCTTTTATAAGGGAGAGGAGAGGCTCTTTAGGAAAACCATAAAGTATTATTTTACAATAAATTTATATTTGGTTTATAATGGCTCCAAATGAATTTATTTCAAGACTTTGGTGGTTATGGGTCTAACTATTCTCAACCAATAAATTTTAGACATGTTTAGGTTACCATTTTAACCTTATCTTTTAGATTTACTTCTTAGTTAAATAGTTTAACTTTTACCGTGTCTTCTTGTATTATTACGCTACATGGTTAATTAACATACTCTAAACTTATAAGAGAACCTCAAGTGGATAATTAATGACATATATAATATTATTTAATCTCTTTTACCAAACCCTACATTTTTAGGAATATTATATCAACCAATAATATAGTATCTGTTTTAAATATTAATATAAGCCAGTTTTGACACTATTTGGTATTTTGTTTTTGTGAATGTCATCACAACTTTATTACTTAGAACAAGATACATTTAATCATTCCTAACATGTCCTGTTCACCTATAAAATTATTGGATTTCATAAAAACTTTGAAATTATATTTATTTTAATATTTATAATACCATTTATTTGATTCTTTTATTATTAATGCAATTACTGCATCATCATTGTATAAATAATAAATTTAATTTTTTAATTTTTAAAAATTATAACTAAAATACCATTATGTGTAAAATCGTTTTATCTTTCTAATAAATATTTATAGTCGAATTTATCTTATGTGTAACCCAATATTAAAAATGTTATAGTTATTAAACTTTGAATTTAACACTTTTAACTCTTCTTTAAATTAAAAAATAATAAATGTCCTAATCTAAATTAAGTGGAACAAAGAAGTTCATATTTTACTCTAAGGTTGTTATTTGTCAAATTACACTTAAACAATAGAATTAAGACATGTTTTAGGGTAATAATGACATCATTTTACCCTTAATTACTCTATTTACTTTTAACCGTGGTAAATAAAATTTATAAGTTACTATTCACCAAAAATTATTTTCATCTTATTGAACAAAATTTTACTCCTTGATATTAACCGTGTCTTTAGGATTTTCGAAATTCCACTCACAAAAGCGGTAAAATTATGTTTTATGTGAAATTCCAAATTCACCTAGGAGATGGGTAAAACATGGTGAAAAGTTCAATAAACTTTTTATATTCCAAAAATTATTATAAACTGACTCCAATTAATTACATTGAACTTATATAGGTATTAAGTATCTATTTTGACCTAAAATAAATTTAAATAAAAAAAATAGTTATTTAAATAAAAATTCGGTTTTAAACTATAACTTAGTGTTTTTTTCACTATTCATAAAAAATTGAATGTTTTCAGAAAAGTACAAAAAATTCACCCTAAGCTAATTTCGATATTCCAAATCCATAAATGAATTATATTTTACAAAAATAAAAAAATAAAAGTTGCATTTATTAATTTAAAATTAATTTTCGCTGTTAAAACAAAAAGGCATATTTTTTAAAAATAATAACCATCAAAAGTTTGACACTTGTTTATGTCCAATATCAAAGTGAAATTACTTACAATGACCATCATTGGATTAAATGGTAAAAATATAATCTATTTATACTTCAAAACTATTAAAATGTATAATTTAACAATATAAATTATTTTGGCAGTTAAAATATAGTATTTTTCACTATTCACCCAAATATGAAAGTTATCAGAAAAACACAAAAACATTATTGAAACTAAATAATTATTTCCCGATTAAAAATAATAAGTTCATTTATTCATATTTAATATATAAAAGTTTCAAATATTGGATTTAAAAAGGCTTTTCCAATTAAAAGGCGGTAAAATTTTATTTTTTTGAAAAATACTTCTTTTACCCGAAAAAATGAATTTGTTCTTTAATTATGTCTTAGAAACTCATAATATGGATTCTAAAATTATAATGATTATATAATGTTTAAAATTTAGTTAATAATATTGATAACCACTATTTAACAACTAGTTTGGTAAGTCATGGTTCGCTAAAACACGGTGTTGTGTGTAGTGCATGTTATTGAATTACTTTGAAGAAATAACGTACTATGAAATCTTGGGGTGTTACATTATTACCTACTTCAATAAATTTCTTCCTCGCAATTTGAAATTGTTTTTCGAAACTAAATGGTTGAAAACCAGAAATACTTTTGTTGGAAAACCCACATTGGAAATTGGGTTAATAAATTTTATTCTTAATAAGAGGAAAAGGGGAATGAAAAAGTCACCAACAAATTGTGATCTTGATTAGGAGAACATTGGTGGAAATTAAAGACACATAATTGGAAAAAACATAAATATTTATAGGGTGTGATTGAGGTCATCAATCACAAACAATTGTAGAATTGCGGGCCTCAAAGCCACCGATCTATGATTATTTAAAATACCATCAGTTCAACAAAATGTAAGGTATTAGGATAAACCATTTTTTGTTTCAATATCCCTTCCATAAAGTTTAATAATTTATTTATCCATGAAATAATAGGGATATATATATATATGTATATATGCATATATATACCTGATAAGTAGAGTTTATCCTTCAACTAATTCATACCACAAACTCATCTTTCACTATAAAAGATTTTAAAAAATATATATATATTCTATTTATCCTTATCGTAAAGTGTTCCAGAAATAATGAATTCACAATTCAGATATCAGACCCTTTAAAAAAATACATTATTCAATCCAGGACATCACATGGGTCAGTGATAGGTGATACACCCTTGCCACCCTACGATTACGGGTTCAAGTCTCGCGGCCTTGCCGGACGTGACAGGTTGCCGCCCTACCTACGGGTTGTACTTTTTATGGCAATCCAAAAATAACATTAACAATAGTATCCAATTTCAAGCTTAATCCATTCCAACCATTAGAATTATCCAAAATACTTATATCCAAACTCTTATTCCAATCTTTATGGGGAAGTTAAACATAGCGAAGGTCTTTTTTTCCATGTAATAACATTTGAACACCTTCATCATGTATTCTTTTAAAATAAGGTAACATCTTGAATTACCATAAAACCTTATCGATTACATTCATGATCCCATATTACTTACAGAATACTGGATATACTCCTTCTATCCAATTTTTTTTTTAAACTCTAGGATTGATGGAATATACAAATCATTAATCAGTTTCAAGGTAGTAAAAAATATTCAATAAAATTTATCCAAATCAATCATGTATTATTCCAAAATCACTACCTTAGTATCAGAACCATATTATGGTTTATCTTTATCATGACAATATATTTTCAAAAACATTAACCTGATATTGAATCAATTTTCTTGGTTCCACGCAATCTCAAGTCCTTAATGAAATAGTACTATAGTAAAATCCGTATATACTCCATAATTATTATTACTAGTACATTGTTGATACAATACTCAAATGACATAATTCGCTAATAACAACATAAGAACTTTAATCATTCCTCCTCATCTGCGGTAGTATCATAACGTGATTATTATCCAAAAGCATCATTTGCAATATACTTTGATGACTGGGGCATTGATATGTGTAGTGTCTCAATGCCTTACAAATGACGCATTTTACAAATGAAAACATTTTCATACCATTTTAATCACGTACTTGGTGTCCTTTTTCTCTATACTTATAACAAACTCCAATTCCTTTCAAGCATTTACCAAGGCGATTCATTCCACATTTATCACATATTGGAAAATACTTCTATCCCTTCTTCCCTTTGTCCATATTTTTTTCTACCATACTTTTCTTCTCTGTATCCCCTTCAAAGACATAGGATTCAGAGAATTCTTTTCTGATCTTATTAATACATGATACTATTCATTCATATGATGAGAATTCATGGGAGACTATTTCTCTTCTGAATGTTGGCTTAATACTGTTAAAAATATGATCCTTTTTTTTCTCTATGGATCATACGTATTACTGGAGTTCACATTTCTTCTACTGGGTGCCATTTATATACAATGGCATACACTATGTCAGTTTATAAATTGCAATTCATAATTCCAAACATGTAAAACACCTAACGTAAATTGATTAGTTTATGGATATAATCCATAATCACAAAAATGTTTTCTTTAAGGAGGTATATACTCATAAACCATTCATAGTGGTTTGTAACGAAAATGAGAATTATCCTAAGCATATCCCTCGGGAGTGTCATAACCAATAGTGGAGTAAGGCCCATTGTTGTGCACCAGTTCCCATTTGAGTCTAGCTCAATGCGGTGTTTTCAGGTTTTACCCCTAGGTACATCTGTCTCAGAGCCACCTCTACCTGCTCGTATCCAGATAGGGATGTAATTACTTTGAAAACCCACAAAATCTCTACATTATCAAAATTCTAGGATGTTATTCTATACTAATCTTCAAACTCTTTCTTACGGTAATGCGCTCTAATCAGATTTTATCTAAATCTTGGTTCCGAGGTTATTTATAAACTTCCTCTGATACCAACTGTAATGCCCTGACCCCAGTTACCCAGAGTCTGTGCATTATTACATAACATTGGCATGATCACAAAAGATCAAGTCTCGAAATAACAATTAGTTTAGCAGCCTTGGAATCACTAGATATATTCATAAGGTTTACATTACATCGTAATGTGAAAAACTAAAATAATACAGTCATTATAGTCCACACTCATATCCCCTTCATACTATCCCTGCAGGTCAGTCATAAAATATTTTTTCAAATCCTGGGAAATATTAAACATAGAAAGGGGTGACCTCAGATGCATAGTAAGTATAACAATATAGCGGAATCATTCATAAATAAGAATAAACATTTGAGGCAATGTGTAACTAAAAAAATCCTTTAAAACTTGAACTTCATAATAATATGGAAAAGTTAAATTGAAATAATGTCATTTACTTATTCACATCGATATTCTACTAGTCGAATAATCACATTCAATATCAATAACCACTTTCATAATGATGGAATGCATAATTCTAGACTATCATAAACACGTAGCCAAGGCCTTGTGCAAAGACTACAAATAAATTTTGTCAAGGCCTCATGCCAAGACAATATTTTGTCTCATGAGACCTACCGATGCATCAAAGAGCTATAGCGGGCTCCACCCGTCACTTACTAAGTCTAATGCATTCCCATATGAAACGGTTTAAACATAACATAAACATTCATATTAAAACAAGCATACGAAATGTCAATACTTTTTCCATAAACCATGAATGGTATAAAAATAACACATTCACTGTCAAACATATCGCAAAACCTTAGATACAATACAAAAGTTTTGTATCTTAATAAATCATCTTCAAATAAGCTTAAAATCCATCAAAGGATGTTGACATAGATGAAATCAAAACTATTTGAGAGAAATATCTCTTTTTTCAAATCATTTAAACGTCACATAATTATAAAATAAAACATTTACATTGAAAATATTCCTATAAGCTTATAAGTGAAGATTTTAATATTTTACAGTGGTGGAAAATTACCTCACCCACCGTATAAGTTAAAATAGACATTCTTGCCTTAATTCTGTCGAAAAGGTTAAAAAGGACCTTGTTTGGAAAATGACGGAAAGATTACTTTATAAAAATCTTATAAAAGTGAACAAGGGTATAAATGAATTTAACCCATATTTTATAAAATAGTAAGAATGTTTTGAAATACATTTTTAAGAAACATGGATGTGGATGATAAAGAGGTCCCAGTAGATAATTACGTATAAACAACCTCAGATAATGAAGAGATTGTGATATAAACCCTTACCAATTTGGTAACTTACAAAACATACACCCAATGAAAGAGGTATCATACAATGAATATGAAAATACACATAAATTAAAGTTTATTACACAAATAATACAATTATGGTCAATAAATACACCACACAAAAGGTAATTGTTGCAATATGGCATGAATCTCACGGGAATAAGGAGTGAGATGAAAACCCCTTACCTTTCACTTTCTTTCAGTTGAGGATACGTTTAACCCCCTGCATGAAGAATATGGTAAGTTATTAAATTATACCAGAACCATATTAATATTTATAATATAATAAATTATTCATTTATGACATTATACTACCCATTTAAAAGTAATTTCCATGTTATATTAATATTTCAGATAATAATCAATTTCTTTATCGTACGTATTTTAACTTGTTACTCTTGATTGTATCACATAGATCATGATTTAAATACTTATAGAATATAAAAAATGATCTATATATCATATATTTTTAGAATATAAATATGTATAATAGATATATATATGAAATGGAAAACACTGTTTATTGAAGTGGTAGTCCGTACGTACGCATAAACATTGTTTCTGTTTTCATACATTATTGAACGGAATTAAGTGAATAAGATACATGTAAGTACATAAATACTAATATATATAAATACATATATATCCAGTAGTATTATTATTTCATATATTACATACTTATTAGTAATATATATTTTTATAATCATTGATGAATGGTGAACTTGGAAATGAATCTCATCACGTCGGTGAGACGGTAATCCGTACGTTCGCACGAGCGAAAATATCATTCTTTTGATATTAAAATAATATATAATTGGATTTTATATCATAAATAAATAATTCTTATCATGTTTTATTTATTATTTACATAAAATACACATCATTATTATACACATCCAAATAATAATATATTGAATAACAGTTACACCATGACGTGGAGATGGTAAGCCGTACGTACGCACGTATGGTGACATGTCATTAAAAGGGTGGATAGAATAATGAATTTGATTGTACCATAATTACAATAACATCATAATATATATAAGATACTAGAGTTATTATTTTATAATGGAAACAACAAAGAAAAAGGATTTGGAAGAAGAAAGTAACTTGAAAGAGGGTGGTGAAATCATTACCTCTTCTTCAGGTTCTTCCTTTTGATTTGATAAAAAGGGCTCCATAAGATGGATTTCTAATCATAATAAGGCCTCTAGGTTGTATTGATGGAAGGTTGAAGGATATTTGTGCAGGGGTTGGCCGAACCAAAAGGCTTTGAAGGTATTAATAATTGGTTATAAGTGATGTAATTTTATAAGGGGGAGGAGGGGATCATTAGGAAAAACATAAAGTATTATTTTATAATAAATTTATTTTCGGTTTATAATGGCTAAAAATGAATTTATTTCGAGACATAGGTGGTTATGGGTCGAAATATTCTCAACCAATATATTTTAGACAATTTTAGGTTACTATTTTAACCTTATATTTTAGATTTAACTCTTAGTTAAATAGTTTAACTTTTACCATGTCTTCTTCTATTATTACTCTACATGGTTAGTAATCTTACTCTAAACATCCAAGAGAACCTCAAGTGGACCAGTAATGACATATATAAAATTATTTAATCACTTTTTTCGAACCATACATTTTGAGGAATATTATATCAACCAATAATATAGTATTTGTTTTAAATATTAATTTTTATCAATTTTGACACTATTTGGTATTTTGTTTTTGTAAAAGTCATAACAACATGATTAATTCAAAAAAGATACATTGAATAATCCCTAAAAAGTACTATTCAACTATAAAATTCGTGTTTGTCATAAAAACATGGAAATTATATTTATTTTAATATTTATAATACCATTTTTTGATTCTTTCATTAATAAAGTAATTACTGCATCATCATTGTATCATTAATAAATTTAATATTTTAATCTCTAAAAATTATAAATAAAATACCATTATGTATGAAATATTTTTATTTTTCTAATGAATATTTATTGTCGAATTTATCTTATGTTAAACCCTATAATAAAAATGTTTTAGTTATTAAACTTTGAATTTAACACTTTTAACTCTTCTTTGAATTAAATAATAATAAATGTCCTAATCTAATTCAAGTAGACAAAAGATGTTCATATTTTATTCTAAGGTTTTTTTGGTCTAATTAAACTTAACCAATAGAATTAATACCTGTGTTAGTGTAATAATGACATCATTTTTACACTTAATTACCCTATTTACTTTTAACTGTGGTAAATAAAAGTAAAAAGTAACTATTCACCAAAAATTATTTTCAACATATTGAACCACATTTAACTCCTTGATATTAACCATGTCTCTCAAATTTTTGAAATTTTACTCACAAAAGCGGTAAAATTAAGTTTTCTGTGAATTTCTAAATTCTCCTAAGAGATGGGTAAAAGACGGTGAAAAGTTTAATAAAATTTTTATATGCCTAAATTTATTATAAATTGACTCCAATTAATTAAATTTAACTTATATAGGTATTATGTATCTATGTTTTCCTAAAATAAATTTAAATAAAATAAATAATTTTTTAAATAATAATTCGGTTTTAAACTATAACTTAGTGTTTTTTAATATTCATCAAAAATTGAATGTTTTTAGAGAAGTACTGAAATTTCTCCCTAAGCTAATTTTGATATTCCGAATCCAAAAACGAAGCCTATTTTAGCAAATTCAAAACATAAAAGTTTTATTTATTAATTTAAAATTAATTTCCGTTGTTAAAACTAAAAGGCGTATTTTTAAGAAATAATAACTATCAATAGTTTGACACCTGTTTATGTCCAATTTCAAAGTGAAATTACTTAAAATGACCATAATTGGATTAAATGGTAAAAATATAATGTATTTATACTTCTAAACCATTAAAATTTATAATTTAATAATATAAATTATTTTTATTAATAAATTTGTTTTCAATTAAAATATTGTATTTTCACTATTCACCCAAATAAGAAAGTTATCAGAAAAACACCAAAACTATATTGAAACTAAATTCTTATGTCCCGATTCTAAAGAAGAATTTCATTTCGTCAAATTGAATATATAAAAGTTTCAAATATTGGATTTAAAAAGGCATCGCCATTGAAAGGGTGTAAAATTAAATTTTCTGAAAAATACTTCTTTTATCAAAAAAATGAATTTGTTGTTAAATTATGTCATAGAAACTCATAATATGGACTCTAAAATTATAAGGATTATATAACGTTTAAAATTCAGTTAATACTATTGATAACAAATTTTGAACGACTAGTTTGGTAAGTCATGGTTCGCTAAAACTCGTTGTTGCGTGAAGTGCATGTTATTGAATTACTTTGAAGAAATAACGTACTATGAAATATTGGGGTGATACAAATTGATCTTAGAGGTAGTAATATAAAAATAAATAATAAAATTTATATGAAAATAAAAATTACATCAAAAATATTTTAGGATGGTAATGAATTAATTTTATTAAAAATTGAATGAATATTGATATTTTTTTTATTTGTATTCCCTTACTAAAAGAAAATGAAAATGTGGTCCCATATTCCAAGTGGAAAATTTTTTAAAACTTAATTATTTAGTATTGAATGTGGAGAATGAATTATGGAACTCAAGGTTCCACCATCATGGTAGAAAAAAATGAATATTACTTGTGGATACATTCATTATGATGTTATTATGATGAAGTGAGAAAGGAATTATATTTGATCCATTTTGAAAAAGAGGAATATGTTCAAATATACACTAGGAATAAGGATATCCTATGATTTCAATCATTGAGTCTTGTTCATTGATATATTTATGGGAAAATTAAATAAAAGAAAACATATATTGATATGTAAATTATCTCATTTATTGAGGAATATAATTAGATTAAAGGCATTATTATTTTAATGCATAAAGCATGTTTTAAAAAAGGTAAAATGAATTGTCTTTATAAGTATTGAAAAAATGAGGAAATTTATTAAATTAAATAAAATCGATAATGGTGATGATTATACTACTAAATGGAAAGAATTTTTTTAATGATATATAGTATTTAAAAGGAGTATTTTACAGTACATAACCTAAATAATCACTAAGGAAAAGAATTATTTTTTATTGAGGATGATTTGAATGATGTTAATGGATCATGAAACATCATATTATATATAGAGGAAGAAAATTTGAAAAAAATTATCACAGTCATAATATTTTCTTATATTATCCAAATTTAAATATGAGAACTTTAAAAAATGAATTATGAAAACTATATTGAATTACATAAGGTATTTTACAAACCCTTATTTTCAAAATGAATTTAAAATGACAAAGAGAAATTTTTGAGAAAATATTATATAATAAATATTTATTTTTTTATCCACTAATTAAAAATTAATATCACTAGTATGATAAAATATTGTGATGATTTTTAATTTTGAATATGGTAAATTCTTATAAAATTGACCTAAGGAATATGGATATCAATGAATATATTTAGATGTTATAAAGTAGAATTATATTTTTTATAACATATTATAATCTCTAAATATTAAAATTAGTTGAGTAATGTATATGGATCATATAATGATTCAACAATATTAAGTGATGAAAAATAAAAAAATCCTCTGAGGTGGAGAATAATAATGGATTTTGGTATGGAATTTTGTTCCTTGAGAAATCGGTTCAAATTTATAGGATTTTCGAAAAAAATATTATACCATATTCATTTCAAAATTTCAACTGTTATGTACCATTAAAATAGTAAAGAATCAAAAATTGGTAATTACTATTAAAGGGGAATTAGATAATATTTCATAAAAAACATGGCAGTTAGTTTTCATGCTAATAAAAAAAATTATTAGAGTGTAGTGAGATCGAAAAAAATACTGATAAACTTGATTTGAAAGCGATCATTGATAGTCTAAAATTATAGTCTTATTCAATGATAAAATGGTTTGAATTTTAGAACAAATTTACAATGGTAGAAAGAATAAAACCTATAAGGATATTTCATTCCATATGTATACAAAAATATCAGATTTTAAAATAGATTTCATGTATTATGTTCTTAATGCTTAAAGAGAAGAGGACATGTTCACAGAGTAACATGAAGTGTTATCTCTTATATGAATCGATATATTTTCCTAGGATCAATAATTTGTTATATATGTTGGAATAATTTACTAGGTAATTTTATCTGAACCTTGAATCATGTTTGAATTAAATAAATTCTAAACATTAATGATTGTATAAAAACTATATTAAATAATGTATGTTTGTAATATTTACTCTATATTTATGTAATTGGTACCCGATACCACTAGAACTGTTTTATTAATTGAGAGAAATAATTTATTTTTAAAAAAATAAATTTAATAACATTGGTCCCTCTTGATATCTTAAGATATATCTCTTCTACTCCCCTATATATTGTTTCTATTAGGACCACATGGAGGGTGATTAACATTGAGGTGGGGTGAATATTTGTTATATATATTATTAAAACCTAGTCTGTTGCATACTTATTTAAAAATATTATACCAAATCAAAATAATCCATAAGGTAATATAAATAAAAATAAAATATGTAATAGTGACTATTTTAACTAGAATAGATGTTATTATCCTCGAGGTGTATTGGTTTTTCTCCCACACTTACACAACACTTCTGTAATTGTCATGATAATTATAATGGAATAGGAATTGACATGAACTTATTAAAAAGGGTGGATTAAACATTATAAAAATAAATACTATTAATTTTTTTAATTTTGAGGAATAAACCCCATTGAAATCCTGATCTACATCATGGGATAAATATATACTAATATTATTCGCCTTAAAATTTGTCATAAAATAATATTCTTTTTCTATTCTAAGAAATTATCCTTTAAATTCCTCTCAAAATTTAAATATCATTTTACACTACCTACTTTTTCTCTTAACAACATCATATATTCATTAAACTCTATGTGTATAATATTCATGTCTATGAATCATTTCTGATCTCTTTAAATATTCACCATCAAACCTCCAGTATCATCAATTTTCATGTCCAATTAAATCAATCACATTTGTGTCATTTTAATTCACTTAGAGTCATAGCCATTAATTATACAAGGATATTAAAATTACCATGGTCATCTTCCACAATTATATATATAAATAATCTTCATTCCCATCATAAATTTATTCCTAAGAATCATTTATTGTAGAATTAATTTTCATTTCTCCATATGTTTTAGTGAAATGTTCTCCCTTAACCTCTCTCATTCTCACACACTATGGTATGGGAGACTATTGAAGGTGTGAACTTACACTCCATGGTGCAACATTAATTTCCATGAAAATAGATCATTTACATGTATCTTATCATTAATCATTACACCAATGTGAGTCAATCATGTTTTGAACATGTTAGAACAACACATCATATTTTTAATATAAGATTATTGATAATGTAATATTCTTTAATCCCCTTTAAATGTATCAAAGTATCTGACTATTATTAAGTATAGATATTAAGTGTTTGAAATTAGTTAGTTACCCTCATAATGTATTTTATTACTCTTACAATCATTCCATTTTCATTATTTGATGTGATTGCATGTTTCACACATTTAAATGGTTTTCAGATAACATGGGTGTTTGATACCCTCAATAACCCCTTTTAAATAAGTAAGGTGATGATCTTACCATACCAATATGTTGGAGCCTGTTTTTAGGCCAGAAAATATTTTTTTAATTTTGAAATATGATTTGGAAAATAGGGATTTTTAAAACAAGGGATTTGTTTGAAAAATAACATCCTCAAATATATACACATTTATGAATGCAATTTTAACATCCATTTGATATAGTCTGAATTTAATATATGCTGTATAGGATAGAAGAATTGTAACGGATTTATGTCAAGAAATAGATGCAAAAATATTATTCATAGTCAATTAATTCTTCTTTATATATCCATTTGTAACCGACCTGGACTTATTTCTCACTATAGTACCAGATTCATCTACTTTGTTTCTAAACAGACATATAGTTCCTATATTCATGGTGACTTTGGTACTATAAAATATTATATAGACATTATTTCTTTTAAAATGATTCAATTCTTTTTTGCATTACCTTTACGCAAATTTCATCAGTGATGGAATCATTGATATTTTTTAGAACAAGTTGTGACAAAAAGGATCGATATTCAACTTGGCTCATAATAGAATATCTACAATGTGTTCCCTCATATAAGTATCCAACTAAATCATATAATGGATTACTGTTAATAGTTATAACAGATCATGAAAACAAAGTGATAATTATTTCTAATTCATTTATAGGTTTGGGTTCACTATAATAAAAAACTAGATATTTTCTAGAACTAGAGGAATTTTTGGTTTCTTAACAATAGAGTCATAAGGTTTAACATTTCTGTTAATATTGGATATATCATCCTCATTATATTAATGGGTGGTCTTATGTTCATGTTGATCTGTTTCATCAAACATTATATCAATAGATTTTTTTCACACACTTGGTTATTTTATTGAAGGCCTTATATGCTTTTGTAGTGGTTGAATAAACTAGTAATAATCATTCCTCACTTTTAGAGGGAAAATTTTCAAGATTTTCATTTTTATTAAGGATAAAGACTTTGCAACCAAAATATTTAAATCAATTAACCTAAGACATCCTATTTTCCCATAACTCATTGGGAGTTTTCAGAAATACTGGTCGAATAAAAACTTTATTCTTATATAACAATCTATATTCACCGCTTCTTTCCAAATGCAAATAGGTGAGTCAAACTCATTGAGTATAGTTCAAGAAATTTCTTGTAATGTTATATTCCTTCTTTCTATAACTCCATTCTGCTGGGGTGTCCTAGGAGTAAAGAAGTTATAATAGTATCTATTTTGAGAGATAAAATATTCAAACTCTTGGTTTTAAAACTCACAGCAATGGTTACCTCTTAAGGATTTAATTACATGACCACAAAAGTTCTCTAATTTTACCACATACATTGTTATGTAGGAACACTATTCACTCTTTTGAGGTAAATATAGAGTCCAAGTATAACAAGAAAATTAATCTACTAGAAAATAGACATAATGAATCTTATTTATACTAGAAATTGAAGAATGTCCAAAAAAATCCATGAGAACCCACTCTAGAGGTAGAGAAGCTGAAACATATTTCTTTAGTTTGAATGATATTTTATATTGTTTACCTTTTTAGCAAGTAATACAGACTTTGTAATTTGGAAACACATGTTTATTTAGATCCTTGACTAGTCCTTTCATAGATATCTTTATATGGGATTTATTTTTCTAGTTTCATAATATCCTATTCCAGATACCATACTCTTTTAAGAAATCAATCATGAAATAATAATTTTGAGAATCTAAAAAATATAAACTCATAGACTAAAACTTTTATTTTCTAAATGAATAAAATAATAAATTTTATTTATAATTAAAAAAATTTCAAGAAACGTTCTCAAATTTATCATGAAATAAATCATCACATTATTATGAAATTATAATAATATTATACTTAAAACCATCAACTAAAAGAACTTTAGAAATTAAAATTTTGATAATGTGACCAATTTGGTAAAGGCTAATTATTTTTCCATTATCATTGTCACCAACGATGACATGCCCAACATTAATCATGATATGATTTTTAAAGCGTGAATAGAACAATATCACATGTCCGGAACATCCACTTTCCATGTACCATAAGCTCTTACATGATCTCTTCAACTATCCTTCCTACAAGAATATATCAAACAATGAAATATTTTGGTACCCAACCATTCTTGGGTCCAGTATAATTTGTAATTAATGATTTGGGAATCCACGTTTTCTTTATGGGTTTCTAATATGGAAGTCGTAGATTGTTGGAAAAATAAAATATATTTAGTCTAGTGAAACTAGATGTATTAAATGTATTTCTTATATTGGAAATCACTGTTGATTTTTCAATTTCATGGATAAAACCAAATTTTCCATATGTTGATACAAAATTGTTTTTATAAAAATTTATTTTTCCAGGTTGATAACTAATAAATGTAATATATTTTAGAGCAACCTATACTCTATGAATTTTAACCCAGATAACTTTACCATTTGGGAATTATATAAATATTAATTTAATTTCTAAATACATAATTTACGTTTATTGTTCTCGTAAATCAGTTGAGCATTATTTTCTCTTTCAATAGTAAGTTCATATCCATCAGAACCCATAAGAGAATTTATTTTTGAGTGATTCATACTTATCCATAAATTTATTGCATGTGTCCTCAATAGTTTTTCAATATCTAAATATTTCTTCATTTTTCATATTTTCATAATCATATTCAAATGTATAATAGTAAGAATTTTGTACAGAAGATTCCAGGGTTACCTTAGATGTGTTTTTCATGAAACACATATTGAATTTATTAGACTTCTCAATATATAAAGACTCAGAGTCACTAGATCTATCATCATAATCACTGTAGGTGGACTTTATTACCATATTTACATTCTATCATTGTATTCATACTTCCTTTTGAACATTAATTTTGGATAGTCAGCCTTTACATATCCGCATCTCTTACATTCATATTATAAAATTTCATCAGTATTTTTATTTTTCTTCTAATCAATTTTCCAATTTCCCTTGTTGTTAAATTTCATGTTTTAATTGGAATTACTAAAGAAATTCATTCCTTTTTAGAAAATCTTAAATCTATTATAAAACAGATCCATTTCTATATCAGTATCACATGGTGATACATCATTAGTAGAAGTTTTAGCATGATGTTTTACTTTCTCTTTTTAATGGAGGTCATGGTTCTAAAATACATTGACTTTTTCTTTGGTTCATCCAATTATTATCTGTTTACCTTCATATATTATTCATAAATCATCAAAATAACTATAAATTCATTTATAGTTAAGGTATTGATATCACATTTTTCCCTTCTTAATACTGAGGTTCCACTCCACCGTTCTAGTAAACATCCATGAATTCGCATTACTTGTTCCTTATATGTGATTGTATTTCTCAAAAAGACCATCGTTTTTACAATTTCGATGATCCAATGATACATATTAGAAATATTTTGATCAGGATAATCTTAAATTTATCAAATATAATAGTATTTCTATTATGCCTAATTTATTTGACATTATTGTTTCCTTCATGTGAAATAGCTACTATATCCGAAATTTCATGTGCGATTTTAAATATATAAATCCTATTAAATTTTTCATCCCCTAAATATATATATAATAAATTGATATATTTACAGTTATTATTATAGGATGCATTAGTGGAATTACCCCAATCGTTCTTATCAGTAGCGGGAATTTTATATTCATCTTCAACTAAAGATTAGATTTTAAAACCCATATTTTCTTAATGTATTTTAATTTTAATTTCTCACTGAGCATAATTTGTGCCATTAAGATAGGATGTTCTTTTTTTATTATAACCATACCATCTATTTTCCATTTTATAAATATTCTAAAGAGACATAAATTATAAATTGAAAAATGTTTAAATTTCTTTAGAACATAAATAAAATCTCAATTGAAAAAGAGTAGAGAAAAATATTTCAAACAACACCTGATACTAAATGTTGGTCGGAATAAGACACTAAATAGGGGGTAAATTGGGTTCCTATTAAAATTTTAGTTTAAAAATGATTATATAATTTTTTTAAAGTTCACATTTTTAAATGAAATAGACAAGTTAACCAAAGTAACAGATTTATAAGAAAATTATTGTTCAAAATATTTCTCTAATATTGATTTTTTTCATTTAAAACAATATAATTTATTATCTATAATTTTTAAATTAGTTACTAAAACAAATTATAATATAAACTATATTTGAGATTAACTATCAATTTAATGTTTATTTTTCATAAATAGTAATATGAATAGGGAAAAATGAAAATGAAATCACACAGTAGAAGTAAATAAGTGATTAAGTCTCAAACTGAGACCTAATCCTCTCCATTTTGGGATCACGTAACATAAAGAAGTTTGTATTAAATAAACATGATCCATGTTTTGGATTAGGGTAAAAATTATATAATAACTTTCTAGGTCACTAGATCACTTCCATAGTTTTCATGGGAGTGTAAACCATATAGAAAGGACAGACATGTACCTTGTCCACTGTTATTGGTGGGTATGTAAATGGGAATAATTTTTAATATACAAAGGTATCTTATAGTTTATAATAAGAGTAAATGTTTATTAATAAACAGATACACACACTGCTCAAAATTTAAAATAATGTACACTGGGATAGAAAAAAGATAATTAGAGTTTAAAATGATCTGTGCGATGTTATTTGAGGCTCTTGGAATCCTTCAGGATGGTAGAAGTGACGATGGAGTCACATTATAGAAATATATTGAAAAATGGAATCAAGGATTCTCCTGTGTTTTGTTCCTTGTTATGTAAAATATTCCTCAAAGTTTTCTAGTCCTCTAACATTTCACTGCAGATTTTTTTGGACCATTGGTTCTTATTAGTTTTTTTTTGTTTTTGAACAGTAGAGATCTCTTTTATTTTTCTATAAGGAACATAAATAGCTCTGGTAATTTCTTATAGGTCACTAAATTTTCACAATATAAATCTTATTGATCCATATATTACATTCATATAGACAAGAATCAGGTTCTATGGTACCTCGTACTGGCCACTAAAATCAATAAATATTTTCTTCAAAATACTGGCATGCTCATTAATATAAAAAATGTATTGAATTTCATAAATATGATGCTTAGAGGTAAGTTTCAATTTAATAGATAAATCATCGGTGACTCACTCTGTCAGTATATTACACTATCAGTGTATCATGCTATCTATAAATCATTTTTGTTGGTATATGATTTGTCGGTAGCTTGGTTGTTGGTAGGTGATGAAATGGGAGCTTAGTCATCGGTATATTATACTTATTGAAACAATGATTCCCTCTTTTAGTCACTCTACTGCTCGGTTGAATGTTGATGGATCAGTATTTCAATATGTTTTACTATCAGTAACTCATACTTATCAAAAATTCTGAGTCACTCTATTAGTGACTCAGCAAATCAGTAGCTTATTCCATTCATATCTCATGTATCAGTTCCTTATCTATCAGTTGTAAAATTATATTTATCCCATACTTAACCAAAATATGTAATGATATTTTCTAATGGAAACACTAACACCAAAGGTTAATATTATAATTGAACATGATCAAACAAACTTTATCTTAATTAATCATAATTTGAATAGTAAAACATTAATTATGACTATTAAAACTAGATACGGCCAAAAATTATAAATTTTGAGTAATTATGATATATTTACCTTTTTTCATTCCATTTCATAGGGTAAATGATAAAGTCACTCATGTGTATGACATAATTCTACCCAGCAAAGCGTGATGATTCATTTTTCAATAAACCTTTAAATGTAAGCTAATAAAGATAATGTTAATAAATATATGTCATATAAAAGAAATAAATATGATAGAAATTAACTGTTTATTATTTTAATATATATAATATATCATTATCTCTCTTAAAATTATAAATTATAATGTCATTTGTGTATGTATAGACTCCCTCATTTATAATGAGATGTGAATCTATTTTCATCAACATTTAAAATTGATTATATATATAGGTATATTTAGAGAAATAATATGGTATATATGAAATTATCATCATTCTATAGATATAAAATGTCTCTTAAATCTCTTTCATAATGATCATTTAAAAATAAAAAATGTTACTCATGCATATTTGCAGCATACCATCTCCATGATTCAAACATAGTTCATTTTTCATTACCATTATTCATGAATGGTTTTAAAAATATATTTTATTCATTAATATGATAAATATTTCATGTTTATTATTCAATATATTTTTAATTAATGAAATATTTAACCCTATTCAAACTACCAAATCTACATTTAATACATAAACCAAATATCGTCATAATGTATGAAAGAAACATAATTGGTTAATTAATCATATATAACAAGGTAATAGTTGAAATAAAAGGAATAATAAAATTATATTTTTTTAAATCATACACAAAAACAATAAACTATTATTCTAATGTGGTGCAGAAAGGAAATCTCAAGGAGGCCTGAAGAAGTGGAGGTTGAGATCATCCCCAGACAATCTATCCACTGCTGATAGGGGAAGGTACCCAAGGTTACAAAACACCATGAGGGGGATATCTAGGGTATCTTTAAAGGCCAGGAAGTCGAATACCTAATTATAATCACACCATGTTTGTATAGTCTCTTTTTTTGAAGATAAGAACATTTCATTTTGATACCATGTGGATGATTGGACAAAGAGAATGAGATACACTTTTAGAGAGAATTATAAATATTTTCATCCTGTTTCCACCATGGAAGGGTTGATGTTCCTTGAAATTCATAGAACTGGAACTTTGATCATGTTCATAGATGCTGTCATTAAAGAGTTTATTATTTAGTAAAAATAATTGAATCTTAAAACCACAAAAACAGTCTAGTCATGAAAAAAACCACCTCCATACACGTTCGGATGGCTCCATTCCCTATTGATATTGTGTATGATGCTATGGGGGGTGGGGGCCAATATACAAAATGGACCATATGCATGGGTATATGGGGAATAAATGGGGATCCCTTAATGATATAACACCTCTGAGAGGGGTCATCCTCCTAGTGGTTATGAAGAAACTCTAGTTTGATAATGATTCAGTTGTCCTTGAACACTATTGAATGTTTTTAAGAGAAGGATTCAAAATGTCTGGAATGACGTGAACCTTCCATCTGGACCAACAATTAGTATCCCAAAGGATTTTATGAGCCTCATCCACATACCTATTAAGAGCACCATTGAACCAGAGTTGAATAAACTAATCATACAAGGCCACCCCCTGCATCATCAATGAAATCCACATATCCTTCCACAATAAGACTTCCCACTCAATTTTTTATGAGAGACATAACATTGACTCCTCCCTGTGTACTGGACATATAGCTTATATTGAGGCAAGAAGAATGATTATACGTTTTATAACAATCTCTGTGTGAATTTCATTAGTGTATTCTCCAAATGATAACATTTTACTCATCTTGGAATGAATATCTCCATATATGGCTACCCCACAGGTTGCTAATATTCTTCATCGGGATTAACTTCTTAAAAGATATCATCTGGAACCTACTAGAGGTAGAGCCTATGAAAACGCACTTGTTAAGGGACTCGTTCATCATGATTCCATCTAAGATGATCATTTTGATGGGGTTTAAGATTGAATTGATGCAGGATTGGTGCGAGAATTATTCCTTTATGAAAATATCATGTGTGGGGTACCCTGGAAAACCCAGCAAGAAGGCTCCCTAGTTTCACTCACAAATATTAAAGGCATCTTGACCAAGGATCCACCAAGAGTGATCTTAAAGCAGTGGAATGTGACAATGTAGTGAATTCCATAATGATTAAATGTTCGTTCCCTGACCTAATGACATTTATCCATACATTGCACATATGAAACACCCCAAATGGAACTCCCCTCAATAACTTCTTATTATTTTTTTCCCTTAAAGAAATATATTGTCTCCCCCCACATCACTATCATTGATTCCCCCTTTATAATTTTTTCTACATGTCTTATCCATGATTCCCATAAACATTGGACCACCACTTGGGAATCATATTAAAAGGAGTTAAATATATGGTCCATGTGTCTGATAATCAACTTGGGGACTTTGAGTACTGAAATAATGTTCATGTGGATAGAGGACTGCATGTAGTTGACTAGTGTAATCCTTCCACCAAATTAAAGGAACATGTTGTTCAATATAAATATATATATATGATTGATAATATTGTTCATGAAATATTTAAAGTGTATATTTAAGATCATACTCAGAGAAATAGGACAACCGAAATAGGTCATAGGGAAATTCTTACATTTAATACCTAGAATGGATTCAATGATCTTCCTTAGACTGTCGAAACATGAGTTATAAAAGAATACCCTGCTCTTATACCAGTTAAGGTCTTGAACACTACACGATGAATATTCTTCCATAATGTTGTTGAAAAATATTTTGGAATAGGTGTGACTGATAATTAAGTAGACTAAGTCATCATTATAAGGAGATGAGAGAACCCCTTAAAATGAGCCCCATAATATTATGGGTGGTGGATCACACACTGAATGATCGAATCAACAAATATAATTAGATCATAAAGGCCAAAGGTAAAAATTCTAGTAAAAATGGGGTATCGTTTACTAATCCCTCTAATTTATTATTGAAACTCACACTTTCTATCCATAAAAAAATTTACTAAGGAGAGCTAAAATAATGAATCAGAAGGTCAATAGTTCATTCCGAAAATCCTATACATCTTATAACCCATGTTATGGAGAACCACACAATATGAACATAATAATTGGCCATATCCACATTAATTATAGCATTGTAACCCAAAAACATCATGTTGATATCCCCAAACATCTTTCAAGAAATTCAAATAGTTCCTTGTATAGTTCTGCCTAGGATAAAAGCATGTTTTTCATCGAATACCCTACTATGATGAAGTTAATAGAGATTCATATTAAATATTGTATAGAAAACCTTTTATGTATATTTTCACATGAAAATAGGTCATTAGTAAGTTATGGTAGATGGATATGTTACTTTGGGAATGATAATTAAAGTACAGCTGCTCGCTACCCAAGGAATCTACCCCTGCAAAAGAAGTCTTGGATCGCTTCTATGATATTAACATTAATGAAATTCCTTGAATTTTTATAAAAATCCCTCTAGAATCCATTGGGGCCTAGATAAATCTCTGAATTAAGGGAAAAAACTACATCCCAAACATCATTACCCTCTATATATTTACCTATAAGGTCTTAATCATTCGAAGAGATCACTATAGGGATTGATTCAAATAAACCATCCTTTACCCCATGGAATCTACTCGGTAAATCGGGATTAGGATTTCATAATTAGGACTAAAAGTATGATCCAATAATGTCACCTATACATCATAAGCCACTGGTAAATGGTACATCTTCTAGTAGTATAATCAGAATCCCGTCATGGTTTCTTTCCATAAAACACGCCTTAAAAAATTAAAAAAATTGGCCCCTTATCTAAGAGATGTAGCGCGATACCGATAGTGAAGATGTATTTCCTACTCCGAAGGCATATCATGGAATTGTTTTTATGTATTTTAGTATGTCTAGAAGCTCCTCATACCCTGAATCCATAAAACAAGACCCAACACTATCTATGACACGTTTTATATAATCTTTAATTTGCTAAATCGATAGGAGAGAATCAAACCAGATAATGAGATCATGTCTCATGTGAAAATGTTAATGTTAAATTCAATCTATTTTCTCCCCTTTCATAGTAACTCCCTAGGACATTGCACCATTTTGGAGAAATAAGGATGGTTTGACCAATATTTGAAGTAGAATTATTTCCTTTCACTAGGGATTCCCGACATAAGGTGGACCCGAAGGGGTGAATGGTTTCATAGAGCTCTGACAAGGTGGATTAGCTTCATATTCAGAATTTTTTATACTAACTTTTGGTTCTATAGGGATAGATCCATTATTCACAAGGTATTACTATCACCACTTGGGTTATTTCCCTAGGTAAATCCATTCCTGGAGAATCCTTGGTCCTAAAGTCCATCCTGCACCGTGAAGGAAGAGAAAGAAATCTTGTTGCTCTGATAGAGAGAGCTACTACCTTTTTTCTTATAGATATCAATGATCGTGTTGATGTATAGAACTAATGGATATAGTTATTCACCAATGTTTAAATATTTGAAATCATTTAATGTTTCTCACAGAGCATCTCTGTTCACTTTTCATAGATGAAGGTGAAGAATCTTTAAGGGGGGACAACTTCCACTCTATGGAGTAGATGTTGATCATAGGCCAAAATATTTTCAACCTTGATAAAAGACTTCTAGAATACCCATATGGGTCGATTCATGGTCTTCCCATGTAGAAATGTTCGCATACCTAATATTTTAGAAAACTCACCATTATATGAAGATTTATTTTTCGGTTTAAGAACCGCTATCAAAGAGAAAAAATTCATGAGCACCTAATAGGAGAAAAAGTCTTATTTTACCATATCTCTAAGGAAATAAGAATTATATATAATCAGGAATATAATTAAAATATATTACTCTTAGTACTATCATTTGGGTACAAGTACTCCTACTGTTCTCCCTAGAAGAAGTGTACAATTTCTTAGCTTCAGATCTCATGCACATCTAGTTAGAGGGGGGAACTAAGAATAGCTAGCGATTATGACTCAAATTTGATACCTAAAAATTAGAACACATTCCATTCCTAGATACCTAAACTGAGGGGGCCTATCATGAAGACCCACTAAAACACTTATGTAATTTCATGAAAATATTGATATGGGAGAATGATCTGATTTTATAGTAGGATAAATTTGTAGTGGGGGGAGTGGTTCTAGGCAGACGATTTCGTTACCTTTGGAAAACATGATGGTTTTCCCAAGGAAGTGTAGATGGAGGGAGGAGGGTAACCTTGAAGTTGAAAATGAATAAAGGGTATGTGGTCCATGCATTGGGAGAGAATATGGGGACTCAGGAAAAAAGGATGAGAGGATGGGGCTTAGTATCAATGGAGGGGGAGGGATGGGTAGGGTCTATAAGTAGATCCATAGAGAAACTGATCTCTCAATAAGAATCCCTCTCTGTGAATACAATAATATGTGTGGATGAATACACTAATTAAGATCCACCAATTTCCTCATGATATGGCCTTTTCCAAGTCATATTAGGGGAGGGGATCTTTGTTTATTCTGATAATGAGTGTCCAATGAGGCAACAACATGTACAGAAATAAGGCACGAAAAGATAAAAAACAGTTGTTTCCACTCCAAAAAATTTTGCACCCAAAGTAGCACATGGGATTTGGGAAATAATTGGTCAATTACGATGAAGATTCATGTCATCTCCATAATAAGAATCTTAATATTTTGCTCATCCTTGAAAATAAACTCATCGGGCAATACACCAATTTTCCCCAAGAAGGAAAAATCTTGAACGGGAGTGGGAGACCTAAAGAATCACCCAAATTTCCACCACTGGGGACTTCCATCCCATATGGACAACCATGGACCTAAAATAAATATGGAATCACCACAAACCACACGATTGTGGTCTTCAAGCTGATTTCTGGACAAAATCTTTTTGAGAATCCATAATTATAAGGAAATATATTCTGTTAAAATATGAAACCATGTGGGTAGATTCATGTACCAAGCATGATTAATGTTCAGAAAAATTTCCAGTAGTGGTTTATACACCCCGAAATGAGCCACCAGGGACAATTTGAGGTATATATATCCCACTTTAAAAGAATATTCCTAGAAGGATTTCACAGGATTTCCATTCTAAAAATCCTTTATAGAGGTGCTAAGACAAACCATTTAAAATGGGGACACCGAATGTTCCTGGTATGGGGAACAAAAAGAAGAACCTCTTTCCATGATGGATGTGACACCATCAGTGAAATGGCATGATCCACCAAAGGGTAAGCGCCTAGAATATCATTATTCGAATACTGTTATGCCCCCACCATCTAAACATAGAAATCCACCAAAGGCGGGGTAATGTACCATCTCTAGGGGTGGATTAGACTCTTCAATGTTAATAGAGGCGGTGGAGGCGGATGTGCATATGGCATGTTATACGGTAAATTTAAATCCTTTAAACTACTAGTACACTTGAAAATGGTTTTTCATCAATTAAATATTGATAAAATTTTTAATATTCTAAAATATAAATAATATACATGTTCAATCAGACATGAGTTATGTGGTTTTCATATCAAATCTACTTCCATGAAATAGACTCCATATTCAAATCTTATTTCATTTGTTTGGTGTGTACACATAACAATTTGTATGTTTTGAAATTTACTTATTTTCCATGATTTCATTAAAATGTTAATTTCAATTTATATATATCTTAGGGATTATGATTACATGGTTTACAATATGGTAAGAGTTTATTTCAAAATATCATCATTATTTGAGTTTATTTATCTTTACATTTCCTTTGGGGGAATTATTTGATATTTATATATTAATGTAAATTTATATTCATCCTACACGGTTATTCATTATATTATTTATGGACTTTTTTAATATTTACACTCTATGTTTATCAAATAATCAAAAATGTTTATAAGAAAATATAAAATTATATATTTCTTCGATCATAAATCGTTTTTTAACCAAAAACCATGTTTTATAAATGTTTTTTTTAACATTTTAAAAATTAGTAATTAAAGTCATTTATAAATTTTTTACTTTTTACAATATTTTTTATGTAAATATTTTATATTTTGAAAAACAATGTTGATTTGGATTTTATTGAAATTTTTGAAGGAACCAATGTTTTAATGTGTATGACATGAATGTAGTTATTCATTTTCAAGATCAATCAGTTTTTTAAATCTTATTTTAAATTTTTTAAAATGTTAATTTTAGATAAAATACATTTTAAATTATTTTCTAAACATCTAGTTTTAAAATATATCCAATGTGATAAGGTTATTTTCGTGTAAAATGTTTTTAAATATCTTTATATTGTTTTTATACTCATCAATGGAATCAACCCATTATTAAACTGTTGATCCCCTGGGAATATGTTGTATTGATATCCTACTTATTCATTCATTGGATGGATTATGATTAATTAGAATAAGGATGTACAATTTATTTACCATTCACCATATTATTATGTATGGATTATGATTATGTTTATTGATTTGAAATTTATTAATATTATATATGATAGTATTTCAATTAAAATGTTTCTACTACATTTATATCAGTTCTTTTTTATGGGGAATTAATTGAAATTTTTTAGAGATGTTTGGGCCCCTATATGGATCTTTGTTACATTTGTATGTAACTTGAGACAAACTAGATTAGGTTTTGGTATAGGCCTCTCCCATTTATATATATGCCTCAACATAATGAATCAATGACATAATATGTATTTTAACAAGGAATATATTATTTATTTTAGATATTCAGCAATATTCATTCCATCATTATTAATTTACTTATTGATATTCTCTAGTATTTTTAATTATATAGAATACTTCTGTTTGAGTTTTATAGTCATGTGATTATTTATATGTAATTATTTTATCATCATTTGTTCTTCTCATATTTTTCTCATGTTATTAATTAAAGTTAATATGTTATAGTTATTTACAATTCCATATTAATTATTAATTATTTATTCATTACTTTTTTATATTAATAACCTCGATAATAATCTGATTTCACTTATCTCTTATGTTATATTTTACCCAGGATATGAGGATTATTTTTTTGGTTGATATGTTGGGTACACTATGGGGAATAATGGGATTCCAAAATTAAATTAATTTGCTTATTTTATATTTTAAAATATAATGTGCATTTCATGTGTGTATCCAGTTTCCCAATACTACTAAACTATTTAGTCCTTTAGGATGTGACTCCTTGTGTCTTATGCTAGCGTAATAAAGAAAACAACAGTTGTACTGTACTAGGGTCAAGGTTGTTATAGTTGGTATTGCAGGAGATTTAATATATACTTTGAAAACAACATTTATAAAATAATTTATTAGGGAACATAACACTATGATATACATTTCAGATAAATATATAATAATATTTTAATATTTTGGTAAGGAATATATTTGTTTCTTAGAAAATAAATCCATATATGGATACTACAAGTGGTGTGGTTCTAGAATATATGTGCATGATAACATGGCTTAATACCAACATGGTTTGGTTCCCCCAGTGTATATTATTATTATAAATCATATTTTGTATACAAACCATTAGTAAGGAGTTGAAATTAAAGACATACCAATAACAGCCATATTTATAGTAATTATATTATCTTTGCATAGACGTTTTAATATTTGTTATGTGATTAAATGGTTATGATATTATACGTTTTTTTCATAATTTTATGATGAAATACTATTTTATATATTTTTGACAAAAGTATCCTCATAGAATTAACTAGACCAATACAAATGCACATAATCCAATGTGTAAGTATTATTGTTTACATTATAGTCTTATACCAATATTTCATAGGGATATAGTCTCACAGCCATTTTCAACATATGAATACATGTTGTTTGATGATTTCAAGATAGTGAATGATTTCTCTATGTATTATGGTTGTGAAAGAAAATATAGAGAAGAAGAAGATTGAACAGAAACACATATATATGGGGAATTAGGGAATCAAGGCAGTTTTAACATGTGATAATTGTGGAAGGTAACACATTGAAAATTTATTAAAAGAAAAATAATTTTATAAAAAATTTCAAGAGAATTGAAGAAATGAATATGTATCCAAGGGTAGTAAAAAGGTTTTCAATGTTTAGTTACTCAAATGTTACAAGATGGGGAACAATGAATATGAATACCCCAAATATCAAACTAATATACTTCAAATATATCTAAAAGATCCTGTTAAATCTTATGTTATTATAAAAAATAAGTGGAATGATTAATTTTCTTGTGTTTGGATTGAATAATAATGTATTGTTTATAACATATTAATGATATCATGTGCCATAAAATTATAAAATGTATAATAATTGTACTATAGCAATTTTTTATTAAGTATTTGAAATCGTATGTTGAACAATACCGATGGCAATGAAAAATTATTCTAAAGAAATTTTAACCTCTTGACAAACACATAATTGAGGGAAAGATAAACCATAATATTTTTATTATATTGAGATAATGATTTTGGGATAAATATATTATTAATATGGGTAATGTAAATTTGATACTATTAACTAACTTGGAGCTGATTAATGATTTTTTGACAAAGTTTTTCATTCTGTCCTTAATAGAGTTAATTGTTTTTTTAGTTTTTGAGTATATCAGATAATATTTTTTATAGAATAGGGAAGTATACAAGTTTCAATAAGGTTTTATGGTAATTTAGTTTATTATCATGTTTGAAGAGAATATATTATAAAGTTATTCTTATGTTTGGTATGTGATGAATTAGATATAATTCAGGTTGTTTGATAGATTAGTAATAAGTTCATTTTGAAAATTTATTATAGTTCATTCTATTATTTTGGATATCAATATTTTGGGAATTTTCCTATAGTAAACCATTTAATAAATTGTAAATGTGAAACATTAGATGAGGTTTTATAGATAATATTTTTACATACCTATATTATGAATAATTTGTATTGGATAACATGTGATAACTATATTGTTATAATAATAACTAGATATAAAAAATTTTATATATCATTATATTCCTCCCTTAATAGAATGATATGTTTCAGAAAAATCATTTCTTGGAGTAAGAGATTAATTTAAAACTGAGCGATGGACAATTAGTGGGAAAATTTTGTTTTCAAATAGAATTATATCATGTAATATTATTTCATTATATTCATAGATAATAAAATAATTCCAAAAGATTAGGAAAAGGATCCCGAAAAAAATTTATCATATTCACATCATATCAGATGAATCAAATGGTCCCTTGTCTTATCAATGATTAATGGTTTTATGGCACTTAACCTTATCTAGATCACACAATTTCTTATGATCAATGTTATATATCACTATATTTTAATCATTTGATGTTATTATTCTCTCTGTATCTATATTTTCATTTCCCACCTATGTTCTCTTAAATTGAATCAAAGTTATGTGATAAATCTATATGACCATCTTAATTATCCATATCTCATAACAAGAGGACTTTTTATTAATATTTATTATGACATGGGATTTAAATAAGTGTATTTTCATATGAACAAACCAGTAATTAATATTATTAAGAATAAATTGTGAGGACAAATTTTTTTAAGGAGATAGAGTGTGGCTTCATGACATTTGAAAACATGACCATCATAATTAATAGTTTCTATTACAGAAAACAAAAAGCACATATGTGAATAAAATAACCCAATACATTAATATATATACACAAATAAACTCAAACACTTTGATATCTCTGAATATTGGAAGCATCAAGTTTGATGGAAACTCCATACGCTATTAAAATATTATTATTTAAACGTTACCATTATAACCAAGTAATTAAATTAGGGTGTAAGAATATTAATAAATAAATTATTAAAATTAGATAATTTACTCATATAAAAAATAAAAAATTAGTTATCTCTTTATTAGAGATAAAAATATACAGAATTATAATAAATATTTATGTTTTTTTATAAAATGAATTTTCTAACTAAAAAAATGTCTACTCACGCTTTGAGAAAATGATTTAAAATTAATTTTTACATCATTTATAAATATTATTTTATAAAACTAATGTAATTTTTTTGGAATTGTTGCATAAAAATTAACTTTGGGTGAATTTGTTGCATTATTCTGAAATATTTCATTTTTTCGATGAGTAGGGAAAATTACTGTGTTTTATTTAAAAAAAATTTTAAAAAATTTAGGATGAAATTTTTTATTTTGAATTGGGTTTTATTGTAATATTATTTATACAAAATATCTATAGATCCAAAATATTTTATTGGAATCATTTAAATATTTATTTGTTATACGATTACATTTTGGACATTTGATCATTTTCTCATTGAGAACCCACTATTTCCTTGATTATAGTGGATTAATTTTCAATTAAAATATTCCACCTAAATGAAATGAATTTGTAAAAAATTAATTCAAAATTTTGAATCATAATATTTTATAATACGTTCTGCTTAATTATTGACTATAATGAATTATAAAAAAGTAAAAAAAATATTTATCATGGTTGAGGTAAAAATTAATTTATCAGTGGTTAAAAATAAAATTTTTAGGATAAAAATTTCTTAATAAATTTTATAAAATTTATTAAATATCCATATTTTGACCCTTATTTTGTAAATGATGGATAATACTTCCTTTTGGATCCTTTTTTCATTCAAAAAATACTTGTATTCATTTTTCCTTTAAATGATTTCAATTATGCAAGTCAACTCACATATAAATTGTCACACACTCTCCCATATTCTTGACCCCATAAAATACTTCTATCTTGGTCAAAAACCATCTTAATTACATCTCAATGTCTACCCCATAATCCTAGTTTCCCAGTTTTGGTCACAAATCTAGTCTATAAATTCATAGGCATAGTTAAATAGATGTGGTCCAACTATAGTTAAAATTTATAACTATCCATTTTTCCACCTCCTTCATAATTTATTATTTCATAATATAACTACTATATACCATATAGTATGATGATTTTACACTATTTTCATTTCTTAACACCATCCCATTTCTATCAAATGGCTTATGAAATCGCTATTCGGGTGTGTGGAGGACAACCACCTCACCAAAAAATTTCATTAATTTTTTTTATGACAACCTAACATGTATGGTTATGGGGATGGATATACTATGGAATACTATTCCTTTTTTCATGAAATCCAAAACCCCACCTTTTGTACATTCTTTGGTTGGGTTTTGTTTTTGGTTGAATTAGGTTATATTCTGAATTTTTTGATGTTTCTAGGCTATTTCACGGTTGATACACAGTTTTCCAAACCATGAACCCAACTACAACTAATTATAAATATTTTAAAGTCATATTAATGTTGATTTTGAATTGTTTTAATAATTTTGTTCCATTTTTAAGAAATCATGTGGCTCATATATAACAGGTGCATGGATTGCGCACCGTTTTACTAAACAGTGAACCTCTTCCCGGGAAACCATATAGAATGGTTTTTCCTTAATCTGAATTTATAATAAAAATTATTGAACCTTAAATTTAGTTCCATGATTGATCTCATTTGGCCCAAACTAATTTCTACCATCCTTGGAGCACAAAAAATCATTTTTGGACTTTCTAATCCCTCTCAGATGATAACTGAAACATCAGGAATGTCCTTCAATCTTCTTATGGTTAGTTCAATTTTTTCATTATAATTTTCTAAAGTATATCTTATCCTAAATAGGATTACATGAATCCAATTGTTGGATTATGTATCTAATACCAACTATTATGGTACTAATCTGTGGATTATTTTGTAGATCCTTTTTCATCATTCTATGTTAGAGCATCTCAGTTATGTTTTTGTGATTCAAGATCCATTGACCTCGAGGTAGGTGGTTCTGTTTTTTTTTTCAATTATTATTAACCCTAATATTCTCTATTTAATTTAATTTTATTGAACTAAATATAAATATTTTGTTTTTTAATAAATGGATTTATTTTTTTTCTTAAAAATTCCAGTTCCATTGAATTGGGGTTTTTAATCGAAATGGGTTTTTTGCATCAAATTGGAATGCCCACAATTCTATCGGATTGTGGTTTGTTTATGGAAAATTTTGAAATCTAAATTTATGAATTTAAATTGTGGATTTTATGTAATGAATTTTGAATTAGAATAGGGAATTTCGTTGTGGAAAAAGTATTTTATATAAATTTGTGAAAACCCCAATTCCAATGATTTGGGGGGGGGGTTGGTATGAAATTGATGGATTTTAAAAAAAATTAAAACAGTTGAATTTATTTTTGAACTGTGGGTTATGAAATTTCATGAATTGGATTCAAGTCCTTAATTGTAAAAAATGGATTAAAACGGCTTTATGGAAACCTTCATGATTCGTCTTTGTGAAAAGGAATGTTTTTTTATTAAATCACCATTTTGGGTTTTAAAGGAAGAATTGGAAAATTTGATATGAGTAATGGAATTTAATTGTATTTAATGTATCATTAAAAGAAATTTCCGAAAGTTTTTTATACTAGAGAACATGTAATAATTAATTAGTTACTAAGTTAATTTAGGTAGAACCTTATGACTAACAATGTTCTAAAACATCATATTAGCACATCACATCCCTTACATGATAGTGATGAGTCATATTTTCCTTAGGCCCAAAGGGGAGTATATACAAATTTGTTATTTCAAAGTGTCTATTCCTTAAAAATATAAATATAATACATATTATTAAAATGATTATATTTATTTATTGTTCGATTTTCAAATGAATATACTCCGTTATTGTAATTTTTTTATATGCCTTTGGATTTTATGGAAAATATTTTATATAAGTGTTTTCTTAAATGATTTTTGGAATGGTGCATTTGTTTAAATAACCCTTTGATTAAAGGTAATTCCATCTTTTAAAAATTATTTTTATCATTTGAAATGTGAAGCATTGTTGGATTAAATATGATTTTGAAATTCCAAACAATTTTTTTGAAAACTGAAAGAATTTATTTGGTTATTTTGATATAGGTATATTATCATGGAATATTTGGGTGAAATACTACTAGGATTTTTCTAACACCCTACTTGTTCCCTTTGGTGTTTGTATATTATATATTTACATGTTTGATAAGGTGTAATGCATCACATAGATGTGGTTCTATATATTAACCGTGGACTTAGGGAGTTGCATCCTTTAGGAAATGGGTAGTTTTTCTTCCAGGTTTTATGGTTTATTGGTACATAGTCATTGTACTTTGTCTTTTCCATCATGTGTGACTTCTAGTAAACGCCTCCCATTGGAATTTCATTTGTATATATTACTGACTTATCTCATTTACATCCACATTGTTAGTGGAAAAATCATTCCCACTATCAATTTAAAGGACTCTGGATGATAGTTACCGACATATGGGAATTAGGAATTACCTTTGAGATATTTTAGGGATGGATCAGTTATTCTCATAGTGGTCCTCGATGGTAGTTTTTTGCTAAACCTTCTATAGTTCCATGAAGCCGTCCTTCGGTTTTTTATCAATATAGTAATCCAAGGCATTAAAAATGGTTTTGAATGGGGCACCCAAGAATGGTGTCTCTTGTGGATTCTTAGGTCACATGCAGAGACTCTATCATGTTTATTCTACTCCATGTTTTTATATCTAGATCATATAAACCTTCTAAAACTATAGTGAAATCAAATTATTATCTTATAAAAGGGCTCTAGAAATAGAAATCCAGAGAAAGAATTCTTCATGTTGTGGATGATTCTCCATAGAATGTGGATATTGGTCCAAAAACCATAAAAGGTACCATTATTGAAGCTTCATCATTATTGGGTTCTCTATTTGATAATGGTGCATCGCATTTAGTTAATTCAACATCTATTTTTCAAAAATTTAATTTTTATATGGAGATTCAATCCTGTGAAATGGATGATTGTAATGACCAAAAGTTTCATTAATGGAAATCCCTCTTAATCTAATTAAATTTCTCTTTATGTTTATATAAAATGTCAACTTCATTGGTTTTATGTAATTAATTTTGACTATTGGTAATATAGTCGTTGAACAGTAATCACATGATTAGTATAATATAGAACTTTAATAAATCCAATTTACACAGACAAAGGAAGTGATGGCCTCATCCAGTAGAATTTCCCCATACGAAGCCCATTTTTCGGAGCTCAGAAAGGAGGTGGAATCCTTGGGATTCTCTCTTGACCATGCCCAAGCTTATCTTCACCATGTCAAGCTCGAATGGGACCGTCTACGTGAAAAGTGGATGTTGATAGAGATTACCACTCGAGCGATGTTATCCGAGCCACCCCAAGAGTCTGTCACCATGGAACACCTTACCCTTAGGTCTTATGTGCCTGTTTTAAGGGGTTATGTAACAAATAAGTAGTACTATTTTCATGTACATTATTTTTGTATATAATAATGAATATAATTTTTAGTCATTTTTGATACATTGTAAATAGTTTTTAAAAGTACAAATGGTGTTTTTAGTTATTATTTAATTAAGAAATATATTTTATTAAATTAAGGGATTTTTGAATTAAATAATATTTTAATAAAATAATAATATTATTATTAAATATAAATGATCTTATAATTTTATGAATGCAATTAAAATTTTTATAAAGTTTTGAAAGCCATTTTTTGTCAAAACCCATGAATTTTCGATAAATGTCAGTTTTTATATTAAAAGTGAAAATTAACATATTTAGAAATTTTTTTAGATAAAATAAATTTCATTTCTGGAATCAGGACGTCAAAATTATCCAACAGTGAATTTTTCATAATTTTCTGAGACAGTCAAATTTTTGGGTAAAAATTAAATCCCCTTTAAATATATAATGTGTTTTATGACATAATAATGACCCAATGGTGATGTAATAAAATACCATAATCCTTATGTTAGGACAATATATTTTTTATCATTAAAGTAATGTGATTTTGGGTTTGTTTTACTTACTTTTCAAAGCATTAATGGACCCCTCAAGACTTATTCAACACCTTGTCTTTTTTAAATTAATTTCCATGGGAGTGTGACTCACCTTTACATAAGCAACCTTAATATTTTAAGAAGTTAGTACCTTGGCCTTATAAAATAATTATTTCCTCTTCCCTTTTCCAAAAACCATGGGAAAAAACCATGGGATGGTTTGTGGT
The DNA here is from genome assembly GCA_963277665.1 of Viscum album. NCBI lineage: Eukaryota > Viridiplantae > Streptophyta > Magnoliopsida > Santalales > Viscaceae > Viscum > Viscum album. The sequence continues at coordinate 1,077,001,745 of OY728135.1, read as the reverse complement.
TTGGATTAATTTAATATAAGGTGTCCCAAACCTAAATAATAAATAATTCTCTCACCTTTCCTATATAAACCCACCCAGGCTCCCACTTCCACCTCAGTAAAATCCCTTGGAGTTCGTCCAAACTCTGACCTACTCTCTCTAGAATCCTCCCAAGGTTCCCCAAGCTCCAAATAAACCTCTCACAAGCCACTCTCTAGCCTTTGGAAGCACACTTCCATGTAAGGGTTTTTTCTTCCTTTCTCATTTTGGTCCAAATTTCATTAAGTTGTTTTTCCATTTTAATTTCAATTATAAATGTTGGGGTATAGTTTCACACCTCCCTCATACTTCCCTCTTTATGTTTGAATGATGGGAGACCCTTTCTCTCTCATTAAATTCCTCCCATGTACACCCGTTACTATGCTGAAATTCCGAACTGAACTTCTCTCTCCTCTTTTACATTCAAGCAATACTTTTGTATCATGAATCTAAATTCCATTACAATTGTTGGGATATGTATGTATATGACCTCCTTACTTTACATTACATGTAAATATGATGAGGAACCCATTTCTCTCTTATCAACCATTTTTATAAATTCATATGTCACGTCGTTGCCGAAATCACACCGACTTTCTAAGCCAATATCATTGTGTAGTGAATACCATGCCCATTTCTCCATAAAGTGTATTAACCTTTATGCACTTTTACTCATTGATTGGAAAGTTTCATGTATGAATTCCACATTCCTTTATCGTGGAAGAAATAATTATGTTTTATGAATACATGTTTTATGATTCATGTGGCACACTTATGCATGAAATGAAATGTTTAAGATGGGTGTGCCCTTATAGCGCTCCAATGCATTGGGTAAAGTATAGTATCATGATACGTCATGTGCAATGAGTGTTAAATCATGCTAATTCAAGTGCAATTAGGGTTTACTCATGCTTCATGTGCAATGAGGATTTACACATGCTCTACGTGTAATGAGCCTTGGCTCATGCTAATTCCATGTTAAGTGATGTTGCCACATTTCCATGTTATGATTATCATGCTTTATTATGCCTTTATGATCATGTTTTTCTTATTCTCTATTGATATGCCTATTCTCTAACATGTATTTTACTCCTCATTTTATTCCTTGTGTACTCCCTTACTGGGCTTTATTGCTCACCCTTTTCTTATACATGTCCTCAGGTTATCCCATGCAATGCTAAGTACGATGGAATGTAGTGGTCTTGTAAAGGAAGTTTTCAATAAAGATGTTGTATTTCATGTTTTACGTTTTTATGTAATGATCCTAAGACCCAAAGACACTAAACCTCTTGATCTTATTTGTTGTATTATGTGATTTTTTACCTAATAAATCATGTTTAAGTTGTAATAAAAAGCAGGGTTGTCATAGTTGTTATCAGAGGATAGGTTTAGTTATTTTTGGGATTAGGAAACACTAGTAAAGCCTTAGATAAATGTCTAAGTACAAGAAAAACGTCCCTCTGTTTTGGTGAGTATTGAGTAAATGGGTTATCAAGAAAATACATCCCTGTCTGGATATGAGCAGGTAGAGGCGGCTCTAGCACAGATGTATCCTAGGGGTAAAACCCGAAAACACAGCTTTGAGCTAGACTCGAACGGGAACTGGTGCACGAAAACAAGCCTTGCTACACTCTTGGTTACGACACTCCCAGGTGATATGCTTTTATAAATTCACATGCATAGTATGAACCCTTATTAAGTGAATTAAAAAATTCACCTATGAATAAATGTTATAAAGTAGATCATGAAAATACATGATTGAAGCCTATAGACTCATGAGTTAAGGAATTAAAGTTTATTTATAAGTCATCAACTTTTGTATTTGGATTAACTTTTATGTGTTACCCATAAATTTCATTTTATTCCAGACAATGTCTAGTAATAGGAGGACTCGGGCTAAAAACTGTTGTGATGATTAGTGTGATGACTATATTAATGAGATGCTCAATACAATGGGAGCGGGAATCACGAACTTTTTCACGCTTCTCTCTTAGATAACTCAAGTTTTGAAAAGAAACACGGGTCAAGAGGAACGTCCAACCCCCCCTAAGAAAGAAAAAGTCACTATCGAGAGCTTCATGAGACAAAGGCCTCCTAATTTTAGTGGATCATCTGATCCCATGATCGCTGAACAAATGATCAAATCCATTGAAAAGATATTCTCCATCCTCCAATGTTCTGAAAAAGAGAAGGTTCTCCTAGCGGCTTATCGTATGGAGGGTGAAGCTGATCATTGCTGGACGTTGATAAAAAATACGAAGCCTGAGGAGGAGATCAAGGTGTTGGAATGAAAGGATTTCCGAAAGATGTTTTTTGATAAATATTTTCCATGCACCCTCCGGCTTAAGATGGAAAGGGACTTCCATTCCCTCAAGAAAAAATATGAAGAATCTATTGGAGCGTATGAGGAAAACTTCACAATGCTTGAACGATACACTTCCTGCTTTGTCATTACCCCCGAATGCAAGGTTGACCGCTTCTTTGGTGGGATGATGCCTAGCTTGCAGAAAGCATTAGTGATCCGTGACTTCGATAGCTATGAGGAAATTGTATGATATGCCCTCAAGGTTGAAATAGAGATCGGGGAATCACTGGGGTATCATGGGGACAAGAAGAGTAAGGTGGACTTCAATACTGGTGGTCCGATGGATAAATCCATTGGTGCTAAGAAGATCTAGCACCCCACTTTCCAAAAGTGTGGGAAGAAGCACCCTGGAAATTGCCTTAAGGGGATGAGAAAATGCTTCAGGTGTGGAAGAGATGGGTACCTAGCTATTAACTGTCGGCAAGAAGGACCCACGGCTGCGACAGAGGAGAGGAATGATCCGTTCGAACCTCAACGCGTTGTTCAATGCTAAAAATACAAAGAACCGGGACATTTTGCAAATCAGTGCCCTAATCTATGGGTTATCGGAGGCAACCAACAACCTCCAAGACAGCAAGGTAGAGCTTTTTCCATCACTTCTGTCGAAGTGAACCCTGACAACGAAGTGGTGATAGGTATGCTAGTTATTCATTCAATAATAGTGAACATACTTTTTGATTCATGTTCTACACATTCTTTTATATCTCGAAAGTTTAGTAAAACAATCCCAGCCCCACCACAAATCATGGAAGTAAAGATGTCGGTGAGTGTGAAAAATGGGGCAATCATTGCATCCCATGAATATAAGTCCTACCCTGTTATAATCTATGGATTGAATTTCCCAACGAACCTCATCATACTCCCTCTAGTGGAATTTGATGCAATTATTGGCATGGATTGGATTTCCTTCTATAGAGCCAACAAAAATTGTCAGGAGAGGGAAATCACACTCTATATGGAGAATCAACCCCCGATTATTTACAAGTGTCAGGAGGAAGAGGAATCTCCTTTAGCTCTATCATCTCAAGCATGGATATTATTGCCTTATGAGCATGCATATCTGGCTTAGATGATTGAGTCCAAGGAAGAAACCATCCTTGAAGAAATGCCTATTGTGAGGGAATTTACTAAAGTGTTTCCCGAGGAACTGCCTGGTCTTCCTCCAAGAAGAGATGTTGAGTTCTCAATTGAACATATACCTGGGGTGCTTCCAATATCCATGACTCCATATTGAATGGCTGTTGTTGAGCTTAATGAGATGATAAAACAACTATAGGAGAATCTGGATAAAGGGTTTATATGCCCAAGTGCTACACCAAGGTGTGCACCAGTCCTCTTCGTCAAGAATAAGGATGGGTCAATGCGTCTTTGCATCGATTATCGTGAACTTAACAAAATCATGATAAAGAACAAGTATCCTATCCCAAGAATCGATGACTTGTTTGATCAGCTGCATGGAGAACAATAATTCTCCAAGGCGGATTTGCAGTCAGGATATTATCAAGTAAGGGTGAATAAGGAAGATGTCCCCAAGACTGCTTTTCAAAAAAGATACGGGTATTATGAATTCATAGTAATTCCTTTCGGACTCACCAATTCTCCATCAATATTCATGGACTTTATGAATAGAGTCTTTAGATATTACCTTGACAAATTTGTGGTAGTCTTTATAGATGATATTCTAATATACTCCAAAAAAAGTAGGATAGTGAGGAGCATTTAAAAACTGTACTAGTGACTTTGCGCAAGGAGAAGCTCTATGCAAGGTACATCAAGTGTGAGTTCTAGTTGAATGAGGTCTCATTCTTAGGCCATATCATCACAAGAAATGGGATATCTATGGACCCGTCCAAAATAGATGCAATTGAGGGATGGAAGTGGCCAACATCGGTTATGGATATCCGTAGCTTATTGGGGTTGGCTGGATATTATCGACGATTTGTGAGAAATTTCTCACGATTTTCCAACCCTCTTCCCAAGGTAACTCGAAAGGGAGTAAAGTTTTCTTGGAGTGATGAATGCGAAGAAAGCTTCAAGGAGTTGAAAAGGAGGCTTATCACTGCACCCGTGCTCACTTTACCCACAAGTGGGGAGATTTTTGTGGTATTCAGTGAAGCTTTGAAGAAGGGAATAGGATGTGTGCTGATGCAGAATGATAAAATGATATCCTATAACTCAAGGCAGTTGAAAATCCATGAGCGAAACTATCCAATGCATGATCTGGAGTTAGCGGCTGCGATCTTTACCTTGAAAATATGGGGGCATTATCTCTATGGAGAGAAATGTGAGATATATACTGACCACACGAGTCTTAAATATATATTCACACAGAAAGAGATTAATATGCGCTAGATAATATGGATAGAGATCATCAAGGATTATGACTGTTCAATACATTACCACCATGGGAAAGCGAACAAGGTGGTAGATGCCCTAAGTAGAAAGGACCTAGCAATTCTATCAATGATGAGAATTAAGAAGGATCCAATCTTCTTAGACATGATGAAGATGGACATGGGAATCATAGATAATGGAACATCATCAATCCTTTCACAAATTATTGCTCAACTATCCCTTTTGGAAAGGTTAAAGGACGGTTAAAAGTATGATGCAGGAATTCAAGAAACAATGGAAGCTATCAAAAAAAGGAAATCTTCGGAGTTTAATGTTAATGAAGAAGGAATTGTGCGGTTTGGGAAAATACTATGTGTTCCATCATGTCCGGAGCTAAAGAAGGATCTTTTGGATGATGAAAATAGTTCAAATTTTTCTATTCACCCAGGGAACACAAAGATGTATCGAGATCTCCAAGAAAACCTTTTATGGGATAATATGAAGAAGGAGATTGCTAAATATACATCAAAGTGTCTAGTTTGTCATCAAGTGAAGGCAGAGAGGTAGAAGTCTAAGGGGATGATGCAACCATTTCCCAAACCAGAATGGAAATGGGAAAACATCACCATGGACTTTTTCACTGGACTTCCAAGGGCATTCAAAGGCAACAATGCAATCTGGGTTGTTGTGGATCATCTTACAAACACTGGACACTACATTTCTATTAGAGAGGATTTCTCTTTGGATCAACTGGAAAATATATATATTAGGGAAGTTATATGGTTGCATGGAGTACCACTATCTATTGTGTCTGACCGAGATCCAAGATGCACCTCTATGTTTTGGAAGAGTCTTCAACATGCTCTGAATACTGAACTGAACTTTAGTACGGCCTATCATCCTCAAATTGATGTCCAATCTGAGCAGACTATCCAAACACATGGGGATATGTTGAGAGCATGATCAATGGAATTTAAAGTAGGATGGGATTAAAGTCTTCCTCTGGTTGAGTTCTCTTATAATAACAGTTTCCACTCGAGCATCCAAATGGCACCATATGAATCCTTGTATGGTAAAAGGTGCAGAACACCGGCATGTTGGGATGAGGTCGGTGAACGTAAGCTACATGGACCAGAAATGGTCGAAGAAATGGTGGAGAAGGTGAAAGGCATTAAGCAGCATATCAAGGCATCCCAGAGTCGACAGAATAGTTATACAGATAATCGTCGATGAGACATTGAATTTAAAGTTGGATACATGGTGTTTCTACGCATATCTCCGTGGAAAAATGTCATGTGGTTATGAAAGAAAGGGAAGTTAAGTCCAAGGTACATCCTCCCCTTCGAGGTTCTTGATCACGTTGGGGTTATGGCCTATCGACTAGCACATCAACCTACTATGGCTAACGTACATGATGTCTTTCATGTATCCCTCTTAAGGAAGTACATACCGGACCTTTCACATGTACTCTCTTCTGAGGTGGTACAATTGGAAGAAGATCTTTCTTATGAGGGGCAACCAGTGAAGATCTTAGATCATAGAGAAAAATTTCTATGAAATAAGACAATGCCCCTTGTAAAGGTGTTGTGGAGAAACCACAAGTTTCAAAAAGCGACTTGGGAATCAGAGGATATGATGAAGCTAAGTTACCCACATATTTTTCGTGTGGGAAAAGGAAAATTTTGAGGGCGAAATTTCTTAAGGGGGGAATATTGTAATGACCCAAAGTTTCATTAATGGAAATCCCTCTTGATCTAATTAAATGTCTCTTTATGTTTATATAAAATGTCAACTTCATTGGTTTTATCTTAATAATTTTGACTGTTGCTAATATAGTCATTGAACAGTAATCACATGATTAGTATAAATATAGGACTTTAACACATCCAATTTACTCAGAAAAAGGAAGCGATGGGCTCACCCAGTAGAATTGCCCCATAAGAAGCCCATTTGTTGGAGCTTGGAAAAGAGGTGGCATCCTTGGGCTTCGCTCTTGACCAAGACCAAGCTGAGCTTCACCATGTCAAGCTCGAACGGGTTCATCGACATGAAAAGTGGAAGTTGATAGAGATTACCACTCGAACGATGTTATCTGAGCCACCCCAAGAGTCTTTCACCATGGCACACCTTACCATTAGGTCTTATGTGGTTGTTTTATGGGGTTATGTAACAAATAAGTAGTACTATGTTCATGTACATTATTTTTGTATATAATAATGAATATAATTTCTATCCATTTTTGATACATTGTAAATAGTTTTTAAAAGTACAAATGGTGTTTTAGTTATTATTTAATTATGAAATATATTTTATTAAATTAAGGGATTTTTGAATTAAATAAAATTTTATTAAAATAAAAATTTTATTATTAAATAAATTTTTAGTAAATATAAATGAACTTATAATTTTATGAATGCAATTAAAATTTTTATTAAGGTTTGAAAGCCATTTTTGTCAAAACCTGTGAATTTTCAATAAATATTAGTTTTTATTTTAAAAGTGAAAATTAACATATTTAGAAATTTTTTTAGATAATATAAATTTCATTTCTGGAATCAGGATGTCGAAATTATCCAACGGTGAATTTTTCATAATTTTCTCAGACCGTCAAATTTTTGGGTAAAAATTAAATACCGTTTAAATATATAATTTGTTTTATGACATCATAATGACCAAATGGTGATGAAATAAAATACCATAGTCCTTATGTTCAGCCAATATGTGTTTTATCATTAGTATAATGTGGTTTTGGGTTTTTTTGACTTACTTTTCAAAGCATTAATGGACCCCTCAAGACTTATTCAACACCTTGCCTTTTTGAAATTATTTTCCTTGGGAGTGTGACACACCTCCACAAAAGCAACCTTATTATTTTTAGAATTTCTGACCTTGTACTTATAAAATAATAATTTCCTCTTCCCTTTTCCAAAAACCATGGGCAAAAACCATGGGATGGTTTGTGGTTTGGATTAATTTAATATAAGGGGTCTCAAACCTAAATAATAAAGAATTATCTCACCTTTCCCATATAAACCCACCCAATATCCCACTTCCACCTCACTAAAATCTCTTGGAGTTCGTCCAACCTATTCCCTACTCATTCTATAATCCTCCCAATGTGCCCCAAGCTCCCAAGAAGCCTCTCACAAGCCTCTCTCTATCCTTTGGAAGCACACTTCAAAGTATGGGTTTTTTTCCTTTCTCATTTTTGTCTAATTTTCTTTAAGTTGTTTTTACGTTTAATTTCAATTTTAAATGTTTGGGTATGGTTTCTCAACCTCCATAATACTTCCCTCTTTATGTTTGAATGATGGGATACCCTTTCTCTCTCATTAAATTAATCCCATGTACACCCGTTACTATGCCGAAATTCCGAAAGGAACTTCTCTCTCCTCTTTTACATTCAAGAAATACTTCTGCATCATGAATCTAAATTCCATTAAAATTGTTGGGACATGTATGTATATGACCTAATTACTGTCGATTACATTTAAATATGATGAGGAACCCCTTTCTCTCTCATCAACCATTTTTATAAATTCTTATGTCACGCCGTTGCCGAAATCGCACTGACTTTCTTAGCCAATATCATTGTGTAATGAATACCATGCCCATTTCTCCATCAAGGGTATTCACATTTATGCGCATTTACTTATTGATTTTAATGTTTCTTGTATGAATTCCACATTCCTTTATCGTGGAATAAATGATTATGTTTTATGAATACATGTTTTATGATCCATGTGGCACACTTATGCATGATATGAAATGTTTAAGAAGTGTGCGCCTTTATAGTGCTCCAATGCATTGGGTAAAGTATAGTATCATAATACATCATGTGAAATGAGTGTTAACTCATGGTAATTCATGTGAAATTAGGTTTTACTCGTGCTTCATGTGCAATGAGGATTTACTCATGCTCTATGTGTAATGAGCCTTGGATCATGCTAATTCCATGTTAAGTGATGTTGCCACATTTACATGTTATGATTATCATGCTTTATTGTGCCTTTATGTTCATAATTTTATTATGATCTATTGATATGCCTATTGTCTAACATGTATTTTACTCCTCATGTTATTCCATGCGTACTCCCTTACTGGGCTTTATAGCTCACCCTTTTCTTATGCATGTCCTCAGGTTGTCCCATGCAATGTTAAGTATGAGGGAATGTAGTGGTCATGTAAAGGAATTTTTCAATAAAGATGTTGTATTTCATGTTTTATGTTTTTATTTAATGATCCTAAGCTCCAAATACACTAAACCTCTTGATCTTCTTTGTTGTATTAAGTGATGTTTTATGTAATAAATCATGTTTAAGTTGTAATAAAAAGCAGGGTTGACATAATAATACTATACCTCTCTAGTATGAAGAGAGTGTAGGGTTTCTATTTTCCCTCTTGTGTTTCCTCTATGTTTAATTTTTATATTTCTAAGTGTTTTCTAATTCTTGACAATAAATATCTAGACATCATTTTCGTGATGGATTGGCTCATTACCAGTAATGATCTGATTGTTTTTTATTTTTGAAGGGTTATATTTATACAACTAATGGTGTCTTTAATGTCTCCAAGGAGAGTGGGACCCATGGTTAGGAAGATCCACAACATCTTATCCAGAGTTAGGGAATGATATATTATTGGTTTCCTTTGATATGGTGTGGAAATATTTGTTGTATTTATCTACCTACACTGGTAATCAATATTTCTGACATATTGCCTTCTAACATCTATATTTTTTCCTTAATAAGGGAGATTGAGTTTTCTATTGCATCAATTCCAAGTACTCAACTGGTATATATACAATCAAACAACATGGTACCTTCTGAAATGAAAGAGCTAAGGACCCGGTGGGATGATCTTCTTGATAAAGGATTTACATGTCCATGTGATTCACCTTTGGCAGTAGCTATTCTTTTCAAAAAGTAGGATGATTTTTTTACTTCTCCTATGTGTTGATTTCAAAAATCTCAACTTAGTTATGGTATAGAGAAAATATCATCTTCCCTGAATTGATGATCTTTTTTCATCTAACATTGGAGAATTAGTTATCAATGATTGATCTTGGTTCAAGTAACCATCATATGAGTATAAAAGAATTTGTCATTCTGAAACCAATATTTGGATCAGGTATGACCAATATGATTTCATTGTCATTTTATTTAGTCTAACCAATTATTTTTTGGTTTTCATAAATTTAATAATAGTAATTACAACAAGTATCTAGATATTTGTTTGGTAGCCCTTATGGTTGACATCCTTGTTTACTCTATATATGAGGATAATCTTGTGCATCAAATGTGAGTGGTTATATGTTTTCTGAGAAATGACTACGTTTATGAAAATATTTCTAAATGTGATTTATGGATGTGGTAAGTGATATTCTCGGGTCACATGGTGTCAGAATAAGAAATATTAGTCGATCCGGTGAAGGTTATTGATTTTGTGACTTGGTAGGAACCATGAAATTTCTTTTGATATATAGAGGTTATTAGGATTACTTGGATATTATCGTTTGTTTGTTAAGGACTTCTCGAATATGGATTCCATGATGAAGTCTCTCACATGGAAGGTAGTAAAGTACATTTGGGTTTAAAAATATGAGAATTATTTCATTGATATGAAATACCTTTTGACTACTACTATGTTGTTGAATCTTCCAGAGGTCAGGCATGGTGATGTGATCTTTCTTGATGCATCTGGTCTTGGATTGAGATACATTGTTATGCAAGATGATCATGTAGTTTCTTATGAATATAATAATCTTATGCCATGCGAGAAGAATAATCGTACCTGTGACCTAAATCTTGTCGCTCAGATTAATGGAATTAATATTTGGAGGAATTAACACTATGTTAAAAGTTTAACAATGTTTTCAATCCCAAATATCTAGATTTATATCTTCTTTAAAAACATTTGAATCTCCGCTACAAGCATTGGGTGGAATACATGATGTATTTTTATTTTGACATCATTTATACCCCAGGGAAATGGAATGTTGTCAAATATTTTTTGAGCCAGAATCTTATGAACCTAGAATTAAATGAATCATCAAAAAAATGGAATTTTACAGATCATTATGCATATTTTCATATTTGAGTTATGGAAAATGGGTTTGAGGTTTCCCTCTATAGAGTTCAGTTGTCATCCACTCTTCATGAATTTATTATTTAGGACCAACAACTTGATGTTGAGTTATGTAGCATTAGAGACTCTCTTTATGATGGGGAGATAGCTTCCCAGTGCTCATTCTCAAAAGAGTATATTCTATTCTATCCAAATAATTTGATGATACCATTGTCAGTAAGGAAATATATGATTGAAGATTGTTAAAATTCATAGTGTTTAATACACCACGGAACCATAAAGATGTTATATAACATGTGGTGGAAGTTCTGGTGTCCATGTATGATACATGGAATTAAGGAAATTTTCACGCATTAGTATATGTGCCTGTAGGTTAAAGCCATTCATGAGAAACCTTAAAGTTTTATTCATCCAATTCCAGTTCCTACTTCAAAGTGGGATGAGATCTCTATGAACTTTGTGGTTAGGTTGCAATGAAGCTATATAAAGAAAAACCATTGTGGGTTTTTTTCAATTGAATGATAAAAAAACTCACTTGTTACCCATTCATTATACAACAGAAATGGTAGATTTAGGAAAACTCTATGTTAAAGATAGTTTTTAGTTTCACATATTTCCTTTTGCTATAGATTCTAATAGAAATGATATGTTCACTTATCTCTATTGAAGAGGCTTTCAGGAGGCACTGGCCTCTCACATCAATTTTTGTATGGCATATCATCCATAATTAGATGGCCAGATAGAAAGTGTTATACTTATTATAAACAATATGTTCTGCACTTGTGTTCTCAAAATTGGGTGGATCCCATTATAGTAATTTTGGGATGGTTGAATTTTATTATAAAATCATTTAACTATAAATGATCCTAATTTCACCTTTTGCAGACTTTTATGGTCGAAATTATAAATCTCTATATTATTGGTTGAAGATTGGAGAATGTTCCTTGGTTGGAACAAATTTGGTCGAAGAATAGATAGTTAAGAATCAACAGATTCATTAGAGAATGTCAATGACAAAAACATGATATAATTTCTATGATAATAATTTTTCTAGACCTTTGTGATATAAACATTGTGATCGTGTGTTCATGAATTATTCTCATCGGTTGGGTCATCACCACTTTGGGAGGAAATGGAAGCTTAATCCTCATTTTGGGAGACCTCTTGTTGTATTTGAGAAGGTGGGGAATGTTTCATATTTTTATCACTACTATTGAAGCTTGTGTCGATAAAAAACATTTTTCATGTATCTTATATTCAAAAATATATATCTCGTATATATATTGTTCGTTGATATGGTAATCTTGAAGTTGAAATTAATTTATTCATGACTGAATGACCAGTCATGATAGATTATTCTAAAAAAATACTATTGGGGGATAATGCCTTTGGATTGATTTATATAGTAGCATGGTTCTAAAAATAATTATTATAAATGGGATAAGGAGCACTAATGAAAGAGTTGTGGTCTCAACTTTTTGGCATAGAAGCTTCTTCATATGCTTTTTAGGGAGAAAATGTTTCTATAGTGGGGGAGTTTTTTACATCCTGTTACACTTTTTAGATACTCTTAAACTACTATTCATTAACATTATTTGTTTGGAATTCATTTGATGTTGAATCAGGTGAAATTATGATATTTTTTGATGTTTTTCGGCTAGGGCCTGGTTGGTGCACAATTGGACTAATTGTGCCCCACGCTACATCAAATGTGGAAATTTGATAGTGGTCTTCACAAGACATTAAAACGGTTTCATAGACCATGTGAACATTTTTAGGAATCCTTGTTTCCCATATAAAATAGTTCCATGGGTTGACCACAGTTTGTCCAAACCATGCACCTCTTTCCAGGAAATAGTAGAGATGAGTTTTTCTTTAATCATAATTTTTATTAAAATTTTCCAGACCCTCTACATAGGTCCCCAATGGACCACCTCAACCCAAACCAATTTTTCCCTTCCCTGTATCTCCTTATAATAATTTTATTCCCTCATATCCCTCTTAGTAGTGATCCCAATCTTGAGGAACTCCCTTCAATATTCTTACAATTATTTTCCTTTTCTCCATTCTTGTTCTCCCACAGTCTATCCGCTCTCCCCTAGGGTTCTATGAATTTTCATGTTGGATTGTGTATATAATAACAATATTTTTGGATCTAAACATATTTTTTTCATAGATCATTATTTTATTCATTATTTATTGTATATTATCAGTTATAGAAATGTTATTGTATATCCATTGATCCTAAGGTAGGTGGTTTCATTATGATGCTTGATTCATATTAACAATAAATTTCATTGTTTAATTTAAAATATATGAATTAAATTAAAATTAAAATTTATTATTAAATGAATAATGATTTATTTTTCATGAAAACCCCCAATTCCATTGAATTCGTGTTTTTATGAAAAATGGGTTTTGGAATGAAATTAGAAAGTCCCCAATTCTATTGGATTTTGATGTGTTTATGTATAATTGTGAAATTTATATTGTTGAATTTATTTTTTGGATTTTATGGAAATTAATTTCAATTAATGTTTAAATATTAATTATGGAAAATAGATTTGATGGAAATTTCTGAGAACCCCAATTCCATATATTTTTGGGTTTGTAATGAAATTTATAGTTTTTTTGGAAAAATTTAAACATTGATTTTTTTGTGAATATGGATTGTGATATTGAAGTAATTGGTTTTTGTTCCTTATTTGACGGTTTAATATTTGTTTAAATGGTTGTATTTGTTTAAAACCCCATTATGAGTTTTAAAGGGAAAATTAGCATATTTGAAAAGGAGAAAGAGACATTATTTTATTTTAAGATGTCCCAAAATAAATCGACAATAATTGTTTGGTACTAGATCACATGAAAGCCTAATATAGTTATTGAGTTATTTTAGGTGACACTTTTCAGCATAATTTTTTTTAAAGATTCATATAATCTCATCACATCTGTTAAGAGATACTGATGAGTCCCCTTTTATATAGTCTTAAAGCGATGTATGTATATGTTTTCCATTTCACAGTGTTAGGTCCCTATAAACTAAAAGTATCATACCTAACAGTCATATGAAAGTTTTGTCACTTTTTTAAATTTTAAATGAATATATTCCATTATTGTAAACTTTTTTACATGCCTTAAAATTTTATATAAACTGTTATATTTGAAAGTGTTCATTTAGGCCATTTATGAAAAGTTCCATTTTTTTAATGAACCCTTTATTTAAAGGTAATTACATCCCTTGAAAAATATTTATGTAATTTTAAATTTGAATCATTATATGTTTAAATATTCTTTTAAAATTACAGAACTATTGGTTTTAAAAATTGAATGCATTTATTTGGGTATTTCGATATTGGCATCTTGTTATGGAATATTTGGGTGAAATCCTTTTAGGATTTAGACCAAATCATACTTATACCATCGAGTGTTTGTAGATTATCAATTTCCAAGTTAAAGATGGGGTAAATCATCTCATCAAGGTGGTTCAAGATTTTTATTATGGACTTTCTTAGTTGCATCCTTTGGGACTTAGGGAAGATTTTCATCCAGTTTTTCTAGTTTTCTTGTATATGGATCCAGTATATTTTCATGTTATGCATATTTTGCATATGATTCTTGTCTTCCATTGGAGTTTTTTTTTGAATTAATGAATTTTTCACTTTTACAACCTCATTATTAGTGTAAAAATCAATCCCACTTTCAGTTTGAAGGATTCCATGTGTTATTCGCTGACACGTGGGGATCTAGAATGCCTTTTAGGCTATATTATGGATGGATAAATTATCAAGTTATCAGGTTACTCAGGAAGGTTGATGACATATCATATATATATATATATATATATATATATTCTATTTATAATATATTTATACATATAGATTCCTTATGTCATATATAACTTTTTAAATTTTCATTTTACATGTTACATTAGAATGTCACTCTTTTGTATGGGGGATTACACCTCTCGATGATATGTGATTCTTATTTCATTAATTCTGATCCTAGAAGGTAATATGAAGAATTTTAATTAATATTTGAGATCTAAATGAAATAATAATTATATTCATGGTATATTTATCATTATTAAATTTTAATATATCATTTCATTCCTTACACTAAAAATGGATAGTGTCCTTCATGTATGTGTGTACAACTGCCTTCCTGAAGCAATGACAATCTCTTTTCATCAAAAAAATTGAATTTTATATATAATAACATTTAATGAAATAATATGTTATATATAATATTATTATAATTCTATAAAGATAAAATATTAATCACCTTATTTCCATAATTATCGTTGAAAAATGATAATGTCACTCGTGCATATGTATAACCTACCATATACATGATTATAACAGAGTTCGATGATCATATTGATCATTAATGATGAGTTTTAAAATTATATAATATGTAAAAATTTGGAGATTATTTCATTATTATTATTCTATGTTTGTTTAAATAATTTTAAATTTGACACTAGTCATCCAACTAAATCCATTCTTGACACATAATCCATGTATCATCGAATCATCAGTCGTAAAAAAAATTAATTAAATAATCATATATAACATGGTAATAAGTAAATAAAAGTAATAATAATCTCAAAACAAATTCCTAAGAAACTGAATAATTATAAAAAATTTATTACACTTTATGATATAGAATGTATGTGAAGAGTTAGACTCAATGATTGGGTTTCTCTTATCACATTTACTTCTATGAGACATATGCTATATTCCCCAATTAGTTCTTTTATTTTTTGTATAAAATATCACCTTTCCAAGTAATATTATGAATTATTTAATCATTATTGTATTTAAATTTTCATTTAATGGTATTCATATCATGGGGATTATGATTAAATTGTTTCTAAAGCAGTAAGGGTTTATTTTACAATCACATCACTATTTATGATTATTGATGTTTACATCACCCTTAAGGGAATTATTTAGTATTACATATTAAAATCAATTTATTTTCTGAAAATATATTTATTCATGAACTTATTAATGTTATAATACCATTTTTATACACTTTATTAATTAAAATTAATGATACAATTTCTTTACAAAAATATGGATTTATTTACCTCTTCGATTAAAAATAATTTCACATCAAATTCCATTTTTTCCGAAAACATTTAACATTATCCATATGATTTATTAACGATAATTTTTACAATTTTTTACTTTTTAAATTTGTAAGAAATATTCATCTTGTTCTGAAGATAATTTCTATTTGGTTTCTACCAAAAAGTGGATGGAATAATTGTTTTAATTTGTACGACTTGAAAATAATTTTGAACCATCATAAACAATAAATTTTTTAATGCTAAATTTTGATGTTTGAAAAGGTTATTTAAGATGAATGTTTTTGAAAATATTTTATGAAAATTTATATTAAAACTACATTTAAATTGAATTGGTAAGTTTTCTTAGAAATGATTTTAAATATTTTTTTTTGGTATTTATAATCATTAATGGAATCACCGACTTATTGAAAAAATAGTCCACCAATGATACATTTTATTATTATCATCATTATTCATTCTATTGATAATTTATGAAATGCTTGGAAGAGGATGTATATATTATTTACCATTCATCTTAATACTATAGATTGTTTATTATTATGGTTATTGATTTTAAAAATTATTATCACATTATATACTGGTTTTCAGTATTAATGTCTATGTTGATTTGTGATTCAAACATCTTGTATGATAAATGGATTTAATTTTGTATGTGATTGGAGGGGCCCACATTATATGAATGATGCATTGGTGGGTCTCATTGGACAAACTATATTGGATTTTGGCTGTGCCCATACCCATTTATATATATGTCTTCATAAAATTCCTCGACGGTATTAGATGTCTTGGAAGAAAGACTCAATGATATATTTTATATGTTCATAATAATGCATTTAATTATTATAAATTTTGTTATTAATAATCCAAGTGATTATTGGATTTGGTAGATTATCTATTGTTATGTTTCATACTCACATGATTATTTATATGAAATTATTTGATTTCCATTTATTCAAACCCTATTATGTAAAAGTTATTGAATAATGACATGTCTTTCAGTTATACTTATTTCCATATTGATTGTGCCATATTTATTCAATACATAAACTATATGTATACACATATTTATTATTTTCACATACCCCATTGTTCTATTTTAGTTCCCCTGGATATGAGGAGTTGTTTTGTGATTATTCTGTTGGGAAACATAGTGGAATAATTTAATTTTCATATAATATCCATTGGGTATTTTACGCTCAAAATGTAATGTGATTGTCAAGTATTTTTATTTTCAGAAAGATTTCTAAATTTTTGTTTTTGGATGTGATTCCTTGTATCTTATTCAAGTGTAATAATGTAGATATCGGCTCTATATTTCTAGGTTCAAGGTCACTTTGGTTTGAATTATAGTAAGTTTAGTAGAAACCATGGGAACTAAATTTTTGAACAAACAGATTATGGAGTACAAAACCTATGATATAATTTGGGGATATCTATAGGATAACATCCAAAATTTATGAGAAGGAATATATTTGGTGGATTTCCCTTGAAAATATATTCATTTCTAGATAATACAAGTGGGTGTGGTTCAGTCACAGATGTAACAATGGGTAATAACATAGATAGGGGTCCTTTGGGATGGACCGAATCATCACCTATTTCACATAAATGGGAATTATTATGATCCTATATTGTCACTCCTATGGGACATATTTTTGATAAATTAAATATTAATTTCAAACAATTTTTATGTAATTGAAATTAATGATATCTCAAAATAAACCATGCTTTATATTATGAGATTAGTGTTGCATAAAGTTTTTAATCTATGTTATATGTTTCATTGGTTTGGTGATTTTACATTAAGTTTCATACTGTATTGATCTAATATGGTTTATGTTATTAATTATAAATTGTCCCTTATTAAAGGAATGAGAATAGTATCCATGCATGTAATCCTAGAAGTTAGAATGATCATATTTTTGATTGTATTATCAAAATTTTCCAAGTGGATCTTGTCCCAAAAACATTTACATCCAAAAATTTATAGTGTTATGTAATATCAAAAAAAAAATATTCTATATCTATAATAGATTTAAATGGAATATAGGGAAGAAAAAGATGGAAGAAATGGATAATGGGATGAAGGGAAATGGCGGTTTTCCAAAATGTGATACTTGTGGAAGGAAAAATACATTACGTGGTTAAAAAGAAAATGATATTAATGAATGTTCAGAACGAAATTCCCCCATGCTTATGATTCCATGGACCAAAAAAGGGTTTCTAATGACAAACGGATTAGCTTTAATGAGATACGAAAATATCCAAATGAATTCCCCAACTATCAAAGTATTTTACTTCAATAGTAGATAATGGATTGTAATAAATAATATTATACTACCACAAAATAGATTTAATGATTAATGTTCCCTATTTGTCTTATAATTATGTCATTTTATTTTTCAATTAATGGTATCATGGTTATAAAAATTATGAAATGAATATGGATTTTATTTGTGGAAATTTTCAATTAGGGATATAAAATCATATGATTGAATGGTTCCTATGACCAATAAAAAGACTCAGTGGAAAACACATGAGTTAAAAAAAGAAAACACATAATATATTATTGGTGTTTTATAATGATGTTGTTGTAGGATATGATTAATATAGATAATTTAAATTTTATAATAATGAATTCCATGGAACTGATTGAGGATTTTTAAAAATGTAGTTTATACTATAATTGATTAAGGATAAGAATATTTTGATATAATAAATATATCCAATAATATATCTATTACTAGAGTAATATTTAAGAAATCATGTTTTCTATAATGTTTTATGGTTAATCCATTTATTACAATGTTTTAATAGAATACCTGATCAAGGTATTCAAATTTTTTTTATTTAATGAATTTTTTATATTTCATGTTTTTTAGGGATAATTGATATATTAATTTTGGGAATTTGTTTTCATTCCTTTTATTTTTTTGGATATTAATACTTGGCTAAGGGACATTAGGTAATCCATTTATGAAATTTATTAAGGTAAACTTTATAGAATATTTTAAAGGACAATTCATTACATATCCAAATGAAGATTTATAGATATTGGAAATCCTATTCTACCCATTTCATAAAAGAAAAACCACTGGCCAATGGAATGAAATAAAATTCTATTATGGATATTACGAGTTTTGAATAGTGAATTTTATCACTTCATGTGTGAAAAATAATAAATGTATATTTATTTATTTGAATAATTATTGAATTGGGAATTGATTGATGCACAACAAACTGATTAATTTTTTATGAAATATAAATATATAAAGGAAGTATATTTCATCTAATTCATAGATAGTAGAATAATTTTTAAAATTTTGGAAAAATTTCTTTAAACAAGAATTTAATTGTATTTACTTCTTATATGATAAATCAAATGGTTCCCTAATTCATCATAGATTTATGTTTTATGGTCATTAACCGCATCTATATCACACAATTTCTTATGTTCAAGGATCTATATCACTCCCTACTATTCCTTTTGTTCTAGTATTATATTATATGTTTGTGCTTTAACATTCCACCTATGCTCTCATACTTTGAAAAAATGTTATGTTATTATTGCAAATTACCTTCTTACTTCTCATTCACTGTTATCAATATTATGATAAGTTAACCTGTAGTACCCCTAGTTTCTGGTAGGTAACCCCTTTCATGATGCTTTTCATTGTTATAAAGGTAAGGGTGATTAATGGAAGAGTCGAGAGAAATTGGAATGAAGTTTTAAGGCAAAAGGGGAAGTCACACGGGCGGTGCACAATTTTTCTAAAATATGAACCAAAATCATGCATTGTTGGTCTTCGAGGTAGTAGCTTCCGCATGGGAAGCACACGGTTTGTCTAACCATGCATCCAAACCATGTGAGAAGGGTGTTTGAGGCAGTACCTAACACATGGTTAGCGACCAGTTTGTCAAACCGTGAGAACTAACCGTGCAAGCACTTAAACGAGATACTATGAATGTGGATCTCACACGTTTTTTCATCTAAGTGGCTCATTTTTCATCCTAAGCAGCCCTAACTTGGGATATTTCTTCTTCTAAGGTTAAAGACGGTTCTTCCGTCATTCTGGAGGCGATCTGAAGGCTTATCTTGGATAATAAAAACTGGATTCTTGAGGTATGTGGTCGTTAATCATCATTCTTCATCAGGTTCTTAGATCTACATAGATCTAATTTTCCTCTCTTATTTATTTCTTACATATACAGACGTTATGGGTAGATCTATGTGTGTGGATGCCAAATATGATGAGATTTTGTCTTGGTATTTCTAGGATAATTGATCTAAGGTGGGTTTTTTATGAAGCAACCCAGTTTCCTTGTGTGTTCTTTGTTCGTTGTGGTTTTTTTCAAAACCCTAAAGGTAGGAGGCTTCACTATTGAATCCACTTGCTAGAACTAATTGTATTAGATTCAAATTGGTTTATTTGAATGGATTTTATTGTGAAAAGTATAGAATACATATTCTTTAGTGATGATTTATGTTTTGGATGTGATTGTGAAATCTTGGTGAATTGTTGTGTAGAGTGATTTGTCTTGTTGAATTTAAAATGTATATTTTAAATTATGGATTTTCTGAAACTATATATGGTTTGATAAAAAATGGGTTTTCAATAAAAAGGGTGTTTTATAGAAATTTTTTGAGATTGAAATGACATTGATGGAATTGGTTTTCAAAAAAAAGGAGGTTAATTGGACTGGTTTCAAATTGAAATGGTTTGGAATTGAAATGGTTTGGCATTGAAATGGTTTTGATTGAAATGGTTTTCAATAAAAATGTTCTTTTAATGGAAGGGTGTTTTGGCGTGATTGATGGGAATATGTGGTGTGTGTTCATATTGCATGTACGGGGCTTGGTTGAAATAGGTAACCTTGTGCTCGGTGCCCAACGTTTAAGGGAACATGGTAACTATATGTATGAGGCTTGGTTGAAATATGATCTTGTGCTCGGTGCCAAAGGTGTAATAAAAAATGGGAAACAATTACCTTGTGACGACATGGTAGATCGACGAGAAACTACTCATGAGTATGGAACTGTCATAACGTAGCTTGCATGTTTGGTTTCATGGGTTGTGGAATGGTTGGGTATGCAAAAAAGGGATAGTTTAAAATGGCTCTAAAGCATGTTTGGTTATTTTTCTGGAAAAATAACTTGCTGCAACTTTGGTTTAAATTTCTGTTGTAATTCCTTTAATATGAATGGTTTTGGAATCTTGTTTATATCTTATTATAAACTGTTTTGGGAAAAAAAATTATCTAAACTATTTTATATAAATGTTGCTAACCCTTCTATACTAGTGGCGTGGGTAGAGAAGTCATTGTGGAAAACCTATTGAGTTTTTAACTCACATGTGTTTTGGAACTTTGGTGCTTTTGCATATGTCGTATTCTAAGACACAGGTAAAGGTAAAGCATCTCATTGCTATTGGTTCGTGGTGATGCTTAAGAGATGTGGTGGTGCTTGGATCATGGAGCTTGATGTATATCAATGGAATGTGTCTTCGTTTAATTTGGGTCTTCTGTTTATTCTTCTGCATATCAATCTGATTTTTTTTGGTTTTATTGGTTTATGGGTTGTATTTTGAAATGGTGTGTTTCCCTTTTGGTAATGTATGAGTAGGTTGTTTTGTTGACATGCATCATGTAGTTGTTGTCAGTGGATCCTTTGGTTGGTTAGTTATTTGGTTTATTTTTCTAAAGTGTAAATCGTCCCCCAACTTGTATTTGAAACCCTTTAGCATTTATTTCTAGCCTTTGTGTCTTGGGGATGTCGCATAAGGCCTTGTAATGACTCATTGAGCTCTCAAGCCAATGAGAATTGGCAGGACATTACAAATGGTATCAACTTGTTCTGTGCTTTCATAACAAGTGGCCATTGATGTTATTGGTCTTGGAGTTGAAATTCATTATTGTCTATTCCTTGGGTCGAAATATTAGACATGAGTAGGATTGTCGAAACATGAAATGTATTGCATAAAAGGACATAGATAACTTGTTTATGCTAAACTTCTTGTTACCAGGGTGTTGGGTACAAAAGTGTTTTGGATACACTTCTAGAATGATGGGAAATCTCATTGTCATGGGTTTAGCCAATGATATGAGCATGACATGCACTATATAAGAATGACATCCCACTAAGATTTCATATCTCATTGTAAGGAATGATTTGGGATTTTGTGTATGGTGCGAATTTTTGGAAAAAATGCAGAAATTGATTTCAATGAAGGATTTTGAAAACATGATATTTGGTGTATTTTGAAAATGGGTTGATTTCAAAAGTCATGAGGAATGTTTTCAAAAATGTTTGAACACGGAAAAAGGTTGTTTTAAAAACAATGTTGTGATAGATGATGTGATAGAATTTGAAATGCTAAGCCATCAGTTTTTAGAGAGTGAGATTGATGAAGGTTGTTGTTGGTTTAGAAAATGGAACCTAGTAGGAATGATCGAAACCAACCCAAAGAGGCTGCAAAGAATGTTGTTGCACCAGAAAAACGTGTAAACCAAGAGCTGGTTCAAAGTCTTTTCTAGGCTTTTCATGCTGTGGATAAGGGGAATCAGAGGAATGGACCAAGGCATGTGGATAAAACCATTTAGTTCATGAATCAGAATCCACCAAAATTTTGGGGTGATGCTGAACCCGAAAATGCGATGGTGTGGCTAAGTAGGATGAATTGTATCTTCGATTTCATCAGCACGCTGTCAGAGCTGAAAGTAAAGTTGGTGATGTATATGCTTGCAGATCTTGCATGTCAGTGGTGGGATTTAGCGGTGTAGGCTCAATTGGATGAAGACCTTATATGGAAATATTTTGAATAATTTTTTAACATATAATTCTATCATCACACATTCAAGATCCAGAAAATGATAGACTTGTTCATCGTGAAACAAGAGAGTCTCTCTATCACAAATTATGTAGCAAAATTCATTAATTTAGTCCATTTGGAACCAGAGGTTACGGAATGTGTGTCGTTTAAGGCACACATCTTCTAATCGGGGCTAAGGCAAGAGATTCGATCGAAGATTCAGCTTCTTTGTTTTACGGATTATACAGAGATGGTGAACATAGATATTGTTACTGAACGTGATTTCTAGGGATTGATAGAAGGAGGTATGATGACACCTACGGGAAATAGTGGGAACTCAAACGTTGGGAACAAGAGGAAAAGGGATATCTATTTCCAAGGTGCAAGTGGAAATCAGAACTAGACGGCAGGATCATTGAACCTTCTTACAGGACCCCAGAGCAATGCATGTTGCTTTCAATGTGGTTTGACTTGTCATATAAAGTGAGAGTTTATGGCACAACTTAGAGCATGTCATAATTGCAATAAGATGGGACATCTTCAGTGCTATTGTCGCAGTTCTCCTAGGTTGGGTTCTTTGGACACTTCTCAGGCGTCGTAAGCATCATATGCTTCAACAGGAAGAGGAAAATAGAGTCAGTCTCCTTATCATAATAGAGCTATCCACGGTGATTCTCGAAATACCATGACTCTTCAACCAGGGAAATCTCTACAAGGCAACAAGGAGAATAGTGCAGTGATGAAGCAATCATATAGAGCTGAGCAGAAGATGGTCGATGATCAGGTTAGACCATATACGGTGATAGGTATGATTATTTTGAATTATACCCTTGTGCAAGTGCTCTTTGGTACTATTTCATCGCATTCCTTCATTACTTCTCGTTCTGTTGATCTGCTTTGTTTAAAATGGGAAATTTTCATTCTATTTTGAAACTAAAAACATTTCTTGGTGAAAGATAATGTCAAGCCTATGTGTGTAAATCATGTGCTATAACTGTTGATGGAGTTGAGTTGAAATGGTACTTCTCAGTGTTGGACATGGATTTCTACGACGTAATCCGGGGTATGGATTGGTTGACAATGTTTAGGCTCACATCGACTGTTATAAGAGAACAATTAGATTCATGATTGAGGATGGCATCAACCATCTCTTTAGAGGAGAGATGATGGTAGAGAAAGGTTCAAAGATCTTGTTGGAACCAATGGTGGGAAAAATCTCTTACTAACTGGCAACATTGACTTTGGAATCAATGTAAAAGGTTGTTGAAAATAGTTTTTTAGCTATTGTGGGTCAATTTCTAGATGACTTTCCCAATAAATTCTCAGGGTTACCACCATTAAGGTAAATGGAGTTTAATATTGATCTCCTTCCCGGGACCAGTCGTATTTTCCATCTGTCTTAGAAGATGGCACCAAAAGAGTTACGGTAATTGAAAGTGTAGTTATAGTATCTGGAATGAAAGTTTTTCATTTGACCACGTACTTCTCCATGCATAGCACCAGTGTTGTTTGTGAAGAAGGCAGATAAAACTCTTTGGATGTGTGATGATTATCGTATGATTAACCAAGTTACGATAAAAATAGATTTCCACTTCCATGCATTGATGATCTATTCGATCAATTAAGGGGAGCTCAGTGGTTCTCCATGATTGACTTGGGATCAGGGTATCACCAATTGCGAGTTTGGAAGGAGGATATTACAAAGAAAGATTTCAGAACAGATATGGACACTAAGAATATGTAGTCATGCCTTTTGGTCTAATGAATGCACCAGCGGACTTCATGGCTTTGATAAATCATATATTTCAGCGATATCTGGATTATTTTGTTGTGGTGTTTGTGGAAGATATTTTGGACTATTCAAAAACAAGGGTTGATCATGAGGTGCACCTGGAAACAGTGTTACAAATCATGAGAGGTCATCATTTGTATTCCAAATTATCAAAGTGTGATTTTTTGATATGGGAAGTACGTTTCCTTGTCCATGTCATTTCTGAGAAATGAGTTTATGTTGATCCTGAAAATATAGAAGTTGTTATCTCTTGGAATCCACTGAAGAATGTGTTTGAGATACACAGTTTTCTTTGTCTAGCTGGTTACTATTGATGCTTTGTGCGTGAATTCACATGACTAGCTTCACCAATGAGAGCTCTGACTAAGAAGAATTATACATTCCAATGGATGGAAGAATGTTATAAATACTTTTAGGAATTGAATGTCCGTCTTACATCAGCACCTATCTTGATCTTTCCAGAATTAGGAAAGGCGTATGTGGTGTATTGTGAGGCTTTGAGATCATGGTTGGGTAGTATTCTCATGAAAAGATATCATGTTGTTGCTTATGGCTTAATGTAGTTTATGGTGAATGAAAAAAATTACCCAACACAAGATTTGGAGTTAGTTGCAGTCGACCAAGCTTTGAAAACATGATAAATTATCTCTTTGGTGAGAAATTCACTGTGTTTACGGATCACAAAATCTTGAAACACATTTTCTGATAGTGATATATGAACCTCAAGAAAAGGAGGTGGATTGAGTATCTCCAAATAATTGATTTTTACTTGATGCATACACTGGGAAAAGGAAATTCGATGGAGGATGCATTGAGTATAAATTCATATGCTCAGTTGGCAAAAGAAGTTTCAGATGAATGGCAGTTGATGTCGTTCTTAGCTGACATGCATGTGGAATGTGAAGACCGAGGTGATGTTGTTGTTTTATTTTCAGCTACAGTTGTTCCTAATTTTGTAAAGATGATCAAAGAAGAACAAACATATGATGCATAATGTCTGGTTGTAAGTTCAAACCTCAATGGTGGGGAGACCATTGATGGCCGGGAACATGATGGGGGTTCAGTTTCATATTTTAGAGATCGGATGGTTGTACCTATGGTTTGTAAGAAAAACTCCTTCATGATTACCACCATTCAGGATGGGTTGTACACCCTGGTACATAGAATATGTATAAGGAATTGAAGGTACATTTTTGGTGGAGCGGCATGAAAAGGAAGGTGGCTAAGTTCGTCTCGTGGTGCTTAACTTGTCAGTAGTTTAAAGGAAAGAATCAGAGACCTGCTGGTATGTTACAATCTTTACCTATCCCAGTATGGAAATGGGATAAAATAGCAATGGATTTTGTTACAGGTCCTCCCAGAACGGTCTGAAAACATTATTCCATTTGGGTGATAGTGGATCATCTAATCATGTCGTCCCATTTCATCCCTATTCTTGAAACCTATACAGTGGATGATCTTTCAAAAATATATATCCGAGAAGTGGTAAATAGTCATGGTGTACTGGTGTCTATTGTCTCAGATAGAGATCTGAGGTTCATATCTCGTTTCTAGAAATCATTACAGCAAGCCCATGAAACACAGTTAACTATGAGCACAGCATAACATCCTTAGATGGATGGGCAATCCGATAAGACGATACAAACATTGGAAGACATTGTTTGGGCTTGTGTAATGGATTTTTGTGGCTCATGGGAGGACCATATACCCTTAGTAGAGTTCTCATTCCATAATAGCTATCAAGAATCGATATGCATGGCTCCGTTTTAAGCATTGTATGGGGGTCCTTGTCGTTCTCTAGTATGCTGAGTGGAAACTGGTGAAACATCACTATTTGGGCTGAGCCTTTTCAATGAAACAGTGGAGAAGGTTTAGTGGATTAGAAGGTGGATGAAGACAGCTCAAAGTCATCAGAAATCCTATGTAGATCATCATCGAAGACCGTTGTCGTTCATTGTGGGTGATCATGTCTTCTTGAGGATCTCTCTATGGCTTGGACATTGTCGTTTCGGGAAGCAGGGGAATTTTTTGTAAAAACTCGGATCTTCAGTTTCAGGTACGGATCTCATTAATAGGATTTTTTATAGAAAAAATATGTTTTTAGAAATTTTTGAAGTACACGCCGTGTACTTTCTATGTACATGTCGTGTACTCTTTTCCCACCCAATTCCATGTACTGGCTGTGTCCAGGCCACACACAAAGTGTGTAGGGGTGACGTGGAGGCCAATTTTGACAGAGTGAGGTAAAACCCACTACATTCCATGTACTTTAAAAGTACACGCTGTGTAATTTTTTAATTTCATTAATCGTACCGGGGTCATGCCTAATGATCATAGACGTTTTCTTCTCCGCCTAATTCCTTCCAGAGTGTCCGAGGAGGCCGATTCTTCTCCGAGCCACTGATCCGTCACCGTTTGTACGAATCGAACTCCGTCTATTGTAGAAGAATCACAACATTTAGTTCTTGGTTCTTCTTTGTCCTCATTTCTAGATTCTTTCTCTCATGTGAGTTATCTTAGGTTAAACATTTTAGTCATTTTTGAAGATCTACTCCATTCTATTCCAATTCATAGGCCGAGGTTCTAGTATATCAATCTTCGAGGATCGAGGTAGGTGGTTTGTTTCCCTACATTTATGTTCTTTGAGTTTTGGTTGCAAAAGTTTCGAATACCCATGTTTCGGGTATCCTGGGTTTGGGATTTTGATCCTATTGTTTTTTTTCCTTAGATTTCTTGTTAGCCTATGTTTAATTGTTGCTAATATATTCTAGGTTTCATGATTGAAGATCACCCCATGGGTGTCTCCCCCTATTTGGATATTTATTGCCGTTTGGAACCATTTGCCTGTTAGGAAAACCCTATTGAAATTGTTAGTATAATTTTTATCACTGATTGCATGTGTTTCCTGCTATTTAAATGCTTTCGATGCATGGTATCTATTATACAAGTAGTTGTTGAACTTACTTAGGGATACTGACAGTCGATTACACACGACTGGACTACTCATGGTTGTGAGAACCTGGTGCGGGAGATCAAAGAGGGAATAGATGATTAAGTGCTTCCCTAGAGGGTCTGTTGGTTTTAGTTCATACACAGGACCTACAAGAATATGAATTTATGCTTCCTAAGAGTGTTCTTAGTTTACCAACACATCGAGACCACATGAGGAATTAGACGTAAGTTCTTCCTTAGAGAGTCTGTAGCTATCTTTGCAAGACCATTGGGGAATTAACGTGAGATCTTCCCAGAATTTTTGTGCCTTGTTATATTACTGGACTATATGGGTTTGCTAGTTTGAGCCACCTAGAGGGTTAGTGTGAATTTTGATGGTTGTTTGTGACGAGTCCACCAAGCCAAAGAACAAGCATGGGTTTTCTGCTGCTTGTGTTTAGGTAGTCTTTTGAGATACTTGTTGTGATACTTTACCTTGGAATAGAGAACATTCAAGATTTCCATGGTTGTTTAATTAAATGAATGTGAATGGTAATTGGTAGGATTATATACTGGTGTATCCTAGTTCATTATTGTATTTATTTACCATTACTTTTTCTATATCACTCACTAACAGCGGGGCACACATATTGTGGTGGTTTCCTACTGGGATTAGTCTCACACCCTGTTTGGGTCCTGCTTTTTGGACCAAACTGATTATATGGTTGCATGTGCAGGTAGGGGTTGTGGCCCTTCTACCTCAATTACTTGATTGCTGGTTGGAGCTGGAGAGCATGGGACCGGGCTTTGGCCCGCGATGCTGCTGGAGTATCATTTTACATTTAGTACTTTGGTTTCAGTTGAATTTCAGCACGTTGTTTTTTACCAATTTCAATAGATACATGTACCATTCTACATCATTATTATATCACACATTTCTTCTACTTTTAGTTAAGTTGTTGCAAGATATTTACTACCTCCGCAATTGATTTTCTTTATTCCTCCACTGCATACCTTACCAAATGAGTGCATAGTTTCCCCACTGACTCGCCAAGGCCCTTGCTGCTAGTCGGCAGCCTCTGGCATTTAGGGAAACACGCTTGAGGTTATGTGGCGAACGGGTACGGGGCACCAATTAAGTGGATTTGGATTCAGGACGTTACAAAGTGGTATCATAGGCAGGTTTTCTTCATATCTGTTAGCTTACTGTTTTGCGTCAATAGATAAGGATAAGAAGAAATGGGTAGTTAATAGTTAACTGTGACTGGGAGTAATTAACCTATGTACCGGGAAAATCTATATTAACTCGTAATTGAAATTTTCATTTTTAGCAAGTTTTATAGTTCATTATATTTCACCATTGGGTGATACACATGTTTTTTGATGTTACCGTTTATATGATTGTGGTTATATTTTGTTGCAACCCGATGAGATGAGGGTGTGACATCTCGTGAATCATATAAGAACTAAGTAGTAAATCACATGTCATGCATTTTACCATGCCATCTAGGGTGCATTCGAATTTCATGCTATTGTGTTAGATGTCATGCTAAATTATTCATGTTGTTTTGATAGTTGATATGACATATATACTTGCAATGCTGCATTACATCATTTATGGATTGTTACGCTGACAAGATTTGATTCGCGGGGAGTATGGTCCCCCCATGGATCGGAATTTGGCAGATTGATGTTTGTTATTTCAGTGTTTCTGGCGTTCGGTGTAGTTTCTGAGCTACTGCCCAGAAAAACACAGAATACATGGCATGTACTTAATTAATACACGCTGTGTAGTTTTTAAACCGTATTACTGATTTTGTGAACAAAAACACGGGGTGTAGGAGAGTCCTTGGGGACACGCCTTGTACCTTAAGTACACGCCCTGTGGTAGTCAACCGTGTACCCAACCGTGTCACTAACAACACGGGTCGAGGAAACACGGGTAGTACACACCGTGTTTTGTATGAACACACCGTGTAGTTTTCTCTTAGGTACCGGACCGTGTCATGAACAACCTGGGTTGGTGTTAACTTCTCTTATACATTTCGTGTCTGTTTGGAACACGCCGTATAAGGGGTTAGCTGTGTGGCCAGCCCTGTAACCTACTACACGGGTCACCGAGCCTGTATAGTACACTCTGTGTGTTATAAGAACACGCAGTGTAGTTTTCTTCTGGGTTCCAGCCACGTCACGAACAACACGGGTCAGTGTGATATATCCTTATACATGCCGTGTTTGGTTGGGACACGCCGAGTAGGAGTCAGCCGTGTAGCAGGCCGTGTAACCGCTACACGGGCTGCTGAAACCTGCCTAGTACACGTCATGTCATTAGTGCACACTCCGTGTAGTTTAGGATTTGGAGGACAGTGTAGGTTATCTATGTAAAGAGACTCTAGAAGGGGAGTAGAATTCAAGTACACACCATGTTTTGGGACAACACGTCGTTAGTCTAGTATGTTACAAGACCAGTGGTGGCAGAATTACACACCCATGTAAATGGATTTAACAAACTCGCTGTGTAGTTTAAATACACGCAGTGTAGTCCTGTTTTGAAAACATTAGTGTTTCTCTCTCCTGTCCTCATTTGGTAATATTGTGTTTTCTATCCTTGTTAATCATAAATCGGGAGTGTGCTTTTGACCTTTCAGGGCTATGGCACCAATACATCCTCCTGTTGCACGCCAGGAACTAGGAAGTGACCATACGTCTGATACCAGAGACCAGGGACTACCTGTAGTTCCACCGATCATTCCAGACATGGAACCTGTAGTGATTCTAGACATTTGTACCGATACTCAGTTCATAGAGGGTTTCATAAGGTTCATGAAGACCTTCTAGGGAGCTTAGCATCCTGCCCCGTCTATAGCAGAGCTGACGTGAGTCTTCCAGTAGCAGCATCCTCCCTCTTTTACAGGGGATGGAGGACCTCAAGCTATAGAGTCTTGACTAGAAACCATGATTTCCATCTTCGGGCATCTAGAGACACCCCCAGACAGAAGGGTGATTCTCGAGACTTACATGCTGCGATATTATGCCATGAGATAGTGGGATATAGTCTCACAGGCAGGGCGCCAGCAGACTATGGTTTGGGACGAGTTCCAGCGTACATTTTACAACTACTTATATCTGGTGACACTGAGGGCCGACAGAGTAAGAGAGTTCATGATCCTGTAGTAGGGTACTCTTTCGGTTATGTAGTATTCCTCCCGTTTCACTGAGTTACAACATTTCACTCTCATTCCGGGAAATTATTATCTGTTTTTGGAAATAAAGTTTGAGGAAGGACTCAAACCCGATATTAGATTATAGGTGAACGTCTTCCAGTTGACTTCTATTACCCTAATAGTCATCCTGGCACTGATCACTGAAAGAAATCTGAGGGATACTGGAGCTATTGACCAGGGCGGTTCAGCATCCAATGCTGACTCATTTCATGCTGAGAGTAGGAAGTGCCACTGAGAGTCTAATCGAGGTGACTCGAGGAAGATAAGTATTACTTCTGGTAGACGAGATCTTCCTTCTGGAAACCGGGTGGTGTGCTATCAGTTTGGAAAGAGTGGGTGTAAAAAGCCTCAGATCCCAAGAGATCTAGTGGAGTGTTGAACCTACGGCAAGATGGGTCATCTGTAACGTTTATGCAGGGTTCTTCTTCTAGCAGCTAGTGAAGGAGTATCCGTTTCTACTCCTCGTACAATAGCAGGATTACTAGTTTCGCAGGAGACTGGGATCTGGAGTCCTTCAAGTCGTTCAGGCAAGGGTAGAGGTCGTGGATGCGGTGGTCAGACTCAGGGAAGATCAGCTCAGGGATATCAGGCTACTACACAGGGCTGCGGTACTGGCCAGACATTTGCAGTAGAGTAGATATATCGAGAGCAGGATACTGGACCTTCCATAGTTCGAGGTATGATCCTAGTAGCCTCAGTTTTATCTTCTGCACTTTTTGATACTGGAGCTTCTCATAGCTTTATTTCTGTGCACACTGTGCAGAGCCTTAGACTTACCGTCTTTACATCTGAGGATACTTTGGCACTAGAAACATCATTCGGACATAGATCTACTAGTGTGAATCAGTGCAAGTAGTGCCCCCATGAGGTTGCGGGGTGTCACTTCTTGTGGGATCTTTGTGTCCTTCAGATGACGGGTTGTGAAGTCATTCTCGAAATGGACTGGCTAGTTTCTTTTCAGGGCTTTTTCGATTGTTATCGCAGCAGGGTGAGATTCATGTCACTAGAGCATGGGTACATTCTTCAAAAGGGAGAATGGGATGTCCAAGAAAGCTGAGCTGGACAAGAGAATCATTGGTTGACCATTGTTACACCCCAGATTTCTAGTTTTTATCTGGATGATCACGGGACCTCCATGATGGAATTCTCTTCGGTAATTGACCGCTTTCCGGATGTCTTTCTAGAAAACTTTTCAGGGTTGCCTCTGGAGCATGAGGTGGACTTCTCTATTGAGTTTGTTCCAAGAGCAGAACTGGTATCCATACCTCCTTATAGGATGGTTGTGACCTTGTTTCAAGAGCTCAAGAATCAGTTGGAGGAGTTTTAGGCTAAGGGTTTCATCTGAGCCAATACATTCACTGGGGGTTCTCCTATGCTATTTTCAAAAAAGGTGGATGGTACCTTACGACTTTTTGTGGACGATCAGAAGCTGAACTAGTTGACGGTCAAGAACCAATATCATTTTTTGAGGATTGATGAACTTTCTGATCAGATTTGAGGAGCCAGGGTATTCATCAAGATCGACTTGAGATCCACTTATCATTAGTTGTGGTTCAGACCATCTGATATACCTCTCACAGTATTCCAAAGTACGTATGGTCTGTACGATTATCTGGTTATGTCGTTCGGTCTCACGAACGTGTATAAAGTTTTCATTACACTGATGAACGGAGTTTTCAATCCTTACATGGACTCTTTCTTCATTGTCTTTGTGGATGATATCTTGGTGTAATCTCACACTCGACACAGCGATGCTACCCATCTTGAAATCGTATTGAGTACACTGAGAGAACATCATTTATATGATAATCCCTCAATGTGCCACTTCTGGATGAACGAGATTCACTTCCTGGTCCATGTCAACTCAGAGACAATAGTATCAGTAGACCCAGAGGAGGTGAGATCAGTAGTTACCTAGGAATAGCTGAATAATGTCTTCGAGGTACGGAGTTTCTTGGGACAGGATGGTTACTACAGGCGGTTTATATGGGACTTCCCACGCATAGAAGTGCCATTGAAGGGATTGACTAAGAATTGTGTGAAGTACGTTTTGTAGGAAGCTTGCATGTCAGCATTCCAGGAGCTAAAGGGCAGATTGACTTCAGCATTGATTCTTGTTCTGCCAGAGCCGGGCATGAGTTATACAGTTTTCTGTGATGCATCTGGCATCAGGCTTGGAGCAGTGCTTATGCAGGAAGATCGCGTTGTTGCATACGGATCTAGATAGTTGAAACCACACAAGAAGAACTATCTTACACACTACCTGGAGTTGGCTGCAGTTGATCTTGATTTGCGTAGTTGGAGTCACTGTCTCATGGGAGAGCATTTTCTAGTATATTCTAACAACAAGAGCTCCAAGCATATCTTCAGGAAGTGTGACATGAATCTGAGATATCAGAGGTGGGTTGAGTACCTACAGTCTTTCAACTTCGAGCTTTCTTATAAGCCTGGGAATGGAAATGTTGTGCCAGACGCACTGAGCAGGATGACTTAGATTTAGGCAGTTAATGAGGCCAGTAGTGAGTGGCACCTCAAGGATCTGTTCTCCAAGATGCATTGGGAGGTGCACGAAAAAATGGGACAGATGGTTCTTTATTCTGTAGCTGTTACCTATACCCTTTTAGATCGAGTTTGAATGAGGAAACTATCGGACCCAGAGGGCTTATGCCTACGAGAGGGTGTGTAAGATGGAGACCCTACTCCGAGGTGGACAATGGGCGATGACGTGGTGCTAAATTTTCATGGCCGCGTATGGGTTTCATCAGACATACATGAGGAGCTGATGCGGGAGTTTCATGCTTCATCTTGGGCAGTTCATCCTAGTGTCACCAAAATGTATCGAGACTTACGTCGTCAGTATTGGTGTCATGTTATGAAGAAGGATGTGGCTGTTTTTTTATGTGCTGTCCTACCTATCAGCTGGTGAAAGCAAAGCATCAGCGACCAGTAGGGCTTCTACAGCAGTTACCCATTCTTGAGTTGAAATGGAATGATGTCATGATGGACTTCATGATAGGATTACCGAGATCACCTTGAGGAAATGATGTGGTTTTGGTTGTAGTGGACAAGCTCACGAAGGTTGCACACTTCTTGTCGATCAAGGAGGCCTTCAGTGATGATGAGCTGGGATGGTTGTACATCTGAGAGATTGTACGTCTTCAAAGAGTTCCACACTCTATAGTTTTAGACATGGATTCATGTTTCACTTCGCACTTATGGACGGGGCTATAGAGGGCATTGGGTACACAGGTACTTTTGAGTACATCATACCATCCCCAGACCGATGGCCAGTCCGAGCATACAATCCAGGTGCTTGAGGATATGCTTCGAGCCTGCATTCTAGACATTGGGGATACTTGGGTAATGTATATCCCTCTGGTGGAGTTTTCCTACAACAACAGTTTTCAGGAGACTATTCAGATGGAACCTTTCGAGGCTTTGTACGGTAGGCCATGCCGATCACCTTTATGCTGGCTAGAGGTAGAAGATGCATCTTTTCTAGGACCTCGTCTTGTTCAAGAGACCATAGAGAAGATAGAGTTGATTCAGAAGAGGATGGATATAGAATAGTCTCAGAAGATGTCTTATGGTAATCCGCGGAGATGACCTTTAGAGTTCAAGGATGGAGATCAGGTTTTCCTACATGTTACCCTGAGGTTGGGACATAAAAGGATTAGTAGACAGTGTAAACTCTCCCTGAGATACTTTGGGCAGTTTGAGGTTCTGAAGAGAGTCAAGATGGTTTCTTATAGGTTGCAGTTACATCAGAGGTACTAGGCCATGCACGACATCTTTCATATTTCTCATCTTCGACGGTATTTCTCTAACCCGTCTCATGTTCTTCAAGCCGAGGAGGTTGAGCAAGAGTAGGATGAATCTTTAGAGGAGTATCCTATTAGGATTGTTGATCGTAGTATGAATGTTCTCCTTGGTCAGTCTGTTCTGCTACTACGTGTGCTATGGCAGCTCTAGCGAGTACAAGACGAGACATGCGAGAGGGAGGCTGATGTTCGATCACAGGGACCAAAGTTGTTTGAGGATACTTCTCTTACGCCTTGTTAGGGAAATTCAGGGACAAATTTCTTTAAGGGGGGACATTTCTAAGAACCCAGATCTTTAGTTTCATGTACGAATCTCTTTTATAGGCTTTTTAAAGAAAAATGAAGTTTTAGGAAGTTTTTGAAGTACATGCCGTGTACTCTTTTCCCACCCAATGCCATGTGTTGGCCATGTCCGGGCCACACACACGGTGTGTAGGGGTGATGTGGTGGCCGATTTTGGCAGAGTACAAAGAAAACCCACTACACGTCGTGTACATTAAAAGTACACACCGTGTACTTTTTTTTCATTAATCGGACTGGGGTTGCGCCTAATGATTAGAAATGTATTCTTCTCTTCCTAATTATGTCTAGAGCATCCAAGGAGGTAAATTCTACTCTAAGACACTGATCTGTCACCGGTTGTCTGAATTGAACTCTGTCGATTGCAGAAGAATCGCAGCGGTGAGTTCTTGGTTCTTCTTTGGCCTCATTTACTGATTCTTTCTCTCATGTGAGTTATCTGAGGTTGAACGTTATTGAATTTTTTGCAGATCTACTCCGTTCTATGCCAATTCATAGGGTGAGGTTCAAGTATATCGTTCTTCGAGGATCAAGGTAGGTGGTTTGTTTCCCTACATTGAATTTCTTTGAGTTTTGGTTGAAAAAGTGCCTGATACCCATGTATCGGGTATCCCGAGTTTGGGATTTTGATCCTATTGTTTTTTTACCCTAGATTTCATGTTATCTTATGATTGCTAATATATTCTAGGTTTTATTTCTGAGGATCACCCCATGGTTGTCTCTCCCAATTTGCTGTTTATTGCCATTTGGCACCGTTTTCCTATGAGTTAAACCCTATTTCAATTGTTAGTTTAATTTTTATCATTGATTGCATGTGTTGCATGCTGTTTAAAAGCTTTAGGTTCATGGTAACTATTAGTCAAGTTGTTTCTGAACACACTTAGGGCTGCTGATAGTCGATTATGCACAACTGGACTGCTCAGGGCTGTGAGAACCTGTTGTGGGAGATCAAAGAGGGAATAGACGATTAATTGCTTCCCTAGAGGGACTGTTGGTTTTAGATCGTATGCAGGACCTACGGGAATCAAACTTTGTGCATCCCAAGAGTGTTATTAGTTTACCCATGCATTGAGACCATATATGGAATTAGACGTAAGTTCTTCCTTAGAGAGACTGTAGCTATCGTTGCAAGACTATATGGGAATTGACGTGAGAGCTTCCCATAGTGTTTGTGCCTTGTTTCATTACTGGACTATAGGGGTCTGCATGTTTGAGCCACCCAGAGGGTCAGTGTGAATTTTGATGGTTGGTTGTGATGAGTCCACCAAGCCAAAGAACATGCTTGGGTTTTGTGCTTCTTATGTTTAGGAAGTCTTTTGAGATACCTGCTATGATACTTTACCTTGGAATAGAGAACATTTTATTTTTCCTTCGTCATTTAATTAAATGAAGGTGAATGGTAATTGGTAGGATTATTTACTAGTGTACTCCTAGTTCATTACTGTATTTATTTACCTTTATGTTTTCTATATCACTCATTGACAGTGGGGAACAAATATTGTGGTGGTTTCCTACTAGGATTAGTCTCACACCCTATTTGGGTCCTTCTTTTCGGCCCACACAGATTATATGGTTGCAGGTGTAAGGAGGGATTGTGGCCCTTATACCTCAGGTACATGATTGCTGGTAGGAGTTAGGGATCATGGGACTAGGCTTTGGCCTGTGATACTACTGTAGTTTCTATTTACATTTAGTACATTTGTTTCAGATGTATTTCAGCACGTTGTTTTGTTTATTGCTTTCCATAGATACATGTACCATTCTGCATCATTAATATATCATAAATTTCTTCTACTTTTAGTTCATTTGTTTCATTCTATTTACTGCTTTGGCTATTGATTATGTTTATTCATCCGCTGCATACCTTACCAAATGAGGGCATAGTTTCCCCACTAACTCACCAAGGCCCTCGCTG
The DNA here is from genome assembly GCA_963277665.1 of Viscum album. NCBI lineage: Eukaryota > Viridiplantae > Streptophyta > Magnoliopsida > Santalales > Viscaceae > Viscum > Viscum album. The sequence continues at coordinate 1,076,965,054 of OY728135.1, read as the reverse complement.
CAATTCAGCAACCTCTAGCATTTGGGGAAATGCGCTTGAGGTTATGTGGAGAACTGGGTACGGGGCACCAGTTATGTGGCTCTGGATTTGGGAGGTTATAATTATCTCCTAGTTACATTGGACCTTTTGAGATACTAGAACGGGTTGGAGAGGTGGCATATCAGTTGGAATTACCACCATAGTTTATTTTGGTGGATAATGGGTTCCATGTATCACAGTTGAAAAAGTATCAGCTTGATCTTGACCATGTGATCAGATGGGATTACGTTGACCTCAATTTGGATGCTTAGTTGATACATATCCTGGTATGGATTGTTGATAGGCAAGAAGAAGTATTTCATGTAGAAAGCATCGGCCTAGTGTGGGTTTTATGGCAGCATGGTCATATTCTGGAAGATACTTGGGAAAGTGAAAAGGAAATGAAAGAGCAGTGGGCAGAACTCTTTCAGTTGGATGATGGTTTTCTACATTACGAGGACGGAAATTCCAATGGTGGAGAGAATTTAGTACCCCCATTTTCTGCTAGGTAACCACTTTCTCGATGCTTTTCATGGTTATAAAGTTAAGGGTGACGAATGGGAGATTCGGGTGAACTTGGAATTATGTTTTGAGGCAAAAGGGGAAGTCGCACGGGCGGCGCACTGTTTGTCTAAACCATGCGGCTAAACCATGTGTTATTGGTCTTGGAGGTAGTAGCTTCCAGATGAGTGGCACACAGTTTGTCTAACTGTGCAGCCAAACCATGTGAGATGGGTGGATGAGGATGTAGCTAACGCATGGTTAGCACACAGTTTGTCAAACCGTGTGAACTAACCATGCAGGCACTTAAACAAGATCTTATAAAGGTGGATATCACGCATTTTTGGCACTAAGTGGCTCATTTTACCTCTTAAGCGTTCCTAACTCAGGAGTTTTCTTCTCCTATGGTAAAAGAGGGTTCTACCATCGTTTTGGATGCGATCTGAAGGCTTTTTTTAGTGAATCAAAGCCATATTCTTGAGGATTATGATCGTTCTTCATTGTTCTTGATTGGTTTCAAAGATCTACATAGATATACTTCTCATAACCTCTCAGTTTCTTAGATATACACCCGTTATGGTTAAACCTAAGTTTGAAGATTCCATATATGATGAGATTTGGTCTTGGACATGCTAGGTGAAGAGATCTGAGGTGGGTTTTTGATGAATCAAACCGGTTTCCTTGTGAGTTCTTTGTTCGTTGTGGTTTTCGTCATAACCCTAAACGTAGGAGGCTTCAGTCTCAACTCCTCTTGCTAGAATTGATTTTATTTTATTCAAATTGGTTTATTTTAAGGGATTTTATTTTTAAAAGCATATAATAAATCTTCATTAGTGATGATTTATGGTTTTGATGAGATTGTGAAATGTTGGAGAATTATTGTGCAATGTGATTTGGATTGTTGAATTTAAAATATTGAATTTAAATTTTAGATTTTCTAAAACTGTAGATGGTTTAATGAAAAATGGGATTTCAATAAAAGGATATTTTATTGAAATGGGTTGAGATTGAAATATCTTTGATGGAATTGGTTTTCAATAAAAGGGAGGTTTATTGAAATGGTTTGGAATTGAAATGGTTTGTAATTGAAATGGTTTCGAATTGAAATGGTTTTGATGGAAATGGGTTTCAATAGAAGGGTGTTTTTATTGAAAGGGTGTTTTGGCATGATTGATGGTAATATGTGGTGTGTGTTCATATTTCATGTATGAGGCTTGGTTGAAATAGGACCCTGTGCTCGGTGCCAAATGTTTAATGGAACATGGTTACTATATGTACGAGGCTTAGTTGAATTATGACCTGGTGGTCAGTGTAAAAGGTGTAATGGCACATGGGAAACAATTACCTTGTGATGACTTGGTAGTTCGATGAGAAACTGCTCAGGAGTATGGACCTGTCATAACATAGAATGCATGGTTGGTTGCATGGGTTTTGGAATGCTTGGGTATGCCAAAAATGGATATTGTGAAATGGTTCTAAAGCTTGTTTGGTTTTTTTCTGGGATAATAACTTTCTGGAAAATTGGTTTCAATTTCTCTTTGAATGCCTTTGGTTATGAATGGTTTTGGAAACTTTTTTATATCTTGTTATAAATTGTTTTGGGAAAAATGTTTATTTAAACTACATTATATAAATGTTGATAACTCTTTTATTCTAGTGGCGTGAGTAGGGAAGTCATTGGGGAAATCCTACTGAGTTTTAAACTCACCCCTTCTTTGGCCCTTTGGTGCTTTTGCAGATGTCGTATTCCGAGACAAAGGTAAAGGTAAGGAATGTCATTGCTAGTGGTTCATGGCGATTATTAGGAGATGTTGTGGTGCATGGAGCATGGAGCTTGATGTAGAGACGTGGAGTGTGGCTTTGATTACTTTGGGTCTTTTGTTTATTATTTATCATAACACTCTAATTTTGTGTTGGTTGTATTGTTTTATGGGTTGTATTTTGGAATATTGTGGTTTCCTTTTGGTAATGGATGATTTGGTTGTTTCGTTGACATGAATCATGTTGTTGTTGTTAGTGGATCCTTTGGTTTGATGGTTATTTGGTTTATTTTCCTAAAGGGTAAATTGTCCCCCATCATGAATTTGAAAACCTTCGGTATTTATTTCTAGCTTTTGGCATCTTGGGGATGTTGGTTAAGGCCTAGTAATGACTCGTTGAGCTCTCTAGCCAATGAGTATTAGATGGTCATTACACAACCCATCTAATGAATTGGGAATTCAATAAAGTTATATTCATTTAAAAACCCCTTGATAAATTATATCAAAATTAAATTAAAATGATAAAATTTATTTAAGGGTGTCGAATGGGAAACCCCAAGAGTTTAAATTATGAACATCATATTAATGAGCAAGTATGAAACACAACACTAAGATTTGTAATGAAATTTAACAACAAAGTAATTTAAAATATTAATATTTTTTAATAAACAAACTCTCTTTGATATGTTTCAATTCATTCAACAATGATTTTGATTGAAATGCAGTGATCCACTAAAATATTATTATTTAAGAATTACCATTATAGTATAACTGTTAAATTAGAGGGTGTAAATAGTAATAACTAAATTATGTAAATTATATGGGTCACACTTGAGTATAAATAATAAAATTAATATATATCTATTAGAGATAAAATTAGTATCATGTGAAAGAAAGATGATGTTTCTAAAAAATTGTATTTTTTATCTAAAAGACTATTTAGTAGTTCTTTGCGTTCATAAATTAAAATTAATTTTTTTGTAATTAAAAAATAATTTATTTTATTAAGATAATTTATTTTTTAAATTTTTATATCAAAATTTTATTAAAGTGAATAATTGAGATTTTTTGGGAAATGAATAATTTCTCTACAAATAGTGAAAAATAATGAATTTTAATGGAAAACTACCATTTTTAATAAAATTATTTATAATGTTAAATTATATTTTAAATTATTTTTAATGTATAATTTGTTAATTATATATATATTAATTATATTTAGGTTATTGGAATCAATTTCATGTTTAATATTTATATAAAATCATTATAAATTATTGGTCATTTTCTCATTGAAAACATGATTTCTTATCGCATATTAAGTAGTAATTCTATATTAAAAATATCCAATTATTTAAATTGTATTTGGAAAATATATTTTTTTTTAAAATAATAATTTATAGTATGTAAAACCTAATGTTTTAACATTACTTATAGTAAAAGTAGTAAAAAGTGTTCACTGTAGTTAATGTGAAAATGGATGTACCAGGGTTCAAAAAAATCGAGGAATAAAATGACCAACAATTATATATAATATATTTCATGAAATATATAGAACATATAATGTTTATGTATCAATGAAAATATATTTTGTATACATTTTAATTGATAATAATGTAGGTACACCTTTTGATTTTAAAAAATTACATATGATTCACTCACCTCTCTTATAATTGGCCACCCATAGTCCATTCTTCATTACACCATCAAAATATTTTTAGTTCACCCAATGAAAATCCAAATAAAATCAAAACATACATCCCATAGTCCTAGAATAGTTTTTTAGTTTTTCATACATTATAGTTATACATTGTGTATAATCTTAAAGAGGTGTCCTGATAATAGGTAATATTCCTATATATGCATTTTTGTTTTATTTATTTTTAAACCTCAATAGAATATTATTATTCAATGATTTTATAATAAAAAAACATATCTAATATATTTTGATTTTGTTATGTTATGTTATCGACCAACAACAATCCCCATATTCAACAAATGGGTTATAAAATCATCATTGGTGTTTAAATATCACTAACGCCTCGAGAATCGATGTCATTCATTTTTCATTAAACTATATCATGGTTGGGTATGATGATGTATCCAAAGTATATATATGATTTTAATAATACAATTATACCTCATGAATCATTATATAATATATACATTTTTACTTTTTATTTTGTAGGGGATGTGATAACTTGGCTCTTGTGTATGGTGGACTACCACCTCGCAATGTGATTTGATTCATTTTTCACTAACATTTTTTATGGAAGGGTATAAAAATAATGTTAATGAATATATATGGTATAAAAAAATATTTATGGTATTAGTGAAACATTTAGGATTCAGAAAAGATAAATATCATTTTCCTTCATACACTAAAACATTATAACATTATTTTGGTATGTTTGGACTAATGCATTCACGAAGTGGTGTGAATATATTTTCATAAACAAACCAGATGAATTATATATATAATTATATTAAAAAAAATTATATCTTATATATTATATAATGATCATTGACTAAATATAATATATTACATACCTTCTTTTTATATTCATCATTGAAAATGGAAATGTTACTCGTGTGTACCGATAGACTATCATCTTAATAATTTCATCATAGTCAATTTTTCATAACCAAATTTCTTGGTTGGATTTAAAAGTATAATTTATTTGTAAATATGATAATTATTACATGATAATTATTCTTTATATGATTAAATAATGAACTCATGACCGTATTTATCCTACCAAATTTATTATTGACACGTAAGTCGAATGCCATCGTAACATCCAATGGAAAATTAATTGGTAATCATATATAACATGGTAACATGTGAAAAAATGTAATAATAAACCTAAATATGTTATTAATAATATAAATAATAAATATATTTTTATTATTTATGAAGTGGAAGAATGTATGTGATGAATTTGACTCCAGGAATGGGTTTCACATATCACGTTTACTTCCATGAAACATAAACTATATTCACCACTTTTTTGTGTATATACATCCCCTATGGTATGTTATATCATGAATTAATTTATATTTATAGTATAAAATTCTTCATGTAAAATTCATTTTTGCATGGCGCTTATGATTCAAAAGATACCAATTTTGGGAGGGCTTATTTCACAATCTTTCCATTATATGATATTTTTATGTTTATGTATCCCTTAGTGGGTTTATTTTATATTTATATCCTAAAATAAATCTATTTTATAAAAATGTGGTTATTCATGCTATTTTCTAGGTAATAATACCATTGTTCTGAAATGCTCCGCCACCGCCTAGGCGAGACAATCAAATTCCGCCTCTTTGGAAGGCTCCTATGCCCCCCCCCCCGTCAGGGTCAAGGTCCTAGAGCCCCCTGTTTGGAAAGAAGAAATTGGACCTACTCGTTCAATGAGGATCAGGCCCCTAGAAACATCTGCAGATCCTTAGAGTTAGGAATTGTACGCCTGCCTGATTACAGAAAGCAAGAAGAGGTGCATCTCACTGATCACCCCAACTACTACCCCTATCACCGGACCCTGGGGAACACCCTTAAGAAATGATATGTTTTCAAGGACTGGCTCCAAGAGAAAATTGACAACAACATAGTAAGGTTGGGCCAGACCCCAGCACAAGTGGTGAGTGACTTTGTAAGGCCAGATAGAAGTAGCGACAGTGAAGGCGAGTGGCAGCAGGTTTTGGACTACAAGTCTTAAAAGTATAATGACTAGATGGCTCGAAAAATAGTCACCCGTACCCATTTCATTATCCATGCATGTATGAATCAGGTAGAGACTTCAGAAGCTGCGGCCTCCACTACTGTGTCATTGTCTCACTCGACCTCTTCCCAGAAGAGCGAGCATTGGAGGCGTAAGAAAAAGTAATGAACCCCGCCAATTCCTCCATTGTCTCACACTATCAGCAACTTTATGACCACAAAGATGATTATTCCTCCCAAAATCTACCCAGTGGTGGATTATTCATCAAGTGATAGTCAAGGGTACGCATCTGTTAACACGGTTGAGTTGGTAAACCCCTAAATGACTCATGACGATGGGAAGCGCCTGGCGAACCTCCCCAATGTCCCAAGTCGATGCCAATGTCCTCGGAGACGTGACCATTTGAGTCATTAGGGAACGTCAGTTGGCACCTAAAATGAGGCCGTTCTTACTGCTGAGACCAGACAATAGGCGCAGTGTAGAACCCATCACGCACAACATCTTCATCCGGTGTCGACAAGCCCTCCTCCACCACCGTTTGTGCTACTGGATCAGGTAGAACCACTTCAGCCATGCCGCGACTAGATTCACCACGCTACCGTCTGCTCTCATTCATCTGGTCCTCATCTGACAGCTACTCTCCGGGCTTCGACTAGTGAGCATCGGGATATTCCCAGTACCTGTTAGCCGCTGGTCCAGCTAGCAGGGCCAGCGATACCTTCTATCACAGAGATGGTTCACGCAAGAAGATGTTCGCACCTGGCACAGAAGTACGATGTTCTGAAGAACCTCTATAGCATCCCAACAAGGATTTCCATTCTTCAAGCCTTTTTTTGTTTCCATATATGAGCGAAGCACTCACTGAGTCTTTAAGGAGCCCCATCGAGTTTGAGACGAAGGTAGTAGCTGCAGAAGCTTTCCATACTGAGACAGTTAAGGATGCCGAATGTCAGGCAATAATTTCATTCTCTGTAGTGGATGAAGGATCCCCCATAAAAAGGCACATCCACCCTCTGAATATCATTGGCCAATTTAATGGTGTGGATGTTCGTCGTTGTATCGTTGACACCGGCTCCGGGATAAGACTTATATCCACATGGACACTACTGAAGCTATGGTTACTTGAAGATGAACTGACTCCCTCTGATTTAAGAATCCAAAGATATGATAGGACAGAGCAGACCCTGGTAATCAAGATCCATATGAAGTCCTAGTTCGGTGGCCTATTTTTCAGCACTAAGTTCATGGTTGTCTCCCAGGACACCATGAATAATGCATTGACAGGTGCGCCATGGATCCACCTGCACATGGTGGTCCCCTCATCATATCACCAATGACTCAAGTAATCCTTTAATGGTCGAGTGGGCGTACTCCAAGGTGATTAATATCCTTTTGCCTCGTATGAAGCTTTCTATTTGGACACCGACTATTACAAGAGCAATGATAAACAAGTTTATGAAAGTGTAGTTGAGCCTGTCACCGCTATGACCGACCCTTGGGCAGGCCTGAATGATGCCTACGTCTTCTCGATCCATCGATTGGAGGCCGCCACCTCCGATATGGGGAAATGTTTTGTCATTTACATGAAAAGGGGGAACCCTATTCCCAAGTCTAGGCGGCATCGGAAGATCACTTCGTATTGTTATACGAATCAGGCTCCAGTGATCCATGAGCCTCTCACTCCCATCAGGTATCGGGACGTCTGACTCATGGAAAAGGTAGTACATCATACTTGTCTACTTAACTGGGATGGAATATGCCTGCTCTAGATGGCGTTCCACTAATTCTTTTATATTTTCAATAGTATCCCCTTGGGCCGGAGACATGATGGGATCGGGTTGACCGCCATCGTCACCATGGTCTTGGAAAGTTCCGGAGTTCCCTGATGTAATAACCACTACCACACAAGCTGTTACCAGCCTCCCATCAGGGTCTAGTAAATTAGAAGCAACTTCCTCGATGGAGGATCCCTCCATAATTGTAGAAGAGGATATAGAGGATTCCCCCTACCTTTGAGGAAGGCGTCTCTGCCACAGTCGACGAGTTGTTACTGGCGAACCTGAGAAGCGAGGCAGACCCGAGACCCACGTTGATCAGCACTACTATTTCCCCTGAGGAGTAGCACCGGTATGTAAGATTCCTTAAACAACACTGTGATATATTTTCCCAGAGTTACAACTAGATTCTGGGACTAGATCCTCAGGTAGTCGTCCACCGTCTCGGTCTTCTGGAAAATCATCGTGGGTTCAAGAATCCTCCTAGAAAGATGCACCCCTCTCACAGTGCCATGGTTGAGGGCGAAGTTGACAAGCTCATTAGGCTAACTTTGTTAAGGAGGTCCATTACCCCAAGGGGCTGGCCAACATTGTATCAGTCAGGAAGAAGAACAGACAGATCAGAGTCTATATCGACTTCCGAGATCTCAATCTTCATTGTCCGAAGGATGATTTTCCCCTTCCAGTGATAGAATTTTTGATCGACGCTACGACAGGGTTCCAAGCCCTCTCCATCATGGATAGTTACCCGGGATAAAATCAGATCTGGATGGCCCCTAAGGATGAGGAGTCTATGGATTTTAGGGTTTCCCAACATACTTTCTATTACCAGGTTGTGCCCTTCGGCCTGAAGAATGCAGGTGCCACCAATCAGCGGGCCATGCATCGCATATTCAAGCCAATCCTCAGGACATTAGTGGAGTGCTATGTAGATGATCTGGTATTCAAATCTCACCAGTTCTAGGACTATCTCAAGGACCTTGAGAAAGTGTTCGTCTTCCTCCACTCTCGCCATTTGAAGATGAACCCATTGAAGTGTGCCTTCAGTGAAACCTCCATGAAGTTCCATGGATTTTTTGTCAGATATCAAGGCATCGAGATCGACCTAGAGAAGATCATGGCCACCGGCCAGATGCCTCCCTGAGTAATATTCGGGATCTTCGAGGTCTCCTAGGCCACATGGCCTACATACACCGATTCATTGTGAATCGGGATGGAATGTGTAAGCCCTTCTCTCGACTCATGAAGAAGGTAACCTATTATGAGTGGGAAAAGGAGCGATATACCATCTTGGAGGAAATCGAGCAGTATTTTCTCCAGCCTCTGGTCTTGATGACACCCGTCTTTGGAAAGTCTCTGTTCCTCTATGTCACCGTCCTAGAATGGTCTCTCGGTGCCCTTCTCGCCCAGAAGAATAATGAGGGGACAAAGAACTACCATTACTACCACAGTTGCATGCTCCTTGATATAGAGACCAGATACTCCCCCATCAAGAACAGCTGCCTTTGCGCTTTTGTTTTCCATATAGAAATTGCGACATTACCTGTAGCACCACAAGGTATAGCTGGTGTCTCATGTAGACCCTTTGAAGTACATCCTACATTGTCTCATGTTGACAGGCCGATGGGCGCAGTGGGCAGTAATCCTCTATCCGTTTGACATCAGGTTCGTGCCTCAGAAGGCTATTAATGGGCATGCATTGGACGATTTCCATGCTTCCCATACAACCTTCACGGACCAGTCCATGGATTTCGATTTTCCTAGTGAGGCAATCCTCTCAATTGATCATGTTGTCCCATATTGGAAGATGCACTTTGATGACACCTCCCGGAGCCCCACTGGTAGGAGGCTCAATGATCCTAGACTCAATAGAGTGGGCCTAGTTATCATTTTTATTACCCTGACACAAGCCATTCTACCATATTTATTCCTGCTATCGTAAGGATGAACCAACAATTAGGCAGAGTATCAGGCCCTCATTAATGGTCTCGAGCAAGCCCTTGAGATCAATGTGCCCCATTTGCATGTTAATAGGGACTCCGAGGAAGTTATTAAGCAGGTAAATGGAGACTACATTGTCATGAAGACATTGCTCATACCATTTTTAGAATGAACTCTCTAGCTAATGGCTCAGTTCCCTTCTCAGCCAGTGGTTATTCATGTCCCTCAGTCACAGAATGGTCGAGCGGATGCTTTGCCCAGCTTAGCTGGTTCACCTGCAGATCCCAAACAGGATGATCTGATTATCCACATGTATCTTCAGAGAGTCATATCTCATGTTACCCTAGACGGTGATGATGGCCCACAGGTAATCCATCTTACTGTCGACACCTATGCGTCAGAGCCCCCAGATAGTCTTGATGCAGTGATCTAAATGGTTGCGAATTGGTGAACACCCTTGGTTGAATACCTCCATCATGGTAATCTCCCATTAGACCGGACCGAGCCTGAGAGAATCTGATTCCATGTGCTATAGTTTACCCTCCATAGTGGTCCTAGTCTTGAGAATATCCTCTATATGTGTGGGTTTGGTGGTGTTCTCCTCCGTTGAATTCAGGGGGTTGAGATTCCACAGTTCAGGCAAGAGGTTCGCGCCGGTTCCTACAGTGCCCATTAGGCTGGACCAAAATAGTCTCACCATATCTAGATATTAGGGTATATTTGTCCCTCCATGATCCATGACTACATCAAGTTCACTAATAGGTGCCACGCATGCCATGATTAAGAAGCTTTTTTGCATCGACCACCAGAGCCTCTCCACACTACCAAGTACTCTTAGCCCTTTGCAGTCTGGGGATTAGATGTCATAGGACCATACCCACCTACAACGGCTCACCAATTTCGATTCATTCTGACCGCTACAGATATATTTTCCAAGTGGGAAAAGGAAATTCCACTCAAGGATGTCAAGTCCCGTTCTATTGTAGACTTCGTGAGTTACAATATCATCCATCAGTTTGGGGTACCTCATGTTGTCCTCACTGATAATGGAACCAACATCTGAGCAGCCGAGTTGAAAAAGTTGTACACCAAGTACAACATCCTATCTAAACATATTCCTCGTTATCACGCATATGAAAATGGATAGACTGAGGCATTCAATAAAACCTTCTCAAACATCCTCCAGAAAATGATTGGTCAAAACAAGAAGAGTTGGCTGGATATTCTCCCCAACTCCCTATGGGATTACCGAAAGATGACTCTTAATTCAACCCAGGTGACCCCATATTCCCTAGTGTACAGAACTAAGGTTGTCCTGCCATCGAGATTTTGTTTCCCTCATTGTGCACAACAGTCTATGACCATCAAGCGCCAGATAGAGTCGTTGAAATCTGTCTAGCTAAATTGGAAGCACTTGACGAGAATAGGCTTCGTGCCCTGCACAATCTAGAAATGCAGTAAGAAGGATAGCTTGATCCTTCAATAGGAAGTTTTCCTCTACACATTCTTGCAAGGCGACATGGTACTAGCCCTCAGAGCAACAATGATCCCCGATAGGAAACCGCCCAAGTTGAAGCCCAAATGGGAAGGACCTTTCATTGTTCATAAGGTTTATCCCAATGGAGCATACTCTCTGGTGACCATGGATGGTGAGCGTATAACTACTCTCACCAATGCCAAGATCCTTAAACAATACTTTTCCTGACCCTTACGGGTCCTCGATGACATTAAACTAGATTATAGTTCTACATGGCCTTAAATTGTAGGTCCCGCATGACCCTAAACTACACGCTCGTCCCGCATAATGCTAAACTGTATGTCGTCCCTCATGACACTAAACTATATGTCGTCCCACATGATGCTAAACCATATGTCTTCCCGGATGACTTTAAACTATATCTTCAAGAACTATGTGTGTCTTGATTTCCATCCTTATGGGATATGTATAGCCACATGAACATTTAGATTTCAGGTCTAGCCCCATCTCTTAGAGACCACCCGATATCCCGGTCACCTAGGCCCATTGTCCTGTTCCTATCCACGAGGGGGATATATAAGTGTGGTACAGGGTTATTCCCTCCTTCACATTCGGTTTCTGGCATTATGCCCCTCTTCTCCATGGAATCCTCCATCTCTTGGCCACTTTCAATACGAGCCCCTCAACCCTTTGTAGTGGTTCACCGATTTGTCTAAGAATACTTTGTTCTAGGACCTACAGTGTTAGATTCAACATGGGCAATTTTCCATCCACTTTTCATGCTTCGTGTTCCCCTTTATTTGGTCCCCGTTATCTTTCAATCCTGAACGGACCCCCCAAAAATTTCATGGATACTAGGATTAAGGGCTCTCCTACCATTACGGGCCAACACCCCCTAGGGTTTCAGACAAAAAATTGATACAAATCCGACTTTGCGAACATGGTCAGCGTTCGATGCTCATTTGTTTGTCCCCATTTTAGGCTACCACGACAGGATGCTTCGTTGCAAACATGGTCAACTGTAATCCTCTGTCGTCACGCCAGCCCCTTCAGGCCTTGAATGTTGGTTACATGATTCGCATTATGTTCCACCCCATCAATTCTAGGTGGAATCTAGACACTCTTGGAACTATCCCTCAGTGCACCTCTGCAATTTAAGGGGGGACAAAGGTGCAATACGACATCCCTCGGTGCTCCCATGATCTAGGCGCTAAGACCATAAGCCGGGATCTTCTCCAGGAGCTATGTGCGTCTTGATCCTCATCCCCATGGGATACATGGGATCACTTGGTCATTGAGTTTCTAGGTCCAGCTCAGCTGGAATCCGTCTCCCCCATCCCCTTATCCCCGGACCCTCACTGGCCTCTTGGCCTGAGGGTCATCTCCCTGAATCACGCGTTGTGATGATCCAGACTTATGTCATCATTCACGTTGGGTATGTCTTATCGTGTCATGCACATTCCATTATGTCCAATCCATATGACTTTAAAATGGGATGTTTGGTCCTACCACATGACCCTAAACTATGATAATATCGTCTCGGTCGCACGACGAAAAATGACACTGCATTGTGATGACCTCACCATAGGGGACATCACATTGTTTATCAGTCATCCAACAAACCATTTTTAAATGAATGTATACATCATTATTATTCTAGCGATGCCATGAATTTCTACCCTAGGCCGGTAGCTTCACAAAAAAACTCATTCACCTAAAAACAAAAACTAGATATATCAAATACCGATCCTTTTGGTGCAAGGGCTAGACCCGCATGACCTTTCATCCTTTGCACTAGTACCTTACAGTTATAACACCCAGAACTACGTGTGGATTGATTCCCATCCTTATGGGATACATAGGAATGCCCGAGCACTTCCCCAGGGCACCAGCCAACCGTTCGTGTTCATTCCTTTGACCTAAAAACTTCCTCAAGTAACACATGGTAATATGGACTGATGTCCTCATTCATGTCAGGTTTTATAAACACATTACCATGTGTCCCCTATATTCCTTATAGATCCCTGGTCCAAGTTCTAAGACCTTAATATATGACCCTTTCTAGAACTATGTGTGGCTTGATTCCCATCCTTATGGGATACGTAGGTGGGACCAGACATTTAGTCTCGGTTCCAGCCCTGGGAATCACAAATCCCCTCTTTTCCCCCACCGTCGACGCCTTGGACTGACCCCTTGGGGAGTTGTGTATTTAAAGAATTTTCCATGAACAATTTCAGGATGCCCCATAATGTCATTGGGATGTGATAGTTACCTCACCAGAGAGGTCTCGTCTAAAAGTAGGTATGATCCATGATTACATTAATGCGCCTGCCTAATGTGCTTCCACCATAGTGGTATAATTTTTGGAGTGTTTGATTCTATGTGAAAAAATCACCAATTCACATTCCACGCTTTTTGTGTCCCTTTATTCAGAGCCTCATCCTCTTTCATGTTTTAAGGGACCCCTTAATGGTATGGATGCTCAACCTATGGTCTGCCTGTTGTCCTGGGCCAATGTCTCGGATGACTGATCACGTTTGAAGGGACCCCCTAACATTATGTATGATCGAAATATAGTCCAGATGTTGTCCTGGGCCAATGTTTTGGAAGACTGATAGACGATATTTGAGTTAAGTCCCATGTTGCGAACATGGCCAGCGGTTGACCGTCATTTTTTGTCCCCATTTCTGGATAATGCAATAGGGATGCTGTGGTTTGAACACGGTCAACAGTCATCCTTTATTTCCACGTTCCTCTCATAGTGTTCCAAATATGGGTAACGTGATTCACATTTTTCATTCCACTATGTTTGTACTGATTCCAATGCCCCTGGAATTTCCACGATCATGTGCTAGATCACATTGAGAAGATGATACATCGATCGGTCTGATGACCACTTCCTTTGGTTCGGCCTCCCTATTCTCCATGGAAATCCGTATTCAATTTTCCAATGCCCGAAGCTTGGTTGACGCTCCCACGATCAAAAAAAGTGATAGTACGAGCCTACCTTGTGTCTCACATTAGTTATGACACACATGTGCTTAGGAATGGATTGATATTTATTTCGAGATTATGGTTGAGTACGTTAAACCAAAGGGACAATTAAATAAATTTTTCCATACATACATAAAAACAGAAAGTAGTAAAGTGAGATATGTTTATGGGTTTGGCCAAAACAAGGCCCTTAAGGGTCAGCTTCTTGGATAGATCTCTCCAATGCTGCCACCTATTAGTTGGAGGCCTCTAGGACTGCCACGCACCCTCGATGACTCTTTCTTCATCGGTGGCTGCGGAGTGTAGTTTGCCGACTCTAGCCTGTGCCCACACCTATTCAGTCTAGAGATCTACCATCTAGTGACTCACATCCACTAGTTGTTCTTGGGCATCGAACAACTGGGCCCTCAACTTCTCCACAAGCTCAGAATAGTTTGCGACGAATACCCCTTGTTATTTCGCATGTTCCTCGAGGTGTTGAACCTCCTGACCCACCCTAAAAAATGCTCGTGTACTCCCCAAATCCTCCCGACACTGGGTGACGTCGGAGTACCGGCTGGTCTCATGCATCGTCTTGGCCATGTAATCACAGGCTTTCAGGTTAAGACATTCAACATCTTACTCTCCAGCAAATAGGAAACACATCTAGGTGTGGAGTCACCCCATCTGCTTTAGACATTCTCCCTGAGGCTTACTGAGAAAATAACGGATTCACTTCCATCCCTTTCATCGCATCATCTGGCTCTCCTTGGACGATTCCAAATTTGAATTATTGATTTCTTTGGGTTCAGCGAGCCGATAGTCTAAGACTGGGTTCCGCACCCGTGTGAAAAGAAAATTCTGTGCCTTCTCGAGTTTTGTGCGCCGCTTCGAATTTCTGCACACATGAACCCCACGGAGCCCTGCATTTCCGCGTTTCCCTCAGAATCCGACCATTGAGACCCCTAGCCAATCCAATTCCGAGGGGGGGGGGGAATTTGTAGAAGCCAAAATGTTCTCAAGTGCTGAAGAAGGAATCAAATTGACAAAACAATGTCATATTCGGACCTGACGACCCTGTTTGGGGGGCCTGAAGGGGTCGCGTGAAATAATTTCCTAGTTGCGCAAAAATAATGCGGCCTATGCGGAATGTTCATGGTTTGGAAAGAGGACTCAGTGTAATCAGGAAATAATTTTGCGCCCACGCATCGCGCGTTTTACATTTCGCACCACCGACCATAAACGCACAATTATTTCTCACCAAACTAGCTTCCACACCACTGGAAGCCTATAAATAAAAGGCTCCCCTCATCCATTTCAGGGATAAAGAATATGAAACAGCTCTTGTGTGTGAAATCTATCTTACGCACGTGCAATATTGCCTTCAGGTATGGTTCTGTTCACACCATGTCGTCTTGGGGTCCACCTTCAAGAGAGATTACCATGGTTCAGACTGAATTCTAATCCCTCAAGGGTCCACCCATTGTGCACAATCCCTTCCCTTACGTGCAGCCTAGCCAATTGCACACAATCACTTCAAATTACGCACACCCCTATCATTGCGCGACACCTCTCCCACTTGCACTCATTTCCACCCCTTGCATGTAATTCTTCTAGTTGCATGCAAAACATCGACCCCAATTATGTGAAATAATCACCTATTTCTTGCCAGCCAGGTGTTTTTCGCGCAGGGCTATTATTTAGCATGCAATCCTCAAAGGTTGTGTGCAATTCCCCGGGACACCTCACTTCGGTGCTCCCTGGGCACCTCCTTGCGTGGGAACCCGATGTTCTTCTTATGGATGCCATTCGCGGGTGTCTCTCACTCTCCGTACATCCACATCATGCGCCATTTTACCTTTCCACCATCTAGTATTGTACAAAGTAAATTAAAAGTCCTTTGGATGATATCGCCCATTGTGTTTCTTTTCCCCATGCTTCTACACATTGGCATGCTAACAACTATTGCTTCTTCGTATAACCACGCTAACATGGACCCCTCGATGGTTCACTCCACGACACGCCTTTTCTATGGCGTTGTTGATGCCTTCCTTCCTAGAAGGAGAAGAGGGTACCAGTTATGTAAGTACTAGGGTTTTGGAGAAAACCCACCTCGTCGAGCTGTAGGATGTTAAACTACCAAGCACCATCATCCTCATCACATGACGTTAAACAGTGACCTCACCTCAGGGCTCGCATTAAGGGTCCCCCCACCATGGACATTCTCCATGCCCACTCGTCTCCATGAGGATGGGATCACCCCTCCCAGGAGATGATATCCTCCTTATCATAGTGTCGTTTGTCTGCGGGGAAGGGCAACAACCTTGGTGTAAGCCGTTATCTTTCCTTCCATGAGGCAGCATCCATGCTCCTCCTTTCATCTTTAGTCCCCAAGGCTAGCGGAGGGTGTGATATGGAATGAGTCTCCTCTACTCTTCAGTCCCAAATCCCTCTTCTGTTGTGCTTTGTCTCCCTCAGCCCTCTATCCTGGTGTATGTCGCAACTTCTTGGGCTCCTAACCACCCGTAAGCCCCACTCCATCTCCCACGGATAAACCATTAGCGTTGTGATCGTCGGTCTTGTGCTATCTCTTGTTTCTCACACTGAGCATGACTCACATGAGCTTAGAGCAAGCACAAACCATGACCCACACCGTGGTCCACCTCATAGTGTAATCCCCAACCCATCCCGAACTATGTGGACTTTGATCAATGTCAATGTATGGTACGTAAGAAGCCTCCACGAGGTTCAAGCCCCAACACCTTGGACCGCCTTAGAGTGTAATCTGAAATCCATCCCGAACTACGTGGACTTTCATCCATGTAAAGGCACAGTATGTAAGAAGCCTCCACGAGGATTAATCCCCACCACCTTGGGCTTCCTTAGAGTGTAAGCCCCAACCCATCTAGAACTACGGGGACTTTGATCCATGTCATGGCATGGTATGTAGGAAACCTCTATGAGGTTCAATCCCCAACACCTTGTTCCACCTCATAATGTCTGCCCCAACCCATCCCGAACTCTGGGGACTTTGATCCATGTCAAGGCATGGTACCTAGGAAGCCTTCACGAAGTTTAATCCCACCACCCGATCGTTTCGACCATCTTCATGTCGGATCATCCTCGCCCCGCATGACGTTATATTTTATTCTCCATCTAAACTACATGGACTTTGATTCCCTTCCACGAGGAATCATAGGCAGCCTTCATGAGGTTTGAGCCCATAACTCATGTCTCGTCCTGACCAATCCCTCGAGCCTACGTGTCTCGGGAATCTCATGCCTTAACCCAGAGGTTCAATTTCCTCCGGGTCCAATCCATGCATCCCTGCTCACGGGTCGCCTCCTCTGGTGTCCCATTGTTTCATCAAACATTGCGAACTTTGATTCCCCACCACGGAGATATGTTGGAAGTCTCTTAGAGGATCAAGCCCAAAACCATAATCCATCCTGATTCTTACCTAGGTCGTCACTTCCCAGTGGATTCATGCCACCCCATTCCTCATTCTGTTTGACAGCATTTGGAATGCTGCCCATGTGCTGGCCCCAGTATCAGTGTTCCCTCTAGGGGGTTCCTCAATCTAATCCACTCTAATCAGTGTTCTGATCATTCTGATCTCTCTTCGCTGGACGTTTAACTTGATGAATACCCTATGTTAAATATAGTAAGATGAGGAAGCTTCATATACATGACTATGACATATGATTCCCCACGTTCGATGTGGGATGCCTCGGGCTTCCGCGTGCTCGAGAAGCCCTATAATAAAGGACAGAAGACAGACATGACAATCCACCAGCGTCAAGACACGCTAGTGATGTCCAATGTGACTACTCCCCTAACCAAAGGTTGCTGCCCTGATCGGACCCCTTGGAACATCCTAACAGAAGCATTGTAATTAACTAGTGTCTATGAAGATATGTCACCATGGTGAGTTTCACGAACAATGTCTTAAGTATATAAGGGAGACCTTGACTAGGTGACGAGCTCCGAGGAGGAATCCACAGAAAGAAGAAATGATATCCCATCATCCCGTTTCGATCAAGGATCAGATGCCCCTGAATATGGAGCGGATGCTTCCCGCCTTTGGAAAGCAGGAATGCGGTGCAACAGCTGCACTTCCTCTGCGTGACAGATGCACGCGCCTCAGTGAAAGCCTCAGAAATCACATAAGTCTATTCAGCCATTTATTGAACTACATGTCTAGTGAATTGAGAAAGATTGAGCTAATCAAATTCTCTTGCATGTCCTCTTAATTCCCCTCTCTATAATGAGAGACTTTCTTCATGTTCAAAGAACAAGAAATCCAGAACTATCGATAGAAGATATTATTTTCAATGCACTAGAACCTCGAGAATGAGAGGTGTTGATCAAATGCATTCAGAGCATGTGTGGATCACTGCTAGAGGGATTCTAGATTTGATCCTTGCTATAGGAATGAGATAATCAGAAAGGGTCAATCTAGATGATCAACATCATCAATGAAGAATGTACTGAAGATCTAGGTATTACTTTCTTCATAAAATTATTTAAATTCAATATAAACATGATGTTAAATATCATCTCTAAAAGTTTAAGGTATAACGACCCATACTTTACATACATTTTTATTATATCAGAATTGAACCATACTTATTACAAAATATAACAAAACCATGATAGGACCGTAAAAGTATAGTGTCTTTAGAAACAAAGAAACCTAAACAATTGGATCATAAATCATCTACATTGTCTCCCTCTTATTTCATCATATCTAGAGTCCTGTTTGGAATATCCTAGTCAATAACCTTCTTCCTGACCTGGGGAAAAGAAAACATGCAAAAGGGTGAGCTCAAATGCTCAGTAAGGGTAAACAAAAAGTATCAATCATATCATATTCATAAGAACATGATATTTTGAAAATCGTAATGTAACACCCCAACCATCCATGGTACGTTTCTCTTTGAATAATTCTATAGCTTGCATTGTGCCCAACTTCGAGATTCTAACACACCGCGACAAATCAATGTCGCCGTTATGAATAGTAATACCCACATTTTTAAATTTTATAAATTTTATCTCTCAAAAAAGACTTCATTTTTGGATTCTTAATATCGAAATAATCCTAGTGTAAAATTTTGGTACTTTTCGGATAACTTTTATATCTTGATTAATAGTGAAAATTACTAAATTTTAATTAAAAAAAATTTTTTTAATAAAAATAAATAATAGTGATAAATTATGAATTTTAGTGGTTTTAAAGTATATTTGTAATATATTTTTACCATTTAATACAATGTTGGTCATTGGACATAATTTCACATTTAAACCGGACATTAACAATTGTCAATCTTTGGATAGTAATTATCCCTAAAAACACGCTTTTTGTTTTAACAACGGGAATTAATTTTAAATTAATTTATGAAACTTATGTGTTTTGAATTTAGAAATATGTATTCCATATTTTGAATCAGGAGTTCAAATTTCTGTAAATATGTATCTTTTATTTTTATACATTTTGAATAATTACTTTGGTAAATATTTTATTTACCATGGTTAAAGGGTAAATCCGGTAAATAAGGGTAAAAAATAATATAATAATAATATTAATTTACCCTAAAACGTGTCTTACCTCTATTGGTTGTTAAATTTCAGACCATGGGAATCTTTGGGTCAATTTTGGGACCCCATGGAGCCACTTGTAGGTGAAAAGGACACTTTACATTAATTAAGTTAAAGTAAATAAAAAAATGACATAGGAATATATCTTTTAGAAGAACAATTTTTACATAGGGTTATACATGTTATAATATAGACTATAAATATTAATTGGAAATCTAAAAATATTTCCTATATAATGATATTTAATTAATAATTTTTAGACATTTAATAATTAAATTTATTTATGACACAATAATTATGCAGTATTGTCTTTATTAATTAAAGAATCAAACATTTGATATTATAAATGTTAAAATAAATATAATTTGAAAGTCTTTATGACATTCACGAATTTTATTAGTTAATATGACATGTTAGTATTGATTAAATGAATTTTGTTTCTAATTAATAATGTTTTTCTACCTTTAAAAAAAATCAATTATTGAATAGTGTCCAAATTGACATAAATGAGTTTTTAAAACAAATATTATATTATTAATTAATATTCTATTCCTAAAAATATAAGGTTCAAACAGAGAACTTATATCGTGATAGGTATATCATTAATGGACCACTTTGGGGTCTCTTGGATGTATATAGTATGTTTATTAGCTATATAATATAACAATACAAAGTGACATGGTAAATGTCAAACTAAGTAACTAAGACTTAAAACTAAAAGATAAGGTTAATATAATGAACCAAACCTATCTAAAATCTATTGTTTGATAGGATTTGGACCCATACCCACCTTATACATTGAATAATACACTTTTTTTCCATTAGAATCCGAATATTAATTTATTATAAATTAATACTTTATGTTTTTCCTAAAGAGACCCTCCTCCCCCTTATAAAAGGACACCACTTCTAACCAATTATTAATACCTTTAAATCCTTTTAGTTAGGCCAAGTACTGCCCAAATACCCTCTAAACTATCCTCCCTTAATCCTATAGGCCTTAATTTAGATAGAAAGCCTACCTAAGGATCCCTTTTGATCAAATCAAAAGGAAGAACCCAAAGAAGAGGTAACGTTTTCACCACCCTCTTTCAAGTTCCATTCTTCTTAAAATTCTTCTTTCTTTGTTTTATCCATTATAAAATAATATCTAGAGTATAATATATATAATGTGATGTTATTATAAATATGGTACACCAATATCCAATATTTTATCCATCCTTTGAATGACATGTCACCATACGTGTGTACATAAGACCTACCGCCTCTACGTCGTGATGTAATTGTTATTCAAAACATTATTATTTGGACGGGTATGATAATGATGTGTAATTGATTTAAATAATTAATATAACTAGATAATGATTCCGTATATATGATATACCATCACATTATATATTATTTTAATATCAAAATAATGATATTGTCGCTCGTGCGTACGTACAGACTACCGTCTCCACGAACGCGATGAGACTCATTCCCCATCATATCCATTCAAGACTAAATTTCATTTAATGATTAAAAATAATTTTTAGAGACATGTTATAATTATGGATATAAAAAATATACATCCCATCCATAAAAAAACATTGCCCACATAACAAATAATATAACGGAAAATGAATCCGTTAACACCCGAAACGATGATAATAATAAGATATTATTAAGAAATCAATGTTAAAAGATCATATATGATAACATATTAATGTATATGATTCTTTTATAATTTAATAACAATTATTTCATCATTATAAAGGAGGTTAACCTACCCTCATCCAAGGAAAAGTACAAGGTAAGGGTTTATTTTACAATCTCTTCATTATCCGAGGTTGTTTATACGTAATTATCTTCTGGGACCTCATTATCATCCACATCCATGTTTCTTAAAAATGTTTTTCAAAACATTATTACTATTTTAAATAATAAGGGTTAAAGTCAATTATACCATTGTTTGACTTTTTATAAATTTTTTATAAAGGAATCTTTTCGTTGTTTTTCAAACAATGTCCTTTTTAAACTTTTCGTCATAAATAAGGTAAGAATGTTTTTTAAATTATACGGCGGTGCAACTATTTTCCACCATTATAAAATCATCAAAGCTTACTTTAAAATATAATAAGAATATTTTGAAAGTAAATGTTTTATTTTATAATTATGTGACATTTAAATGATTACAAAATGAATATTTTAAGAATTTATCAAAGGTACTCTTTATCAAGATCAGAATTTAAAATGTTTTAAAGATTTATCATTCTAAATATTTTTAATTAATGCCCATGTTTTCAAAATGATTTTAAAGATTTATTTATATGGACATGAATGTTTTGAAATGATATTTGTTTTAAAAAATTTCAATGTGGTATGGGACACTTTGATTCAAAAATCTCTTTTAAATTACTACATTTATAAATGTGTGACTTTTAAATGATTTCAAAAAAGAGATATTTCTCACAAATAGTTTTGATTTCATCTATATAAATATCCTTTGATGGATTTTAAGATTATTTGAAGTTGATTTATTATGATACAAAACGTCCATATATTATTGAAGGCTTTGGGATATGTTTGACTGTGGATGTGTTATTTCTATACCATCCATGGGTTGTAGAAAAAGTGTGACATTTCATATGCTAGTTTTAATAAGAATGTTTATGTTATGTTTAAACCTGTTCATTTGAGGAATGGATTTGACTTAACAATTTATGGGTGGAGCCTGCTATAGCTCCTTGATGCATCGGTAGGTGTCATGAGACAAACTAGTGTCCTGGAACAAGGCCTTGACAAAATCTTATTTTTAGTCTTGGAACGAGGCCTTGACTATGTGGTTATGATAGTCTGACATTATGCATTCCATCATTATGAAAGTGGTTATTGATATTGCATGTGATTATTCGATTAGTAGAATATCCATGTGAATAAG
Organism: Viscum album; assembly: GCA_963277665.1. NCBI lineage: Eukaryota > Viridiplantae > Streptophyta > Magnoliopsida > Santalales > Viscaceae > Viscum > Viscum album. Next base: position 1,076,942,369 of record OY728135.1, on the reverse strand, counting down.
TAAATGGAATTATTTCATTTCTCTTTTTCCATACTATGTTGAAGTTCAAGTTTTAAAGGCTTTTGTTTTAGTTATACATTCCCTTAAATGTTTATGATTATTTTTGAAAGATTCTGCTATATTGTTATCCTTACTGGGAATTTGAGCTCACCCCTTTTCTATGTTTTATTTTTCCCAGGATGTGAAGAAGAAAGTTATGATTAACCTGCAGGGATAGTATGTGGGGATATGAGTATGGAGACAAGATGTTTATGTAGTTTTCACTTTATGATGTAATGTAAACCTTCTGAATGTATCTACTATTTCCAAGCTACTAAACTAATTGGTCTTTTGAGAATTGATATTTTATGATCATGCCAATGTTATTTAATAATGCACCGACTCTTGGTAACTGGGGTTAGGGTTTTATAGTTAGTATCAGAGGAAGTTTTGTAAAAACCTTGGAAACTATATTTATATAAACACTGATTAGAGAACATAGACCTAAACTAAACATTGAGGATTAGTATAAAAGAAATTACTATAATTTTGGTATTCTATAGATTTTGTGAGTTTTCCAAGAAATACATATTTTTCTGGATATGATCAGGTAGAGGTGGCTCTAGCCCAGATGTTCCAACGGGTAAAACCGGAAAACACTTCTTTGAGCTATACTCTAACGGGAACTGGTGCACGACAACGGGCCTCGCTGCACTCTTTGTTACGCCTTTCCTGGGGGATATTCTTAGGATAATTCTCATTTTCAGTAAAAACCATTATGAATGGATTATGATTATATACTTACTCAAAGAAAACATTTTTATGATTATGGATTATATCCATAAACTGTTCAATTTATGTTGGGAATTTTACAAGTTTGGAATTATTCATTGCAATTCATAAACTGACCCAGTTTATGCCATTTTTTATAAATCGAACCTAGTGGAAGAAATAGAAACCATATCAATGCACACACTCCACGTTGGTATTTCCCTCCTGTACAAGATAATTATAGTAGAGCTGGTGATGCAATTGGTGTTGATCAGCTAATCAACATACTGGGACAACTCACTCAGGTTATGAATAATAACCTTACCCGTATGGAGCACCCTGATCCGCAGTGTAGAGGATCAATGTTACACCACTTCATAAAGAAAACACCACTAAAATTCAATGGGAGTACAAATCCCTTAGTATCCGAGAAATGGATAAATTACTTAGAGAAAATATTTCAGGTTTGGGGAGTAGTGAAAGGGAAAAAGATGCCATGGTAGTTTATCGTCTCACTGGAGATGCTGATCAATGGTGATAATTGATTCAAAACAAAAAGGAAGATGATGAAGTATCAAATATGGAATGGAGGGATTTTAAAGATATTTTAATTGAAAAATAATTACCTCATGACCATCAAGCAGATATGGAAAGGCAATTTCTCAGTCTGAGTCAAAAGGAGGATGAGAATGTCGCAAAGTATGAAGCTAACTTTACAAGGTTAGCAAGGCATGCCGAATATTATATACATAACCCAAGGAGTAATATTGATTGTTTCCTTGATGGTTTAAAACCATTTCTCCATTTTGCATTACTCTCACAATCCTTCTCATCACACATATACATTGTCTTATGTTTTATAATGACAGAAAAGTAATTCTCTAAATCTTAAGAAAAAAAAGTAAAGCAAGAGAAGAAGAGAATGGTGGAATAAGAGACAGATAAAGGGAAAAAGTGGAAAGAAGGATTTTCAATTAGGTGATAATTTTGGGAAGAAACACCTCGATACATGCCTAAAAGGAATGGGAGTTTGTTACAAATGTGTAGAAAAAAGTCAGCAAGCTCATGATTTCAAGGGAAAGAAAGATGTTGTCAATGTTGAATGCTACAATTGTAGAGAAATGGGGAATTATGTGAATTAATTCCCTAAGAGATAAGGAAAATTACCTCAGAAAATTCCAATGGATCAAGGCCAATCTTATATTGTTGTTACAGTTGAAGTGGTACAATTAATGTATTTTGTGTTTTTGAACTCAAAGATTATATTATAGTTATAAGAATAATGAGATATATATAAGGATGGTACTACAGTACTTGTTGTTTTCATTAAGGATTTAATATGACAATGTTAACAATACTTTTAGAATGTGACAATAAAATAAACTTTACTTTGTCTAGGGAATCTGATGTGACTATTGGTTTTGGAATTTAGATACCTTTTACGGAGAGTCTGGATAGAGGTACTTTGGATAACTATAATGTTTGGAGTGGATTATGTTGAACATTGGATAGTATCGTTTAAGGATAAAACAATTATTATGATCAATTTTTGGAATATTATGATACTCTAGTTTTAGGAGAAGGACAACCTGCAGGTCAGGCGATAACCCGTCACGTCAGACAAAGCTGCAGGAATCGAACCTACAACCATAGTGTGACAGGCCTTTATTACCTTCCACTAGCCTGTAGGATGTCCCTGGTCATTACAAAGTATTTTTATTCATTTTAATGGTATATGTTAATGTTTGGATCCTTATACGATTAGGATAAATAAAATATTTTTGTGTTCTGTTATATTTGGAGTGAAAGATGAGTTTGTGGTAGAAATTAGTTGATGGATGAAACTCTACTCTTCAAGTATATATATATATATATATATATGTATATATATTTCTATTATTCTATAAAGAAACTAATTCATAAACATTAGGTAAGGGATCATAAAACCAAAAATGTGTTATCTTAATACCTTATGTTTTGTTGAACCAATAATATTTTAAATCACCGTAGATTGATGGCTTTGAGGCCCTCAATTCTACAATTGTTTGTGACCGATGACCTCAATCACTCCATATAATTATTTATGTTTTTCCTCAAATTATGTGTCTCTAACTTCCACCAATTTTCTCTAAATCTATATCATAAGTTGGTGGTGACCCTTTCATTTCTCATTTCCTCTTATTAAGACAAAGTTTTATTAACCCAATTTTTTATGGGGGTTTTCCTCCGAAGATATTTTCTATTTTCAACCATTTATTATCGAATTTTTTTTTCAAAATGTGAAGACGCAATATATTTAAGGAGGGGATAATGTAACACCCCAAGCTTCCATTGTATGTTTACCTTTGAATAATGCAATAGCTTGCATTGTACGCAACTTCGAGATTCTAACACACTGCAACCTATGAAAATATCCGTTATGAAAAGTAATACCCACCATTTTAATTTTATACCTTTTATCTCTCAAAATGGAAATCATTTTTGGATTCAGAAGATTGAAATTATCCTAGGATAAAATTTTGGAACTTTTAGGATAACTTTTATATTTGGATAAATAGTGATAATTACTAAATTTTAATTAAAAACAACTTTTTTAATAAAAATAATTAATAGTGATAAATTATGAATTTGAGTGGTTTAAAGTATATTTAGAATATATTTTTACCATTTAATACAATTTTGGTCATTGGACATAATTTCACATTTAAACTGAACATAAACAACTGTCAATATTTTGATAGTTATTATCACTTAAAAAATTGCTTTTTGTTTTAACAACATGAATTAATTTAAAATTAATTTCTGACACTTCTGTGTTTTGAATTCAGAAATATGGTTTCCATATTTTGAATCAGGAGGTCCAAATTGTGTAAATAGTTAACTTTTATTTTTAGACATTTTGAATAATTATTTCGTTAAATATTTTATTTACTATGGTTAAACGGTAAATCTGATAAATAATGGTAAAACATAAAATTATAATAATATTAATTTACCCTAAAACATGCTCTAAACCTATTGTTTGATACATTTCCGACCATGGGAATCTTTAGATCGATTTTGGGACCCCATGGATCCAGTTGCAGGTGATAAGGAAACTTTATATTAATTAAGTTAAAGTAAATACAAAAATGACATAAGCATATATCATTTAGATAAACAATTATTACATAGGGATATATATGTTATCCTTTTGACTATAAATATTCATTATAAATATAAAAATATTTCCTACATAATGGTATTTTATTTATAATTTTTATACATTGAATAATTAAATTTATTTATGACATAATAATGATGCAGTAGTTTTCTTATTAATGAATGAATCAAACAATTGGTATTCTAAATGTTAAAATAAATATAATTTGAAAGATTTGATGACATAAACTAATTTTATTGGTTAATATGAAATTTTAGTATTGATTAAATTAATTTTGTTCTAATTAATAAAGTTTTTATGAATTTAACAAAAATCAATTATTGAATTGTGTCAAAATTGACATAAATTAGTTTTTGAAACAAATATTATATTATTAATTGATATTCCATTCCTAAAAATATAGGTTTTGTCCAAATGACTTATATCATTATAAGTGAATTATTAATGAACCACTTGGGGGTCTCTTGGATGTATATATTATGTTTATTAACTATATAATATAAAAATACAATGTGACATGGTAAATGTCAAAATAATTAACTAAGAGTTAAAACTAAAAGATAAGGTTAATATAATGACCCACACCTGTATAAAATATATTGGTTGAAAGGATTTAAGCCCTTCCCAACTTTATAATTTGAATAATATAAATTTGAGCCTTTATAAACCGAATATGAATTTATTATAAATTAATACTTTAAGTTTTTCCTAAAGAGCCCCTCCTCCACCATATAAAAGGACACCACTTATAAACAATTATTCATACCTTCAAAGACTTTTTTTCCAAATTCTGACCAAATACCCTATAAGATATCCTCCCTTAATCCTAAAGGAATTTATTTATTCATAAATCCAACCTAAGGAGCAGTTTTTATCAAATCAAAAGGAAGAACCCGAAGAAGAGGTAACGTTTTCACCAACCTCTTTCAAGTTCTATTCTTATTCAAATTCTTCTTTCTTTGTTATTTCCATTCTAAAATAATAACTCATTTATCTTCTATATATTGTGATGTTATTATAAATATGGTACAACCATATTCAGTATTCTATCCATCCTCTGAATGACATGTCACCATACGTACGTATGTACGTCTTACCATCTCCAAGTCGTGGTGTAATTGTTATTCAAAGCATTATTATTCGGATTGGTATGATAATGATATTTAATTGATTTAAATAATAAATATAACTCTATAATGATTGTTTATATATGATATAAAATCCAATTATATATTATTTTAATATCAAAAGAATGATATTGTCACTCGTGCGTACGTACGGACTACCGTCTCCACGAACGCGGTGAGATTCATTCCCCATCGTATCCATTCAAGAATAAATTCTATTTGATGATTAAAAATAATTTTTAGAGACATTATATAATTATGGATGTGAATAATATAAATCCCATCCATGAAAAAATATGTCTCACATAACAAAGAATATAAAGGAAAACGAATCTGTCATCACTCAAAACGATGATAATACTAAGATATTATTAACAAATCAGAGTTAAAAGATCATATATGATATCATATTAATGTATATGATTGTTTTATAATTTATTTACAATTATTTCACCATTATACATGAGTTTAAACTACCCTTAAGCAATGAAAATTAAAAGTTTAGGTTTTATTTCACAATCTCTTCATTATCTGAGGTTGTTTATACGTAATTATCTACTGGGACCTCTTTATCACCCACATCCATGTTTCTTAAAAATGTTTTTCAAAACAGTATTACTATTTTACAGAATATTTGGTAAATTCATTTATACCCTTGTTTTACTTTTTATAAGATTTTTATAAATTAATCTTTCCATCATTTTCCAAACAAGGTACTTTTTATCCTTTTTGACAGAATTAAGTTAATATTGTTTTTTAACTTATACAGTGGTGTGGCTATTTTCTGCCGTTATAAAATCATTGATGCTTACCTTACAAGATTATAATAATAATTTTCAAGTAAATTTTTTATTTTATAATTATGTGACCTTCAAATGATTACAAAATGAATATTTTAAGAATTTGTGAAAGGTACTCTTTATCAAGATCATAATTTTAAATGTTTTAATGATTTATCTTTCTAAATATTTTTAATTAATATCCATGTTTTCAAAATGATTTTAAGGATTTATTTATATGGAAATTAATGTTTTTAAATGATATTTCTTTTAAAAATATTCATAGTTGTATGGGAAACATTGATTCAAAAATCCCTTTTAAATTAGTTCCTTTATAAATGTGTGAGTTTTTAATGATTTCAAAAAAGGAGATATTTCTCTCAAATAGTTTTGATTTCATCTATGACAATATACTTTGAGGGATTTTAAACATATTAGAAGTTAATTTATTATGATAAAAAACATCCATATTTTATTTAAGGTTTGGTGATATGTTTGACTGTGGATGTGTTATCTCTATACCATTCATGGTTTATGGATAAAAGTATTTACATCTCATATTCAAGTTTTAATACGAATGTTTATGTTATTTTTAAACCAGTTCATATTGGGAATGCATTGGAATTAATAAGTGACGGGTGGAGTCCGATATAGCTCCTCGATGCATCAGTAGGTCTCATGAGACAAACTAGTGTCTTGGAACAAGGCATTGACAAAATCTTATTTGTAGTCTTGGCATGAGGCCTTGACTATGTGGTCCTAATAATATGAAAATAGGAATTCCATCATTATGAAAGTGGTTATTGATATTGCAGGTGATTATTCGACTAGTAGAGTATCCATGTGAATAAGTAAATGACATTATTACATTTAATTTTTACTTAATATGTTGATGTTCATGTTTAAAAAGATTTTGTTTTAATTATACATTGCCTTAAATGTTTATGATTATTTATGAAATTTTATGCTATATTATTATCCTTACTGGGCATTTGAGCTCTCCCATTTCTATGTTTTATTTTTCCCAGGATGTGAAGAAGTATATAATGAATGACCTACATGGATAGTATAAGGGGATATGAGTGTGGAGAAAAGATGTTTTTGTAGTTTTCACTTTATGATGTAATGTAAACATTATGAGTGTATCTTGTGATTCCATGGCTACTAAACTAATCAGTATTTTGAGACTTGATCTTTTGTGATCATGCTAATGTTATGTAATAATGCACCGACTCTGGGTATCTAGGGTTTGAGCGTTACACTTAACCTGCAAAAGAGATCATAATATCATGACATTGGAAAAATCATATTAGTGAAATGTAATCCCAATAATCATAACATAAAACATGAAAATTTGTTTCATACACAGATAATCATTGAAAATCATTTCATATTAGTCAATACTCATTGGCAAGACCATCATAGCGGACATAGTCCATTACTGAACTGAGTTCACTCCTCTTTCTAGTCCTCTATCACTGAACTAGATTAACTTGACATTCTAGCCATGACTATCTCAGAAAATATAAATATTTACCCAATACATTGGAGGGAGATGTAGGTCCCACCCATCTTATATTTAAATCATTCTTATGTGTTCCTCAAAATAATCATAAATCATTCATTATAACCGAAATAATAAAATGGGTTTCATAAACATCATCCTTTCATAACATAATCCATATAAAAAAATTGATGAAATTTCATCATAAGAAAAATAAAACCATGTAAATAATAGAGACATTATACTTGAAACATAAACATACTAAATAATGTCATCGTTAATGGAAATTTTTTTTGATAAAACCCTTGAAATAAATTTTTGATGAAAATATCCTTTGTTCATAAAAATCATTTTCTTTTCCCAAAATTCCATGCAATTTTAAAGAGAAATATTTTTTTTAAAATAATAATGAAATATTGTAGAGTAAGATTCATGGAAATAAGGCATTATGAAACCATAAAAATCCTTTCAAATCTTATAAGTTAAAAAAATATCCTCCTCATACTTTTTCCAGAAAAGTCCAAAAGTACATCGTATGGTAAAAAAAGAAATATTACTCCCATACCATGTGGTAAATGTCAAAAAAGGGTTAAAATGGCCTTAAACATACCTGGAATAATAGTAAAATTTTATGAAAACATTTTCTAAATACATTGTCATGGATGATAAACATAACTCTAGTAAATACTTATGAATAAACAATCTCAGATAAGAATGTGATTGGAATAATTATCCCCTACCTTAGGTACGATATGCTTTGTACATTTCGGAACCTCTTATATAATGATTTAAATAATGTCATTGACTTATTCCAAAATCATAATCATTGTTATGATATCATATATTTTCATATTCTTATCTTCTCATTAGTAATATTTCATTGCTACTGGTTATTCGGGTGTTCATTGCATTATGTTCTTATGCATGTATTGACGAATAAATTAATATTTATATTTTTTGGTTATAGCTACATCATTTACCGAATTTTTTTAGTATAATATATATCAGATTTATTTATTTAATTCGTTTATATAATCATGGTTTAATGAAGATCATGTAGAACTAATCACATCTCATTGTGGAGACGGTAAGACGTACGTACGCTCGAGCAACGATATCGTTCACATAATTATTGAATGGCCTTTGAGTGGATGATAGAATATCTTAGAATTTGTATTATTGTATAATAATAATATATAGTTATTATTTACAGCATTATACCCATCCAAGTAAGGTGGTGGTGGAAAACAGATTACACCACGACGTGGAGACGATATTCCGTACGTATGCATGTGCGGTGATTTCATTTTACGTAGGATGGATAGAAGGTGAAATAGGGTTGTTTCATATTTATAATTACATATCAGTATATGAGTGATATTGATTTTGTTATTTTATAATGAATAAAATAAAGAATAGGAAGTAGAAGAAGAAATAAATTTAGAAGAATCAGCGAAGGATATTACCTCTTCTTCGACGCGCCTCTTCTAAACATCCTCTTAGGGCGCTAAAGTTGTTCTTTGAAGAAAACTGGGACATATAGAATGTTTCTAGGGAAGTGTAGAAATAAAATAGACAGGGTTTGGCTGAGCTTGAAGGCTCAAAATGGTGTGATGTGAGAGGGAGGAGGTTCCCTTTTATAAGGGAGAGATGGGCACCTTTGGAAACATAAGAAATATTAAATTATAATAAATTCAAACCCCACTTAAAAGCCTACAAAAATGACTCAATTAGAATATGATATGAGATAGGATTGTAATATCACAAACCATAAAAATTTATATAAGTTGGAAATTTATTTTAAACCTTAAAAAATTGATTTATCCATATTTAATCAATTTAATTTATTTGTGGTAATAATATTCTAAATATTAAATTGTTATAAATAATTACATATGTGTTTTTAAATTTCCATAATTGGATCATTTATGAAGGTTTTGACCATATAAATTTCAATTTATCATTTTTAAATATTTTTGTGATTTTTAAACAATTTTATAGTATTTTATTTTTATAAAATAACAATTGTGTCAATTCGGACACTATTCATTTATTTCCATTTAAATAAAATACACATAGAAAATATATTCAAAAAAATGTTTAATAAATTCATAATATGTCATATTCATCTATAAAATTTGTGGAGAACATTAATTAGTTCATATAATATTTATTTTAATATTTTTAAAACCATTTATTTGAAATTTTAATCAATAAAATAACGTATACATCACTCTTGTGTCATCATTAATTATAATTATTTAATCCCCAAAAATTATAAATAAATTCTCATGATGTAGATAATTTTATTAGGTTTATGAAAATATTTTATATTCTAGGTCTTATGTAGTTTATCACTAAATTAAAATTATTACACTTATAAGATTTAAGAGAGCGACATGTTGTCACTTTCTTTGGTTTTAATTATAATTATATCATTTTCATGGTAAATAGTCCATGAAAAGAATCTATTAAAACCCTTAGGTGATATGGATATACTTTTATTCATCCAGTTGAATTTTTTTAGGTGGTAGGGTAATTTTGTAATCTTATTTTAACCCTTAATTACTCGATTTACCTTTAATTGTAGTAAATAAAAATTACCGTAGTTACTATTCATAATGTAAAAAAATTAAAAGTAACCTATTAACATAATTTAGACCTACTGAATAAAAATATGGAGTCTATTTTTTAAAATTCAACACACTTAATTTTTACTAATTAATTTAAAATTAATACCAGTGTTAAGAAAATAGGTTTTAAAAGTTAATACATTATCAAAGATTGAAATGTTTTTATCTATGAATTCAATGTAATATTATTGGAAATGACATAAATTATATTAAATGGTGAAAATATGTTCTATTTATACATTAAAACCATTAAATTTTATCATTTAACCATATAAATTATCTTCATGAAAACATTTGTTTTTATGAAAAATTTAGCATATTTTTACTATTCATAAAATTACGAAAGTTATCAGAAAAGTATCTACAATTTATACAATGTAATGTTTTATACCATGATTCAAAAAAATATGTTTATTTTTTCAAATTAAACTCATAAACGTTTCAAATATTATATTTAAAATGGGTGCGCCTTCAAACGGCCAAAAAAACTGCATTTTTAAAAAAAATTCTTTTATCCAAAAAATTGATTTTTTCTCATATCATATGTAAGATGAATTATAATGTTATATAAAATTCAAAATGTGGTTAATATTACTTATAATGGCTAGTTTATATAATAATTTAAAAACATATCGTTGTTTAGTGATACTTGGTATTGCATACAACACATGCTATCGAGGAAGGTTTCTCTTGCGTGTAATGCATGCCAAGCCAGTGTTGCGTGTAGTAAAATCTTCTTTTTGTGTTGCATATAAAATAAGAAATAAAATATATTTATCATAAAATATTAGGGTGTTACATTCTACCCCCCTTAAAAATAATTTCACCCTCAAAATTCGTCACTTCATAACAAACAGATGAGGATACCTCTCCCTTATCATATTTTCCTGTTCCCATGTAGCTTTTTCTAATTGGTGGTTCCTCCATAATACTTTTACCAAGTGAGTGGTCTTATTTTTTAGAACTTTTTTTCTACGATCTGGAATCTCTATCGACTGTTCTTCATAAGAAAGATCTTTATCCAGCGGTATAACTTTTGAGATTAGTATATGAGAAGGATCAGGTATGTACTTTCTCATGAGAGATACATGGAACACATCGTGAAATTGAGAGAGATTCGGTGGAAGCCCCAATCAGTAAGATATATTCTCAACACGATCCAGTATTTCGAAGTTACCGATATACCAAGGGCTCAGCTTTCCCATATTTCCAAATGTCATTACTCTCTTCCAAGGAGATATTCCTCAGAACACTTTATCACCCACTTCAAACTCTAAGTCTTTTCTTCGATTGTCAGCATAATTGTTTTGTCGACTCTGAGCTGATCATATGTGTTGTCAAATATATCAGACCTTTTCTACCATCTCATCAACAATATTATGTAATAATAGCTATCTTTTCCCAACTTCATCCCAACATGTTGGATTTCTACATTTAATTCCATAGAGAGCTTCATAAGGATCCATCTGAATACTGGGGTGAAAGCTATTAGTATTATAAAATTCCACCAAAGGTATGTGTTGATCCCCACAACCATTGAAATACATAGAGCAAGCTCTCAACATGTCTTTCAATGTTCTAATTTTCCTCTTAGACTGAATGTCTGTCTGAGGATGATAAGCAGTGCTGAAACTCAACTCTGTATCTAGAGTATGCCGAAGACTTCGCCAAAACATCAAGGTAAACCTCAGATCCCAAACATATATAATGGAATGTGGTAATCCATGCAATATTACCACTTCCTTTACATATATCCTAGCTATATGATCAAGAGAGAAATCCTCTCTAATAGAAATTAAGTGTGCCAGCTTCGTAAGATGATCAACCATAACCCAGATATCATTATTGCTTTTGGATGTTTTAGGAAGTCTAGTGAAAAACACCGTAGTGATGTTTTCCTATTTTCATTCTGGTATGGGTAATGGTTGTAACATCCCCTTAGACTTATATCTCTCAGCTTGAACTTGCTGACAAACCAAGCATCAAGAGACATATTCTGCAACGTCTCTTTTCACGATATCCCACCAGAAGTACTCTTTTAGGTCCATATACATTTTTGTGCTTCCAGGGTGAATAGAGAATGAATAACTATGAGCCCAATCCAATACCTTTTTTTTAATTCTGAGATGGGAGGAACACAAACCTGATTCTTGAACCTTATTATTTCACCACAATCAATGGTGAATTCAGGAACAGTTTTTACCTTCTTTTGTAACTCTACATCTTCTTTCTATGCCTTTTTAATCTTCATATGTATTGATGGTTGAACATTCATTTGAGAAATATAAGATTTTTTCCCTTCCATTGTAATTCCAAGAATCAACCTTTGTAAATCCATAAATATTTGATCTTTTGGAATCCTCACCATGGATAAGCTAGTATGGTATTGTCAACTTAATGCGTCTTCCACCATCTTTTCTTTCCCAGGGCGATAATGAATTGAGCAGTCATAATCCTTAATCTACTCCATCAATATTCTTTGATGCATATTCATATCCTTTTGTGTGAAAATATACTTTAAAATATTATCATTATTATAAATATTATACCTTTCCCCATAATGATAACACATTAAAATATTTAATGCACAGATTACAACAGCTAACTCCAAATCATGAGTTGGGTAATTTTTCTCATGGATTTTCAACTATCGTGATGTACAATCTATCACCATAACATTTTTCATGAGAACACTCCCCAATCCCTTCTTGGATGCATCACTATAGATCACAAAACGTTCTCTAATACAAGGCAGTGTGAGCACAGGTTCACTAGATAACCTTCTTTTTTACTCCTTGAAATTCTCTTCACACACCTCCATCCAGACAAACATAACTCCTTTTTGAGTCAACCTGGTGAGTGGATTAGATAATCATGAAAAATATTAAACAAAAGGTCGATAATATCTAACCAAGCCAAGAAAACATCAGATCTCAGTTTCTATTGTTGGTCTCAACCATCTTTTGATAACCTCTATTTTGGTTGGATCCACTGATATCCCCTCTTTTAAGATTATGTGTCCCAAAAATGAAATTTTTTAAGACAAAATTCTCACATGGTAATTTGGAATATATCATATCCTTTCTTAGATTCATTAATAAAATTATCAAGTGATCTTCATGTTCTTCCATACTCTTTGAATAGACAAGAATATCGTCTACAAAGACTACCACAAACTGATCACGATATTTTATAAAGACATTATTCATTATACCCATTAAGATAGTAGGGGAATTAGTAAGACCAAAGAGAATCACTATAAATTCATAGTTTCCATACCTTGTACGGAAAGTCATTTTTGGTATATCCCCTCTTTTGACCCTTAATTGATGATACCCTGAACAAAGATCAATATTGGAATAGTATTGAGCTCCGTGTAGTTGTTTAAATGAGTCATAAATGCATGGGAGAGGATATTTGTTCGTGATAGTGATCTTGTTAAGTTCTTGATAATCAATACAGAGTCTCATTGATCTATCTTTCTTCTTTACAAACAGAACAGGTTCTCCCCAAGGTGATGTACTAGGGCGTCTGAATTCCTTATTAAGATTCTCTTGGAGTTGCTTCTTCAATTCTTACAACACAATTGGGGCCTTTCTATAAGGTGTCTTTGATATGGGTATACCACTCAATATGAGTTCTATTGACAACACTACTTCACGATTTGGTGGAAGTCCTAGAAATTCCTCTAGAAATATGTCATCAAACTCCCGTTCAATGGGAATATTCTTAATCATGAGTTTTTCTCCAACCATTGGAGATAAATAACCTTAATTTATTAGAATCAAGACCCATAAGATGGAAGAAATTTCCATTGGAAGGTTATGTTCATCCTTGCATTGATATATGATCACAGATTGACCACGAATATGAAATGTGACTTCCCTTCATTGGAAATTGATATGAGCTCCATTTAAGGAAATACAATCCATGACATGAATCACATCAAATTCCTCTATAGGAAGGATCACAAGATTTGCAGGAATCACTTTCCCACAAACCTCAATTGGAGAAGAATTGTAAACTTTTGATGCGACTATTGTGTCATTCAAGGTAGTCACAACTAACTCAATATATAATTTCTGAGGTAATATGGTGATACCCTTGGAAAATTCTTTAGAAACAAAAGATTGGGTGGATACAGAATCAAATAAAATAGTTTCTACTTTAGAGTGGATGGTAAGTGTACCTTTTACCACTTCTTTATCGTACACCACATCACCGATAGAAATTGAATGTGACATTCCTTTTTCTTTGTCCTTAAGAGTTTGTTGATGTCGATCATCATCAACAAACCTTGGATTAGGGCATTGATTGGAATAATGCCCCATTTCCTTGCACTTGTAACATTGATGTGTAGGAGGTGCACTATGTGTAGCCTTTTCTTTGTTCTCATCACCAGACACCTTTTTCCCATCACTGTGGCATTCAATTTCCTGCTAACAATCTTTTCCACACTTAAAACATTTACTTTTCCATTTAAGACAACTCCCTCCTTGTTTCTTTCCATACATTTAGCATAAGAGAAAACTCATCTTTTTTTCAGTGTGGTATTTAGATTTTCCTTCGAATTCCATTTTCCTATTTTTATCAAACCTATATGAATGATGGGTTACTCCAATCTCCATTTCAACCTTGAGATCACATCGAACAATTTCCTCGTAGCTATTGAAGTCCCTTATGGCTAACGCCCTTCGAAGACTTGGTTTTAAGCCACTAAAGAATCTATCGATCTTACTGTCTGTTTGGATAACAATTCCAAAAGCATACCTTGCAAGTATTGTAAAATTTTCTTCGTAGGTACCAACCGATTCATTATCCTTTTTCTTTAGTTCAAGAAACTCCTTCCCCATCATTGTCTGAAGAATATGAGGGAAGTACTTATTGGAAAATAAGTTATTGAACTCGTCCCATTCCATGGACTCAATTTCGTCTCTTTGACTGGTATTTTTGATAAGATTCCACCATTAATCAGCTTCACCTTCTAGACGATATACTTCTAGGCTGAATTTATCTTGTTCAAAACACTGTGGAATTGAAAATATATTTTCAGTGGTACTAATCTATTGTTCAGCCACTAATGGATCAGAAGTCCCGCTTAATGAAGGTGGACGCCACCTCATAAAGGATTAAACAAAATTTTACTCCTTCTTTTCCTCATTTGGAAGTCCTGTATGATTCATATCTTGAGAGAGTTGTGTGATAATGGCTATAAGATTTTGCATTCTAGCTCCCATAACATTTGGTTTCTCAGGGGGACAATCACTGCTTTTCCCATCGCATTCATCATTAATACGATTCCTTCAGGTTGTAGCCATTGACTAAAACCATGAAGAATAGTGTGAGAAACACTAATCATAACTAGAAAACCACATAATCATGAATAAAATTTCACACTTTAGGCCTTATCATAAGTTATTCATGGACATTTCTAATACACTAATATTTTGTTCTATGATTAGACATATCCTTATGGTTCTTACTAAGGATTTCACATCCTAGTTTCCAAAGGTTGACTATACCTTTCCTATAATACCAAATATAACAACCCATAATTTAAATACATTGTTATTACTTTATAATTGAAGCATAATTATTACAACATATATCAAAACCATGATAGGACCGTACATGTATAGTGTCTTTAGAAAATGGGAAACATAAACAACTGGTTCATAAATCATCTAGTGTCTCTTTTGGAATATCCTAATTAATACCCTTATTCCTGACCTGGGGAAAAGAAAACATACAAAAGGGTGATATCAAATATTCACTAAGGGTAAACAAAGGAAATATCAATCATATCATATTCATAAGAACATATCATTTTGAAAATCATAACCTGTAAAAGAGATCATAATATCATGACCTGGGTTAAATCATAGTAGTGAAATGTAATCCCAATAATCATAACATAAAACATGAAACTTTATGGAATACACATATAATCATATAAAATCATTTCATATTAGTCAATACTCATTTCTAAGATCATCATAGCATACAAAGTATATTACTGAACTGAGTTCACTCCTCGTTCCAGTCCTGTATCACTTAACTGGATTAACTTTCCATTCCAGCCATGTCTATCTCATGAGATATAAATATTTACACAATGAAATGTAGGGAAATATAGTTCCCACCCATCTCATATTTAAATAATTATTACGGGTGCCACAAAACCATCATAAAACATTCATCATAACCTGAATAATAAAATGGGTTTCATAAACATCATCCCTTCATAACATAATCCATATAAAACAAATGGATGTCATTTCATCATAAGAAAACTCAAACCATGTAAATAATAGAGACATTACACTTGAAACATAAACAAACTAAATAATGTCATCTTATATGGAAAATACTTTTGATAAAACCCTTGAAATGAATTCTTGAGGAAAATATCTTTTCTTCTTCAAAATCACATTATTTTGTAAAAATGCCATTCAATTTTAAAAGAAAATGATTTTTTTTCAAATAATAATGAAATATCATAGAGGGAGTTTCATGTAAAAAGGAATTATGAAACCGTAAAAATCTATTCACATCATATAATTTAAAAAAACAATCTCCTCGTACTTTTTCCGGAAAAGTCCAAAAGTACATCTTATGGTAAATAAAAGAATGTATCCTCCCATACCATGGGGTAAAAGTAAAAAAAGGGTAAAAATGACCTTAAGGATACATGAAATAATTGTAAACATTTTATGAAAACATTTTTTGAAAACATTTATATTGATGATAAACATAACCCCCGTAAATACATACAAATAAACAATCTCAGATAAGAATGAGGTTGGAATAATTATCCCTTAACTTAGTTCCGATATGCTTTGTACATATCCAAAAATCCTATGTAATGATATAAATAATTTCATTGACTTATTCAAGAAACATACTCATTTTTATGATATCATATATGGTCATATTGTTATCTTCTTATTAGTAATATTTCATTGCAACTTGTTATTCGGTTGTTCATTGCTTGATGTTCTTATGCACGTTTTTCAAATAAATTTTTATTCCACTATTTAGGTTATATCCAAATAATTTGAATAATGGTATTTGTTTAATATATATCATATTTATTAATTCAATTCTTTTATATAATCATGGTTTAATGAAGATCATGTAGAATGAATCACATCGCATCGTAAAGACAGTAAGCCTTACGTATGCACGGGCAATGATATTGTTCCCATAATTATTGAATGGTCTTGGAGTGGATGATAGAATATCTCAGAATTAGTATCATGTTATAATAATCATATATAGTTATTCTTTACACCATTATACACATCCAAGTAAGGTGGTGGTGGAAAACAGATTACACCAAGTCGTGAAGACGGTATTCCGTACGTACGCACGCGCAGTGATTTAATTTTCCGTATGATGGATAGAAGGTGAAATAGGGTTATTTCATATTTATAATAACATATCAGTATATTAGTGATACTGATGTTATTAAATTATAGTGAAACAAATAAATAAGAGGAATTAGAAGAAGAAACAAATTTGTATGAATCGGTAAAAGATATTACCTCTTCTTCGATGCGCCTCTTCTAATCCTTCTCTTAGGGCACTAAAGATGGTCTTTGAGGAAGACCAGGACTTCCAATATGTTTCAAGGGAATTGGAGAAGGGATATGGACAGGGTTTTCCAAGCATGAAGGCTCAAAATGTTTTGAGGAGGAGAGGGATGAGGTTCCGTTTTATAAGGGAGGAGAGGGGCACCATTGGAAACATAAGAAATATTAATTTATAATAAATTCAAACCCCACTCAAAAACCTCCATAATTGACTAAATTTGAATATTATATGAGATAGGGTTGTAGTCTCATCATCCAATAAAATTTATACATGTTGGTAATTTATTTTAAACCATATCAAATTGATTTATCATTATTTAATCTATTTAATTTTATTTGTGGTAATAATATTCTAATTTTTTAATTGTTATAAATAATTACATATGTGTTTTGAATTGTCCATAATTGGATCATATATGAAATTTTAGACCATATAAATTTCAATTTATAATTTTTAAATAGTTTTGTGATTTTTAATCTATTTTATAATATGTTATTTTTATAAAATAAAAATAGTGTCAATTTTGACACTATTCATTTATTTGATTTTAAATAAAATCCACACAGAGAATATATTCTAAAAAAAATATTTAATAGACTCATAATATGTCATATTCATCTTGAACATTTGTGGAAAACATTAATTAGTTCATATAATATTTATTTTAAAATTTTCAAAACCATTTATTTGATAATTCAATCAATAAAATAACTTCTACATCTTTATTGTGTCATCATTAATGATAATTATTTAATCCCTAAAAATTCTAAATAAAATCTCAGGACATAGATAATTTTATTATTTATATGTAGAATATTTATAATTGAGGTTTTATGATGTTTATCACTAAATAAATATTATTACACATATAAGATATAAGAGGGTGACATGTTGTCACTTTCTTTGGTTTTAATTAAAATTATATAATATTCAAGGTCAATAGTCCATGAAAAGAATCTATTCCAACCGTCAGGTGATATGGGTCGACTTTTATTTGTCCAATAAAATTTTCGAATGTATTAGGGTAATTTAATAATCTTATTTTTACCCTTAATTACTTGATTTACCTTTAACTATAGTAAATAAAAATTAACGTTGTTACTATTCATAATTTCAAAAAAATAAAAGTAACCTATTGTCATAATTTTCACCCAATTAATCCAAATATAGAATCCATTTTCAAAATTCAAAACACAAAAGTTGTTGAAATTAATATAAAATTAATCCCATTGTAAGGAAAACAGATTTTAAAAGCTAAAACATTGTCAACGATTGAAATGTTTTTACCTATAAATTCAATTTAAAATTAATGGTAATTATATAAATTATATTAAATGGTAAAAATATATTCTATTTATACTTTAAAACCATTTAATTTTAACCTTTAACTATATAAATTATCTTGATGAAAAAAGTTATTTTTAAGTAATATTTAGCATATTTATACTATTCATCATAATATGAAAGTTATCAGAAAAGTATTAAAAATTTATCCAATGTAAATTTTTATATCCTGATTCAAAATAAGACGTTTATTTTTTCAAATTCAACACATAAAATTTTCAATAATTATATTTAAAATGGGTGCTTTATCAAAAGGCAAAAAAATGCATTTAAAAAAAATATTTTATCCAAAAAAATTATTTTTTTCTCAAATCATATGTAAGATTAATTATAATGTTATATAAAATTCAAAATTTGGTTAATAATATTTATAGAGACTAGTTTATATAATATTTTAATATCATATCATTGTTTATTGAGCCTCAGTATTGCGTACAATTCAAGCTATCGAGGAAGGTCGCTCTTGCATGTAACGCAAGACAAGCCAGTGTTTCATGTAGTGAAATCTTCCATTGGTGTTGCATATAACATAATGAAAAAAAATATTTTTCATAAAATCTCAGGGTGTTAAATCGGGGGTCTTCCATCTTTATCTAAATCTTATATTCTATTCCGTGGAGACTCGAGTTCATCATTGTATTAATCCTGAAATAATCATTGGTCATGGTAAAAATTAAAGTTGGGTGTCGGCCCAACAACACTTCCACTATTCCTAGAACTTCTAGTTGTATCACAGCATTTACATCATAATTTATAATTATTTAAATATTTCATTAATGATTTTCACATTTAATAATTTAGTTGTTTCAATTCAAGTTAATCGTTCTACAAATATGAACCTTGATATATATTCTTCATCTACCATTTCACATTAAACATGTAGAAATGATCATTTATTTTAATTTTGATTAAAATAAAATAGAGGATCTCATTCGGATGTGCCAAAGTTTCATGGAAATAAAACAGTAGATGACACAGTATGTATTCACCAGTACACACTATGTAGTCAAGGTTCAATGCACCGGGCCCGGTTTGCCAAATGAAGTTGTGTTATTGGAGTTTGTCTAAGTCATAATGACTATGTGCGTTGATCAAGAACATGTGGCCCATGGTTTCCAAATTACACGCCACTTGGTCCACTTGACACAGTTTATAGTCGCTTCATGTTAGGGTTAGAATGTGTACCCCATACACGTCATGCTCAGATAGAGACCATGTAACTCAGATACTACATATCGTGGGGCCCAGTAGATATGTTGTGTACTTTTAATATATTTGAACTACATTTACAAGACATATCCATGGTCATGTACTTCATATGGATGGTGAAAAATTGTACACACCATGTAGTTGGAACTACTCACCGTGTACTCATCCATATTACACATATTTATTAAAATTGATTATTATATTATACAAAACCTTGAGACGTGTACCATGGTGTGGAGGTAAAGCTAAGAAACACCACGTGATTGGTGTTTTTTATAAGTTTGTTTAATTTAACATCTGTGTAATGTTCATTTCTACTCATTGGTTTGTTATGAATAGAAATTCACTAGGTTGCCTCCAAGGTACAAGTTACGTACAAAGATAATTTTAAATGAATTTGATTGCTTAAAATTTTTATGGATGATAATCTCAAAGAAAATCCAAAAAATGATTAAGATAAAAGGATTTATTAATAAAAGATGATAATTATTTGATTTTAGTGTGATTTATCTAAAAAAAGAACAATTATAGAATTGAATGCTAGTTTTAATTCTGTGTAAATATCACTACATCTATGGATGATCATGATCTAGTCCATGACTTTTACATGAGGATGGTTTCTTTTAATTAATTTATTTATATTAAAGTTTTTAGCCTATGATCCTTCTCTTCATTAATATTTAGGGCTTACATTCCAAGGATTCTTTTATTTAAAACCCATTTTTACCCCTCACTTGTGTCTGAGTTTAAAAGAATATGTAATGGAAGTCCCAACCAAGAGTAGGTGGTTCAAATGAAGATAATATGAAACCAATCCCAAGTAATATAGAGGAATGCAGTTAGAAATCTATAAACATGAACCCAAAAATGTTCGAGGTGTTTCTTCCATAGGTAGGGTTATTTTGACTACCACTATATAAACTAACAATTAGAAAATATCATGATAATGCAGTTTTCATTATTTTATTTCTATGAGTTTCATGTTTTATCATTATGGATGTGTTGTCATGGTCACATAATTAATGAATAAAACAAGCATGCAATATGTAACTATAATAAACTCGATTAATGCATTAATATTATCATGAAATGGTAAATCACTTAAGTAAGTTCCACTTAATATTTAAAATCATAGGATAATGATAATAAAAAATTCACCAATAAGAGATGAAAATCCCTCAAATAAAATAATAAGACAGACCAAGCATTTTGTTACTTGATTAAGGTAAAAACTATATAAAACTATGTGTTTGATCAACCCCTGTTGGGAGACTTAAATTTATACGGGTATCCATTATGAAAGGTTTAATGTTGATCGAGACATATTAAATAAATGGGAGTATCCCTTGATAGACTTGGTGTAATATTGGAGGCAAGAGTGGAGGAAATACAAAGTCATGATTTCATGAATGAGGAGTCCACTCAATAAATCAAGGATTTTCAATCCCGTAGTTGGTAGGTACCTACCTACCTAAATTCCCTCAAACAGATTTAACAACCCTTTTGGGGGTTATGGGAATGGGAATATGGATCATTGCCACTAGAAAGACATTGCAACTAGACATTCTGAGATAAATGGTGAGGGCCATTGGGACATGATAAAATAGTGGGAGACTTATTAAAATTAATTTATTATTTATCATTAAATGTAATCATGAATGTACTACTGATATAATCTTTTAAATGTAGAATAAAAACGAAAAGATCATCAACCAAACTATCCATAAAATAAATTTTGTATAATGACAACTTCCTCACCGACAATAATATCTTGGAATGGTTTAGATGCCTTTGGGTTATCCTACACCATGAACGAATGTCTTACATTTTGGAGTCATCATTTCTTGATCCACCATCCTAATAGGTGACTGATGATAATTTCCTTGTCTATGAGAAACATAAGAATGATGTTGTCAACATTAAATGTTTTATGCTATCATCAATTTCTAGTGAGCTCATGAAGTCTCACAAAAACATGGATGCTAATATCATGATTGATCACCTTTTTGGTTTGTACTGGGAGAGAGAAAGACATGAATGGTTTGAGAACTCCAAGGTACTCTTTTAGAGTAAGCATGGAGATGGTTCCCCAGTTGGGCCTCATTTATTCAAGATTGATGGTTACATTGATCTCCTCTAGGTTATATATTTTAAACATGCCGAAGAAATGGGAACAGATCTCGTTCTCGCATCACCCTCTCAGAGAATATCTAGATTTATTGTTAATTTTAATATTATAAACATTTAAAAGTCACTATCTGATCTAATATCTTCATTCTCGAAGTGAAAAAAGATATGAAATGTGAACAACCTTCGGTCATTATGGTTAATAAGAGGAAAAGAAAGGAGAAGATATTTAATCCCAAAGCTTATTCAATCCCTTACTAGAAAAGTAATATCCCAGGGGGGAAGTTAAGAAAATGTTTTTTGTTTTTCACGTGTCAAGAAGGGCCACTAGTAGATGAACTGCACCCAACCTAAGAAGCAAGGGGAATGCTCAGGTGCACTTTTTATTGAATGTAATATATTTTTTTTCTAAAAATTTGTTATTAGATACATCATGTGGGGCTCACATATGTATCTAAATATATAAAATCTATTGATTAAGGAAGATTGACTGAGGGGAGGTGGATCTATAAGTATCTAACAGAGCCACACTCGTTGTAACTATCAAGCACTACCACCTCATGTTTCCAAGTAGGATGTTCTTGGTTTTAATGGGTTTTTATGTGATATATGATATTAAAATCATTATTTTTGTATCCATATTAGATACAAATGGATTTGGTTTCATGTTTCGAAATGATGTTTGATTCTTTATCAAAGATAGAATTTGTTTTGGTAGGTAACATTTATACGGTAGTATTTACGTGTTGTATTACACAAAACAAGTAATGGAAATTGTTAAAAATGAAACTCCACATGACTCATACCCAACCCAACTTTTTAATAACTGTCTAGGTCATGTAAACAAGAAACACATTAAAAAGTTAGCTCAATATGGATATTTATATTCTTTGGAACTAAAACCAATTGGCATATTTCATGCATGTTTAGAATGAAAAATCACCAAATCCCCATTTATTGGGAAAGGTGAATGCAATAAAGAGATTCAAGAATTGGTTCATACCAATGTGTGTGAACCATTTCAAATTGAATAAAGGGGAGTGTAATCATACTTTATAACTTTTATTGATGATTTTAGTAGATATGAATAGATCTTTTTTAATGAGGTATAAGTCAGATTTTTTTCATAAGTTCAATGAATAAAATAATGAAGTTGAGAACCATATTATAAAAATATTAAGAAACACTGCTCAGATAGAGGTGGATAATATATTAATCAATACTTCATTGATTGCTTGTGGGAGTTTGGGATCCTATCCCAACTCACTCTTCCTTACACACCCCAGTGGAATGGTGTGAGTGAAAGGAGAAATCACACCTTGTTGGTCATGGTGACATCAATGATGAGTCATGTGAGTCTTTAGTTATACTTTTGGGGATATGCATTCCAAATAGTGACACACATACTAAATCTTGTACAAACTAAATTGATAAATGGTATTCCATATGAGTCCTAGAGTGGAAAGAAAGCAGTGTTATCAAATTTACATGTGTAGGGAAGAGATGCATTTGTTAAGGCCTCATCATGTAACAAACCTGAACCCTGAGGCACAGAGTGTACCTTTATTGGATAACCCACTAAAATGGGATATTACTTATAAAACCCCTCATAAAAAAGGATATAGTGGAATGACATACCATATTCCTTGAGATGGTGCACCTCTCTAAATGCGATAGTGGGAGAGAGACATACATTGATGAAATCAAGGATCAAGGTACATAAGAGTTTGTACATGAACGAATTCCACAATTCCCCATAGAATAATGGATTGTTACAAAGACTCAATAACTATGTAGGAATATAAGGGTGGTTATAGAGCTGGTGTGGGATACATTTCTGGTTACTGAGGATGGTGACACATTATTAGTTCATTATAATAAACCTATAATCTACAAGGAAGAATTAATTGGAACATATGTTTCCATGTGGAATGACACCATGAATTATGAATTGGATTCCATATACAGAAACCAAGTCTACATTTAGGTAGATCCTATTGTTGATATAATGGTTATGGGTTGAAAATGGTTATTCAAGATGAAACTGGACATGGAAGGACAAGTTAGTACCTATGAGGCACAACTTGTTGCAAAAGGGTTCATGAAGCGTCATGGAATTGAGTACTATGAAACCATTTCACAAGTTTCAGTGATTAAATACATAAAAATTCTATTGACCATTTTAACTTACAATGACTATGATGTTTAGAAAATGGATGTCAAAACACCCTTCCTTAATGAGAACCTTCAAAAACATTTCTACAAGACACAACCTGAAGGGTTTATGACTCCAAATAATGCCAACATGATAGGGAAGTTGAAGAATTCTATTAATGGATTAATGCAAGAATACATGTCATGGAACCTTCATTTTGATGAATCCATTAAAAAATTTGGTTTTATCAAGAATCAATGTTATCCTTGGGTGTAAAAATTATTTAGTGGGAGTGTAGTCATTTTACAAATAGTATATGTTGATTACATATTACTTATAGGAAATGAGATACCGGTCTTATAGTCTACTAAGGAATGGTTGAATCAATGCCTCTATGTGAAGGACTTGGGCAAGGCATCATATATTCATGGGATTAATATCCATCGTGTTTGATCTAAGAGATTTCTGGGTCTAAGTTATAGTACATACATTGATAAGATATTAAAGAGATTCAGTATGGAACAATCCTAGATGGGATTGTTTCTAGTGTCACATGGCCTTCATATTTCTATGAAACCTTTATCTCATACACATGATGAAGGAAATATAATGAAAAAGGCTCCATATGCATCAGATAGTGGGTCAATCATATATAGCCATGATATTTTCTAGGCTAGATGTCACATACTCATTGAGTGTGGTTGGAAGTTATCAAGCTAACCCAGGTGACCGCCATTGGATGGAAGTCAATACAATCCTAAAGTATATGTCTCATACTAAGGTTATATTCCTGGTTTATTGAGGAGATAAATAACTAGTTATCATAGGATATACATATGATTTTTTCTAAACTAATCAATATATCATGAAGTCGCAAACATGATACATATTCACTTTGAATGGATGTGCATTGAGTTAGAAGAGCTCAAAACACAGTGTGGTTGCAGATTCTACAGTAGAGTCTGAGTATATTGCATCTTTTAAGGTAGCTAAATAAGTTGTTTGGATTCATAGATTCATACATGAGCTAGATGTGATACCATGTTGTAATGATTCCATCACACGGTACAGTGTTAAAACTGCAGTGGTGGATCTTGCAAAAGAGCCAAGGTGACATCAGTGGACAAAGCATGCACTTCAAGAGTATTATCTATTTTGGGATGTTTCTTAAGGAGGTGATGTTTTAGTGATCAGTATTTCCACAAAAGAAAACATAGAAGACCCCTTTACTAAATCCTTGATTCAGCAGAAAAATTATCATCAATTGAGGTCTAGAATACTAAAATTCATAGGTAGTTGGCTCTAGTCCAAGCTGGAGTTTGTAAGAATTGGTGTCCTAGAACCGCCTGGTTGTACCTTTATTACATGGAAATTAAATTTATTTAAATATTAAATATCTTATTAAATATTGTTCACTGTTCTACATGAGTGTTATGTAATAATTCACTTGACTATTTGTTGCATTGATAAGGTCATCGATGTTCACCACTATGATGAGAAACTTGGGATGCTATAACAATATTTTTAAATATAGTTATGTGGTTGGATGAAATTCTATGATGGGAAATTCGGCATACAGACCATCAGGTGTGAGTACTCGTAAGTAGATGATACATCCTATCATGGTGTTCACACTTGGTAATCTCCAAGATAAGAGATTATGAGAACATACCTGCCAGTAGGAATTCCACATGATTCAGTGTCATTAGATATTCATATATGTGAGTGTGTGTAATGATTCTCAGACATTAAGATTATCATTAATATATGTCACGACTCACTCACTTTAATTTACTGATGAAACCCGTCATGTAGACAGTTGGTGGGATGTAGGGTATATGGGGTGTGTCATGAGTGGCATGTTATTAATGAAGTCGGGGAAGGATTTGTCCATTCCATTTATGGAGGTTGATATCTTGACACTTTGATTGAAATAGAACCATCATGTGAAATTACATCACCATGGTGCGACGAGGAGTTTATTCTAGGAAGTAAAACAATAATGTATCAAGCATTAAGCATGTTGAAGTATTTATACAAAGGGATTATATTACAAAGTGAGTATTCGTATGTGGATATCGTTATTTTAACATTATATTTTTTCTCTTGGGTTTTGTGACCTGTTTCTTGATAGTACCCTTGGACATTAGGCGAGGTCACCAAATTCTAATGAGAAATAATCTTTGATGGTAACACACTATGTGTTTTTGGTGGTCTTAGATAAATTCTATTTGAATCTAATTAATGGAATTAATATTATTCACAAGATAGTGCAATGATTTAATTCATGTTAAAATGATTTTATAAATTAAATAGATATTTATTCACTTGATTTTGGGTAAAATATACTTATTTATTTTTCAGAACATTAAATAAATAAATATTTACTTTTTTGTAAATAAAATAGTTATTTATTATAATAAATTATATATTTATTTATTCGAGTCTAAAATAAATGGAAGTAAAGTTCGAGTGGAACAAGGGTGGTATTGTAGTAAATTAATTATTTTCAAGTCGGTAAATAAATATTTAACTAGTTGGAACAAATTAAAATAATAATAAAACTGCTATTATTTTATGACATGGAACTTTATTTATAATTCCGTGTTGCACATGTTGGTGCACAATAAATAATGACGCAATATTATTATTAATTGAATGGATTTTCACTATGGTTATGAATGTATTTAATTTTTTTATGTAATTAAATATTTTAACCAAAGCCCCATGTCGATAAATTGACATGTACGTATATTGTTTCATGTACCAAACTGAACTGCTAGTGAATTGATAATTGTTGAGCTAAAAAATCTCTCCCTCGAATCCTCGTCCTGCCCCTCTCAAGAATGAGAAACATTATAAAAGTCTGATGAAAAAGAAATCAAAAATGTCTGACACAGGATTGTATCGTCACCCCACTAGCACCCGAAGAATGAGTTCTATCTATTGGAGGCCATAAGATCACATGTGGATCACAAGTTAAGGTGTTCTAGTTTGGATCCATGAAAGCACAACAAGATAATCCTGAAGGGACAATTGGGAAAATCCACATCATCAATGAAGAAATTACCCAAGATCCAGGTATCCAATTCATTATCAAATTAATTAAATTAATTATAAAAATGAGGTTGAATATGCACTCTAAATTTTTCATGAATCTTTCTTATTTATCTAAATAACTGATTCTATTCCATTGAGACTAGCGTTCATTATTTTATTGATCCCGAAATAATATATGATCATGGTAAAAATTAAAGTTGGTTTCCAGCCCTACCACACTACCACTGTGCTTGGAACCGTCATGTTTTGTGTTACATCACCTTTCTAATTCAATTTGTTCCTAAAAAAACATTTTTTAATAATCACAATTTTAGTTATTGGTCTTGGAACAGGTTTAGACATAATATTCCTCTCAACTTGATTGAATTATTCATTCAAAACATCCACACATTCATCTTGTTCAATTGCTTCACCCTCAATTCTCGTCCAAACCTCTAACATAAGAGTTGACTGGTTCTCCACTATTAGCCTTCTTCTGGTTGGAAATAGTGTATTGTGATTCCTATTGATATTATTAATTTATATATTTTTCACTAATCTATGAAATTTATTTATGTTACCACCATCACCGTTTTCATCACCACTGGTGCATTTTGATTTAGCTTCATTTGTTTCAAGTGTGATTTGAGAAACATTTTCAACATTTTTTAATAAAATTGATGATTATTTGCAATATTTGATTCAAAATATTCATGCATCTATGGAATTTTTTCGGAGGTTTAAATTTATTTTTATATATAAAAACTCAATAAAAAATGATAATTCATAGAAGGATTCATTTAGTACAATATTTTATATGGTGTGGCATGACTCTTTGGACTCAAAAGGCTTGTATATAGAATATTCACTGTAGTATACACTACTTATATCTTGAATAATTATAAATCATTATTATTTTCTAACATCAACCTAAGAACTTCAAAAATACTTTTATTCTTCATTTATTAAACACCATTATGTTAAAGCATATAAGTTCTGTTATATTGATTCTTGATTCTATGTTTCACAAAAAATCAAAAATTCATTAATTGTGTATTCTTTCCCAATATCAAATAAAAAAAATTTCATCATGGAACAAGTTATATTCCAACATTCCTTCTATATATTGTAAACATCGGAATACACTTATACCTATTCTTGATCAAAATAACATTGGTTATATGAATGTTGTTATCTACTAAAGTAATTAAATAATGATATCCTTGAGTAAACTTCTGTCTCATGGGAACATAATGATCAATGATAAGTAATTATAATGGCCCTATTGAAGTAATATCCACCTTATTATGAGTCTTCTATGTTATTGTTACTGTCTAAGATGTCCTACATATTATATAATGATCATTTTTTATGTTAGGTAAATATAATTCCACTTTTTATTTCTATATATAGATAATGCTTCTTTTGACAATATTCTAATGTCTTATTACTGACATGTTCTCATCTTTCATACATTGGTGACATGAATTAGAATGATCACCAGTTAAAAATAAATTTCATTTTATTCTACTGTGTTCTAAGATAAACCTTTCATAACATGTTATTTTAGTTATTAATTTATTTTCATTAAATGTTAGCTCATTCCCTTGAGAAAAATGATTTTTAGCACTCAACATGATTTTATTTATCCCTATAATATAAATAAAAACATCAAATTTCAAATTATCCTTGTCAATTTGATTGATACCAATAATATTGATTTTAATTGTAGACTAATTACAAAAAAATAATTCAACACCATTGTGTTTATCAAATATAATCATTATTTTTGTATCACTGGTGATTTCAATAGAAAATCCACTATCAATTTTCTATTGCATTGCGTTATAGATTTCTTTAAAAAAATATTCTACCAAGATTTTCATTTCATCATTATATATGTAAAATCCATTCCCATTATAATAGAGATGAAACTATCCAGATACTTTGATCAGTTATTTATCTTTACTATTTCACCATTTATCACACAATCCTTATATAACTTCACGATATTCTATTCTATTTTATGTTTCCATCTTATAGCAAGTTTCTTTCATTGTAAAATTTCTTCTTTAAATTGACTGATTGTCATTGAATCCACTTCCCCAATATTATTTCCATCTCCCTATGATTGGAATTTTATTAAAACATGTACATGAAATATGTTCATTCATACAAACAAATGCCATAATATCTTGAAAATATGAATTTCCTTGAAACCTAATGTTGTATTTATAAATATTCTGTTTTTAATTAGAATTCCACTATACTGTTAATGTTAAATCTGATTTATGATTTTAAATATTTGTGAATTTAAATTTTATCCATTCATCAAGTTCTCATGAAAGTAATTTCTCTCCATTTTTCGTCCAAATTTCTCCAAAATAATGTTTTGAACCTACATTATTCGTCCCAATTGTTTTTTATAAGATTATTTAGATGGGGATTTTGCTTAATTTTCTAATCATTTTTAATGGATTCACCATTTACTTTATGATGTTATGATGTCAAAATTGATATTTAAAATATATATAATAGAAAAAAGATAGGCTGATAATATCATTGATAATTATTTATCCTTCAATAAACGTTTTTCATTAATATATTTTATCTTCATCTCATATTCAACAGATTTCAACCTGATTTTTTTTATTTTCACTACAAGAGATATATATTTTTAAAATTTATCACCTTTTTCATCAACATTATTTTTTAGATTATAAATAATCATTCTTATAATTCTTTATCATAATTTTTACTCAAGAAAGATTATATATATTATTGATGCATGTATTCAAAATCTATTAGTTCTGAAATTTTCCTTCACCACTGCATTGTGAGTCAACAAATCTATAAAAACATTCCCTAAAATTGTTAAATTTCACATGTTCTTCATCATTAGAAACACATCAATAGATAAAATATGTTTTATATTTGTTGTGCATCAAAATTATTCTTTTTGATCTTTCATGAGTCTTCATTCATTCACCAACAATTGATGGATCATTAGATTTTTTCCACATATTTTCATAAATATTTTCATCAATTTTATATTTTTAATATATTACTTTTTTCATGTAATTTTTACTACATAGTATGAATGTACCTTAGATTTATTACATTTATCATAAAATTTTATTTTGTTATTTATTTTATTACTACTATATTTTTAGTAAATGTACTAACACATTAATATTCATCGTCATTCTAAAAAACACCAGTGTTCTCAACATCCTAATCATTACAAATTTACAACTTCTTTATCACTTTAAAATCCTTTTCATCTTTCACATTTTTTTATAGATGGAATCATTCACATATATAATTCGATGAAAATATTATTTTACTGATCAACTCTAAGATCATATATATTATCAATGTTTGATATTTTATGGTCAATCTCACCTAAAATAATCTCATTCACTTCTTCAATGTTATGTAATCATCATGTTTCGTTAAAAACCCTTGTATATTACATAAAAATTCTATTAATTTATTAATTAAATCACCCTCACATTCATCATTTACCATTTTTATGTCTCCAAATTGACTTCTCTTGATATATTTCTTTTCCAATTTATCCATAACAATATCTTAATAAAGTCTCTCCAACTTTCCCTAAAATATTATTGTAGTTTGTATTCCCATAACACTGGTGTTTTAATTATATTATAATGAAATGAGAGAAGAATTTATAAATTTGAATTCCAATTACATATTCCACTTACTGTAAAATGTCATTTTTTCATTTTTTTATAAAGGGGTTATATTTTATTATGCTATCATCATGAAATTCACATCCGATAGATAAAAAATTGAAGCATTGGATTCATAAAAATGTAATAATTTATTCAATAAAATAACATTACCCCAAACTATTTATTTAATTTATAATATGAACTGTCAAGTATGAATATATTGGATCTATTAGTGGAAACAACAATGAATACCACTTGAAGTGTCTGAAAGGAGTATTTATCTCAATTAATAAGGGGGGTTGAATTAGTGGAAGAATATTTTTTATTTTTTCTTTTCATCATAAATAAAAAATGCGGCTTGTTGGAGTCAAATCCACACAAAATAGAAATATTATAGCCTTAGAAACCATGGATGATATATAAAGACAATGAATGAATTATTTTTATAAGGTTGATATCTATTTTGGAATCGTACTCCTTGTCATGAACGGTTATGCACCCCAAATAGGGATTCTCTTCTCTATAATAACAAGTGAGTTCGCATTAAAAGAATTCATATGAAATCAAACCAAACATGTCTGGACACACAACCAAAAACATTGATTTACACTATTTTACAAATTATATTAACAAAATATTAAAATTATAATAAAATAACCCAATTTTATTTGGAAATAAACGATAAATATCCACTACTACAAGCCACCAAAATAAGAACGGGTCAAGAACACATGGTGGAATCATGAATTACACTATATGAATATTATGATCCTCAAAGAAAGTCTCATTATGTAATGAGATTACATATATTCATGATGACTAAAAAAACAACATCTTCCCTCTACTCTTCTTCTTCTTCTTTTCACTCACAGTAGAAGTAATAATGCAAAATAACCATGAAAATCTAGACACAACATCGTATTATATTTTAATTATTCAATATCAATCAAATAATCATTATTCAAAACTCTTAAATACACAAATGTGATATATAAATATATATACTCATACTCTCTAACAATTCAAATATATTGATACAAATAGGTCATCATTCCTATCTTATTATTTAAATACAACAATCATATACATAAATAAAATATTCCCTATTTTAAAATCATATGAATGTTATTGAAACTATCTTCTTCGAAAACATATAGAAATAATGTTTTTTTAATGAATATATTACATAAAAACAATAAAAAGATAATAAAAAAACTAAATAGAAAAAAGAAAGGCATGAAACTATGGAGGCTTGAAGTGGTGATGTATAACAACCTACCTTCTTACATGATTTCTCCCTTAAAGAGAGAATAAATGCAAGTGTGTGGGAAGAATAATAGTAAGACCCTATAGAGAAAAGAGGGAAAGTGATCAGTAACCATATTTGCATCCATCTAAGTGTGTAAAATTATTGTTCCATATCCATTAAGAGTATTGACCCTTCTATGAATATAATATATAGACAATGGATTATTATGAATTCCATGCATGGATCCGTTTTTTATGATAATTTTACTTTCAACTACAACAATACCAATATTCTGATGTCTTCAAAGCTAGACAACTACGAGAATTTCCATAGTTTCATCCATGAGGGAATGACCTCTACCAATGTGGGTAATAAAAGCAATGATGAAACTACCCATGGAGACTAGAACCATACCTCCACCATTCATTTCATTCATAGAAAACGAAATGAAAAAATTGATCTTGAGGCCAAGGGGATGAGGGAACCATCTAACCTAGTGACCACAATTATTCGAATAGTTGTCAAAATATCTCACCTAAAATAGTCTAAAAGTGGAAGCTTCAAGTAATTTACTACATAGTTGAACCATATCAAGAAGAATTAAAACAGTTCCTACCACCAAATACATACCTAAAAACAAAATCCCCACATGTCCGCCTCTATTTCTTTCCATAAAAATTCACTATCACCCTACCGCAAGGATAATGAAGCTAACATTTCTATCCAAACTAGAATTACCTGCACCATGAAACCTATGGTCGATGAAGGAATAATTCATCAATGATGCGATATAGATACACATTAATTGACCAATGGATATCCACACTGGACATTCGCATTCATTACTGAAGAACATATTTTCTAAACTCTCATATTTATTATCCTTTTAGAACATGTATCTCAAGACCATGATAACAATATATTTTTTTATATTATAATATGTAAGTAAAGATAGATTCCTAATACATTAAAATATAAATTTCATATTGATTGGTATTTATCTAACCCATAAATTCATTCCCCAGACATCCTACTAGGACACACTTATAGCCACCCTTTGATAGTCTGTGGATGAGAATTCTATTGAAGATGATGCAAGAAAACCAATCTATCAGATTCAACTATTAGATCAATAATATCCAATTACATGAGTTGATTACGGTCCAACACATCACTGATAAACATCAGGTTCATACTTGCCTTCTTGAAGGTGATGTTTTTGGTTGGACATCATAGAAAGGAGAGGATAACACCAACCCAATTATGATTCTAAAAGGAAATATCAACAATCCCCACAATCCATTTTTTAATATGTTAAAGGGATTTGATATAGGAGGAAACCACATACCATATCAATGAATGGATCACGTTAGATTTATTTCCAATTACACTAATCTTTGTGGAAATTAATCTACCCCATATAGAATGTGCAACTTTAACCTCCCCTTCCAACTTCACCTGTATTCCATGAAACGTAATAGATATACTATTCACATAAATACCACCCTCATGAATGGGTCTTGCGAGATTGTTACATGATGTCCAACGCTTTCTCCGCTCCTCATGAGAATCCAATATGAACAGGGGAGGAAAAGTGTCAATGTTTTTTGTCACACCTAATGAACATTTGTGGGTGAGATAAAATGCAATGGGAAAGATTGTAGGAAGCTGCTTAATAAAGTTATTTTTCACCAAATTATAAGAAAAATTATTTCTAGAAAAAAACAAAACCTATTATTTTCCTAAGGATATGATCAAAATGGTAGATAATAATCCTTCCCAGCGAGATTGGAGCATTGAGATACTCCATGGGAAAGGATCCATTCTATATACCTAGCCTTCTCCTAAGTGAAACAATCCTTCTGTTAATGCAACAATCCATGATGTAAAAGATTCCCTTATTCTAGTAAAAAATATATCTTATCTAGTGGAAATAATCAGGTAGAATTTTACCAATCCCACAATTAGATATCAATATAGTATTTATAAAAGTGATTATATGACCATCAAATATGTTATCGTAGATTCAACAAGATCTAGAATTTCACTGACAAGGAATATTTGTTCTAGGAATGACATCCTTGTCAATGAGGTGACTAATAACATCCTAGGAAAGAATAAAATGTATCGGGGATATGGAATCCCCTTTCCTTAACCATCATATAGCTTTTAGTAACCCATAATTCATTCCCATGAATCAAAAATCCATCCTGGAAGAGCTAAAACACATAAAAAGAAATTCGGTATTCTAAGAGGATAATCTCATACCTGTCGAAACATTAATAATGAAATTCCACTCAATCTTATTGTATTCATTGTACATATCCATGTTGAACACAATATTTGAGCCATGGACATTGGTGTGAATGTCATTAATGACCTCATGGGATAAGGAAATTTACCCTTGAATGGATCTTTTTTTAAGAAATCCATTTTGTTTAATAGAGATCCATTGGGTATATGAATAATTGATCTTTTATTGAGAATGGTGGAAAGGAACTTATGACTGATGTTTTACATAATCAAATGGTGATAGTTCTGAAGGAGATATAGTTTTTTAATATTATAAATATGAACCATATAAGTAGTGCTAGAAACATGAGGAAGGATCATACCACAGATGCAATCCTAAATATTAAGAACCATGCCATATTTTATAGTTTTACATGAGGATTTGAAGAAGGATCCATGACACCCATATAGTCTTGAGGCACTATCTGGATTAAGTCTTTTCACAGCCCCTAACATTTTTTCCTCATGCATTATGGATTCAAAATGTTCATTGTCAATTCTTAAAACCACCTCATAAATAGCACCTGTAATATTTTTATAACCCCTTGTGTATCCTTCATACATCTTGGGATTGTGTTCATTAAGATGGTCCCTAAAATTTTCACTACCATGCTTCCAAATACATTCTGGTCATCGGTGTAGGAATTATCCTCCATCTTAATAATAGGATTAGTGAACATATGGTTTTCTTTGATGAAATCCCAGAAATAGGATACATTTCGATCCTCTTAATGAATCCATATAACTCCAGATTGATCTCGAGATAAAATCTCATTTATTTGATGCATTTCTATCATTTCTTCTTAACAGTGAGCTCACTAAAGGTATTCTCATTCTAGTGTGTATCTAGATTGTTTCCCAAATGGTCAATCTCCGATTGAACATCATCTATGTCATGAGAAGTGGTATGTTGGTAATTAATCTCCTTCCTAAGATCATTCATTATATGTATAAATTTTTTATGTAGTTATTTCCATTCATTTCAATGCATTAGTTTATTCCAATAGTTATCTAATCTATGGGGATAACATGATTAGTTTATCCATTGTTTGGAGAAACCCTAAGAAAATCTCTTATCCCAGATGGCTGAGATATTGATAAGGAGTTTAGAATGATAAGGGACATTGTGGGCCAAATGGGATAACTTTGAATTGTAGTATACAAATTTGGAATGGACATTATCAAGGTAGTGGTCCAATTCACACTAGGTCTAAAGATCACCTCTTTGATTATTACACCATGTGAAACACCTCCTAGAGAAACCCAAGTCCAACAGCCCTTAATGAGATATTTACTAAGTGAAATCCAAGAAAGATATATGCAGAAAGGGAACCCTAACCATCTCCTCACTTGGGTATACTACCACATTAATGAACATACCCTACAATCATAATCATATATGATTTTCATGTGTATAACCTCATGCATATCCACCAAATGGATCTTTAATTTTCCAAAATTATGAGTTTGGAACACTATAAAAAAATTTCATGATAGAATCTATTATGTTGTTATCAAATTCATATAATAATACCATACATGTCTACACATATTACATTGGCTACATCATAAAAATTGATACATGACTCAATTCAGCCTCATAAAGCATTCAGATGTGCAGAAGACCCAAGTTTACTATGTTGAAAAATTTGACTATTTTGTTTCACCTACATCACTCCCGAATCTATATGAATAATTATGGATATATTTCAACATTATCTTATATTATTGGAATAGTTAGATGATTTGGATATATTTCAAGAATTGAAAATGCAATAATATGTTACGTTTGATGTAAAGCTACATCAAGATATCCAAAATTCTTATGCCATTGATTTGGATAAATTAATTATATATGTGTTAGATGTTTCTATTTGAACATCATTAATACTTGAAAAACATACATGAATCTATAAAAATTAATATTTCACTCAAACTCACTAAGAACCTCTTCATTCGACTTCCAGGAAACCTCAAAAACACTTTCTTGAATAATGAAACTCTATCCAGAGATATATATCACTAAAAAAATTAATCAACCATTATAATTTTCAGTCACCTCAAAAATGTTTTTCCAACAAATACAATGAATAAAACTCATAAAAACCTATTAGATCATTAACCTTACTAAAAAATCAGATATCCCTGGGTCCATCACAAACTATTGTATTAAACAATCATCGGTTGAAATAGTCATATCATATGGTTTAAAAATTCTTATCCCTAGGTTACTTGTAATAATAAATTGTGTGTCTCAAAGTGATATAGATATATCTGATAATATGTTTTAGTTCAGTCCTTAGGGTTTCAATATATTACATAGTGTTCTATATGAATATCTTTTGTTATAATGTTCAACTATACTATTTAATATTAAGTATAAATTCTCTTGATCAGTAAGTTGGGATACGAGAAATCATATAATAACAAATTGTCAATATTGAATTATTATATATGTCTACATGATAATTGGTTATAATTTATATTGAATAAAATTGAAAAAAATAGAGAAATAAAGTCAAATATATTAATAATTTATAAATTGTAATACAGTTGTTATATAAAATGATTATATTTATATTATTATTTTATTACATATTTTTAATTATATTTTTATTAAACATTTATTAAATAGAAGTTTTCAATATTAAG
This sequence comes from Viscum album, assembly GCA_963277665.1. Classification (NCBI taxonomy): domain Eukaryota; kingdom Viridiplantae; phylum Streptophyta; class Magnoliopsida; order Santalales; family Viscaceae; genus Viscum; species Viscum album. The sequence continues at coordinate 1,076,905,052 of OY728135.1, read as the reverse complement.
TTTTCTCCAAAATACACTTTACCATTATGGGCCCATTTAACCCATATTTGATCTTTATGATTTTAGATCATCTTATGAAATGCATTTGAATATATGATCATTGACTAGAATGGATATCTCATACATTAATTTATAAAATGTTTGTTAATATATTTATTTTATTACATATATTAACTAATATAAAAGATTCTATATTTTATAAATTTAAATTTTTTATTTAAATTTTTTACATATGAATTATAAATTCCCATGTCATATATTTAATAAGCTTCATCCTATATGTTTTATAATGTTTTCATTAGATTTACAAATACTATATGTTTATTTATTTAAATTTTAAAGTAATTATTTATTACAATTATTCCTAAATAATTTTAATTAAATTTATATAGAAACACTGATAAACTCTTTTGTTCTAATATATGGATAATGGGGTTTGAGTTTGATTTATGACTATCATGGGGGTTAAGAAATATGTATGTAATTTGTGGGTTTTTATCTCTATGAAATAGTGGAATACTTCAGGTTCACAACAAATGGAATCCCAAATCGCACATCCATTGACATTGTATTATATATATATATATATATATTTATATTTTATAAATTTTCAGTGGTAAATATAAATTTTTCTAAGATTATTTTTCAAAAATAGAGGAAAAACAAAAATTATATGAATTGAGATTTATTATGTTAAGAAAAATATTGGATATAAATTTGTTAATTTTGAAAACTAATAAATTTTAAATTATTAATAGAGTTTTATATTAACCAATTTATCTACATTGGATCACAAAATTTGTGACTGCATCAAATTTTTTCATACAAGATTCAGAATATTACTCTCAAAAGTAAACTAGTCTTTTACCCTTGGGTAACTCCGTCTAAAAAATAAATGTTGTGAATTGGATACTCGATTCCCACTCAATATATAAGGAAATACCCTTAAAATAAATGTATTTACATCATTTTATATGAATATTTAGTAAATTTAAAAAATACATGCCAGAGGACCATAATATTTTAGTGTCTTTGGAAACATGGAAATAAAATCTTATATCCTGGTGAAGGATCTTCAACATCACCCATGAAGATATAAACCATTAGCACTAATACCAAAAACCTTTCTTTATAACCTGGATAAAGGAAACAAACCAAAGGGGTGAGCTCAAATTTTTATTAAGTGTAAACAAGGGATACAAGTATGAATAAAAATGAACATAGTAGTATGATAATGTGATCGTAACATTTAGAGATCATACCCTACATATCAAAGGCCATATACATGAGCTATGGGATAAATCATGGCATTATATAAGACATGAATCATAAAGAAATAAACATCATGATCAATGAAATCATAACTAAGGAATAATACATAGGATTTGTGGAATACATATAAGAATATAAACTTTTATGTCAGGGCTTCCTACCAGGACCATTATAAATTGTTATTCTTGGGCTACGACACGTGTACCTACATTGGGAATTTTCTAGAAACCTATATACCCACATTATTTTAGGCTTGGGTTAAAACCCATGTACCTTCATGTTTAATGGCTAAGGCTACTACATGTGTACCTTCTATCATTTAGGCTTGGGCTACAACATGTACCCCCTATTTCATTTTGGCCTTGGGTTACAACCCAAACGCCCTCTTTCCTTTCGGGATTGGGATTCAACCTATGTTCCCATTAAGATCATATAAAACATATAAATACCTAATTAATTGGAGGGAGATATATGTACCACCCATATCATAGTAAAATCATTCACACATGTGTCACAAGATAACAAAAAATAAATCATATCATTACCCATAAAAAGGAATTGGTCTTATAAAAATCAAATCATGACCCATAAAAAGAAACGGGAATCATTAACATTTAATAAAATCATTACATATGGAAAATATATAGGCTTCAAAACCATTTCATCAAATTAGATCCTATGAAAGAGAAACTAATTTCATAAACATATAACTCATGAAAGAGAAATATGATTCATAAATACCATGAAATTAAGCGTGACCCATTCATAGAAACAATATGAATGTAACCTTTAGGGAAATTACAAAGTATGTCATGAGTATCATAAAAGTATTTCATCTTTAATGGAAAATAGTTATGAAAAATCATTCATAAATAAAACTTGAGAAAATATCTTGTCTTATTTTAAAAATGCTAGTTAAAACATAATACCATTTAAAATTCTGTTTTACATAAAATAACTTGAAAACATATAAAGAAGAATAGAAACCATTTTGTAAATATTTTTCCTTGAAAATTACATTTGAAATAATTTATTATATAATAACCTATTAAAAATGAAAATGAATCATCAAATGAATGATAGTGGGTAAATCATTATATTTCGTACGAAGTAAAAAAAGAACATTTGTTTTGCACGATAAAAAGGCAAGAAGGAATGCCATGTTTTAAAAGAGACTAGAATATTAACTAGATTATATTGGTGAAAAAATTGATAAAAATGTTTTTAAATGATTATATTATAATGGTATTTTTTTGGAAACCTTTTATAAAAAACAGAGATTTTCGACTGAAGAAAGGATAACACCGGGCGTTCATAAAAACACTTTATTAACATTATTATGTACAAATGAGTAGAATTTGGTAATAATAAATGATTATAACATGAAATTATATAGTTTAAATAAACACATTAATATTATTGATATATATATCATACAATTTCATAAATGGAAGCAATAACATAAACAATCTCAGAAAGCGATGATATTGCCTCAAATAACTCTTACAAGTCGATAACTTGGAATAATAATCTAAATGAAAAAAATAACTTGTATCTTAATATATAATTAAATAAATTATATCCATGATATAACATGATAAATGGATGTATATAAACCTTTAAATAAGATTTTGTGTTCATAACAAAACATGAATTTCAGAGAAGGAAAATGCAGACAAAACTGTTTTACCAATTTGGTATTTTCTAAAAGCTAAACCCCATGGAAGATAGATCATCAAATGGGAATGTAAATTATCAAAATTTAATTAAATATATACAAATAAAACATTCATGGTCAGTACATAAACCTCAAAGAAGTAACTAGTTTCGAATATAGCTTCTATCTCAGTGAATTTAAATGTGAGATGAAATCCCCTTTCCCGGTGTCTTGACTCTCTCCATACTTGTAAAAGATTCCTGTATAATAAATAAACGTTTATTATACATATTTTTAAGAAGAATATTTTTATATCTATTAATATATATTTTATGATTATATCCTTATATTTTCTTTTTTAAATATCTTATATTAAGGTTTAACTTTGGGTAATATTGATTGTTTATCGCATGTGTCTCAATTTGTTACATATTTCGTCATTATACTTATATCATGATTGAATAATGAAAACCATGATATAAATATAATATATATAAAGTATTTATTCATTATAATTATGTATATAATATAGGACTATGAATTAGAATACACCATTCATGTAGATGGTAAGCCGTACGTATGCATGAACAATGTTTCTGTTTTTATTGGGGAATTGAAAGAAAGTATAAAAATTACATTTGTATATATATTTATTTATATATATATATAATTTTTAAATTATAATTAATATATAATATATATCATTTATTTTCATTAAACCCATCATTAATACATTCTATTTGGTGTACGAATAAATCACATCGCTTTGAGGGGCGGTTGTCCACACTTCTTCAAACGTGATTATCATCTTAACCCCAAATGGAAGGGAAAAAGAGGAAATTTTTAAAGGGAATAAATAAGAATAAATAAATTATTAATAAAACATGTGACATATATAAATAGATTGTTTGTCATAATGGTCAATATTATTAGAGGTAATAGGGAAATGGACAATTATCATTTCGTGAGGCAATAGTTCATCTTACACAGAAAGAGTATGTTTCACATCCCTTATATGGAGGTATGTATATGTTTAGGTATGAAACATTTCATAAAAAAATAATATTATATGGAATATTTTTTTAATCATATAATATGGTTTTAAAGATATTGTATGGGTGGAGAAGGAAAATAATGAATGGATTTTGAGAACAGACGTTACATCTTAATCATGTAACTCCATTTGGTTTGTGCCAAAATGAATATTTTAGAGGATTTGTGCCCAATATGAGGCTTGAATAATTAATTGAGGATTGTTGGTAGGAAAATTTTGAATTTATTTGGCAATATTATGGGGAATGATAGGGGTGATGAATGGGAAGATGTCATGGACTTTCATAGGGAAGGAAAAAGACTCACCTGAAATTTTTAAAAACAAATTAGGATTGCACATCTTATTACTTAAAAAAGTATTAAAAAGAAAAAAAATCAATAATTTGAGATTTTTAACCGAATTATTGACATCCAATGGGTTTTGGATAAGTGTATAGGTCATTTGGCCCCTTAGTTTTAAGGTTAATTCCCTAATTAAGCATTATTGGGCCTTAATTATTGTAATTAATTTTAATCACTTTTACTAATCCTTTTGGTCAAAAACAAACATTTTATTATTAAAATATAATAATTATAATAAATTCAATGATTTATTTTAGTTTTTTTAATTCCAATAACAGAAGTTGCAAAATTAAGATTACTGCTAATCCTGTAGACAGGATTAAATAACGTGGTTTTAATGTAGGAAAACAGTCAAATGTTTGTTAAGATTTTATATTCAATATCAAAGAGTAAATGATTATAATGAATTAATATATATCATATTAATATAAATTTTCCTTAATAATTATTTATAATATCATTTATAATTAATAATTAATTAGACAAAAGGGTAGTTTTTAAATATAATGTTTTATTGGTCCCTATTCATCCAAAAAACGTTTCTCATAAAAATCCAAAAAATTCACCCAAATATAATTTAAACATTATGAATTAAAAATTAAGATGAGTTTATCTAATTCAATTTTTAAATTGGTCCAAAATTAATTTCATTACTAGTATGATTTCATTCAAGAGAACAAGGTTTTGAAACATAAAAAGTACTTTACTAGAAATCATATGTTATATTTATATAAAAAAATTATAAACAATATTTTAGATGTTTTTATTACTATTAATATTAAAAAGATTAACGTCTAAATTATAATTATCTTATTTAAATATGTGAAACAATATAATTATAAATTTTCTAGAATTTCTGTGTTGCGTGTATCGTACGCCAACTCAGTGTTGCATGCATTGAATGCATAGTCGTTGTGGAAGGTAGGGCAAGAAAAGTTGGTATTGTGTGTAGTGAAATAAAATTTTATATTTATTGTGAAATGAATTATTGACTTATTGTTATATATATGTAATGAAATATTTCAAGTTTCATGTGAAATGAAAAATACTAAAAAGAGAAATTAATTCAAAATATAATAATTCAAAAAATCACAAGGTGATAAAATTTACCCCCTTATCATTATTTTATCTATCAAATTTCATTAGGGTTATCAATGGTTATATACTTTAATGTTTTATTCAATGAAAACCACATCATAAAAAAATACTATAACTTCCCTTAAAAGGAGACATTTGGAACCACAATGGTTACCTAATGTTACATTTAACTAGGTTTCCAAATAGGATAACATAGGTTTCATGTGAAAACAGGGATATGGAAAAAATATTTCTATCAAGTTCTGATGTATAGTGATAGAGAATAGGGTTAGGTGAATGTTAAAAACCATAAATCCATAAATCTGAAATGATTTAAGGGTCCTTCTAATTCATCGAAAACGTAGGTATAGGACAAAAGTTTTTGTTTCAAGAAATGATAAAGAGTTTTCATTAAAAGATATTCTTTTATGATTACTATACAACATCAAAATTTATTATTTTTAGATGTTAATATTATATATATATAAATAAATGTTAATTTTATCATTTCTAAAGTACTCAATAGATCACAACTTCCATGATATGCCATCCCTTCTATCATTAGGTATCACCATCACCACATTTTTATAACAGGATATCCATAATTCATAAATCCTTATATGGAAGGTAACACTTTAATATTATTTACTTAATCTGAAGTCTAACATAAAATTTCCATAATGTTTTAACCACATAACTCCTCTGAAATATGAAAATCCGTGTCTTTAGAAAGAAATTCTTGAAAGCACCTTAACATTGTTACCCCATATATCCCAAAGTACCACATGGGTTTCACATTCCAAACATGTGAATAACCTCATCCTATATTCCCTTTATGCACGATAATTACCACAAATCCATTTGTAAAACATGTATTCCTATTTCTTCCATTGACTCCTCAATATATTATTTAAATCTAATAAATTAAAATTTTAATTCTTACTGACATAGAACACTTTTCAATAATTAGTTTTAGGGTAATTCATAACGTCCAATTTATTAATTCATATCCCCCATATCTTCATCCTAAAAGCAGTATGTTAATACCTAACATTTATTTAAGTCTACCTTACCCTAGTCAAAATGTCACAATCAATTTTATCACCATTCTAGTCCATCATAACTATTCAACATATTATTTTAAATTCTTAGAATAAACATAAACTGAACAATCCATACATAATTGACCATTCTAAAGTCAGGAATCTGTATTCATAAATACTCCAATCCTTTAACATTAATTTTTGGAGTGGAAGAGGTCCTTACAGGTTTTAGAAGGATATCCTTATCTCGGTGCATTGTTTTGGGTAATGGCCATGTTCTCTACAAATAACACATTTAAATCCTAGACCACTCATCATTATCTAAACATTTTTCTTACACTAAATTCACATTCCTCGCAATTTGAGGTATTCTTCATGGTTTTCAATACCTTATTCTTTAACTGAAAGAAGTTGAATCACCTTTTCTCTATGTTTCTTACCATGACTATACATATTTCTCTTATTCAACCTGTCAGAAATATTCCCAATGCAAACACGGTTAATCACATACCTTGATAGCTGAGTATGAATAATATCAATATTTTTTTCTCCACTAAAAATTCTATTTGATTTATCATCATAAAATCATCCATCACATTCAAAATTAATCAAGTCTCATCTGATTATTTCCATTGACTAAAACTAGAATAATAGTGTGAGAAAAACATAAATAGCATAAAAGTATAGAATCATGAAAATAATTACTTATTGGATTTCTAAATCATGACACCATCTATAATATATGAAACCATAGGTTTATCATATTTTATTCATTGCTAACTTATGTATAAATTTCTCATGAGGGTTCATGAAGTGATTGTGAATTATAAAAGCATATACCCTTGGAGTATCAAACCAGGTGTGCAACAACGCTTGTTGTCATGTACCAAATTACCTTGACTCAATCCTAGAATATCTTGTTAGAGTTTTTACCACTAGGTAAATCTATTTCAGAGCCACATGCACTTATATTATCCATATAGGGATGTATTTCATTGAAACCACTCACTCTATACTTTACAAATATTCTTATAATTTTTCCTAAATGTTAAATCGTCCTTATACTTATCCATAAGGACATCCCTGGACATATCATTAGAAATAAACTTAGGGTTCTCACTTTGGTTTTCTCAACCTAGTTTCCAATGGATAACTAAACAATTACTTTGATATCGCCTATAACAACCCAGGATGAAAACGAATGGATATTACAAAATATTATATGAATTTTTTTTACATTTCCAAAATAAATTCCAGAGGACCATAATATTTTAGTGTCTTTGGAAACATACAATGAAAATTCTCTATTCTGGTGAACATTATTCAACATCTCCCATGATGATTTACACCAAGAGAACATCTAGCTAAAACCTTTCTTCCTATTTTGGAGAAAGGAACCATGAGAAAGGGGTGAGTTCAGATTCTTAGTAAGGGTAAGAATGGGAGACATGTTAGCATAAACATGAACATAGTAGTATGATAATGTGATTGTAATATTAGGATATCATACCCTACAATTATAAGGTCTTAAACAGATGCTGTGGGATAAATCATGTAAGTTCATAAGACCTATTTCATAAGGAAAAAAAATCATGTTCCATGAAATCATAAATAAGAAATAAGACATATAATTTGTGGCATACATATAAGAATATAAAATTTTATGTCAGGGCTACGTAGAATGACCATTATAACATGTATGTCTTGGGCTATGACCCGCGTAACTACATTGGGTTTGGGATATAAACCCGTGTACCCACTTTATTTTTGGTTTGGGATACAACCTATGCACCTTCTTGTTTTTGGGATTAAGCTACTACCTGTCTACCCTCATTCATTTAGGATTGTGTTACAAACTGTACACCCTATTTCGTTTGGTCGTGGTCTATAACCCAAACCCCCAGTTTCTTTTTGGGCATGGCCTACAAACCTTGTACCCTTTGAAATCATAAATAACATATCATTGAAAAATTCATTGGAGGGAGATATAGATCCCACCCATATCAATGAAAAATCATTCACACATGTGCCACAACAAAACAAAATATTTATCATATCATGACCTATAAAAAGATATAGGTCTTGTAAACATAAAATCATGACCCATAAAATGAAATATTCATCATTAACATTTCTCCACATCATAAACTATGTAAAAGTGATAGGTTTCATAACCACTTAATCAAAGCATAACCAATGAAATAGAAATAGATTTCATATACGTATAACTCATGAAGGATAATCATGTTTCATAAAGACCATGAAATTATGTGCAACCCATTCAAAGAAAGGATATGAAATGAAGATTTAGAGAATTTCCAAAAAATGCATGATTAACATCAATGGATGCCATATTATATGGAAAATAGTTTGAAATATATTTTAAAAATGTTCCTTGAAGAAAATATAATTTCTGCTTTGAAAATGTTGTGTTAATACCTAAAAACATTTAAAAATCAATTTCTCATAAAATACCTTCAAAACAGATAAAGAAGACATGAAACCATCTTGAAAAATTTTTCCCTTGAGAAATAATTTATAAACCATTTTTTTAATATTATCCTTTTAAAAATGAAAATTAATATTCAAAGGAATGATGGTGGGTAAATCTGTATATGTCATACCAAGTGAAAATAAACATTCCATTTGAAAAGGTAAAAATGATAAAAGGAGTTCATTTTAAAAAAGATAAAACATCATTCCCTTGAAGATATTATTAAAATTAAAAAACAGTAAAATTTTCATTATAATCATATACTATAATCATATAATATTTTTGTAAACCCTTTTAAGAAAACATTGATTTTCGATCGAAGAAAGGGTAATGTCAGCTTTATTAAATATAGTTTCATAATAATATTATGTAATAAATAATATAATAACATAATAATAATTGATTATATAATTAAATAATAGAGGATAAGGAAAGTCATTAATATTATTGAGGGATGTATCATACTATTTCATTTTTGGAAGAAATAACATAAACAATCTTGGAAAGTGATGATATTGTCTCAATAGAATATTATAACTCTGTAATTTGTGATCATAATCTCCCTGAAAAAAAAGTAATTAAAGAAAGAATAAAATATCATGAAAATAAATAGATTCATTATATAACATGTAAAATGTATGTATATACTCCTTGACGAATATTTTATGTCAATAACAAAACACGAATCACAAATAATGTAAATTGAGACAAAACTGATTTATCGATTCGGTAACATATGAAAGCTAAACCACATGGTAGAAGGATCACAAAATGGGAATGTGAGTGCCCAAAATTATATGTAAAAGTTACATATAGTTTAATATTATAAATTTCATACACCACATAGAAGGAAAGAGTGTGTAACATAGCTTGTATGTCACAAAAATAAAAAGTCAGATGAAATCGCTTTACATTGTGTCTTGACTCTCTTTGTAATCATACAATATTTCTATATAATAAATATAAGATTATTAGTTTTATTTTAGAGAATCATGTTATTATATATATTACTATATATGGTATGATTATAACCATATATTAACTTATTTTAATTGATCTAATGTTAAGGTTTCACTTTGGGTAATATTCACTTTGTTCATTGCATGTGTCTTAATTTTTTACATCATTGGTCCGTATACATGTATAATTACTACAGAGTGAAAAAATATATATAAATATAAGTTTCATTAATTATACATATATTATAATAATATATATAATATAGGATTATGAAATGGAATACACAATTCATGGAGACGGTTAGTCGTATGTATGCAATAATGATGTTTCCGTTTTTATTGTCGCATTGAAAGAAACTATATAAATTACATATGTATACATATGTATGTATATATATCATTATTTTAGTATCAATTATATATCATATATATCATATAAGTTCATTAAACCCATCCATAGAAAATTCTATGTGGTTTATGTGGAAGCCACATTATTTTGAGGGGGTTTTAGTCCACACTTCATCAAACAAGATTATCATCCAAACAAAAAATGGAAGGTAAAAAATTGTGTAATTATCAAGGAATATGAAATATTAAATACATAAGAATTATAATATATGACATATATAAATATAATTTCTATCATAATGGATATCATGTTGGGTGGTAAAGAAGAAATAAACAATCATCAATTCGCGAGACAGTAATTCACCATAAACAAAAACAATATGTTAAACATCTATTAGACAGAGGTGTGTTTAAGTTTATGTTGAAAACATTGCATTGAAACATAATATTATATAGATGATACTGTTTTCATCAAATAATAAGGGTATAAAGAGTGTGTAGGGTATGGATAAAGGAAATAATGGAAAGGAGCTTGAGAGATGACGTTACCTCTTAATCAGAAAACTCCTTTAGGTTTTTTCCCAAAGGATTCCTTGGGAGGGTTTCTACACAACGGGAGGCTTGAAAGTTTGTGGGAGGTTTTTTGGGGCTAATATTGGTCTGGATATGTCCTAACATAAGATGATTAAGAGGTGTGAGTGATGAGTAGAGGTGGTGGCATTTTATAGGGAAGGAAATGGACGGACATGGAATGTTTAGAAACAAATTTGGTGTGAACATATTCTTACCTAACAAAAAGTATTAACAAACCAAAAAAACTAAATAATGAAAGGTTTATGAACGTAATATTTACACCCAATGGGTTTTTTAAATGTTTCTAGGTCATTTGGGCCCTTAATTTTTCAATTTAGTCCCTAATTATTCTTCATTTGGTCTTAACTACTATGAATAATTGTCAACACTTTTACTAATCATTTGGGTCAGAAATTAACTTGTCCTATTATTATATAAAAATATATAGAATAAAATGGTGTATTTCATATTTTTTAAATTCCAATTAGATATGAAAAAAAACTATGATTCGAACTAATCTCATAGACGGGATGAAAAAACGGGGTTATAAAGTCGGAAAAAGTTCAAGCATTTGTTAATATTTTATATTTAGTATCAAAATGGAATTTATTTTAATGAATTAGTAAATGTAATATTCATCAAATTTTACCCTAAAACATATATTTAATTTCATATATCAATAATAATTAATTATAAATAATGATATTTTTAACTAAAAAGGAGTATGTTTCACTATTCATCAAAAACTGATGTATCTCAGAAAAATCCGAATAATTCACCCTAAAATTATTTCAGCATTATAAATTCATATATGAATTTAATTCTATCAAATTAAATTTATAAATGTTTCTAATATTAATTTCATTATTTGAATAATTTTTTTTCGAGAAAGTGGTGTTTTTAAACATAAAAAGGACTTTACCAAAAATTATATGTTTTATTTATATAAAATAATTATAAAAAATATTTTAAAAATAGTAAATAATAGTTTTATTAATAAGTTTAACTCCTAGGTTATAATTATCTTATTTAAAAAATTAATAAAATAAAAAGGGATGTATTGTCGTCACTCAGTGTTTCATGTATCGTAAGTCAGCTCAATTTTATATGCATCTTATGACAAGTCTGTGTATCTTATAGTGCAAGACAAGTTGTTTTTGAGTGTAGCACAAGATAAGTTGGTATTTAATGTGAAATTAATGTTTTAATTAGATATATATAAATATGTATGTAACTATTTCTTTTTTAATGTGAAATGAAAACTATTGAAAAGATTCATTGATTCGAAAAAAATAATTCTCAAAATCTCTGGGTGTTACATAATCACATACCCTCTCGGGGTACAAATTCTAAATGGTGAGAATTAATGAAAAATAAATATAACTCATCTAGTATCCTAGACTCTTTAATCAATAATCAACTCCCTCATGGATAAGATTAAATAATTATGGAAGAAATCAATAATTAAAAAAATATAGAGAAAAACAAAATATATTTCTACAGTTAGAAATTATTACTAACCACCATCATAGAACATAGTGAAACCACATAATTATGATATAAAATAATAATTAAATTATAATACTTATGTAAAAATAATCAACTAAATTCATTAACCCCATCATTATAACCATGTTATGTTTACTTTACATGGAATTGTAACTTAATCCAAAGTAATAAAACCCTAAAAGATAGAATAAATTTTGAAAAATAAAATTAAATATGAAACATTAATGAAAATAAAAAATTTAAATACCATGATGAATTACTCCTTTTATCAAGGATTTTTTTTCATATTATCACTATTTATAGTTAAAATTTTATTCATGATTATTTCACACGACATGAAACAGTTATAGTGATGATTCCACATGGTTATTGAAGCTTCATAGAAGTATGAAGTTCAATTATAAACTATAAATTCCTCCACATCCTTCTATTTAGACCATGATTATCTAAATAGAAAAGTTTATTCACTCATAATATATTTATTTGGTCATGTTTTATTGGGACACTTTTGGTCCCCTTATACTATGCATTCATGTGAGGTGAAATTTCCCTTTTATCTATTACTATGAGTTTTTTTTAAATTATATTATAATTTTATATTAAATATATATAGATATAGTTGTTATGTTCATTGGGTTAGTAAAACATTGTATGGAATTTTTGATTCCATCCATCATTGGAACCACATTATATTAATGATATATAATTATTAAAACATTTACATTTCATTCTATAATATATGGTTATAGAAAATGCATTTTAATAAATGACACTATATATTGAACCCCCTCAAATAGAGTGTTGTAGAATATAATGAATTAATATTTTGCATTATTTTTTCCTCAGTGAATTTAGTGTTGAGTTGTTATCATATATTTCCTAAAAAAATTACCATTGTAAAAACATCAAATTATTTAAATTATTTGTTGATTATTACACCATGTTAATTCTCTCATTAGTTCATCCATAGATATAAAAAAACATATTTCACCATCATAATTTATGACTTCAGAAATAATATTATTGCGTTACACACAATGTTGGTTACATAATTAGTTAAAATAATCATCTACCTATTAGTAAGGGATGAGTCTAGTGTAAATACTGTGAAGGAATTCAGGTATGTTTCATAGGTAGTGTTCTTGTATTATCGATGATGCTGTTATCTTGGATAAATGAAATCCTTACAATCCATTAAATCATAAACAATTATTTTAAAAGTTTAATCTTCATGATTATGTTATAATGTGGTGACCAAATTATAAAAAACACCATATTTGGTTGGATTCCATTATTTAGTTTGAAAATTAACAAATATGAAGATAAATTATCTAACCTCAAATTATATGAACAATTAAAATTTTTGTATTGAATTTTAGTTAAAATAGTAAATTTTTCCATTATCATCTTACCACAGAATTATAAATAAAATTCATAAAAAAAATCAAATTGATTCAAATGATAGTGGCATTCCCATTTAAAATTCAATTTCATAATAAATAAGGGGAAAATATTTCCAGCAACACTATCCAAAAATTTATCATTATTCATTTATGATATCAATTCGCTAATTTTACATTCCCTACATTAACATTCATTCCATCATTTAATTTAAACTCATTAAAAATCAATTTTACCTTATGATTTATGTTTCTCATTAATACTCACAATATGTTTTAATGAGGTTATTGTCATTCTAAAACATATTATTATGTCACAATAGGTATTTTTCCTCTATATTCTCAATTTAAGAATAAAGATTTTGTTTCAATATAGAGTAAATTTAATTTGTTTTTAATGTAATGGTTAAAGGGTAAAATTATAAAAATTTATTTTATAATAATTCGATACTCTTTATGAAAAAATTATGTGTCACTCAATTACATTTCCAAACTATATTTACTAATATAAAGAAATCATATTCTTCATTTCACTTATTCTTATTATATCCACCAACAATATCTATATTTTCCTAATAAATTATTTATATATAAATTTATCTTAATTTTATTAATTAAGTAAAGGTAACCTTGTTTTAAAATTAAATATGTGATCTCTCCTACCAAAAAATATAATGAAAATGCATTCATATAGTTTGAAAAAGGGAATTCCTCTAATATATCCAATGAAAAATCCATCCCTTATACTTTTTACCATTAAAAATTATTCCCAATTATCAATAGTAGGGTAGTGGAAGATATAATGCATATAATTTTATGAATTACAACTATGTTTATGGATTCTAATAGATTAAATAGTGTTGACATATATGCATCGATATCAAAATGATTATTAAACATGTCCTTCAAAATTATGGCCTTTCTCATTTGATGTATATTTTAAAAAATAAAATTTTTTAAATAGAAAAACAATATATTCTACTTTTCATGATGTCCACAATGTTCACTTCTGAAATAGAGAAGTAAATTTTATAGTTCCTGTCATATGAATATCAATATTGTTTATATTTTAGATAAATAATAAAAATTTTAAATTAAGGAATCCAAAAAAATCAATAATATTTTCATGTCTTTTTAATTCATTTTTTTATCATAACTTTCTTTAAGAATCTAATAGTCTTGTTTATTTTATTAATCAATATCTGTTTATATTTTGGTTTTTAAAGAACAGTACTCTATAAAAGAAAAAATAATTCCTGATTCTTCGAATATGCTTGTGTTCCCCTTCCATCATTTCTATTATTATCTTTCCTTATAGTTGAAAAAACATAAAAAAATGAAAAATTAACCAATAACCATATAATATATATTGTAGAGAAAATTTATAAACATTATATTAGAATTATGAATAATATTATTTAAATATTTCTTTTAAAAAGAAAATTAACAAAATCATAATATATAATGAAATTACTAAAAACAATAAATTTTAAATGAAAAATTTAGGGAAATAAAATCATGGGTTACCCCCACCCAATTAGTGTTTCATTTTCATTATATATGGATAGATATGAGAAGTGTTCATCTATTTTTTATGATGTGTTTTATAAGATGTGAACAAACAGAACATGGTTCATATAGATCTCATTTCAATGTTCTGAATATATAGTTCCCCCATGTCATGTAATATGGGTCCACCCCATGACCAATGAGAAAAAAATAACTATATATGGGTAAAATAAATACACACCACTCTTCCTATATGACTTGATATGTATATATTTTAAATAGATTGTTTTTCTCAATTCTATAAAGTTTCTTCTCTTCATTTATGTGATACTTTAGTTCTAAATATGATTTATATTTTTACGATAGTCTTATAAAATATCAATGGGTATCTTAGTTATATAATTTATCATCCCACATTGATATGGCATATTATCTATGAATGTTTTCTAAATACTATATTTTTAAATCCTTTGTTTCTTTGAATTTTTAATATTATATAATATGGGATCATTATAATTTCTGAGATAAATTAAATTTTAATAATATTTGTTCATTGTAGATGTATCCCCCTTATTGTTTTTATAATTTAACTCCTCCACCATATTTAATTCCTTTGGTAAATAGATAATAGAATAATAAAAGAGTGGAAAGTCATCCACGACCTCCCCCATAGTCTTGATCACATCATTATCCAAATATTTATAGATGAAGTCAAACATTATAATTTTAGGTTTTTTAGGTCCTTTTAGTTCCAATTGGGTAGCCTATTCGTGTTTAAAATCCTAGTCTATCCATATTTTATCTAGCTTTGTTAAAATTAATTTTGTTTCACTATTCTAGTAAAAAACGATAGTTGATTTCATCAACAATGTTTTACTTATTCTATTATCTATATCCATAATCTCATGTGTAGTGTCCATGGAATTCATAATAATACCATAAAAAATTAGGAATTTTTCCATATATACCATTTTCCAATAATATTGGTAGGGTAGAGTAAAAAAGTAGATATGAAAAATTGATTAATTTATTAACAATTTTAGATAAAGGATGTATGAAATATTTGGATTTATCAGTAATAATTCCAAAAAAATAAAGTGGTTTAAATTTTTTATTTTTCCATGATTTCATTTTTTATTTATAAACTCATAAAAATAGAACAGTGGATAACCATAGGGCCACTTCGCAAGGTATTCCACATTATATAGCTAATTTTTTTCTTTATTATATTTTTGAATTTTTATTCATTACAAATGATGTAAATAGTGGTTTTTTGTATTTTTTATTTTAATTAGAGATATTATAACAAGAAATGATGTAGTTGAAAATAATTTAAGGTATGAATAATTATAGGGTATTCCTTGGCTGATTTCCAATTCCATTTTATTGTGCTTTACCAAATATTTTTATATTAACATATTTATAATCAGAAGTTTAATTTCACTATTTCAACCACAACTCTTCTCATATGCGATATAGAATCTTTTACTCACTATTACAGTATTACATTTTTGGGATTTTTTGGTTGACACTCTTGTGGTGGGTACTTGTATGTTATTTCTTACTCAATAACACATATTTAAATGTATACATCATGAATGGAGTGAATTAAGGGGGATTCTATCTCACCGAGCCACTGTTGCATTCTATTCACAACATAATAAACTAGATAATTGATTGGAATATAAAATAATGGAAGGGGTCATCATATTCAATAAATATATAAAATAAATCATTATATAGAGTAATAGTATGAAATTATTATAGACCCCAATAAGAAAACCTGATGCTTACATAGATAGAGAATATATAATAAGAGAATTATTTGAAATATTATAAATAATATAGAAGAACTACATTTTTTATATACCATGGAATAACCCTTTTATTTTATCACTCAATTGAACAAGAGTTAGATTCTACAGGTATGATAACTCAAAATAATGAATCAATATGTATGAAAAATATAAAATATATAATAAAAAATATATAAACAATATCATTTTAATATTTCATAAAGAGACACTTATTCGTGTGGTTTTGATTTCTTATTATTACCATAAATAATATTGATTGAAATCTTTACTATTCCTCATATCCTGAGATAGTTTTGGAGATCATTACACATGGGTAGTGAATCTTTGGAATAACATGTAATTCTAGTTTATGATATATTATACTTATTATTATTTTATTTCCACCCAAAATATCCACATGGACATGTAGTAGTTTCCTTAATGTATTTGGTTATATATGGTATATGTGGATTATTTTGATCCCATAATGTTTTAAATATGCAACATATAGAATCTTACATTCTCATATAACCTTCATTTATTTTTATACATTATCTCAGGTCTTATAATGATGTGGGAAGTGATATGGTGTCAATTACTCATATGATGTTATCATATAATATGAAATTATTGAGCCATTTAGTATGTATGAATCATAATCTAAAATAGGTAATATTATTTGTAGGTATTATAATCAAATCTTTATACATTGGGTGATTCTATATATGTTAGACTACATGTCAATTTTCATAGAACCCCCTCAAACATAGTGTTTCAATGCTTTCTATACCGGAATTTAACTATGTTGCATACCTCAAAACAGGTATAATTTTAGTGATATTGTATAATATAAATAATTTATTAGTATAGTTTTGGAAATGGAACTTTCATAAGATACAATGTATATAGTGTCACCATGTAATAACCCTTTTATTTTTTTATAAAAATTTACACACATTATTCTCAATTAACATTAATGATTCATGTAGTGGTATATACATGTCATATGCCATGATGGATATATCAAAGAAAGTGATAATTTTTTCACTTTTCTTTGTTCATATTAAAATATTGATTCTTCACTAAAACATTCCTAGTATATGATATAGATAAAATTTTAGTATTCATTGGCATCCATATATGATAAGTACACACAAATACTTTAAACTTTTCAACAATTAAATCTCACTTTTAGAGGTTTGAACTTATATATAATGCATTATTTAATTAATAAACCAATAAAAAAATTAAAATATATTTTTTCCATAATTAAATTTATAAAAATTAAATAACTAAAAATGATATATCCTTAGTTAAATTATAATAATAATATGTATACAAACATCGAATTTTATAATGAAAAAACATTACATTTTTTAAAAAATCGCTTCCCTCATACTTAACTATTTCACTCCATGGAAACAAATTCAATAAATACAAGTGATAATGTCATAATAAATTCATATTCAATTTCAAATTAATAGATTCATTAATATTTCCAAATTAGGTTTCCAAAAATATATCACACTTCTTATATGATATCAATTCTCTATAATTGTCATTTCATCCCATATTTGATTATTCTAACCATTAATTTTCACCCATTCACCATCACTACTACCTTCATGATATGTTATTACACAATAATTATAGTGGGATTTATAAAATTAATTACCATTCTTAAACACATTATTGTGTTGTAAATTCCATTTCCACTATTAGTTGGTCAAATGTAAAAAATAAATAAATGGATAAAAAATCATAACTCATTAAAAAATTCATGATTTTCATGTTTGACCCTCAACGATTAATCCTCACTCATACCCTTTATAGAAGATTCACCTATCTAAAAAATTTTATTTTTATGGACTCACAAAAAATTGACAATGATAAATTATACATACCCTTTTATATAGTCTTTACATTATTTGTTTTATTTTTTTATAGATGTTTTCTCCCCTTTTTCAAATTTAAATTGAGGGATCCATGAATTTTATTCAAATAAGTGTTCTCTACTACCCAAAAAATATTTAAATCCCCATTGTAATGTCAAAAATTTATTTGAATATCATCTAGTTTGTGTGGATGAAAATACCATAATAAAAAATATCCAATAAATTGAAATTAATTGATAAAATAGTATAGTGAAAAATTAATAGAATGAATATAATTACTGTATTGGTGTAGTCTAATTGACATATTCCACTCTTCACATCCCAACCAACATAGTATAGAACCCATTATAAGAGAGAGAGAGAGGTTATTTTACAACATGATAAATTAATACCCAGGATTTTATTATGGGATGGATCATAACCTAGGACATTGTGAAGAGAATACCAAAACTATACCACACAACACTTTTTGTAAGTTCAAATAACCCATTATTTTTTTAATGAGAAGCCCCAACATATTTTTACTACTTTTTAGTCTATTGAGAATAACCAAAAGACAAATATTTAAAAGCATTATAACGTATGTGAGAATTAATTCCTATATAAAAACGTACATCGGAAAAAATTATAGAAAAAATAATTCAATTAGATAAATGAATAAATTTTATTTAAATGAAACTATTGTGATATATAAATTTTAATGATGTAGACAATTTACTCTTGGAGTTTTGAAAAAATTACAATAAAATTTCTAAAGTGTTATGATTATAAAGAAAATGTGTTCCTCCCATGATAGTTTTTCATAAATGATGCATGAAAATGAACACATGTTCACATGAATAGTCAGGAAGCATGTGGTAATTATTATTTCATTGAGGAAAATGTATAAATTAATCTTCTACAATCATATCATTCCATGAACACTTCAACTCCTTTAAATAGAAAACTATTTTTTCAACACACTCAAGTATACTGTTAGTATATTTTTGAATAATAAAAGAAATTTCATAAACAAATATATTAGTTATTTAAAATTTTCTGTTAATTTTGAATTTATTAAACCTTATTTAAATATGATAACCAATTCAAATATTCCAAAAAAATTAATCAAATTGTTATAACAAAACCAATAATACATAGTTATAGAATTCAAAAGTTTATTACCTATGAATAAAAACTACAAAATATTTTTTGTATTAATAAAAATAAATTAATATAATATGTATCTTGCACTTAATATATTAAATATAAATTTAAAATATTTTGTAATAATAATGATTAATTCA
The DNA here is from genome assembly GCA_963277665.1 of Viscum album. Lineage (NCBI taxonomy): Eukaryota > Viridiplantae > Streptophyta > Magnoliopsida > Santalales > Viscaceae > Viscum > Viscum album. Next base: position 1,076,884,839 of record OY728135.1, on the reverse strand, counting down.
GGAAAACGAAATACATTGAATTTAGTCATTAATAAATATTTTTTCAAATAATTCAAAGATAATGTTGTATATATTTATGAATATCATGAATAAATTAAAATGAAATTTAATATATTTTTAATACAGTTCAAAAATATTCACGTAGACTACAAATAAATACAAAATTCTATAACAAAGAATATAATAATAATAATTATTATAAACATGTCGAAAATAAAAAATTAATGTTTTAATAACCATAACATTAAAAAATTAAAAAAAATTAAATTATAGATAGGATTATTTTTATATAAATAAAAAATATATTTTTCATTCAAAGGTATTATAAATTTATGGCTATAAATTTTTATAACAAATAATATATGAATTATTATTGTAGAAATTTATAACTCGAGGAATCACAATTCTAAAACTTTTAGAATGTACAATGATTATTCTACTAGTGAATGTAGTCACTACTACTACTGTTTCTAGAATATGGAGTAATGATTGTGTTACTACCATATAGAGGATTTTCTATCATTGAATTTTTTTTAAGTGGTGTCATTGAGAGAAGGAAAATGATCTACTAGTTAAAAATGGAAAAAAAAATTGTATTCTATAATCAAGATGACCCGATACATTCATGAGAATACAAAATATGGGATATGTTAAAGGTAGAATTCAATGATACAATTGAGTGACATTTTTTATTTCATTGCTAGATACATTCTTTGAAGATATGACTGAATAAATATTTCTCTAACAATCATGTGATGGGGAGAACCTACTACCATTGCATTGAATGTGGATTTACTTGAAAATTAATGGATCCAAATATATTTAAATTTCCTCTTGTATATATATAATTATTTCATTGATATAATATCAACTCTAATGTTATTTAATATAAAAAATAAATTAAAATTTATATACCATATAATTATACATATCATTTCCTAGAAAAAAAATCATATAATTCTTATAGAATAAATAAATTGTATTCTCATATTAACATTAGCAGTCTAAATAATATCAACATCATCACAAACATTATCCATTTTAGATGTCTAAAAATTTATGAATCTATGATTATTTCCAGCAGATAATGAATATTTTCCATAATATTCATTTCTTATATTCATTATCAAAATCAATAATGTAATTTTTCCTCATTTTATTTCTGAAAAATGATATATATATATATATATATCAATTAATAATATAATCATTAGTTATAGTTTTTTTATTTTGACATTCTCTTCAGTTTCCTCTAGAAATTCATCACATCATTCACTCAATTACATAGCTTTGGAATTTAACAATTATAAGTACAATAAGATTCAGTATCACAATCTACATTAAATTTTTTACTAACCTAATCGGATATACCCATAAAACAAAAACCAATAGGTTTTACCATATAATCAATGTGATCGTCTACATTTTTATATCTTCTGATCATATCATTCTAACATTTGTCCTTATCATTTCTTGATTTCTAAACTAGTGTCTCCTTCTTCAATGAATCAAAAATAACATGGATAATCACGTTTCATTTCATTATTATATTTCTAGTATTATCTCTTATTTATTCAATATTAGACAGTCATATTTGAGATTTCTATATTTATTACACACAAAAATAATAATAGTGTATTTTTATTTTCAAACAATTTCATTGGAAATGCATCTTATATCTCTAAATTTTTTCATCAACATTTATAATAGTATTATTTTAATAATATTCTTATATATTTTTTGAATCTTTATTATGAACATTATACTTGTAAGAGTAAGAATATTATGAGGAATCGTTTTATAATTTATCGAAAACATATTTGTATTTAAAAAAACTTCCTCTATATTATCAAATGATTCATACTCATTAATATTGTATTCATTATTATATTTTAATAGAGATTAAATCATCTATATAGGAGAGCATATTATAAAATACTATTTTTCATCTATATATATTTTCGTTGAATGAAAATTATATGGTATCTTCTAAATATTTATTTCAATTATTAAATCATTATTAATTTTTTAAATAAATAATAAAATGTTGTTGAAAATATTTATGACTACATTGAACATATCATTCACACATTCATGGTGAGATATTATAAACTTTTCAAATTATTCACCAAGAAGTCCATGTTTGGTTAGGGAAATTTCTCATTTTCGTGATGAGTTGCCTTTAAATACATTCAAATTTTTAAATGTGTTTTATAGGGTGATATATGAAAATTAAAACTCCACCTAATAAAAATATAATGGTAATTCCGGACGTTTAAATTCAATAAAAGTTAATAAAATCACTTATCATTTTAATTTTAATTTCATCCTCGTGTATATTATAAGGTATACCTATGATAGTCCAAAATATAATAAATTGTTTTTAAAAAATATCCCTGTTATACCTCTCCATTATCTGTAATCAATTACATTTAAATGATTTGGTCTCAACACATTCAAGAATTGAATCTCTTGACATTTCATCACTGAAATAGAACATTCCTTAGTACTGTTAAGAAATGATATACCGGTTAGATCAAATTAACCTAGTAATATATAAATAGTTAAAAAATTATTTTAAGGAAAACCCCTAAAATAAGTTGATGGTATCATTAAAGGGAAAATAGATCAATACAATTAATTCATAAAAGGTGTACAGATTGTGATAAGAAAAATTTGTATTGGAAAAAATAAATAAAGGGATAATAAATCCTTAATAAAGATGACATGTGATACCATTTATTAGGTCATAATGGAATATGTAGATAGTATATATTCATGGTTAATATACCATTATCAAAAATATAAAACTATAAAAATTTTCTAGAGAACAATTGAATAAAAACATAAGAAATCCTAGAGAATTTTTATAGTAGTGAAATGTAATTAACCTAGTCCACTCTTCACACACCAACCTATAGATTATGGAACCCTACTATTAAATAGTGATAATATTTTATGAAATGATAAATATAAACCCAAATATTTATAATGGGATGAATCCTAACTATGGAATAAATGATAAATATCTACTAACCAAACCACATAGCCTTTTGTGTGAGAATGTATATCCAAGGATTTTATACAAGTTACATCCCCAAACTATGTGTGAAAATTTTATGTCATGTATGAAGAACGAAAGGAAGACCTTTTATAGCTGGTATAACTAGTGTGATAAAAGACATTAATGAATTATTTTAAAAAAATAGAAATCATAGAAAAATGATTACAACTTAATAAAATCTGAATGATAGTTGATGATGAATCAATTGATGTTGATCCTTTTGAAGGATATATATTAGGTACTTAGAGTGTATTAAACAAGTTACAGACCATCTCTACAAGTATTTACAATGTTGAAGAAGAGTTGTTCCTCCACTGAGAGTTCAGAACAAATATTTTAAATAGTTTAATATTGTACCCCTTAAATATTTATAGAGAAGGACTACATTTTATTTCTTCGATTCAATTTAATATATTCACCATGTGAAAACATATTTTTCCATTTAACCTTCGAGTCTATTAAATTGAAAATTAGTATTTCTCCACAAACGATTAAACCATTATTTTAATTACAAATAATAAATGAAATTTCAACCAAATATATCATAGTGTTTAAATAGAATCAATATATTTGGGATGAATTAAAACTAAATTATATTAATTTAGAAATTCATTTGAGTAATAAAAATTAATTAAATCATTCAAACTAATTTCATAATACTGTAACAATGTATTCTCAATAATTGTGGTTATGAATAAAAACATCACAATACCTTATGTATTAATGAATATAAAATAAATATATATTTATCATGAATTTAGAAAATTAAGAAAAATTTCAATATAGTTGGAAATATTATTATTTATTTCCACAATAATTAATATTAATAAAAATAAACTTTTCTAAATACTTCGAAAATTATTCATAACAAATGATGTATTTTTCTTATAACATCAATACAAATTATATAAATATTTTAAACAAATTTAAAACATTTAAAAAGTATTCACATATATTAAACATGATTAAAACATTTAGAGGATAAAGAATATAATTTCTATATTAACTATAAAAATTTATAAAATTAAATGATAAAACTATGAAAATAGAATATTTTTGAAGTAATGTAAAATTAATCATTGGAATGGTAGTTGAAAGAATAAAGAACCTTACATAATATATTTTTCAAAAATATGGTCACACATTTTTATAATTAACTGAATCATACTGATGTTATTAAAAAAATATAACATTCAGCAGTAGAAGTCTACTAAAGTGCGAAGGACATGATCTTCTTCTACCAATGATGGAGCTCACAAATACCACTAATAGTTCTAGGAAATAGATCCATGATTCTTCTTCCATTATGAAGTGGAGATTCTATAATGGAAATTAGGTGATTTTATACCATGTAGAAATTTTAAATGATCCAATATAATTAAAAAACATGAGTCTATTAGAGCTATTATCAAAATGATTTAGTACTTCCATAAGGATTAAAAGTATGATTGATCATACTAGTAGAATCCCATGTTACCATTTAGATTAATTGTGATTCTACTATTAGAATACTATTGAATATAGGAATTAATAAGGCTTCCTCTATCACTCGACTAAAGAGAATAATGTGCAATCATTATGATGAAGTTGTTTATATCAGTTAATGAATCTTTGAAAAATTTAATTCTCTATCATTTCATTATTGAAGGCACTACTATAGATGGAATTATAGAATTTTTATCATCGAATGATATGGGGTTCTAATATAATATGTAAAAATTATAAAATTTCATCTTTTCTATCCTGACACACATTCTCAAATTGTAAAAATCATTACAATAATAATATATCATGTTTAGTAAGCATAGAATGGATCATATTCAATTAGTTAATACAGAAATATAAGAATTTCCAAAATTGTTAGATACCACAAATAACTATCAAATATCGAATTATATAGTTCTTTTGGAGTGGATTTTAATATTCATTTGCAGGTATATGAATGTTCACAATAATAAATTATTGAATGAGATAAAAACATTAAAAACAACTATGTTTATAAGTTTCAAATAAAATTAGTGTATACCAAATCACATGAGGAATCAAGGAGACATGGGTATTCTATTAAGATCTATGGTTTTATATTTTTATTATAAAACATTTAAAATAATATTAAATCAACAAATGATTATTATATAATTTTCATATCCCACTAGAAAAATATCTATTACAATTTTTCATTAATGATTATGAACTATGTCCAAACAATTGGAAACTAATTATACAAATATATATATTGGATACTTCATTTTTATATTTGAGTGGAAAAATAATTATGCTTCAATCATAGAATATTTTACAAACATATGTAAAAAATACAATACATGAGATATTTTACATTATTAATAATAGGAAATGTAATAAAGAAGAAAATATTTAGTTAACCCCCAAAGAGGTGTTTAGTTATCTCTATATATTTTTTGATAGTATATATGGTCATCAAATATATAATATAGAATATGGTTTATGTTATGTAAACCACAAAAAACAACTACATCTAGTTTACTTCGCAATACAGATGATTTTTAAGGGATCTTTATTCCTATAAATTCCATCATCCCATTGCCAAGTGATAAAGATATTACATGAATGAGGTGAGAAAAGAATAGGGTAATCCCCCTCCATGTTATGAGGATCTTGGGTATCCACTCATATCTTATTTGGATTTTCAAAAAACGAGTTCATCTTTATTTTGTCGAGTAATTTGTTTTTTCATGTGATTCACACTCTATACCATCTCCCTCTTTAATATCAGAGGGTAATGAAAATGGAACCTAAATTTTCCCATTAATACATTGAACAATAAATATATCTTCCTCATTATCATCAAATAGGTTAATACTATATTTTTTTGAATATAAAATATTATATTAATATTTATCAATATATATTTTTTGTTAAAAATATGAATAAAATGAGTTCAGCCTAGATATATAAACCATATTTATTTTATCCAATAACACATATTTTTTGTTCGATGCCTCAATAAAATAGCAAATATAATAATCAATGTGTGATAATTATTTACATATACCCCTCATTACTGTATCCACTTCATTTCGAAAATATATATTTAAAAATAAACCTTATATGATTGAGTATATTTTATTATTAGGGATTCTATTAGGTAGTATCTACTATATTAACTTTCGAATTCTCTTCTACATTCATTTTTTACTCTATATACTATAATATAATACCAAATTTGTAGTTATAAAAATCATTATCTTCTATTTCGTCACCATATATTTATTAACTCCATTGTTAATATAGACATTTCTATGTGTACTGTCTATATAATTGATAGAAAAAACAATTGTTTTCAATATTCCCACCCATGTTATTATTTATATTAATTGGCTGGATATAATTTAATCAACAGAATGAAATATATAGACAAATAAAAGAATTTAAAATATTATTAAACACTATGTGACTAATTTTAATTCACCAAAAAATGTGTCAAATGTGCAATATAGAAATAGACTTTTTTAAAGAGTCATAGTTATCATTTATTATTTATCAACATTTAAGAATGTTGTAAAACAGTTTACAAAAATACCATCTTTTAGGGAATCACAAATAATATATCTATTCTTTTGATAAAATTATTATATTATGGGAATTACATGCATTGAATATGAATAAAATAGTTGTGTATGGATTTTGATTTTAATAATTGATAACACAACATGAAATGATGTACATATAAAATCCTAATATTAGGAATAATTTTGTTTTTGTCGATAATTGATTTCCAATTTCATTCCATCATAGTTTCTGGAAAAACAATTTATAACTTATTTCTAATTAGTATATCACTGTTAGTATGGGACCCTCCACTATTCTCATGAAAGTGTTAGATGATCCCACATAATTAATGAATCGTGTTTTTTATTATAAATCTATATAAAATAATATATTAGTGGTTATTAGAGTGTTGAATTCATATTGACGGAATAAGTTCCAATAAACTAGAAATGAGAACCCAAAAAGGGAATATTTAGTCCTAAAAACATGAGAATGAACTTAACAATACTGAATAGGTGAAATAATTAAAGATATAAAGAAATAGTGTATAATAGTATACATTATGAACACGAGATGGGGATACATCAATGGATGATTAAAATTTTACCACATCCTCGTAAAAAAATACGTTTTGTCACTCATCTATGCGGATTTGAAGGTTTATAATTTTTTAGTTATTTTCCTTAGTTTTCAAAATCATCAACACTTTCCTACATTACTATTTTACTATATTTTTATGTCCGGTTTATTTTTATAATTTCTTCTAGAGAAAATCCTCTTATAATAAATATGAAAATGGTTCTCATATAAAAGATTATAAACTCAATATTTTTTAATCTAATATATAATATTGAATATGTTTACCATTTATCAGAATGACTAGTATTACATCCCTTATTTTTAATAAGGTTATATCCATCAAACTAACCCATTCAATATCCATTGGACTGAAAGTAGTTTAGATCCATCCGACATATCATAGTTTAGTTCATCTTACAGAAAAATAGTATTTTCCAACAGATTGTCAAAGGTTTAGGACTTCAGTATTGGAATTATTTCTATCAGAAGAAATTTATTAAATATTTCTAGTAATGAAATCAAAATAGCATTGAATATTATCTTTTTTCAGAGATCTCTATTGAAGATCATCTAAGACAATTTCAAACAACATTTAGAATCAAAGAAATAATATCCATTTGAGGGATGCATAAAATAAGAGGTGATTATTGGAGCTGTTTTCTAATGAATTTGAAATGATACACATATTATGATCACTGTACATGAACTTATTATTATTAAGATTTAAAATATTTCAGATTTTCATCTTCTATAGATTTATAGTGAGTAATTTTAAATTCCTTAGAATAGTTTTTCTTTTGTATCCACTTCATCCGATTTTGGTTTTGATTTAGTGCATCTGGCGATCAATAGACATTTGATACTGACCAACATGATGGCTAGATTTTAGGGGATTGTAAGAAAGTGATGACAGTAATCATCATATCAAGGGGTTTATTTTTTGTGAAATAAATAGATATTCTGACCATAATATAGTTAAATTAACTAGTATGGATGGAAAAATATTTACATTTAGGTTGAAAACCATGGATACATTAACTCATGATTTTATAGATCTCTAATACATAAGGATTCAGAGTATAATATCTTTTATAAATCTAATATGTACTTCTTACATTATTAAAATAATTAATATTACTTTTTTAACAAATTTTATAATATTTTGTGAAATTTTTATTAGAATGTATTCTTTTTTAAATCATTCTAATATATGTTTTATCATACTATATAAGATCATGGTTAATAAACTTTAATTATTAGATAACTTTATTGTCGGATATTTTTTTTATTAAGAAGGTAATGTTATAATGAAAGACCAAAACACAAATTTTATTGAAAAAACAAACAGTTACACAAGTTTGAAATAATTAATTTCGTTTACATCCCAAATATAAAGCCAGAGTAACTCAGGTTGAAGATCATACCTCCAATGAATATCTTGAGAGACACCAATATTATGAATCCCATCAGTGATACTATTTTCATCACAATACATATGAGTGGTGATGAAAGGGATATATTAAAGATAGTTCAGGAAGTCCATCCAGCAAGCAGTGAGCATCCAAGAAAAATTAATGATACCATTCCAAATGGCGGGAACAATAGTAGTGTAGTTTCTCTCATTACAGATGTTGTTCTACTTGTATAGCTGGTAAAAAATAGCATGGATAATTCTCATCATCTCGGCATCTAAATTGGAAGCAAGACCGCAAGAGCCATAGAAGAAACTGAGAATCTGGTCAAGGTGATTTCTGAAGATGTCTCCACAACCCACTGGGCCAAGGTTATATTTAGAGGCAACATCCACATTGAATTTAATCAAGAATGGGGGAGGAGGCTGGAAAAAAATCAAATTTAGATTTAGGGTGAGGGTAATTCCCATCAACCACAATACGTATAAGAATACCAAGGTCACAAGCCGTGTTGTTTCAATGATCCTTTTGAATCAAATCCACCTCCTGAATCGTGATGAGGATTCTCATTTTAATTCATTAAGTATGAATTAGTTGCTACAATAAGGTAAAATCATTTCTACCATACTAGATCACATGAAGAATCTCCGCTACAGCTGCGACAAAAATGATCTTTATTTTTTGGGAGTTAAGTAGGTCCATACACCACTGTAGCTGTGACATTATACAACTAGTTATTAATTTTATTATAGTATGTTTGTTTATAATATTTTAAAAATATAACATGTATTATAAAAATAGTTTAATTATGGACATGATATGAGGATTAAATGATATTAATATCAATAATATAAATCATATAAGTCCAACAATATTTTATGTATCTTATTATTATTATTGGAGAGGAAGGATAAAGTAATTATTATAAATACTAGTGTTGGTTTTTTTTTCATTTATTCTTGTGAATATTAAATTCCAAAGAAAGAATTTACTACCCTTAATAATCAATAAATTTTTTAATATTAATGGAATTATAGATTCATAAATACTCTATTTTGATTTATCACTGATGATATCACATATAATCGTGTTAAGATTCTAATTTCATTTCGAAGACATTAGAAATAAAACATTTTTGTAATTCAATGGTTTTTGAGATAAGATGATCTATAAATCATGATGATTATCAAGAATGTTATTTATTAACAAGTGACTATTCTTCAAATATTCACTAATATTTCATTAATATTGTGAAAATTATATAATCTCTTAGTTAAAATGATCTTCGTGATAGGATTTTAATTGACCAAATTAATAAAATTATTTGGAGAAAATTAGAGTTTATAAAAACTAGTTTGAATGATTATTGATGAATTAAAAATCCCAATATTCATGATTTTATTAGAACACATATTCGGTTTGATGGAAGATAAAACAGAGAAGTTAAGAAGATGAAAAAGAAAAATAGAGGAGTAATGTTTTCATAAACTTATAATGCTACAAATAATATTCAACCTGGTGAGAAAGTCTCAAAATATTTTAAAAAGAATATTTTTATTATTAAATCATATAGTGTTTCATATGGAAAACTTAAAAATGAGTTTGATAACCATGAAATATGTATGAACAAGATAGTTGGGAAGAATGTTTTCTAATATTGATATATGAATAATAAAAAATATATATTTGATAAAAAGGAATCTTATGAAGTGATATATTATGATTGTATTAAATACATACATATCATTTTGTTTTTTCCTAAGTGGGAGAGAGAAGATATAAAGGAAAGAAATTCCAATAGGAATTCCAAGAAGTATTAAAAGTACAAAATCAAGAATATTCTGAAATATTTTAAAACATTTAGTGCTAGTGGTGGTTAGATTTTTTCTGGAAAACCAACTATTGATGGTAAATAATAAGAAAATAATATAATATTACATGTTTATATTCCAATGTGTAAAACAATCCTTATGGATAAAGTATCTTATTATTCTCTTACAAATCTCACATTAAATATGGATGATCATGATTGTGTTATTTATTAAAATAGTTATACATCATTCGATGAAAAATAATCCCTATCAGAAGAGAAAACAATCTAAGGCTTGAAGAGAAATCATTATTTAAAAAGTTGTCAAAAATGGAAAATCTAGAATTTTTTTAAAAAATTATATTTCTCAGGAAAAACATGTAAAAGAAAAATCAATAACATCATAAAATACGACTAAAATATTAAAAATTTCTGAAAATTAATTTTTTTCATTAATCCATCCATTCAAAATATTAAGGAAAAAATAATTTCTCTAAAATAGATTACCAAATGAATTGTATTAATTTAATTCAAATAATACTACAATTGAGGTTAAGAAATGAGTCGTGTAATGTAATTTAGAAATGTCTTATTTGATAAATTGTTTTTCAAAGATAACCATGGGTAAGGATAACACTAATAAAATGTATAATCCAAATAAACCACATACATATACATACAAAATTCATTTTATTAAAAGAAAACATATTTTCCAAATAAATTATTTACTCCATCAATGTACTCCATTTTACAGTAAATGTAAAATGGTGGTCGCAATATTTAAAAATATCCTTTGAAAAAAAGATATTAACTAGGATTTCATAAATATTATTTTTTAAAGCACTTAATATTTTCTAAAAATATACAGTTCATTAAATTTGAATTCTAAAACTTTAACATTATAATAAATTTTATCCCATGAAATTGTGGGTTTCTAAATGAAAATACATTTATTTTTTAGGAAATAAAGAATGTAAAAAAAAATATTTTCTTATTGGATACTTGTTTTTCTATATACATTACTATAAATATTAATTTAATATAAAAGAGTATGAATATTAAAGGTGGTAAATTTCTATTATGAGGTAATGATCAACATGAAACTATCAGAATAGGTAATATTGTTGTTTTGTGAAAATTGTTAATTTCAAATTTTTTATTTTTTTCAGAATTAAGAACAATCTTATTAAAATAAGATAATTGTTTTTTGAGAGTGATCTTCTATACATCATAAATTACCAATATACTATTCATAGTTCAAAATATGGGTTTATTTTTTCTACCAATTATAATTATAATGATTACAAAGTTAACTTATAAGTCCTTTTGATCAATAATATACCCTATGTTTGTGAAATGGACGACCAATCATTAATATGTAAAAAATATTTGGACATAATAATGTTAGGATGTCATCATATGGATCTAATGAAGAACTAGTTAGTGACCTTACTGAATATAAGTTTGATACATAAAATTTCATTGATACTTACCAATTGGGAAATAAATGTTATTAATGTTTTAAATATAGTATCAATGTCTTAACTTGTGGAAATTTATATTTAGGTCACATGGACTTGTTTTATCCTATAAAAAATGTATATATTTTTGGGAAATACTGCATTTATGTTTTACTAGATTATTTCACAAGATATACTAAGGTATATTTACTAGTAAACAAGTATTAAGCCTTTTTTATTTTAAAAATTTGGATTGCCATGTTAAAATAATATATATCACACCATGATAACTATATATTGTTTTCATGGTGGAGAATTTTTTAATTCTAACTTGATATTAATTTTAGTAGAAAATGTATTATACAAATATTTTAATAACCTAACAATCCACATCAAAATGGTGTTGTTGAAAAAAGAAATATAATTCATTAAGAGATTACTAGAACCATGATGACTAAATACTCAGTTTGTGGAATTAATTAATACTACCTATTATACAAAAAATATGGTTATAATAAGACCTTTAATTTATTAAACTCTTTAAGAGTTGTGGACTAGAAGTAAACAAAAAATTTGTTATATCAAAATATTTGGGTAAAATGTATTAATTTTAAAAAATACAGATAAATAACATCAATTTTTACTAAAATATAATTAATGAATATTTTTATTCAATACTATAACTAGTAATCCATATTGATTATATAATAAATAATGTATGTACTCTTAAGGAAACAATACCTATTAAATTTGATGAAACTAATCATTTTAAAAAAAAACCTATACATGCATTATTGGTTTTTATTTATAAAACTTATTTTCAACCTATATTTGGATGTATCTTTTATGATAGTAAAACTAAACAATCCATTTTTAATGTTATACTTTAAAATAAATTTCAACATTTTGTTGAAGGGTAGTTTTTTTAAATCCAAAATTTTTTAGTTTCTTTAGGAATAATGCTAGCGATAACAAAATTTAAGAATTAGATCAACCTGTTTTAAATATAAGTTCTTTGAGAAATTAAATTGAACATTTTTATTGTTTATATAAGTTTGAACATCAAAATCCTAAAGGGTCTTTAGTTGATTAAGACTAGATAAATCCAATGAAAAATGATATTAATTAATATTTTGGGAATCAATTTTTTACTTTCTATGAATAACCTAAAGATACTTCTATAATAGGAATCAAATGGATTTTCCAGAAAAAAATATTATGAAATTAGAATAATAATTATTAATAAGGCTATACATGTTATAATATTTTACGAATAATAAGAGGGCATAGTTTTTGAATAAACATATACTCTAATATATATACTTGAATCTATTCATATACATCAAAAATATGTAGCATTCATAAATTTAAATTTACTCTAAATTGATGTGAAGTGTGAATTTGTTACTAGAAATGTTTAGAATGATGTTTAAGTAGAACAACCACCAGGTATTAATGATAGAAATAATACAAAACATGTTTTTACATTCACTAAGTCACTTTTCTAACATAAAAAATCTCATAGTGCCTTGTATGATAGGTTAATTGGACCTTTTTTTATAGAACACAATTTTTAAGGACATTTTCAATCTAATAATTCTTATAAAATTTGTTTCTAAAATCATCATCATTTATCAAATTCATGTTGATTACATTACATCTGGTTCAAATCAGAATTATTTAATAGATTACTTTGTGTATCTTATAAATACTGAGTGTGAAATGAGCATGATAAGAGAACATAACTTTTTTTATGTTTTAAAATTTAAAAAAATAGAAGCAAACTATATATGATAACATACTTATATAAAATATCTTCATTAGAAAATAATATATAAAATTACTTACAGTATTAGTACTCCTTTCAAAACATCAAATACTTTATCTATTCATTAATCTAGGAAACCGGTTAATCAAAAGATATTTATTGGAATTATTGGATGTGTACATTAATTAAAAGATAATTTCCCAAATTTAATTATATATTTATCATTATGATAGATATTATCTACAATATCCAACACAATTCCTTCTAACAATTATTATAATGAATTTTTCATTATAATAAGTAAACTATATATTTAAATTTAATATACTTCTCTAAAAATGTTTTTTTGTTATTTTTTTGATTTATGACATTGGTGGTTGTAAAATGGATATAAAAATTGCATCATGAACTTTTCATTTATTTGGAGAATCATTAGTTTTCTTATCTTATATGAAACACCACTTAGTATAACATTCCAAGTATGACACTAAATATGTGGCAGCTGGAAGTTTTTGTGCTCAAGTGATATGGAAGAAACATACACTCAGATACTATGATATTATTTTTAATGAAACTGAAATATTATGTGATAACACAAGGTCCATTTATTTAGATTGAATATCGAAAATTTACACATGATAAAATCACATAAATATAAGACACCATTTATTTTTGGGCAACATAAAAATGGAGATATCATATTATAAATCATCAAAATGATGGAATGACATGATTATATTTTATTAAAACCCTTTGTTAAAATAAATATTAATTTATACTACATAAGATACTAATGATCCATAATAAATAATCATCAATAACTACCTAATGTTTACCAATATGCAAGCATTATGAACACCTTTTCAATGGGAGAGTACCTATTTTAATATTTTCTTAATAATTTTTTTATAAATTTTTTTTCTAAAAGATACTTTTTTGTTATATTTTTATAAATATGAATAAAATGTTTTACAATATGCTTTAGAATTATAATTTTTTATAACAATTTATTTTGGAAAATAAATTTTTTAATAGATTTTTTTATATTAAATTTTATTTTTATTAATCATGCATAAAAGTTTACTAGATAAAACATTCATAAAATGTTTTAAACTGAGTGGAATTCTGATTATATATATATTTTTAAAATTATCCATTATTTACTTTTAATATGGGTTTTTACATATTATTTACTATTATAAACTTTCAATTTTTTACTAATTTTAAAATATTATGTAATCAGAAAACACTTTAGTTTGGTGAAATTTTTTAATAAAAAACATTAAGAGTTAGTAATATATTTTTTAAATCCATCGAGGGTCATTTTAAAACATCAAATCAAAAGAGAGTCTTAAATTTGAACTATTAGATTTATTGAATATGGATGGTTAATCCACAAGCCAATATTTATAAGAGTGGGTCACCATATACCACATCGATTTCAATATTGTTTCCCTCGACCTGTTTCTCTCCATTTATTAAATACTCTGAAATTTTTGGCATTCATATGATTCTAGACATCAGTTTTAGTATTATGGAATGAGCTAAATATTTCATGAAGTGAGAATTTTTATGGAATGGTTGATCTAAAATTCATGGTTTGAAATATATGATTTTCTTTCGAAAAGTTTTGTTAAATTTCAAGAATGGGAAAAAATTTCTAAGGAAAAATATTCCATTAATTTTAATTATATGAAAAAAAATATAGAAAATTATATCATACGATATAATTAATTGTGTATGATGATTCAGAAGTTATTGTTTTTAAAAATTTTGCCGAATGTTTTAAACTAACGATTTATCCACAGGGTGAATTGGTTGATGTAACCTTTGAAGAAGATGCATACATTACAAAACATAATCTTCTAAAGAATATTAGATTTTTTGAAAAGTTGAAAATCTTTATCATAATTTCTCTCATATTATATGATGTTTAGACAAGTGATGATCTTGGTCCCAGATTGGAGAGTATTGAATTGTTTGAAGCTATTCAATTTGAAACAGAGAAAAGGAGATAGGTATAGACTTAATGTACCTGAAATCTACATTTTGGACTTCCTTATAAATATAAGGACAAAAAAGCTGGTAATGATTTTCATTCTATCAATTGATCCATGTAAAATACATCCATGAAATCAAGAATCCTTATGTTCCCAAAATTCATAAATAAGATTTTATTTAAGTGTATGTAAGTATTTCAAGAAATGTATCAACCTTATTCCAGTATTTTAAGGTTTCATTAATTAGAGAAGAAGGGGTGGAATTAATTTACCTATTCCTCAATTTGATGTTTAATAAATTTCTGGACAATTTAGAAAGAGTGATTCTAATGAATAAATAGATAAATAGAAATAAATAGTTTATGAGAGATGGAAAGGAGAATATTATCCTACCGATATTTAAAATAAACTAAATGAAATTTATAAATAGGATTTCATGAAATTGATGGCTTTTACAACATAGAAAAATCCACTGAATCATTCTTTTGTACATTATAAAGATGAGGTATTAGATTTGAATATTAAAATATATTTAGAAATAAATAGGTGAAGAAAAAGTTAAATAATGATAAAAGAATTTATGATGTCATGGTAATGTAAAAGTATATTATATTTTTAGAACAAGCATCAACCAATCAACCTTTTTCAATATCCCCATAACCTGTAATTCATCATGTTTTAATTTTGAGGACACTTTTATCTATAGATTTAGAGTTTTTTTAAATTATGATTGTTCTAGTTTCTATATAAAAGGGAAAGGGTGAATATAGTAATGTTGAAACTCAAGTATAAATTTCATTTCATAAATTTGTTCCAAAATTAATTAACAATTATATTTAAAAAATTTTCTACAAAACAATTAAAGAACTAGAAAGGTTGTTTTAGTAATGGTGATATATTTAGAGATGGATTTAGAAGCAGGATAATATTATATAGAAGAATAACAAGGGGATAAAATAAATGGGATAATAATTATCTTCAAAGCCATTATAATCCTCTAAATCAATATAAACCTAATCTGATAAAATGTATTATATTATATTTCTCTGAATGAATCCCCATCATCATATGAGAATGAAAATTCACAACATTTACATAAAAATAGATGAAATGGAATTTAACATTAGTTATATTGATTTGAAATTTTTTAAAAGATAAATATATTTAATGAAAATAAAAAAAAATTGGACTCTGTTGAAAAATATTTCATAAGCTTCATCAAATTCATCAAAAACACCAGTCACTAATGATCATAATAGGACTGAATATTCTATTCAAAATAAGAAAAATATAATGAATACAACTCCATAACTTCCAAACAATTATCCATCATGGAAGAATATCTAGAATAGTTTAAATGAGAAATTAGAGTGAATAGAGTAGACAACTGAATATGCTGTTTAGAATAAATACAAGTTAAATTGGTTCAATGATAAATATAAGGTGAATAAAAGGATATTAAATCATATTTTAATTAATTCAGGATTTGTAGATAGTGACTTGAAAAAAGATGATAATTTATTTTTTGATGGTATGAATGTATATTTTTAAATAGTAGTTTCCTTTGAAGATTTGTCATCAGATGTTACTAATAGGTTAATATTTGTCGAAATGTGGGATGATCAATTAGATTATATGAACCATAAAATATCTTTACTCAATGGAGGGATTCAAAATATAAATGATGAGAATTCAAGAATATAATCTTTCAAAGAATACTTTCATAGGATAAAGACTGAAAAAAGATAATAATTCATAAAGAAGAGGTTGTTTTATTGAAACAATACAACATTAGGTTACAGTCATAGAATATTAAATATCAATGATAAAGTCCATATGTGAAGATACAAGGAATAATGAGAGTGATTTGTAAAAGTTAAAATCTATTTTTAAGAATCTTTACAAGAAATAATGATCTTTTTCTTTTAAAACACTTGAGGTAATTATACCAAAAAAATGTTTTGAATGATATCGAGTTTGAATTATTTATTCCCCAAAAATATTTATTTGAATGTTTTCTATTTATACATGTATGAATGTTCATTTTTTCATCTTTTATGAATATTTATTCAGACTTAATTTTTCTATATTTTATTTTATACCGATTAAGGAAAATTGTTACATTACCCATTCCATTTTGAAAATCCATATGTAGAAGAATCTTCTTAATGATAATAAACTATCCAAAAGGGGACAATCTATTTGAGGATAATGGGTTTTAGAGAGCATGAAAATTAATAATATTTCTCATCATTTGAATAGTTTGACCAACATAAGTTATCTATAATGTGAGAGTTAAGATATTACATGGGGAGATATTTATTGTGAATGTTTTTTTTAAATCTCCTAAATTACCAAATCATTGTACATTTTTCATAAATAATACATTTTAATTTTAATCGTTTTCCTATGATTTAAAAAAACTAGGATGTTGTGGAATAAAATGTTTATCCATTCTACTAAACCTTTCCTCATTTTTATAAAAAAATACATTCTTAAGACACTAATTTACTTACTCTACATGTCTACATAATTTGACATTATTATTGTATAAAACACCTTTTTCAAGTGATCATAAAAGCATTGATTAAATTAGTAAAAATAAAAACTATATTATTAAATTTGATACATTAAACTTACTAAGATTCTAGTCGATCTAACATACTAGAGTTCATCCAATCTTTTTTGCTAATGTTATATCCATCAGTCCAACTGATGTCATGTCAATTAAAATAATACAAGTTCAAATTCATTAGACTAACAATATTTCATATCAGTAGACTGAGACATAGTATAGTCCATTGGACTATCAAATGTTATTTATCAATTTAATATAATTATTTATATTTGTTTGATTTTATTATAGAGTGGTGATAGTTATATAAAAATGAAATCATTTGGAGACATTTTTCTAATGTGTACAATGAAGGTCATCTGAGGAAATTGAAACCAACTCTGAGAATCACAAAAATTGAACCACATCATGGATTCATATAAATATGTTTTTTATTCAATGTGGTCAAAGAAGAAGAATATGAAAATCTATATGTATGAAGATCTCCCTCATTGAACATATCATTATTCCATTTTGTTATATTTGGTAGAGTTTTATTATAAGGATTCAGGTGATTAATTGTAAAATACATAGAACTGACTTTCTATTATATTATCTTATTTCTAAAAGGGTTAGATAGTGTGATTCTAAGTAAAAGAATATAGGTAATAATGATCCGGTGGAATGGGGGCTTCATGTGGATTATACGATAGAGTTGACATCGATCATCATATTGATGTATTTTTTTATTAATAAATACAAATCTATGGTTGAGGTCGATGTTGACAAGCTCATCAGGGCCAACTTCGTTAAGGATGTCCAGTACCCCAAGTGGATTGCCAACATTGTACCAGTCAAGAAGAAGAACGGACATATCATAGTCTATATCAACTTCTGATATCTCAATCGTCATTGTTCGAAGGATTATTTTCCCCTTCCAGTGACAGAATTGATGATCGACACTATGGTGGGGTTCCAAGTACTCTCCTTCATGGATGATTACTCTAAATATAATCAGATCCGAATGGCCCCCGAAGATGAGGATTCAATGGCTTTCGAGGTGCCCCAAGGTACTTTCTGTTTACAGGTTATGCCCTTCGGACTGAAGAATTCAGGTGACACCTATCAGTGGGCCATGCATCGCATATTCAAGCCAATCCTCAAGACATTGGTGGAGTGCTATGTGGATGATCTGGTAGTCAAATCTCACCAACCCTAGGACCATCTCAAGGACCTTGAGAAAGTTCTCAGCTTCCTGCAATCCCGCTATTTGAAGATGAACCCATTGAAGTGTGCCTTTGGGGTTACCTCTGTGAAGTTCCATGGATTTGTTTTCAGATTCCAAGGCATCGAGATCGACCAATAGAAGATCAAGGCCATCGGCCAAATGCCTTCCCGAGTAATATTCAAGAGCATCAAGGTCTCCTAGGCCACTTTTCCTACATACACTGATTCATTGAGAATCTGGCTAAAAAATATAAGCCATTATCTCTACTCATGAATAAGGACACCTCTTATGAGTGGGGCGAGGAGCGCCGGACCTCCTTTGAGGAACTTAAGTAGTATTTGCTCCAGCCTCCAGTCATGATGCCACCCATCTCTAGAAATCATCTGGTCCTCTATGTCACCACCCTGGAATGGTCCCTCAGCACCCTTATCACCCAAGAGAAAAATGAGGGTGCAGATAACTGCCTCTACTACCTCATCTGCATGATCCTTAATACAAATACCACATACACCCCCATCGAGAAGAGATGCCTTTGTTCTCATGTTTCCATACAGAAATTGCGACATTACCTGTAGCACCATGAGGTATAGCTAGCACCTCAAGTAGAACCGTTGAAGTACATAGTAATTTGTTCCATGTTGGCTGGCCGACTGGCGTGGTGGGAAGTAATTCTCCAGCCATTTGACATCAGGTTCGTAATTTAGAAGGCTATTAAGGGGTAGGAGTTGGCCGATTTCCTTTCTTCCCATCCAACCTCCATGGACCAATCCCATGATTTGGATTTTCTTGATGAGGCAATCCTCTCAGTCGATCAAGATGTCCCATGTTGTAAGATGCACTTTGATGGGGCCTCTTGGAGCCCCATAGGTATGAGGCTCAATGATCCCCGACTCAACAGAGTGGGCCTGGGTATCATTTTTACTACCTCGGCGCAAGCCATTATACGGTATTTATTCTTGATATCGGAAGGTTGCACCAATAATGAGGTGGAGTATCCAGCCCTCATTAATGGTCTCGAGCTAGCCCTTGAGATCGACATTCCCCATTTGCATGTGAAAGGGGACTCGAAGATAGATATCAAGCAGGTCAATGACGACTACGTTGTCAAGAAGCCAGAGCTCGTACCATTATTAGAACTCACTCTCCAGCTAATGGCTCAATTACCTTCTCAGACAGAGGTTATGCATGTCCCTTGGTCTCAAAATGTTCAAGCGGATACATTGGCCAGCTTAGTTGCATCACTTGCAGAGACCGAATAGGACGATCTGATTATCCACATGGAGCATCAAAGATTCATAGCTTTATTACCCAATATGGTGATGACGACCCACAAGTAATCCATCTTACCATCGACGCCTCTGCGTCAAGGCCCCTGGGTAGTCCTGATGCAGTGATCGAAATGGTTACTGATTGGAGGACACCCTTGGTTCAATACCTCCAACACGGTAACCTCCCGTCAGACCGGGCCAAGCATGAAAAAATCCAATGCCATGGGCTACAATTTCCCCTCCAAAGTGTTTCTAGTATTGAGAAGATCCTCTATAATTGTTGTTTTGATTGTGTTCACCTCCATTGCATTCAAGTGGTTGAGATTCCACATGTCATGCAAGAGGTTCATGCCAGTTCCTGGGGTTCCCATCAGGCTGGGCCAAAACAGTCTCACCATATCTGGATATTTGGGTATATTTTGCCTTCCATGATACACGACTGCATCGAGTTCTCCAATAGGTACCATGCATACCAATTTCATGCTAACTATTTTTCATTAGACACTAGATCCTCTCCACACTACCAAGTACTATTGACCCTTTTCAATCTGGGGATTAGATGTCGTAGGACCATACCCACTGGCAATGGCTCTCCAATGCCGAATCATTCTGACCGCCACAAAGTTCATTTCCAAGTGGGTAGAGGAAACTCAACTCAAGGATGTCAAAGTCCGTTCTATTGTTGACTTCATGAGTTCCAATATCATCCATCGGTTTGGAGTACCACTTTTTGTCCTCACCTATAACAACACCAACTTCCGAGAAGCCGAGTTGAAATTTTTTTACACCAAGTACAACATCCACTCTAACCATACCTTCCGTTATTACGCGCCAGAATACGGACATATAGAGGTGTTCATTAAAACCCTATCTAACATCCTTTAGAAAAGGGCTGGTCAAAACAAGAAGAGTTGGCTGGATAAGATCCCCAACACCCTCTGAGATTACCGGACGAAGACATGTAATTCAACCCAAGTGCCCCCATATTCCCTTGTGTACGGAACTGAGGTTGTCCTACCCATCGACAATTAGTTTCCCTCAATGCGCACAGAGGTATATGACAATCATGTTCCAGATAACGTAGTTTAAATCTTTCTAGTTGAATTGGAAGCACATGATGAGATTAGGATTTGTTCCCTGCACAATCCCGAAATGTAGTAGAGGAGGATGGATCGAGCCTTCAACATGATGTTTTTCCTTTTCTCTTTCCTGCAAGGCAACTTGGTACTAGCCCTCGGAGTGCCATTGATCCCTGGCAGGAAACCACCCAAGTTGGAGCTCAAATGGGAAGGACCATTGATTGTTCATAAGTTTTATCCCAATAGATCATACTCCCTAGTTACCATGGATAGTGAGCATATAACTCCTCTCACTAATGCCAGGTTCCTTAAACAACACTTTTCCTGACCATTACGGGTCCTCCATGACCTTAAACTATATTACGGTCCTACATGACCTCAAACTGTTAGTCCCGCATGACCCTAAACTGCACGCTCATCCCCCATGACGCTAAACTGTATGTCGTCCCGCATGATGCTAAACTCTATGTCCTCCCGCATGATGCTAAACCGTATATCATCCCGCATGACGGTAAACTATATGTCATCCCACAAGACGTTAAACTGTATCTTCAACAACTATGTGTTGATTGATTCCCATCCTTATGGGATACGTAGGACCTCCTGAAAATTTAGATTTTGGGTCTAACCCTATCTCTTAGAGATCTCCCGATCTCCCGGTCACCTAGGCCCCTTGGCCTATTTCTCTCCCTGTGGGGGATATATAGGTGTGGTACAGAGTTATGCCCTCATTCACGTTGGGTTTCTGGCATCATGCCCCTCTTCTCCTAGAAATCGTCCATCTCATGTCCGCTCTCAAGAAGATCCCCTCGACCCTTTGCAGTAGTCCATGGATATGTCTAATAGTACTCTGGTCTAGGACCTGGAGTGTCAGATTCAACTGGGGAAATTTTCCATCCACTTTTCATGCTTTGTGTTCCCCTTCCTTTGGGCCCCCGTTATCTTTTTCACTAGAAGGGACCCCCCAAAACATTAATGGATACTATGCCTAAGGGATCTCCTACCATTACGGGTCAACCCCCCCAAGAGTTTTAGACAAAACAATGTTAAAAATCCCACGTTGTGAACATGGTCAGTGGTCGATGCTCATTTGTTTGTCCCCATTTAAGGCTAACGTGACAGGATGCTGTGTTGCGAACATGGTCAGTAGTAATCCTCCTTCATCACACCAGCCCCTTAAGGCCTTGAATGTTGGTTGCATGATTCACATTATGTTCCACGCCATCATGTCAAGGTTTGATGTTGACACTCTTGGAACTTTCCCTCAATGAACCTCCACATGTCAAGGGGGATAAAGGTGAAATATGGCATCCCTCGGGGATCCCATGATTCGGGCGCTAAGACTATAAGCTTGGATCTTCTCCAGGAACTACGTGCATCTTGGTCCTCATCATCATGGGAAACGTGGGATCACCTGGAAATTGCATTTCCGGGTCCATCTTAGCTGGAAGCTAGCTCCTCCATCCCCTTATCCTCTGACCCCTAGTGGCCTCTTGGCCTGAGGCTCCTCTCCTGGAATCGCGCGCGGTGATGATTCAGAATTATGTCCTCATTCATGTCTGGTATGCATTGTCGTGTCGTACACATTCCTTCATGTCCAAGACATATTTATTTAAAATGTTCTGTTTGGTCCCACCACATGACCCTACACTGTGATAATATCTTCTCTGCCACACGATAAAAAACGACACTACATTGTGATGACCTCGCCACAGGGGGCGTCACGTTGGGTATCAGTCATCCACCAAACCATTTGTTAATGAATGTATATGGTTTTATTCTTTTGATGATGCTGATAATTTATACCCTAGGCTTGTAGCTTCACAAAAAACCCCATTCACCTTAATGGACAAACAAGATACATCAAATACCGCTTATTTTGGTGCGAGGGCTAGACCCGCATGCCCTTTTCATCATTTGCACTTGTACCTTACAATGCTACCACCCAGAACTATGTGTGGCATGATTCCCATATTTATGGGATACGTAGGAATTCCTGGTCACTTCCCCATGGGCCCAGCCAACCGTTCGTGTTCGGTCCATTGACCTAAACACTTCCTCAAGGAACACATGGTAATCTGGACTCATGTCCTCATTCCTGTCGGGTTTCATAAACACCGTACCATGTGTCCCCTAAATTCCTTACAGATCCCTGGTTCGAGTTCTATGAACATAAAATATGACCCATTCTAGAACTATGTGTGTCTTGATTCCAATCCTTTGGGATACATAAGAAGGCCCGAACATTTCATCTCGGGTCCAGCCATGGGAATCACAAATCCCCTCCTTTCCCCCACTGTTGGATCCTTGGACTGACCCATCGGGGAGTTTTATAACTCAAAATTTTCCCTAAACATGTTCAGGATGCCCCATAATGACATTGGGAAGTGAAAGTTCCCTCACTAGAGAGGTCCTGTCTAAAAGTAGGGATGATCCATGATCAGATTAATGCGCCTGCCTAATGTGCTTTCACCACGGTGGTGTAATTTTGGAAGGGTTGGATTCTGTTTGAACCAACCACCACTTCACTTTACATGCTTTGCGTGACCCTTTATTCAGACCCTCATCCTCTTTCACATTTTAAGGACCCCCTAATAGTATGGATGCTTTAAATATGGTCCGCCTGCTATCCTGTGCTAATGTCCCAGAAGACTGATCACATTTGAAGGGACCCACTAATAGTATGGATGCTTGAACTATGATCCACATATTCTTCTGTGCCATCATGACATAAGACTAATGGATGATATTTGAGTTAGGTCCCATGTTGTGGACATGGTTATTGGTCGACCCTAATTTTTTGTCCCCATTTCTGTCCAATGCATTAGGGATGTTGTGTTTCGAACATGGTCAGCAGTTGTCTTTTATTGGCAATCCCCTCCCATAGTGTTCCAAATATGGGTAACATGATTCACATTTTTCATTCCCCTATGTTCTAATTGATTATAATTCCCCTGGTATTGCCCCGCTCGTGCGCTAGAGCACATTAAGAAGATGATACATCGATCGGACTGAGGTCCTCTTCCTTTGGTTGGGCCTCCCTTTTCTCCTCGGAAATCTGTATTCAAATTTCCAATTCACGAAGCTTGGTTGATGCTCCCATGATCATACAATGTGATAGTAGGAGACTCCCTTGTGTCTCACATAGGGTTTGGCCCACTTGAGCTTAGGCATGGATTGTTATTTATTTCGAGATTATGGTTGATCATGTTAACCCAAAGGGACATGTAAATAAATTTTTCCATACATTATAAAAAACAGACAGTAGTACGGTGTGATAAGTTTATGGGTTCTACCAAAACAGGGCCCTAAAGTGTCAGCTACCTAGATAGATCTCTCCAATGCCTCCACCTTTTGGATGGTGGACTACAGGACTGCCTCCCACCCCCTGAGGACTCTTTCTTCATCAGCAGCTGCGGAGCACAGTTCGCTGACTCTAGCTTGTGCCTGCACCTATTTGGTATAGAGCTCATCCATTTGGTGACTCAATTACAGTAGTTGTTCTTTGGTATCTTCTAACTGGTCCCTCAACTACCACACGAGCTCAGAACAATTTTTTATGAATACCTCTTATTTATTTTCTTGTTCCTAGAGGTGTTAAACCTCCTACTCTGCCACAAAAAATGCTCAGGTACTCCCTGACTCGTCCCGACACAGGTTGACATCGGAGCGCCGGCTGTTCTCACGCATCTTCTCGGCCATTTCATCACATACTGTCAGGTGAAGGCATTGATAATATGCCCCTCTAGCACACAAGAAAGAGAACCAGGTGTGGAGTGACCCCATCTTCTTTATCCATTCCTCCTGATGCTGACTGAGAAAATGCCAGATGCACTTCTATCCCTTGCGTCACGTCAGTCGGATCTCCTTGGCCACTTTGGAATCTAAATCATCGATTTCTTCAGGTTCAGCGGGACGATAGTCTAAGCCCAGGTTCCACACCCACGTGAAAAACAAATTCCTTTCCTTCTCGAGTTTTTCGCGCCACTTCAAATTTTTGTGCGCATAAACCCCACAGAGCCCTGCTTTTCGGCGTTTCCCTCAGAATCTGACCATTGCGACCCCTCGCCACTCCAATTTCGAGGGGGGGGGGAATTTGTAGATGATGAAAAGTGCTCAAGTGTTGAATAAGGTTTCAAAATGACAAAGTGAAGTCATATTCGGACCCGGGGACCCTGTCTGGGGAGGCCGGAGGGGCCGCATGAAATACATTCATAGGCGTATGAAAAAAAATGTGGCATATGTAGAATGTTCCAGGTTTTGCGAAGAGGCCCCAGCGCAGGAACGAAATAATTCCGCACCCACGCCTCATGTTGTTGGAATTTCAGGCCACCGAACACAAACGCGCAATTATTTTTCACCAACCTAGTTTCTGCGCCACAAGATACCTATAAATAAGAGGCTCCCCCTTCCATTTCAGGGATGAAGAATCTGAATCGACACATGAACATGAAATTCATCTTTTGCATGATCAATATAGCCTTCAGGTACGGTTCTTTTCACACCATGTTTCCCCGGTGTCTACCTTCGCGTGAGATACTCATGGTTTAGTCTAAATTCTAATCTCTCTGGGGTCCACCCCTTGCGCGCAATCCCTTCCCTTGCGCGCAGGCCGACCAATTGCACGCAATCCCTTCAAATTTCGTGCATGCCTGTCATTGCGTGCCACCTCTCCCACTTTCTGACATTTCCTTCCCTTGTGTGCCATTCTTCTAGTTGCATGCAAAACATCGACCCCAATTACGCGCAAGCATCACCGATTTCATGCCAGCTCGGTGTTTTTCGCACAGGGCTATTATTTTGCGTTCAAGCCTCAATGTTTTCATGAAATTCCCCGGGACCCCTCACTTCAGTGCTCCCTAGACACCTACATGCATGTGAGCCTGATGTTCTTCTTATGGATGCCATTTGTGGGGGTCTCTCACGCCTCGGGAATCCACATCATGCACTATTTTCCTGTGAAACCTTCTACGCTCGTACGAAGTAACTTCAAAGTCCCTTGGATGATACCAACTATTGCATTGATTTGCCTCCTCCGTCTTCACATTAGAATTCTAATAGCTATTTCTTCTTTGCATAACCACGATAACGTGGACCCCTCGATGGTTCGCTCCACGACGCCCCTTTGCTACGGTGTTGTCGATGGCTTCCCTACCAGAAGTAGCAGAGGGTACCGGTTATGTAAGTCCTAGGGGTGCATAGAAAAACCACCTCATCCTGGATGTAGGACATTAAACTTCCAAACAACATCATCCTCTACACATGACGTTAAACTGTGACCTCACCCCAAGCCTCGCATGCAGGGTCCCCCCTCCTTGGACATTCTCCAAGCCCACTCATCTCCATGAGGATGGGATCACCTCTCATAGGTGATGATATCCTCCTTATCGGAGTGGCATTTTTCCATGGGGAAGGGCATCCACCTTGGTGTAAGCCCTTAGGTTTCTTTCCAGGAGGCAGCATCCCTGCTCCTCCTTTCATCTTAGGTCCCCAAGGCCAGCGGAGGGAGTTATAAGGAATGGGGATCCTATTTTCTTCGGTCCCAAATACATCTCTCAATGTGCTTTCTCACCCTCGGGCCTCCATCCTGGAGTATGTCCCAACTTCTTCGGCTGCTAACCACACATAAGCCCCACTCCATATCCCACAGATACACCTTTCGCGACATGATCGTCAGGCTTGTGACATCTCTTGTTTCTCCGACCTAGCATGTCTCACGTGAGCATCGATCAAGCACAGACCATGGACCATACCTTGGGTTGACTCAAAGTGTAATTTTCAACCCATCCTGAACTACGGGGACTTTGATCCATGCTAAGGCATGGTTGGTAGGAAGCCTCCATGAGGTTCAATCCCAAACACCATGGGCCGCCTCAGAGTGTAATCCACAATCCATCCCAAACTACGGGGACTTTGATCCATGTCAAGGCATGGTACGTAAGAATCTTCAATGAGGTTCATGCCCCAACACCTTAGACCTCCTTAGAGTGTAATCCACAACTCATCCCGAACTACAGGTACATTGATCCACGTCATGGAATGGTAAGTAGGAAGCCTCCATGAGGTTCAAGCCCCAACACCATGGGATGCCTCAAAGTGTAAGCCCCAACCCATACCGAACTACGGGGACTTTGATCGATGACAAGGAATGGTACGTAGGAAGCCTCCACAAAGTTCAAGACCACCACCAGGTTGTTCCGACCATCATCATGTCAGATCTCCCCCATCCCGCATGACGTTAAACTGTATTCGCCAACCGAACTACATGGAATTTGATTCCCTGACATGGGGATACATAAGAAGCCTTCATGAGGTTAGATTCCATCACTCATGTCTCATCCTGACCTATCGCTCGAGCCTATGTGTCTGGGGAAGCTCATGCCTTAACAAGCAGGTTCCATTTCCTCTGGGTCCCATCCATGGATCCATGCTCATGGGTTGTCTCCTCGGGTGTCCCATAGTTTCATCAAACTATACGGACTTTGATTCCCGACCACGGGGATACGTAGGAAGTCTCTTCGAGGCTCAAGCCCAAAACCATCATCCAGCCTGATTCTTACCCAGGCCGTCACATCCCGGTGGATTCATGCCACCCCATTCCTCATTCTATTTGATGGCATTCAAAAATCTGACCATGTTCTGGCCCTAGTATTAGTGTTCCCTCAAGAGGGTTCCTCAATCTGATCCACTCTAATTAGTGTTCTAATCAGTCCAATCCATCTTCGCTGGTCATTAAACTTGTTGCATACCCTATGTTAAATATGGTAATCTGAGGAAAACCTCAGATACATGCCTATGGAATATGATTCTCTGCATTCGATGTTGGATACCTCGGGCTTACCCGCCCTTGAGAAGACCAATAATAGGGTACATAAGATAGATATACCAATTCGCCGGCGTCAAGACATGCTAGTGATGCCCAACGTGACTAATCCCCTAACCTAAGGATGCAGCCCTGATCGGACCCCTTGGAACATCCTAACAAAAGCAGCATAATTAACTGGTGTCCATGAAGATTTGGCACCCAGGTGAGTTTCACGAACAACATCTTAAGTATATAAGGGTGACCCAGACTAGGTGACAAGCTCCGAGGAGGAATCCATGGAAGGAAGAACTGACATCCCATCATCCTGTTTTGATCAAGGATCTGGTGACCCTGAATAATGAGTGGATGATGCCCACCTTTTGAAAGAAGTAATGTGGGGCGACAGCTGCACGTCCTCTACATGATAGATGCACGCGGCCCGATGAAAGCGTCGGAAACAAGGCACATACGTCCACTGGGACATGTATCGAACTACATGCCTAGTGAATTGAGAATAATTGGGATAAAAAAATATCTCGCATGTCCTCTTAATTCCCCTATCTAGAATGAGATACTTTCTTCAAGGCCAAAGAACAAGAAATCGAGAAATATCTACTAAAGACATTCTCTTCAATGTAGTATCACCTCGAGAACGAGTGGTGTCGATCGAAGGAAATCAGATCATGTATGGATCACTATTAGAGGGATTCTAGATCTGATCCTTGGTAGAGGAATGAAATAATCAGAAAGGGTCAATCAAGATGATCATCATCATCAACAAAGAAAGTACTGAAGATCTAGGTATTATTTTCATTATTAAATTAATTAAATTAATTATAAACATGATGCGAAAGATCCTCTCCAATGGTTTAGGGTTTAATGAAACATAATTTACATGAATTGTTATTACATCAGAATTGAATCATACTTATTACAACATATAACAAAACCATTACAGTACCGTATATGTATAGTGTCTTTAGAAATTGGGAAACATAAACAATTGGTTCATAAATCATCTACATTGTCTCCCACATATTTCATAATATCTAATGTCTCGTTTGGAATATCTTACTCAATAACCTTCATCCTGACCTGGGGAAAAGAAAACATACAAAAGGGTGAGCTGAAATGGTTAGTAAGGGTAATCAAAGGATAATCAATCGTATCATATTCATAAGAACATAACATTTTGAAAATATTATCCTGCAAAAGAGATCATAATATCATAACATGGGATAAATCAATGTAACGAAATGTAATCCCAATAACCATAACATTACACATGATACTTTTTGGAATACACACATAATCATTAAAAATCATTTCATATTAGTCAAGACTCATTTCCAAGACCATCATAGCGGGCATAGTCCATTACTGAACTGAGTTCACTCTTTATTCCATTCATGTATCACTGAACTGGATTAACATTCCTTTATAGGCATGTCTATCTCATGAGATATAAATATTTACCCAATGAATTGCAGGGATATATAGGTACCACCCATCTAATTTTTAAATCATTCTTACGTGTTCAAAAAAACAATCATAAATCATTCATCATAACCCAAAGAATAAAATGAGTTTCATAAACATCATCCCTTCATAATATAATCAATATAAAACAAATGGATGTCATTTCTTCATAACAAAAATCAAACCATGTAAATAATGGAGACATTATACTTGAAACATAAACATACTAAATAATTTCATCTTAGATAAAAAGAGTTTTGATAAAACCCTTGAAATGAATTCGTGAGGAAAATATCATTTCTTCTTAAAAATCATTTTCTTTTCTCAAAATTCCATGAAATTTTAAAAGAAAAGGACTTTGTTTAAAATAATAACTACATATTGTAGAAGAAGCTTCATGGAAATAAGGGATTATGAAACCATAAAAATTCATTCACGCCGTATAAGTTAAAAAAACATCCTCCTCGTAATTTTTTTGGAAAAGTCAAAAAGTACATTGTATGGAAAACAAAAGAAATATTCCTCCCATACAATGTGGTAATAGTCAAAAAGGGTAAAAACGACCTTAAAAATACATGGATGAATAGTAAACATTTTATGAAAACATTTTCAGAAAACATGGACATGGATGATAAACATAACCCCAGTAAATACATACGAATAAACAATCTCGGATAAGAACGAGAGTGGAATAATTATCCCTTTCCTTGGTATTATATGATTTTTACGTATCCAAACCTCATGTAAAATGATTGAAATAATGTCATGGACTTATTCCAAAATCATACTCGTTGTTATGATATCATATTTTTTCATATTCTTATCTTCTTATTGGTAATATTTCATTGCTACTTGTTATTCAGGTGTTCATTGCATTATGTTCTTATGCATGTTTTGACGAATAAATTCATATTCATCATTTTAGGTTATAGATACAAGATTTAAATAATATTATTAGTATAATATATATATCATATTGATTCATTTAATTCGTTTATATAATCATGGTTTAATGAAGATCTTGTAGAACTAATCACATCGCATTGTGGAGACGGTAAGCCGTACGTAGGCACGAGCGACGATACTGTTCCCATAATTATTGAATGGTATTGGAGTGGATGATAGAATAACTCAGAATTAGTATCATTTTATAATAATAATATATAGTTATTATTTACACCATTATACCCATCCGAATTAAGGTGGTGGTGGAAAACAGATTACACCACGACATAGAGACGGTATTCCGTACGTACGCACGCGTGATGATTTCATTTCCTGTAGGATGCATACAAGGTGAAATAGGGTTATTTCATATTTATAATAACATATCAGTATATGAGTGATACTGATTTTATTATTTTATAATGAAACAAACAATGAAGAAGAAGTATAAGAAGAAATAAATTTGGAAGAATCGGTAAAGGATATTACCCCTTCTTTGACGTGCCTCTTCTAAACCTTCTCATAGGGCACTAAATATTGTCTTTGAAGAAGACCGGGACTTGTAGTATGTTTCTATGGAATCGTAGAAGAGAAATGGACATGGTTTGGCCGATATTGATGGCTCAAAATATTGTGATGATGAGAAGGAGGAGGTTCCCTTTTATAAGGGATGAGAGGGGCACCTTTGGAAACATAAGAAATATTAATTTATAATAAATTCAAACCCCACTTAAAAACCCCCAAAAATGACTCAATTTGAAGAAAAGATGAGATAGGTTTGTAATCTCATCAACCAATAAAATTTATACATGTTGGAAATTTATTTTAAACTATATCAATATGATTTATCTATATTTAATCTATTTAATTTTATTTGTTGAAATAATATTCTAAATTTTAAATTGTTATAAATAATTACATATGTGTTTTTAATTTTCCATTATAGGATTATTTAGTACATTTTAGACCTTATAAATTTCAATTTATAAATATTAAAAAATTTAGTGATTTTTAAACAATTTTACAATATGTTATTTTTATAAAATAACAATAGTGTCAATTTTTACACTATTTATTTATTTACATTTAAATAAAATCCACCTTGAGAATATATTCAAAAAAATTAATAGATTAATAATATGTCATATTCATCTAGAAAATGTGTGGAGAACATTAATTAGTTTATGTTATATTTATTTTAATATTTTTAAAACCATTTATTTGATATTTTAATCAATAAAATAACTTCTACATCACAATTGTGTCATAATTAATGATAATTATTGAATCCATAAAAATTATTATTAATTTTGCATGATGTAGATAATTTTATTATATTTCTGGAAAATATATGTATTCTAGGTCTTATGAATTTTATCACTAAATTAATATTATTACACTTATAATATACAAAAGAGTGATATGTTGTCACTTTATTTGGTTTTAATTATAATTATATCATTTTAATGGAAAATAGTCCATGAAACGAGTCTATTCTAACCCTTAGGTGATTTGGGTGAACTCTTATTCCTCCAATAGAATTTTGGCAGGTGGTAGCATAATTTTATAATCTTATTTTAACCATTAATTACCCGATTTACCTTTAACTATAGTAAATAAAAATTACAGTAGTTAATATTCATAATGTCAAAAAATTAAAAGTAACCGATTAACATAATTCGAACCCACAGAATCCAAATATTGAATACATTTTTCAAATTTCAAAACATAGAAGTTGTGGTAATTAATTTAAAATTAATCTTGTTGTTATGAAAATAGGTTCTAAAAGTTAAAACATTGTCAAAGATAGAAATGTTTTTTTTCTATGAAGTCAATGTAAAATTATTTTTAATGACATAAATTATATAAAATGGTAAAAATATATTATATTTATACTTTAAAACCATTAAAATTTATCATTTAACTATATAAATTATCTTGATGAAAAAAGTAGTTTTTAAGAAAAAATTTAAAATATTTTTACTTTTCAGGAAAATATGAAACTTATCAGAAAAGTATCAAAACATTATCCAATGTAAATTTTTATATCCTACCTCAAAAAAGATGTTTATTTTTTTAAATTGTACTAATAATATTTTCAATGATTATATTTAAAATGGGAGCCCATCAAACAGCAGAAAAAAATGCATTTTTGAAAAAAATAATTCTTTTATCTTAAGAATTGATTTTTCTCATATCACATGTTAGATGAATTCTAATGTTATATAAAAATCAAAATGTTTTTCATAATATTTATAATGAGTAGTTTATATAATAATTTAATAACATATAATTGTTTAGTGATACTCAGTATTGCGTAGAACACAATCTATCGAGGAAGGTCGCTCTTGTGTGTAACGCAAGCTAAGCCAGTGTTGTGTGTAGTGAAAGATTCCTTTGGTGTTGCATATAACATAAGAGAAAAAAAATTATATTTATCATAAAATCTCAGGGTGTAACATTCTACCCCACATAAAATTAATTTCTCCCTCGAAATTCATTACTTCGTAACAAATAGATTAGGATACCTCTCCCTTATAATATCCTCAAGTTCCCATGTAGCTTCTTATAATTGGTTGTTCCTCCATAAAACATTAACCAAGCATGTGGTCTTTTTCATAGAACATTTCCGCTATGATCCAGAATCTCTATAGGCTATTCTTTATAAGAAAGGTCTTGCTCCAGCGGTATAACTTTTGAGCTTAGTACAAGTGAAGGATCAGGTATGTACTTTATCAGGAGAGATACATGGAACAGATCATGAAATTGAGAGAGATTCGGTGGAAGCAACAATCAGTAAGCTACCTTCCCAACACGATCCAGTATTTCAAAAAGACCGATATACCTAGGGCGTAACTTTCGCATCTTTCCAAATCTCAATACTCTCTTCCAAAAAGATATTCATTAGAACACTTTATCAGCCACTTCAAACTCTAGGTCTTTTCATCAGTTGTCAGCATAACTTTTTTTGTTGACTATGAGCTGCTCTTATGTTATGTTGAATATATCAGACCTTTTTTGATATCTCATCAAAAAAAATTAGGTAATAATAGCTTTATTTTTCCATGTTCATCCCAACATGTTGGAGTTCTTAATTTTGTTCCATAGAGAGCTTCATAAGGAGCCATCTGAATACTAGAGTGAAAGCTATTATTATAAGAAAATTACACTAAAGGTAGGTGTTGATCCAAACCACCTTTGAAATCAATAGGGAAAGCTCTCAAAATGTATTTCAATGTTTGAATTGTCCTCTCAGACTGATCGTCTTTCTGAGGATGATAAGCAATGATGAAACTCAACTATATATCTAGAGAATGCTGAAGACGTCACCAAAACATTGAGGTAAACCATAGATCCTGATCAGATATAATGGAATGTGGTACTTCATGCAATATTACCACTTTACATATATCCTGGATAGCTGATCAAGAGGGAAATCCTCTCTAATAGAAATGAAGTGTGCTGACTTCGTAAGATGATCATCTATAACCCAGATAGCATTATTTCCTTTTGATGTTTTCGGAAGTCTAGGGACAAAGTCCATTGTGATGTTTTCCAATTTTCATTCTGGTATGGGTAATGGTTGTAACATCCCCTTATACTTCTTTCTCTTAGCATTAACTTGCTGACAAACCAAGAATCGAGAGACTTATTTAGCAATATCTCTTTTCATGCCATCCCACCAGAAGTACTCTTTCAGTTCCATATACATCTTCATGCTTCTTGGGTGAATAGAGAATGAAGAACTATGAGCCTCATCCAACATTTCCTTATTTAATTCTGGTATGGGAGGAACAAAAACCCGATTCTTGACCCTTATTATTTCAACACAATCAATGGTGAATTCAGGAAAATTTCTCACCTTCTTTTGTAAATCTACCTATTCTTTTTGTGCCTCTTTAATATTCACATTTATATATGGTTGAACATTCATTTGAGAAATATAATATTTTTCCCCTTCCATTATAATTCCAAGATCCAACAATTTTAAATCCATAAATATTTGGATCTTTGGGGATCCTCATATTGGATTAGCTAGCATGGTCTTGTCGACTTAATGTGTCTTCCAACTCGTTTGCTTTCCCAGGGTGATAATTAATTGAGTAGTCGTAATACTTTATCAACTCCAACCATATTCTTTGGATCATATTCATCTCTTTTTGTGTGAAAATATAATTTAAACTTTTATGATTAGTATAAATATCACACCATTCACCATAAAGATAATGAATGTAAATCATTAATGTATGGATTACCACAGCTAACTACAAATCAAGAGTTGGGTAATTTTGATCATGGATTTTCAACTATCATGAGGCAAAAGATATCACCATATCATTTTTCATGAGAACACACCCCAAACCCTTCTTGGACGCACCACTATAGATCACAAAACTTTCTCCACTACAGGGTAGTGTGAGCACAGGTGCACTGTATAACCTTCTTTTTCACTCCTTCAATTTCTCCTCACACTCCTCTGTCCAAACAAACTTAACTCCATTTCATGTCAACCTGGTGAGTGGATTAGCTAATCATGGAAAATAATTCAAAAACATAGATAATATCCAGAAAATCCAAGAAAACATTATATCTCAGTTACTGTTGTTGGTCTCAACCATCTTTCGATAACCTCTGATTTTTTATGGATCAACAAATATCCCCTATTTTGAGATTATCTGACCCAAAAATGAAACTAATTGAAGCCAGAAATCTCACTTGGTAAATTTGGCATAAATATTCTTCTTTAATAGGACCTTTAATAAAATTCTAAAGTAATCTTCATGTTCTTCCTTTCTCATTGAATAGACAAGAATATCGTCTATAAAGACTATAAAAAATTGATCACAATAGTTTCTAAATACATTATTCATTAGATCCATGAAGATAAGTGTGGAATTAGTAAGACCAAATGGAATCACAATAAATTCATAGTGTCCATACCTTGTACGAAAAGCCATATTTTGTATATCCTCCCTTTTGAACCTTAATTGATGTTACCCTGAATGAAGATCAATCTTGGAAAAGTATTGAGCTCCGTTTAGTTGGTCAAATGAGTCATCAATGCGTGGGAGAGGATATTTTTTCTTGATAGTGATCTTGTTGTGTTCTCGATAATTAATGCAGAGTCTCATTGATCCATCTTTATTCTTAACAGAACTGGTGCTCCCCAAGGTGATGCACTAGGGAATATGAACCCCTTATCAAGATTTCTTTGATTTGCTTCTTCAATTCTTGAGACTCAATTGGGGTCATTCTATAAGGTGTCTTCGAAATGGGTATATCACCCGATATGAGTTATATTGAAAACTCTACTTCACAATTTGGTGGAAGACTTGAAAAATCCGCTAGGAATACATCATCAAACTCCCGTACAATGGGAACATTATTAATTGTGAGTTTTTCTCCAACTATTTGAGATAAATAACCTTCATTTATTGGAATCAAGACCCATAAGATGGATGAAATTTCCATTGGAAGGTTATGTTCATCCTTGCATTGATAGATGATCATAGATTGATCAGGAATATGAAATGTGACTTCCATTCATTGGAAATTTATATGACCTCTATATAAGTAAAGCCAATTCATGCCAAGAATCACATAAAATTCCACTGTAGGAAGTATCACAAGATTTGCAGGAAGAACTTTCCCACAAACTTCAATCGAAGAATAATTGTAAACTTTTGATGCGACTATTGTGTCATTAGGGGTTATCACAGCTAACTAAATATCTAATTGCTGAGGTAATATGACAATACCCTTGGAAAACTCTTAAGAAATAAAAGATTGGGTAGATCTAGAATCTATTAAAACATTTTATACTTTAGAGTGGATGGTAAGTGAACATTTCACAACTTCATTATCGTACACCCCATCGCCAATAGAAATTTCATGTGACTTTCCTTTTCCATTGGCCATAAGATTTTTTTGATGTTGATCATCATCAACAACCCTTGGATTAGGGCATTGATTGGCATAATTTCCCATTTCCTTTCACTTGTAACATTGAAGTGTAGTAGGTGCATTCTATGTAGCATTTTCTTTCTTCGCATCACTAGAAATATTTTTCCCATCATTATGGCATTCAATTTCTCGTTGAACTTATTTTCCACAGTTGATACATTTACATATCCCATTAAGTCAATTCCCACCATTTTTCTTTCCATACTTTGAGCATAAGGTAAAACTAATATTCCTTTCAGTATGGTCATTATATTTTCCTTTGAATTCCATTTTCCTGTTCTTATTAAACCCATTTGACTGATGGGTTACTCAAATATCCATCTCAACCTTAAAATCACATCAAACAATTTCCTCGTAGCTATTGAAGTCCCTTATGGATAACACTCTTCGAAGACTTGGTTTTAAGCCATTAAAGAATCGATCGATCTTACTCTCAGTTTGGATAATAATTCTAGAAGCGTACCTTTCAAGTATTGTAAAATTTGCTTTGTAGGTACCAACTGATTCATCATCCTTTTTTAGTCCACGAAACTCCTTCTCCATTTTTGTTCGAAGAATATGAGAGAAGCACTTATTGAAAAATAGGTTCTTGAACTTGTCCCATTATATGGACTCAATTACATCTCTTTTCCTCAAATTTTTGATAAGATTCAACCATTGATCAGCTTCATCTTCCAAATGATATACTGCTAAGATGACATTATCTTGTTCAAAAAATTATAGAACGGAAAATATATTTTCATTGGTACTAATCAATTTTTTAGCAAATAATGGATTAGAAGACAAGCTGAATGAAGGTGGACGCTGCCTCATGAAGGATTCAACAGAAAGTTGCTCCTTCCTTTGCTGCTTTGGAAGTCCTGCATGATTCATATCTTGAGAAAGTTGTGTGAGCATGGCTGCAAGATTTTTCATTCCAGCTCCCATAACGTTTGGTTGCTCAGGGGGACAATCATTTCATTTCCCGTCGTATTCATCATTAACATGATTCCTTCAGGTTCCAGCAATTGAATAAAACCAAGAAGCATAGTCTGAGAAACACTAATCATAATAGGAAAACCACATAATCAAGAATAAAATTTCACACTTTAGGTCTTGTCATAGGTTATTCATGGCCATTTCTAAAACACTAATATTTTGTTCTATGCTTAGACATATCCATATGGTTTTTATTAAGACTTTCACATCCTAGTTTCCAAAGGTTGACTATACCTTTCCTCTGATACAAAATATAACAACCCATACTTTATATACATTGTTATTACATCATAATTTAATCATACTTATTACAACATATAACAAAACCATGACAGGACTGTATATGTATAGTGTCCTTAGAAACGGAGAAACATAAACAAAAAGTTCATAAATCATCTAAATTGTCTCCATCTCAATTCGTCATATCTAGAGTCCCTTTTGGCATATCCTACATAATACCCTTCTTCCTGACCTTGGGAAAAGAAAACATACAAAAGGGTGAGATCAAATTCTCACTAAGGGTAAACAATGAAAATATCAATCATATCATATTCATAAGAACATAACATATTGAAAATCATAACCTCCAAAAGAGATCATAATATCATGACATGGGATAAATCATAGTAGTGAAATGTAATCCCAATAATCATAAAATAAAACATGATACTTTTTGGAATACACACATAATCATATAAAATAATTTAATATTAGTCAAGACTCATTACCAAGACCATCATAGTGGACAAAATCCATTACTGAACTGAGTTCACTCCTCGTTCCAGTCCTATATCACTTAATCGGATTAAATTGTCGTTCCAGGCATGTCTATCTCATTAGATATAAATATTTACTCGATGCATTATTCGGTGATATAGGTCCCACCCATCTCATATTGAAATCATTCTTACGTGTTCCACAAAACAATCATAAATCATTCATCATAACCCAAATAATAAAATGGGTTTCATAAGCATCATCCCTTCATAACATAATCCATATAAAACAAATGGATATCATTTCATCATAAGAAAACAAATAACATTTAAATAATAGAGAAATTACACTTGAAACATAAACATAATAAACAATGTCATCTTAGATGGAAAATATTTTTGATAAAACCATTTAAATGATTTCTTGATGAATATATATATTCTTCTTCAAAATCACTTTATTTTCAAAAAATGAAATGAAATTTTAATAGAAAAAGATTTTTTTAAATAATAATGAAATATTGTAGAGGATGATTAATGGAAATAAGCATTATGAAAACATTAAAATCCCTTCATGTCATATACGTTAAAAAAACATTATCCTCGTACTTTTTCCAGAAAAGTCAAAACGTACATCGTATGGTAAACAAAAGAATGATTCCTCCCATACCATGTGGTAAAAGTAAAAAAAGTGTAAAAATGACATTAAACATAAATGGATGAATAATAAACATTTTATGAAAACATTTTGAGAAAATATGGACATTGATGCAAAACATAACCCCCGTAAATACTTAAGAACAAACAATCTTGGATAAGAAAGAGATTGGAATAATTATCCCTTACCTTAGGTCTGATATGATTTGTACGTATCCGAAACTCTTGTATAATTATTTAAATAACGTCATTGACTTATTCCAGAATCATAATCATTGTTATGATATCATATATGGTCATATTATTATCTTCTTATTATAAATATTTCATTGCTACTTGTTCTTCGAGTATTCATTGCTTTATGTTCTTATGTGTGTTTTGCAAATAAATTTTTATTCCTCTTTTCAGGTTATATCCAAATCATTTAAATAATGGTATTAGTTTAATATATATAAAATTTATTCATTCAATTCGTTTATATAATCATGGTTTAATGAAAATTGTGTAGAATGAATCACATCTCATCATGGAGATGGTAAGCTGTATGTACGCACGAGCGACTATATCTTTCCCATAATTATTAAATGGTATTAGAATGGATGATATAATATCTCAGAATTAGTATCATGTTATAATATTCATATATAGTTATTCTTTATACCATTATACACATTCCAGTATGGTGGTGGTGGAAAACAGATTACACCACGGCGTGGAGACGATATTTCGTACGTATGCACGCGGGGTGATATCATTTTCAATAGGATGGATAGAATGTGAAATATGGTTGTTTAATATTTATAATAAAATATAATTATATGAGTGATAATTATTTTATTACTTTATAATGAAACAAATAAAGAATATAAATTAGAAGAAGAAACAAATTTGAAAGAATCGGTAAAGGCTATTACCTCTGCTTCGGCGCGCCTCTTCTAATCGTCCACATA
This sequence comes from Viscum album, assembly GCA_963277665.1. NCBI lineage: Eukaryota > Viridiplantae > Streptophyta > Magnoliopsida > Santalales > Viscaceae > Viscum > Viscum album. The sequence goes on along the minus strand of OY728135.1, from coordinate 1,076,844,592 downwards.
GGGAGGTAAAGTTGGTATTCAAAGAAGACCAAGACCTCAAATATATTTCCAGGGAATTGGAGAAGATAAATTGAAAGGGTTTGTCTCAGCATTAAGGCTTAAAATGTTGTGAAGAGGAGAGGGAGGAGGTTTCCTTTTATAAGGGAGGAGAGGGGCACATTTGGAAATATAAGAAATATTAAATTACAATAAACTCAAAACCCACTCAAAAACCTCTAAAAAGGACTCAATTAGAAGATAAGATGTGATATGGTTTTAATATCATCATCCAATAAAATTTAGACATGTTGTAAATTTATTTTAAACCATATCAAATTGATTTATCCTTATTTAATCTATTTAATTTTATTTGTTGTAATAATATTCTAAATTGTAAATTGTTATAAATAAATAATTATGTGTTTTGAATTGTCCATATTGGATCATTTATAATATTTTAGACCATATAAATTTCAATTTATAATTTTTAAATATTTTTGTGATTTTTAATCAATTTTACAATATGTTATTTTTACAAAATAACAATAGTGTCAATTTTGACAATATTCATTTAAATAAAATCCACACCGAGAATATATTCGAAATTTTTTTAACAGATTCATAATATGTCATATTAATCTTGAATATTTGTGGATAATAATAATTATTTCATATAATATTTATTTTAATATTTTTAAAACCACTTATTTGATATTTCAATCAATAAAATAACTTCTACATCACTATTGTGTCATTATTAATGATAATTATTTAATCCATAAAATTTATAAATAAATTTTAATGATGTAGATAATTTTATAGTTTTATGTAGAATATTCATATTTTAGGTTTTATAAAGTTTATCATTAAATAAAAATTAATACACTTATAAGATATAACAGAGTGACATGTTGTCACTTTATTTGTTTTTAATTATAATTATATCCTTTTCATGGTCAATAGTCCATGAAACGAATATATTCCAACAATTAGGTGATATGGGTCTACTTTTATTAATCAAATAGAATTTTTCTAGGTGGTAGGATAATTTTATAATCTTATTTTTACCCTTAATTACCCGATTTACCTTTAACTGTAGTAAATAAAAATTACCGTAGTTACTATTCATAATGTCAAAAAAATAAAAGTAACCTATTAACATAATTTGGACCCACTGAATCCAAATATTTAATCCATTTTTAAAAATTAAAAACACATAATTTACAGTAATTAATTTAAAATTATTCCCATTGTTAAGAAAATGAGATTTAAAGGTTAAAACATTGTCAATGAATGAAATTTGTTACCAATGAATTAAATATTAAATTTATAGTAATGACATAAAATATATTAAATGGAAAAAATATATTCTATTTATACTTTAAAACCATTAAATTTTATCATTTAACCGTATAAATTATCTTGATGAAAAAAGCTGTTTTTAAGAAAACATTAGCATATTTATACTATTCCTCAAAATATGAAATTTATCAGAAAGGTATCAAACATTTATCCAATGTAAATTTTTATATCCTAATTGAAAATAAGAAGTTTATTTTTTCAAATTGATATCATAGGCTTTTCAAAAATTAAATTTAAAATGGGTTCCCCATCAAAAGGAGGAAAAAAATCATTTATCCAAAAAATTGATTTTTTTATCATATCATATGTAAGAGGAATTATAATTTTATATAAAATTAAAAATGTGGTTAATACTATTTATAATGGATAGGTTATATAATATATTTTTAAAATATCATTTTTTAGTGAAACTCGGTATTGCGTATAACGCAAGCTATCAAAGAAGGTTGCTCTTCAATGTAATGCAAGCCAAGCCAGTGTTGCATGTAGTGAAATATTTATTTGGTGTTGAATATAACATAAGAAAAAATATATATATTTTTCATAAAATCTTAGGGTGTTACATCAGGACTCTTCCATATTTATCTAAATCGTTGATTCTATTCTGTGGAGACTCGAGTTCATCGTCATATTAATCCTGAAATAATCATTGGTCATGGTAAAAAATTAATTAGGGTGTCGGCCCACCAGCACATCCACTGTTCCTAGAACGTCTAGTTGTGTCAAAGCATTTACATTATAATTTACAATTATTTAAATATTTTATTGATGATTTACAAATTTAATAATTTAGTTGTTTCAATTCATGTTAATAGTTCTACAAATATGAATCTCGATATCTATTCTTCCTCTTTCATTTCTCATTCAACATATAGAAATGATCATTTATTTTAATTTTGATTAAAATAAAAAAAAGGATCTCATTTGGAGGTGCCAAATTTTCTTAGAAATAAAACACCAGAACACACAGTGTGTATTTCGTAGTACATGTCATGTAGTCAAGGTTCAATGCACTAGGCCTAGTCTACCAAATCAAGCTGTTTCATTGGAGTTTGTCTAAGTCATAATGACTATGTGCATTGATCAGGAACATGTGGCCCATGGTTTCCAAATTAGACGCCATTTGGACCACTGGACACAGTGTGTAGTCCCTTCATGTTAGGGTTGGAATGTGTACCCCATACATGGAATGCTCGGCTAGAGACCATGTAACTCAGATACTACATACCGTGGGGCCCACTAGATATGTTGTGTACATTGAATATTTTTGAACTACATTCAAAAGCCATATCTATGGTCGTTTACTTCATATGGATGGTGAATAATAGTACATGCCATGTAGTTGGAACTACTCGACATGTACTCATCCAAATTATGCATATTTATTAAAATTGATTATTATATTATACAAACCCTTGAGACATGTACCGTGGTGTAGACGTAAAGCTGAGGAAAAAAAATATGTGTTTTATATATGTTTGTTTAATTTAATGTCTATGTAATGTTCATTTATACTCATTGGGTAGTTATGAATAGGAATTCACTAGGTTTCCTCCAAGGTACAAGTTATGTATGAAGACAATTTTAAATGAATTTGATTGATAAGAATTTTTATGGATGATAATATCAAGGAAAATCAAAAAATGATTAAGATAAAAGGATTGATTAATAAAAGACGATAATTAATTTATTTGAGTATGATTTATCTAAAACAAGAATAATTAAATAATTGAATGTGAGTTTTAATTATCTGTAAATATAACTGCATGTATGGATGATCATGATCTAGTCCATGACCTTTTCATGTAGATGGTTTCTTTTAGTTTATTTATTTAAATTAAAATTGTTAGCCTACTATCCTTCTCCTCCTTAAAATGTAGGGGTTACATGCCCAAGGATTCTTTTATGTAAAACCCATTTTTACCACTCACTTGTGTGTGAGTTTAAAATAATATGTAATGGAAGTCTATTCCAATAGTAGGAGGATCAAATGAAGATAATATAAAAGCAATCCCAAGTAATATAAAGGAATGGAGGTTGAAATATATACACATGAACCCAAAAAGGTTCAAGGTGTTTCTCCCATAGGTCAGGGTTATTTTTTCTACCACTAGATAAACTAACCGTTAGAAAATATCATGATCATTAACTTTTCTATATTTTATTTCTATGAGTTTCATGTTTTATCTTTATGTATGTGTTGTCATGGTCACATAATTAATGAATAAAATAATAATGTAATATGGAACTAAAATACACTTGGATAATGCCTAAATATTATCAATACATGGTTAACCACTAAAGTAAGTTCCACATAATATTAAAAAACATGGGATAGTGATAATAAAAAATTCACTCATAAGAGATGAAGATCCCACAAATAAAATATTAAGTCAGACTTAGCCTTTCATTACTTTATTAAGGGAAAAACTCAATAAAACTATGTGTTCGATAAACCCTTGTTGGGATACTTAAATTTATACATGAATCTCTTATGAAAGGTTCTATTTTGACCAAGACATATTACATAAAGGGGACTATCCATTGATAGACTTGGTGTAATATTGGAGGCAAGAGTTGAGGAAATACCAAGTCATGATTTCGGGATTGAGGAGTCCACTCAATAAATCAAGGAGTTAAAATCTCGTAGTTGGTAGATACCTCTCTACTTGAATTCCTTTAAATAGATAGAACAACCATTTTTGGGGTTATTGAATGGGAATATGGATCATTTCCACTAGAATGACATTGCAACTAGACATTCTGAGTAAAATGGTGAGGGCCATTAGGACATGATAAAAAAGTGGTAGACTTATTAAAATTAATTTATTATTTATCATTAAATGTAATCTAGAATGTACTACTGATCTTATCATTTAAATGTAGAATTAAAACGACAAGATCATCAACCACACTATCCATACAATCAATTTTGTATAAGGACAACTTCCTCACTGACAGTAATATCCATGAATGGTTTAGATGCCTTTGGGTTATCCTAAACCATGAACGAATGTGTTACGTGTCAGAGTAATCATTTCCTGATCCAACTTCCTAAGAGGTTACTGATGATGATTTCCTTCCCTATTAGAAACTAATGAAAGATGTTGTCAACATTAAATATTTATGCTATCATCAATGTATAGTTTGCTCATGACGTCTCAGAAAAACATGGATGCTAATATCATGCTTAAGCACCTTTGTGGTCTGTACCGGGAGAGAGCAAGACACGAATGGTTTGAGAACTCCAAGGCACTATTTTAGAGTAAGCATGGAGTTGGTTCCCCAGTTGGGCGTCATATATTCAAGATATTTGGCTACATTGATCACCTCGAGGTTGTAGATTTTGAACTCCCTGAAGAAATGGGCACCAATCTCATTCTCACATCACCCTCTCAGAGAATATCTAGCAGTGCTTTTAATTTTAATATTATAAACATTGAGAAGTCTCTATCTGATCTAATATCCTCATTCACCAAGTGGAAAAATATATGAATCTTGAATAACCTTCTGTCATTATGGTGAATAATAGGAAATGAAATGAGAAGAGATTTAATCCCAAATATTCTTCATTCCCTTCCCAAAAAAGGAATATCCTTGGGGGAAGTGAACAAAAAGAAGTTTGTTTTTCATGTGGAATGAGGCGCCACTAGTAGAAGAACTGCACCCAGCCTAAGAAGCAAGGGGAATCCTCAGGTGCAATTTTTATTGAATGTAATATATTTGTTTCTAAAAATTTTGTATTAGATACATCATGTGGTGCTCGCATATGTATATAAATATATAATCTATGTAGGTTAAGGAAGATTGACTAAGGGGTGGTGGATCTATGAGTATCTAACAGATCCAAATTCATTATTGTAGCTATCAGGAGCTACCACATCATGTTTCCAACTGGGATTTTCTTGGTTTTAATGGATTTTTTATGTGCGATCTACTATTAAAACCATTATTTTTGTATCCAGATTTGATACAGATGGATTTGGTTTCATGTTTGGAAATTAAGGTTGATTATTTTACAAAGATAGAATTTGATTTGGTAGGAATCATTTATACAGTAGTATTTACATGTTGGATTACACAAACCAGGTAATGGAAATTTATTAAATGATACTTCACATGACTCATACCACACCCAACTTCGGCATCACTTTCTATGTCTTGTAAATGAGAAACACTTAAAAAAGTTAGATCAATATGGATATTTATATTCCTTTTAAATAAAACAACTTGGCATATTTCATGAAAGTTTGGAATGAAAAATCACCAAATCCCCATTTAGTGGGAAAGGTGAATGCGATAAATAGATTCAAGAATTGGTTCATACCAATGTGTGTGGACCATTCCAAATTTAAGAAAGAGGAGTGTTATAATACTTTATAACTTTTATTGATGATTTTAGTAGATATGGATATATATTTTTAATGAGTTATAAGTCAGGTTCTTTTCTTAAGATCAATGAATAAAATAATGAAGTTGAGAACCATATTGTAAAAATATTAAGAAACACTGCTAAGATAGAGGTGGATAATATCTTAATCAATATTTAATTGATTTCTTATGGGATTTTGAGATCCTATCCCAACTAACTCCTCCTTAAACACCCCAGTGGAATGGTCTGTGTGAAAGGAGAAACCACACCTTGTTGGACATGGTGACATAAATGATGAGTCATGTGAGTCTTCCATTATCATTTAGGGGATATGAATCACAAATAGTGAAACACATAATAAATCAAGTACATACTAAATTGATAAATGGTATTCCATATGATTTCTATAGATGAAAGAATGCCATGTTATAGAATTTACATGTGTATGGAAGAGATGCATTTGTTAAGGCCTCATCAGGTAACAAACATGAACCTTAAGGCATAGAGTGTACCATTGTTGGATAAACCAATAAAAATGGGATATTACTTATACAACCACTCATAAGAAAAGGATATAGTGGAAAGACACACCATATTCTTTTATATGGTGCACCACTGCAAATGAGATAGTGGGAGAGATATAGACTACGAGGAAGTCGAGGATCATGGTACACAAGAGTTTGTACATGAATGGATTCCACAATTACCCATGGAATAACGAATTGTTCCAAAGACACAATAACTATGTAGGAATAGAAGAGTCGTTATAGAACGGGTGTCGGATAGTTTTCTAGTTACTGAGGATGGTGACACATTATTAGTTCATTAAAATAACCATGTAATCTACATGGAAGAAGTAAGTGGAACATATGATTCCATGTGGAATGAATCCATGAATTATGAAATGGATTCCATGTACCAAAACCAAGTCTGCATTTAGGTAGATCCTAAAGTTGATATAAAGCATATTGGCCGCAAATAGTTATTCAAGAATAAACTAGACATGGAAAGACAAGTTAGTACCTATGAGGCACAACTTATTGCAAAAGGGTTTAAGAAGCGTCAAGGAATTGAGTACTATGAAACCATTTTAGCAGTTTCAAAGATTAAAGACATAAAAAACTCTATTGTACATTTCCACTTACAATGACTATGATGTTTGGAAAATGGATGTCAAAACATACTTCCTTAATTGGAACCTTCAAAAAGATGTCTACATGACACAACCTGAAGGGTTTATGACTCCAAAGAATTCCAACATGATATGGAAGTTGAATAAATATACTAATGGAGTAATGCAAGCATCTAGGTCATGGAACCTTCATTTGGATTAATCAGTTACAAAATTTGGTTTTATCAAGAATGAATGTCATCCTAGGTTCTAATAATTATTTAGTTGGGGAGCAGTCATTTTCCAAATAGTATATATTGATTACATATTGCTTATTTGAAATTACATACTGGGCTTATAGTCTGTTAAGGAATGATTGAATCAATGCCTCTCCATGAAGGAATTGGGTGAGGTAGAATATATTCATGAGATTAAGATACATCTTGATAGATCTAGTAGATTGCTAGGTCTAAGTTATAGTACATACATTAAAAAGATACTAAAGAGATTCAGTATGGAACGATCCTAGAGGGGATTGTTTCCAGTGTCACATGGGCTTTATATTTCTATGAAAACTTGTTCTCATACACATGATGAAGGAAATATAAGGACAAGGACTCCATTAGAATCAACTATTGGGTCAATAATATATGCCATGATATGTTCTAGAATATATGTCGCATACTCATTGAGTGTGGTTGGAAGATATCAAGATGACCCAAGTGACCACCATTGGATGGAAGTCAAGACAATCTTAAAGTATATGTGGCATACTAAGGATTTATTCCTGGTTTATTGAGGAGATAAAGAACTAGTTATCAGAGGATATGAAGATGATAGTTTCTAAACAAATCAATATGACATGAATTCACAAAGAGGATACATATTCACATTGAATGGATGTGCATTAAGTTGGAAGTGCTCAAAACAGAGTGTGGTTACAGATTCTATAGCAGAGGCTGAGTATATTTCATCTTCTAAGGTAGCTAAATAAGTTTTTTGGATTTGAATATTCATCCATGAGCTAGATGTGATACCAAGTTGTAAAGATCCCATCACACAGTACTGTATTAAAACTTTAGTGGTGGATCTCGCAAATGATCCAAGGTCACATCAGTAGACAAAGCACATAATTCAATAGTATTATCTCTTTTGGGATGTTTCATAGAGAGGTGATGTTTCAGGGATTAGTATTTCCATGGAATAAAACATAGAGGACCCCTTGACTAAAGCATTGATTCAGTAAATACATGTTCATCAATTGAGGTCTAGAAGACTAAAATTCATAGGCTGTTGGATCTAGTCCAAGTCGGAGTTTGTTAGAGTTGGTGTCCTAGAACCACCTTGTTGTAATTTTATTACATGGACAATAAATTTATTTAAATATTAAATATCTTATTATTATTTTTCACTATTCTAGATGACTGTTATGTAATAATTCACTTGAGTATTTGTTTCATTGATAAGATCATGGATGTTCTACACTATGATGAGAAACTTGGAATGCTATAACAATATTCTTAAATATAGTTCTGTGGTTGGATAAAATTATATGATGGGAAATAGGTCATACAGAAATTCAGGTGTGAGTACTTGTAACTAGATGAGACATCCTCTCATGGTGTTCACACTTGGTAATCTCCAAGATAAGAGATTATAAGAATAGACCTTCCAGTAGGAATTTTTTATGTTTCGATGTCATCGGCTATTCATATATGTGAGTGTGTGTAATGATTCTTAGACTTTAAGATTATCATTAATACATCTCACGACTCACTCACTTTAATTTACTGATGAAAACCGTCATATAGATAGTTGGCGGATTGCAGGGTACATGTGGTGTGTCATGAGTGGCAAGTTATTAATGAATTCAGGGATGGATTTGTCCCTTCCATTTATGGAGGTTGATATCTCGACACTTTGATTGAAATAGAACCATCGTGTGAAATTCCATTGCAATGCTGTGAAGAGGAACTTATTATAGGTAGTAAAAGAACGACATATCAAAAATTAATCATGTTAAGATAATTATACAAAGTGATTATATTACACAGTGAGTATTCGTATGTAGATATTGTTATCGTGACATTATATTCTTTCTCTTGGGTTCCTTGACCCATTTCTAGATAGTACCCTTGGACTTTAGGTGAGCTCACCTAATTATAATGAGAAAGAATATTCAATGGTAACACACTAAGTGTTTTTGGTGGTCTTAGTTAAATTCTATTTGAATCTAATTAATGGAATAAATATTATTCACAAGATAGTGCAATGATTTAATTCATGTTAAAATGATTTTATAAATTAAATTGATATTTATTCACTATATTTTGGGTAAAATATATTTATTTATTTTATTGAACATTAAATAAATAAATATTGACTAGTTTGTAAATAAAATAGTTATTTAAGAGAATAAATTATATATTTATTTATTTGGGTCTTCAATAAATGGAAGTAGAGTTCGATTAGAACAAGGGTGCTCTGGTAGTAAAATAATTATTTTCAAGTTCATTAAATAAATATTTAACTAGTTGGCACAAATGAAATTATTAACAACATTGCTATTACTTTTTTATATGGAATTTTATTTATAATTTCGTGTTGCACATGTTGGTGCACAATAAATAATGAAGAAATATTATTATTAATAGAATATATTTTCACTATGGTTATAAATGTATTTAATTTTTTTATGAAATTAAATATTGTATCCAAAGCCCCATGTCGATAAATAGACATGTACGTCTATTGTCCCATGTATCAAACTGAACTACCGGTGAATTGAGAATTGTTGTGCTAAAAATTTCTCTCTCGAATCCACACCTTTCCCCTCTCAAGAGTCAGCGACGTTTTACAAGGATGATGAAAAGGTGATCAAATATGTTCAACACAAGATACTCTCTTCTCCCCACTAGCACCCCCAGAATGGGTTCTGTCGATCGGAGGACATCAGATCACATGTTGATCAAAACATGAGGGATTTCTGTTTGGATCCTCACAAGCAAAATGAGATAATCCCGAAGGGTCAATTTGGACAATCAACATCATAGAAGAACAAATTACCCAAGATCCATGTATCATATTATTTATCAAATTAATTATATTAATTATAAACATGAGATTCAATATCCTCTTTGATGTTTTCGTGAATATTTCTTCTTTATCTAAATAACAGATTCTACTTTGTTGAGACCGGCATTTATCCTCGTATTGATCCCAAAATAATATTTGATCATGGTAAAAATTAATGTTTGTTTCCAGCCCAAGCACACTACGACTGTTCTTGGAACCTTCTTGTTTTGTGTTACATCCCCTTTCTAATTTAATTTGTTCCTAAAAACACATTTTTTTCTAATCACATTTTTATTTATTGGTCTTGGAACAGGTTCACACATAATATTCCTCTCAACTTGATCAAATTATTCTTTCAAATCATCCAGAAAATCATCATGTTCAATAGAATCACCCTTCATTCTCGGCCAAACCTCTGACATAAGAGTTGACTGGTTCTAACCAATTATCCTTCTTCTGGTCGGAAATTGATTATTGTGATTCCTAATGATATTATTAATTTCTATATTTTTCTCTAATCTATGAAATTAATTTCTATTACCACCATCACTGTTTTCATCACCACTAGTGCATTTTAAATTAGTTTAATTTTTTTCTAGTGTGATTTGAGAAACATTTTCAACATTTTTTAAAACAATTGATGATTATTTTCAATATTTGATACAAAATATTCATGCATCTATAGAATTTTTTCTGAGGTTTAGATTTATTTATATATATAAAAACTCAATAAAAATTGACAATTATTAGAAGGATTCATTTAGTATAATATTTTATATGGTTTGGAATGTCTCTTTAGACTCAAAAGGATTGTATATAGAATATTCACTACAGTCTACACTACTTCTCTCTTGAATAATTAGGAATAATTATTCTTTGCTAACATCATCCTAATAATTTCAAAAATAATTTTATTCTTCATCTATGAAACACCATTATATTAAGGTGTATACGGTGTGTTATATTGATTCTTGATACTATGTTTCCCAAAAAATTAAAAATTCATTAATTGTATAATCATTCCCAATATCAAATCACAATTTTTTTCTTACATGGAATAAGTTATATTCCAACATTCCTTATATATATTTTAAACATCAGAATACAATTATACATATTCTTGATCAAAATAACATTGGTTATATGAATGATGTTATCTAATAATGTAATTAAATAATGATCTCCTCGAGTAAACATCGGTCTCATGGGAACACAATGATCAATGATGAGTAATTATAATGGCCCTATTGAAGTATTATACACCTTATTATGAGTCTTCTGTGTTATTCCTTCATTCTATCATGTCCCACATATTATATATTGATAATTTTTTATGTTAGGTAAATAACATTCCACTTTTTCATTCTATATATAAATAATGCTTCATTTGACAATATTCTAATGGCTTATAACTAACTTGTTCTCATATTTCATACATAGGTGACATGTGTTAGAATGATCACCAGTCAAAAATAAATTTCATTTTATTCTACTATGTTCTAAGATAAACCTTTCATAACATGTGATTTTAATTATTCATTTATTTCCCTTGAATGTTAGCTCATTCGCTCGAGAAAAATGATTTTCAGCACTCAAAATGATTTTATTTATACATAAAATATTAATAAAAACATCGAATTTCAAATTACCCTTGTCAATTTGATTTATTCCAATATAATTGATTTTTAATGTAGACTAATTACCAAAAAATAATTCCACACCATTGTGTTTATCAAATATAATCATTATTTTTGTATCACTAGTAATTTCAATGGAAAATCCGCTATAAATTTTCTATTACATTTCCGGAAAGATTTCTTTAAAAGAATCTTCTACCTAGAATTACATTTCATCATTATATATGTCAAATCCATTCCCATTATCTTAGAGATGAAACTATCCATGTACTTCTATCATTTATTTATCTTTACTATTTCACTATTTATCACACAATACTTATAGAACTTCACGATAATCTATTCGAATTTATGTTTCCATCTTATAGTATGTTTTCTTTCATTGTAACATTTCTTCTTTAAATTGACTCATTATCATTGAACCCACTGACCCTATATTATTTCCATTTCCTGAGTAATGACATTTTATTAAAACAAGTACATGAAATATGTTTATTCATACCACAAATGCCATAATTCCTTGAAAATGTGAATTTCCTTGAAACCTAATGTTGCATTTAAAAATTTGATATTTTGAATTAGACTTCAACTATACTGTTAATGTTTAATTTGATTTATGATTTGAAATATTTGTGAATTTAAATATTATTCGTTCATCACATTCTCATGAAATTAATTTTGATCCATTTTTGGTCCAAATTTCTCTAGAATAATGTTTTGAATCTACATTATTAGTCCCAAACGTTTTTAGTAGATTATTTAGATGGGGATTTCACTTAATTTTATCATCATTTTTAATGGATTCTACCTTTACTTTAAGAGATTATGATGTCTAAATTGATATTTAAAAGATATCTATTAGCAACAAGATAGGATGATAATATATTTGATAATTATTTATCCTTCAATAAAAGTTTTTCATTAAGATATTTTATCTTCATCTCATATTCAATAGATTTCAACCTTATTTTTTTTATTTTCACTAAAAGAGGTATATATTTTTAAAATTTATAACTTTTTTCATAATTATTATTATTTTTCTCTTATAAAAATCACTCTTTTCTTTCTTTATCATATTATTTTCACAAATAAAGCCTATATCTCTTATTGATGCATGTGTCCAAAATCTATTAGTTTTGAAATTTACCTTCACCACCGCATATTGAGTCAACCGTTCTATAAAAACATTCCCTAAAACATTATAATTTCACATGTTCATCATCATTAGAAACACATCAGTAGATAAAATCTGTTTTCTGTTTGTCGTGCATCAAAATTGTTCTTTTTGATCTTCCAGGAGTCTTCATTCATTCACCAACCATTGATGGCTCATTATATTTTTCCACTTTTTTCATAAATATTTTCATCATTTCCATATTGTTAATATAATAATTTTTCAATTTTATTTTTACTACATAGTATGAATGTACATTAAATTTAATAAATTTATCATAAAATTTAATTTTGTTATATATTTGTTTAATACTATATTTTTTTTAAAAGTACTAACACATTAATATTCATTGTCATTATAAAAAACACTAGTGTTCTCAACATCCTCATAATTAAAAATTTACAACTTCCTTATCAATTTAAAATTCCTTTCCTCTTTGACATTATTTTTTATAGATGGAATCATTCACATATATTATTCGATGAGAATATTATTTAACTGATCAACTATAAGATCATATATATTATAAATTTTCGATATTTTATGGTCAATCTCACCTAAAATAATCTCATTAACTTCTTCAATGTTATGTAATCATCATGTTTCTCTAAAAACCCTTGTATATTACATAAAAATTCATTTACTTGATTAATTAAATACCATCAAATTCATCATTTACCATTTTTATGTCTCCAAATTAACTTTTTTTGATATATTGCATTACCAATTTATCCATAACAATATCTTAATAACGTCTCACCAACTTGTCCTAAATTTCATTTGTAGTTTGTAGTCCCATAACACTGGTGTTTTCATTATATAATAATAAAATTAATGTAGAATGTATAAATTTTAATTCCAATTACATATTTCACATACTATAAAATCTCATTTTTCCAGTATTTATAAAGGGCTTATATTTTATTATAGTATCATCATGAACTTCTCATCCAAGAGATAAAAAATTGAAACATTGGATTTATAAAAATGTAATAATTTATTCCATAAAATATCAATACCCCAAACTATTTATTTAATTTATTATATGAATTTTCAAGTATGTATATATTGGATATGTTGGAGGAAACACCAAGCGATACCAATTTATGTGTCTGAAAGGAGAATTTATCTCAATTAAGAAGGGGGGTTGAATTAGTGGATGACAATTTTTTATTATTTCCTTTCAACACAAAAAAAACAATGTATCTTGTTGGAGTCGAATCCATGAAAAATAGAAATAATATATCCTTAGAAACCATGGTTGATATATAAAGACAATGAACAAATTATTTTTACAAGGTTGATATCTATTATGGAATATTACTCCTTGTTATAAACTATTATGCACACCAAATAGGTATTTTCTTCTCTATAATCACAAGTGAGTTCCCATTATATGAATTCATATGAAATCACACCAAACATGTCCAGACACACAACCAAAAATCATGATTTACACTATTTTAGAAATTATATTAAGAAAATATTAAAAGTATAATAAAATAACCCAATTTTATTTCAAAATAAAAGAAAAATATCCACTACTACAAAAAATCGAAATAATAATGGCCCAAGAACCCATTGTGGAATCATGAATTACACTCTATGAATATTATGATCCTCAAAGAAAGTCTCATGATGTAATGAGATTCCATATATTCATGATGACTAAAAAACCAACCTCTTCCCTCTACTCTTATGCTTCTTCTTTTGAATCACAGTAGAAGTAACAACGCAAACTATCACGAAAAATTTACACACAACATCGCATTATTTTTTACTTATTCAATATCAATCAAATAATCATTATTAAAAACTCTTAAGTAATCAAATTTGATATATAAATATATATACTCATACTCTCTAACTCTTCATATATATCGCTACAAATCGGTCCTCATTCCTATCGTATTATTTAAATACAAAAATAATATACATAAATAAAATATTCCCTATTTTAAAATCATATTAATGTTATTGAAAGTAACATATTCATAAACATATATAAATAATGATTTTTTATTGAAAATGTTACATAAAATAATAACAAGATAATAAAAGAACTAAATAGAAAAAAGAAAGGCATGAAACTATGGAGGCTTGAAGTGGTGATGTCTAATAACATACATTTATACAAGATTCCACCATTCTAGAGAGAATAAATGCAAGTCTGTGGGAAGAATAATAGTAAGAACCTATAGAGAAAAAGAGGGAAAGTGATCAATAACCATATTTTCATCCATCCGAGTGTGTAAAATGATTCTGCCATATCTAATAAGAGTATTGACCCTACTCATAATATAATATATAGATTATGGATTATTATGAATCCCATGCATGGTTCTGTTGTATATGATAGAGTTACTTTCAACTACAGCAAGACAAATATTCTAATGTCTTCAAAGCTAGACAACTGTGAGAATTTCCATAGTTTCATCCATGAGGGAATGACCCCTTCCAACATGGGAAATAAAAGCAATGATGAAACTACCCATGGAGACCCGAACCATACCCCCACCATTCATTTAATTCATAGAGAATGAAGTGACAAAATTGATCTTGAGGCCAAGGGGATGAGGGAACCATCTAACCTAGTGACCACAATTATTAGAATATTTGTCAAAATATCTCACCTAAAATAGTCTAAAAGTGGAAGCTTCAAGTAATTTACTACATAGATGAACCATATCAAGTATAATTAACTTAGTTCTTACCACCAAATACATACCTAAAAACTAAATCCCCTCTTGTCATCTCTATTTGTTGCCATAAAAATTCATTATCACCCTACTACAAGGATAATTGAGCAAAAATTCCTCTACAAACTAGAATTCAATGCACCATGAAACTAGTGGTCGATGAAGGAATAATTCATCAAAGTTGAGATATAGATACACATTATGTGGCCAATGGATATCCACACTGGACATGCCCATTCACTATTGAAGAACATATTTTCTAAAATCTCCTCTTTAATATCCTTGTAGCACATGTATATCAAGACCATGATAACACTATATTTTTTTATATTATATTATGTAGGTAAAGATTTATTCCTAATACACTAAAAAAAGAGTTCATATTGATAGTTATTTCTTTAACCCACAAATTCGTTCCCCAGACATTCTACTAGGACACACTTATAGCCACCCTTTGATAGTCTGTGGATGAGAATTCTATTGAAGATGATGCAAGAAAACCCATCTATTATGTTCATTTGTTAGATCAATATTATCTAATTCCTTGTGTTCATTAATTTCCAACATATCACTGATATACATCAGGTTCATACCCGCCTTCATGAAGGTGATTTTTTTGGTTGGACATCCTAGAAAGGAGTGGATAACACCAACCCAATTATGATTCCAAAAGGAAATATCAACATTCCCCACAATCTATTTTTTAATAGTTTGATGGGATTTGATATGGGAGGCAACTACAGACCATATAGACGAATGAATCACGTTTGATATATTTCCAATAACCTTAATCTTAGTGGAAATTAATCTACCCCATATAGAATGTGCCACTTTAACCTCCCTTACCAACTTCAACTGTATTCCATGAAACGTAATAGAGATACTATTAAAATAAATGCCACCCTCATGAATGGGTCTCGCGATCTTGTTACATGATGTCCAACTCTTTCTCCCTTCCTCATGAGCATCCAATATGAAGGGGGAAAGAAAAATTCCATTCTTGTTGATCAAATCTAATGAACATTGGTGGGTAAGATAGAATGGAATGAAAAAGATAGTAGGAAACTACTTAATACAGTTATTCTTCCACCGAATTATGAGAAACATTATTTCTAGAAAAAATTGAATCTTTTTAGATTCCTAAGGATATGATCAAAATGGTGGATAATCATCCTTACAGGGGAGATTGGGGCATCTAGATACTCTATGGGAAAGGATTCATTCTATATACCCATCCTTCTCCTAAGTGAAAAAATACTTTTGTTTATTTAACAATCCATGATGTAAAAGATTCTGTTATTTTAGTTAATAATATATCTTCTCTAGTGCAAAGAATCAGCTAGAATTTTACAAATCCCATGATCAGACATCAATCCAGTTTTCATGAAAATGATTTTGTGGTCATCAAATAAGTTATGGGAGATTCAACAAGATCCATAATTTCACTAACAAGGAATATTTGTTCTAGTAAATATATCCTTTTCAATGAGGTGACTAATAACGTCCTAGGAAAGAATAAAATGGATCGGTGATATGGAATCTCCTTTCCTTAACAAAAAATATAGCTTTTAGAAACCCATAATTCATGCCCATGAATCAAAAAGCCATCCCGGAAGAGATAAAAAACCTAACAATAATGTCTGTATTCCCAGAGGATAATCTCATACCTGTGAAAACATTAATAATGAAAGCCCACTCAATTTTATTGTATTCATTTTACATATCCATGTTGACCACAATATTTGAGCCCTGGATATTGGTGTGAATGTCATTAATGACATCCTGGGATAAGGTAATTTACCCTTGAATTGATCTTTGTTTAACCAATCCATGTATTTTAATAGAGATCCTTTGGGTATATGAATAAATGATCTCTTATTGAGAATGGTGTAAAGGACCTTATAAGTGAAGTTTTACCTTCTCAAAAGGAGATAGTTCAGAAGGAGATATAGATTTTTAATATTAGAAATATGAACCATAGAAGTAGTGCTAACAACATGAGGAAGGATCATTCCATGGATGATATCCTAAATAGTAAGCACCATGCCATCATTAACAGTGTTCCAAGAGGATTAGACGAAGGATCCAAGACACCCATATATTCTTGAGGCACTGTCTGGGTTAAGGCTTTTCACGTCCCCTAATATTTATTGCTCAGGCGGTATGGATTCAAAGTGTTCATTGTCAAGCCCCAAAAACACCTCATAAATAGGACCAGTAATGTAACGTCCCGACCCCAGTTACCTAGATTCGGTGCATTATTACATAACATTGGCATGATCACAAGGAAGATCAAATCTCGAAATACCAATTGGTTTAGTAGTCTTGGAAACACTAGATATAATCATAAGTTTTACATTACATCATCAAAATGAAAACTACAATAACATGTTCTACTTAGTCCACACTCATGTCCTCACTAACTATTCATGCATGTCAGTCATAATACACTTCTTCACATCCTGGGAAAAACAAAACATTGAAAGGGGTGAGCTCAAATGCTCTGTAAGGATAACAATATAGCGGATACTTTCATAAGAAAACATAAGAATTTAAGGCCATGTATAACTAAAACAAAAGCCTTATTGAACTTGAACTTCAGCATAATAAGGCAAAAGTAAAATAAAATAATTCCATTACTTACTCACATGGATATTCTACTAGATGAATAATCAAATGAAAAATCAATAACCACTTTCATAGTGATGGAATGTATAATGCCAGACATTCTGAGACATTTTGTCAAGGCCTCGGTCAAGACATCTAAAATGATTAAGGCCTCAGCCAAAACCATAAATCAAATTGGGAAAGGGCCTTGACCAATTCCACGTCTAGTTGTCTCATGAAACCTACCGATGCATCAAGGAGCTATAGCGGGCTCCACCCGTCACTTATTAAGTCCAATACATTCCTCATATGAATAGGTTTAAACATAACATAAATATTCGTATTAAAACTAGCATACGAAATGTCAAAAATTTCTCCATAAACTATGGATGGTATAAAAATAACACATCCACAATCAAATATATCACAAAATGTTCAATGTTTGTTTTTTATCATAAATCAATTTCAATTAAACTTAAAACACATCAAAGGATGTTGACATGGATGAAATCAAAGCTATTTGAGAGAAATAACTCTCTTTTTTGAAATCATTTAAAAGTACCATAATTATAAATTAATACATTTACTTTGAAAATATTCTTATAAGCTTGTAAGGGAAGCTTCAACGAAGTTATAATGGTAGAAAATATCTCCACCCGCCGTATAAGTTAAAAAAACATTCTTACCTAAAATTTGTAAAAAAGGTCAAAAAGTACATTGTTTGGAAAACGACGGTAAGATTTCTTTCAAAAACGTATAAGGGTATAAATGAATTTAACCCATTTTCCATTTAATAGTAAAAACGTTTTGAAAGACATTTTTAAGAAACATGGATGTGGATGATAACGAGGTCCCAGTAGATAATTATGTATAATCAACCTTGGATAATAAGGAGGTTGTGAAGTAAACCCTTACCTTGTACTTTTCCTTGGTTGGGGTAGGTTAATCTCCTGTATAATGGTGAAATAATTGTTATTAAATTATACAAGAATCATATACATTCATATGATATCATATATGATCTTTTAACATTGCTTTGTTAATGATATCTTAGATTTATCGTTGTTTCAGGTGTTAACTTACTCATTTTATTTTATATGTTTTGTTACGTAAGTCGTGTTTTTCATGGATAAGATGTATGGAGACGGTAGTCCATACGTACCGACGAGCGACAATATCATTATTTTGATATTAAAATAATATATAATTGGATATTATGTCATGTATAAAGAATAATTATCATGTTATATTTATTATTTACATGAATTACATATCATTATTATACCCATATAAAAAATAATATATTGAATAACAATTACACCACGACGTGGAGACGGTAAGCCGTACGTATGCACGTATGGTGACATGTCATTAAAATGATGGGTAGAATACTGAATATGGTTGTTCCATATTTGTAATAACATCACAATATATAGAAGATACTGGAGTTATAATTTTATAATTGAAATTATAAACAAAGAGGGAGTGGAAGAAGAAAGAATCTTGAAAGAGGGTGATGAAAACGTTACCTCTTCATCGGGTTCTTCCTTTTGATTTGATCAAAAGGACTACTTAGGATGGCTTTCTGACTAAATTAATGCTTCTAGGATTAAGGGAGAGAAGTTGGGAGAGTATTTGGCTAGAGGTTGGCCGAACCAAAAGGCTTGAAAGTGTGAATAAGATGGTATAGGTGGGGGCCTTTTATAAGAGGAGAGGAGGGGCTCTTTTGGAAAGATTAAAATGTTACATTATTTTGAAATGATTTTCAGATTCTAAAGGTCCCACAATGATAAATTTCGAGGATAAGGTGATAAGGGTTCTAAATAGGCTCATCCAATAGGTTTTTGACAATTTTAAGCCTTATATATTACATTATCGTTTCATTTTATTTAAATCAATAATTAATGAGGTAAACGCTGCATCATCATTGTGTCATAAAAAATTTAATTTATTTAATGACTAAAAATTCTAAAAAAATAACCATAATATAGGAAATCATTTTATATTTCCAATGAATATTTATGGTCAAAAATATGACTTGTATAACCCCAATTAAAAATTGTTTTAGTAAAATAACTCATGTTTGTGACATTTTTATTTTAACGTTAAATAAAATGTTTTTAATGTCATTTTCCCACCAAAGTGGCTCCATGGGGTCCCCAAGTTGACCCATGGATTGTCTTGGTCGTCCATTACTCATCCAATAGGGGTAGGACAAGTTTAAGGGTATTTTCATATTTTTATAATATCAATTTTACCTTAACTTTCACTAATTACATTTAATCGCGATTAATTAAACTTAAAAGTTACTATTCACCAAAAATTATTTTAATCTCATTGAACCAAATTTTTCTTCTTAATGACAACTATGTATGTCGGATTTTTGAAAATCAAAACATAGAAGTGGTAATATTTCATTTAAACGAAAAATCAGTTATTTAACTACCACTTAGGGGTTTCACTATTCATCAAAAATTGAGGTTTTTCAGAACAATGACAAAATTTCACCCTATGCTATAATTGATATTCCAAATTCAAAAATGATGTCTATTTTACAAAATTCCAAACATATAAGTTGCATTAATTAATTTTATAATTAATTCCCACTATCACAACAAATAGCGTGTTTTTAAGAAACAATTTATATCAAAAGATTGACAATTGTTTATATCCAATTTCAATGTTAAATTAATTCTAATGACCACCATTGGATAAGATGGTAAAAATATATTATAATTATACTTTAAAACCACTAAATAGTATAATTTATCACTATAAATTATTTTGATTAAAAAAGTTTTTTTTAAGTATTTTTCACTATTCATAAAAAATTTAAAGTTCTCAGAAAATTACAAAAAACTCAAATTAGGATAATTTTGATATTCCGAATACAAAAATGAAGTCCATTTTGCAATATAAAATTTATATAATTTCAAAAAGTGGGTATTCCTATTCATAACGGCTACTTTGATTAGTTGTGGTGTGTTAAAACTCGAATTTGCAAACAATGCAAGCTATTGCATTATTGAATGAGAAGCGTATCATAGAAGCTCAGGGTGTTACATTCTCCCCTCCTTCAATAAATTGTGTCCTCACAGTTTGAAATTTTTCTTGGAAAATAAAAGTTTGAAAATAGAAAATACCTTTGTAGAAAACCCACATCGGAAATAAGGTTAATAAAAATATAACTTTAAAAAAAAGAAAGATAAGTACAAAGGTCACCTGAGATAGCCCATACTAGGATTCTATGAAAATATGGATATGGAATAAAAACAAACCATCAAGGTCTGATGGAGAGTTGTAGAAAACTGGATTAGGAGAAAGTTAACAATAAGAAAATCACAAACTTGTGATTGGTTAATCGGTCATTGAATCCCCAGTTGGAAAAGTTAACCAGAAACGTTTTTGTTTTAAGTTACCTTTTATAATGTGAAAGAATTTATTTAGGAGATTTACTAAGAACGTAAGGGAATATATATACTTGTCATATAGACATTCATTCTTTAATAAATTTTTGCCAAAAAACCCATCTTTCACTCTAAAAGGTAATAGAACTCAAAAATATTTTATTTATCCTAATTGTATAAGGTTCCAAATTTTAACACATACCATTTAGATTAGAAAAACTATTTTGTAATAACCAGGGACTTCACGTAGTCCAGTGGTAGGCGATAAATCCCAATCTCCCTATGGTTGTGGGTTCGATTCCCACAGCTTTGTCCGACACGATGGGTTGTCACTCGGTCTGCGTGTTGTCCTTTTTATAAATATCCAAAAATAACCTTAAAAATAGTATCCAATGTAAAATATAATCCATTCCAACCTTTATCGTTATCCAAAATACTTTTGTCCAACTCACAATCCAGATTTTATGAGGAAGGTAAACATAACGAAGCTCCTTTTTTATGCGTAACAACATGTGAACACCTTCATCATGTCTTCTTTTAAAACACTGTAACATACTGAATTACCATAAATCCTTATTGATTACATTCATGATCCCTTATTCCTTATAGAAAACTAGATATACTCCTTCTATCCAAAAATGTATACAAATCATTAATCAGTTTCAAGGATGTTAAGAATATCCAACATAATTTATCCGAATCAATCATGTCTTATTCCAAAATCACTATCTCGGTATCAGAACCATATTATGGTTCATCATTCTCTCAACCATATATTTTCCAAAAATTAAACCTACTGTGGAGTCACTTTTCTTGGTTCCACACAATCTCATGTCCTAGATGAAATAGTACTGTAATACAATCCTTATATACTCCATAATTATTATAACCAGTACATCATTGATACAACACTCAAATTACAAAATTCTTTAGTAACAACATAAAAACTCTAATCATTCCTCCTCATCTGTGGTAGTATCATAACTTGATTATTATCCAATAATATCATTTGGGGCATACTCTGATTATTTGAACATTGGTTTGCGTAGTGTCCCCACTCCTTCCAGATGAAGCATTGTACATTTGAAACCTTTTTCTAACACTTGTATTCACGCACATGGTGTCCTTTTTCTCCACACTTATAACAAACTCCAATTCCCTTCAGGCAAATTCCAAGGTGTTTCTTCCCACAATTATCACATATTGGAAAATTCTTCTTTTCCCTCATCCCTTTATCCTTCGTTATCTCTTCCATCATTTTCTTCTCTTTCATCCCTTCAAATCCATAAGACTCAGAGAATTCTCTACTTATCTTATTAACACATGATACTATTTCTTCATATGATGATAACACATGGGAGAATATTTCTCTTCTAAATGTTGGCTTAATACCATGAAAGATATTATCCTTCTTACTCTTTGGATCATACGTATTGATGGAGTTCACATTCCTTCTACTGGGCGCCATTTCTATACAATGCCATAAACTATGTTAGTTTATGAATCGAAATACATAATAATAAACTTGAAAACACTAATAATAAATTGAACTATTTATGGATATAATCCATGATCATAAAAATGTTTTCTTTTAGGAAGTATATACTCATAACCCTTCATAGTGGTTTGTAAAGAAAATGAGAATTATCCTAAGCATATCTGCCGAGAGTGTCGTAACCAAGAGTGCAGCAAGGCCACTTGTCGTGCACCAGTTCCCGTTCGAGTCTAGATCAAAGTGGTGTTTTCGGGTTTTACCCCTAGTTACATTTGTTCCAGATCCGCCTCCACCTGCTCGTATCCAGACAGGGATGTATTGCTCGGAAAACTCACAACATCTCTAAAATACCAAAATTCAAGGAAGTTCTTCTATACTAATCCTCAAAGTCTATCTTCGGGCTATGAGCTCTAATCGGAGTTTATCTAAATATAGCTTCCAAGTTTAGTACTAAACTGCCTCTGATACCAACTCTAACGCCCTGAACCCAGTTACCTAGAGTTGGTGCATTATTAGATAACATTGGCATGATCACAAGGAAGATCAAATATCGAAAGACCGATTGGTTTAGTAGTTTTGGAAACACTAGATATAATCATAAGTTTTACATTACATAATCAAAATGAAAACTACAATAACATGGTCTCTTTAGTCCACACTCATATCCTCACTGAATATTTTTGCAAGACAGTCATAATACACTTCTTCACATCCTGGGAAAAACAAAACATTGAAAGGGGTGAGCTCAAATTCTCCGTAAGGATAACAATATAGGGAAAACATTAATAAGAAAACATAAGCATTTAAGGCAATGTATAACTAAAACAGAAGCCTTATTAAACTTGAACTTCAGCATAATATGGAAAAAGTAAAATAAAATAATTCCATTACTTACTCACATGGATATTCTACTAGACGAATAATCACATGAAATAACAATAACCACTTTCATAATAAGGGAATGTATAATGCCAGACATTCTGAGACAATTTGTCAAGGCCTCGTCCAAGACGTCTAAAATGATTAAGGCCTCGGCCAAAACCATAAATCAAATTGGGAAAGGGCCTCAGTCAATTCCACGTCTAGTTGTCTCATGAGACCTACCGATGCATCGAGGAGCTATAGCGGGCTCCACCAGTCACTTATTAAGTCCAATACATTCCTCATATGAATAGGTTTAAACATAACATAAATATTCTTATTAAAACTAGAATACAAAATGTCAAAAATTTCTCCATAAACTATGGATGGTATAAAAATAACACATCCACAGTCAAATATATCACAAAATCTTCAATGGATGTTTTGTATCATAAATCAATTTCAATTAAACTTAAAACCCATCAAAGGATGTTGACATAGATGAAATCAAAGATATTTGAGAGAAATATCTCTCTTTTTTTGAAATCATTTAAAAGTACCATAAATATAAAATAGTACATTTAATTTGAAAATATTCTTATATGCTTGTAAGGGAAGCTTCAACGAAGTTATAATGGCGGAAAATAGTCGCACCCGCCGTATAAGTTAAAAAAAACATTCTTACCTTAAATTTGTCAAAAGGTCAAAAAGTACATTGTTTGGAAAATGACGGTAAGATTCCTTTCAAAAACGTATAAGGGTATAAATGACTTTAACCCATTTTCCATTTAATAGTAAAAATGTTTTGAAAGACATTTTTAAGAAACATGGATGTGGATGATAACGAGGTCCCAGTAGATAAATATGTATAAACAACCTTGGATAATTAAGAGGTTGTGAAGTAAACCATTACCTTGTACTTTTCCTTGGTTGGGGTAGGTTAAGCTTCTGTATAATGGTGAAATTATTGTTATTAAATTATACAATAATCATATACATTCATATGATATCATATTTGATCTTTTAACATTGCTTTGTTAATAATATCTTAGATTTATCTTTGTTTCGGGTGTTAACTTACTCGTTTTCATTTATATGTTTTGTTACGTAAGTAGTGTTTTTCAAGGATAGGTTGTATATTATTCATATCCAAAATTATATCATGTCCTTAAAAATTATTTTTAAATCATCAAATGATAATTATACTTGAATGGATACAACGGAGAGTGAATCTCAACGCGTTCGTGGAGACGGTAGTCCGTACGTACGCACGAGTGACAATATCATTATTTCGATATTAAAATAATATATAATTGGATAGAATATCATATATACAGAATAATTATCATGTTATATTTATTATTTACATGAATTACATATCATTATTATACCCATATAAATAATAATATATTGAATAACAATTACACCACGACGTGGAGACGGTAAGCCGTACGTACACACGTATGGTGACATGTCATTCAAATGATGGGTAGAATACTGAATATGGTTGTTCCATATTTGTAATAACATCACAGTATATATAATATACTGGAGTTATAATTTTATAATTGAAATAATAAACAAAGAGGGAGTGGAAGAAGAAAGAAACTTGAAAGAGGGTGATGAAAACGTTACCCATTCTTCGGGTTCTTCCTTTTGATTTGATCAAAAGAACTCCATAAGATGGCTTTCTGACTAATGTAAAGCTTCTAGGATTAGGAGAGAGAAGTTGGGAGAGTATTTGGCAGAGGTTGGACGATCCAAAAGGCTTGAAAGTGTGAATAAGGTGGTATAGGTGGGGGCCTTTTATAAGAGGAGAGGAGGGGCACTTTTGGAAAGATTAAAATGTTACATTATTTTGAAATGATTTCTGGATTTTAAAGGACCCAAAATGATATATTTCGAGGATAAGGTGATAAGGGTTCGAAATATGCTCATCCAATAGGTTTTTGACAAGTGTATGCCTTAGATATTACATTATCTTTTCATTTTATTTAAATCGTTAATTAATGAGTTAAACGCTGCATCATCATTGTGTCATGAAAAATTTAATTTATTTAAGGTCTAAAAATTCTAAAAAAATAACCATAATGTAGGAACTATTTGTATCTTTCCAATTAATATTTATGGTCAAAAATATGACTTCTATAACCCCATTTAAAAATTGTTTTAGTAAAATAACTCATGTTTGTGACATTTTTATTTTAACGTTAAATAAAATGTTTTTAATGTCATTTTCCCACCAAAGTGGCTCCATGGGGTCCCCAAGTTGACCAATGGATTTTCATGGTCGGCCATTACTCATCCAATAGGGGTAGGACATGTGTAAGGGTATTTTTATATTTTTATAATATCATTTTTACCTTAACTTTCACTAATTACCTTTAATCGCGATTAATTAAACATAAAAGTTACTATTCACCAAAAATTATTTTAATCTCATTGAACCACATTTTACTTATTAATGACAACCATGTATGTCAGATTTTTGAAAATCAAAACACAGAAGTGGTAATATTTCATTTAAACGAAAAATCTGTTATTCAACTACCACTTAGGGGTTTCACTATTCATCAAAAATTGAGGTTTTTCAGAACAATGCCAAAATTTCACCCAAAGCTCTAATTGATATTCCGAAACAAAAATGATTTATATTTTACAAAATTCCAATCATATAAGTTGCATTAATTAATTTTATAATTAATTCCCGCTGTCACAACAAATAGCGTGTTTTTAAGAAACAATTTATATCAAAAGATTGACAAGTGTTTATGTCCAATTTCAATGTTAAATTAATTATAATGACCACCATTGGATAAGATGGTAAAAATATATTATAATTATACTTTAAAACCACTAAATATTTTAATTTATCACTATAAATTATTTTGATGAAAAAGTTGTTTTAAGTATTTTTCACTATTCATAAAAAATTGAAAGTTCATAGAAAATTACAAAAAACTCAACTTAGGATAATTTCGATATTCCGAATACAAAAATGAAGTCAATTTTGAAATATAGAATTTATATAATTTAAAAAAGTGGGTATTACTATTCATAACGGCTACTTTGATTAGTTTCGGTGTGTTAGAACTCGAAGTTGCGTACAATGCAAACTACTGCATTATTGAATGAGAAGTGTATCATAGAAGCTCGGGGTGTTACAAGTAATATTTTAATAACCCCTCGGGTATCCTCTATCCATGTTGGGATTATTTTCATTAATATGGTCCCTAAAAATTTCTTTACCATGCCTCCAATTGCATTATGGTCATCGGTGTAGGAATCATCCTCCATCTGAATATTAGGCCGAGTGAACATATGGGGTTCTTTGATGAAATCCCAGAAATATGATATATTAAAATCCTCTTAATGAATCCATATAACAATAAAATCATCTCGAGATAAAATATAATTTATTAAATTCATTTCTGGCATTTCATCTTAATAGTGATCTCACTAAAGTTATTCTCATTCTAGTGTGTATCTAGATTGTTTCCCAAATGGTCAATGTCCGATTCAACTTCATCTTTGTCATGAGAAAGGGTATGTTGGTAATTAATCTCCAACCTACGATCATTCCTTATATGTATGAATTATTTATGTAGTTATTTCCATTAATTTCCCTACATTTGATTATTCCAAAAGTTATCTAATGTATGGTGATAACATTATTAGTTTATCCATGGTTTGGAGAAACCCTATGAAACTCTCCTATCCTAGATGGATGAGATATCGATAAGGAGTTCAGAATGATTAGATACATTACGGGCCAAATGGGATACCTTTGAATTATAGAAAACAAAAATGGAATGGGCATTATCAAGGTAGTGGTCCAATTCACACTAGGTCTAAATATCACCTCTTTGATTATTACACAATGTGAAACACCTCCTGCAAAAACCCAAGTCCAACAATCCTTTACGAGAAATTTACTAAGTGAAATTCAAGAATGATATATGTTGAAAGGGACCCCTACCCATCTCCACAGTTGGATTTACCACCACATTAATTTCCCTCACCTAAAATCATAAACATATTTGATTTTCATGTGTATAACCTCATGCATATCCACCAAATGGATCTTCAATTTTCCAAAAATTATGATTTTGGAACACTATCAAAAAATTTCAGGATAGAATCTCTTATGTGGTAATAAAATTCATATAATAATCCCATAAATTTTTACACATATTACATTGGATACATCATAAAAAAATGATACATGACTCAATTCGGCCTCAACATGCATTCAGATGTGTAGAGGAATCTGGTTTACTAAGTTGCAAAATTTGACTATTTGGTTTCACCTACATCACTCTTGAATATATATGAGTAATTTTGGATACATTTCAACATTATCTTATGTTATTGGATCAGTTACATGATTTGGCTACATTGCAAGAATTGAAATTGTAACAATCTATTACGTTTGATGTTAAGCTACATCAAGATATCCAAAATTCCTACTCCATTGATTTGGCTAAATTATTTATATATGTGTTAGATGTTTCTATTTAAAATATCATTAATAATTAAAAAACATACATGAATCTATAAAAATTCATATTTCACTCAAAATCACTAAGAACCTCTTCATTCAACTTCCAAAAAACCCCAAAAACAATTTCTTGAATAATGAAACTCTATACAGAGATATACATCCCTAAAACAATTCACGAACCTTTGTAATTTTTAATCACCTCAAAACATTTTTTACAACATATACAATGAATCAAACTCCTCAAAACCTATGGGATCTTCAACCATTCTAAAAAATCAGATATCCTCAGGTCCATCACAAACTATTGTATTAAACAATCATCGGTTGAAATAGTCATATCATATGGTTTAAAAATTCTTATCCCTTGGATAATTATAATAATCAATAGTGTGTCTTTAAGTGATACAGATATATCTGATAATATGTTTTAGTTTAGTCCTTAGGGTTTCAATATATTATATAGTATTCTATATGAATATCATATTGTATAATGTTCAACTATACTATTTAAAATTAAATATATATTCTCTTGATTGGTATTTTGGGATATGAGACATCATATAACAAGAAATGGTCAATATTGAATTATTATATATTTCAAAATGATAATTTTTTATAATTTATTTAGAATAAAATTTAAAAAAAATATAGAAATAAATTAAAATTTATAAATAATTTATAAATTATAATACAATAGTTATATAAAATTCCTATATTTATATTCATATTATCATACGTATTAGTTATTATAATTATATAAAATATTTATCAAAGAGAAGTTATCAATATATGTTATCTCTAAAAACCCTTCATCATTATGAGCCCATTTAACCCATATTGAATATTTATGATTTTAGATCATCTTATGAAATGTATTAGAATATATGATCATTGACTAGAACAGATATTTCATAAATTAATTTAGAAAATATTTGTTAGTCTATTTATTTTATTACATATATTAACTAATATAAAAGAGTATATATTTTATAAATTGATATTATTTATTTAAATTGTTTACATTACAATTATAAATTTCCATGTCATATATTTAATAATCTTTATCCTATATATTTTAAAATATTTTCATTAGATTTACAAATACTATATGTTTATTTATTAAAATTTTGAAGTTTTTATTTATTATGATTATTCCTAAATATTTTGAATTAAATTTAAATAGAAACACTGATAAACTCTGTGGTTCTAATATATGGATATTGGTGTTTGAGTTTTATTTATGACTATCATGGGGGTTAAGAAATATCTATGAAATTTGTGGGTTTTTATCTCTATAAAATAGTGGAATACTTCAGGTTGACAACAAAAGTAATCCCAAATCGCACATCCATTAACATTGAATTATATATATATATATATATATATTAAAAAATTTCAATGATAAATATAAATTTTTATGAGATTATTTTTCAAACATAGAGGAAAAACAAAAATGATATGAATTGAAATTTATTATGTTAAGAAAAATATCATATATCCCTCAGTTATTTTTAAATACAAATAAATTTTACATTATTAAAAGAGTTTTATATTAACCAATTTATCTAAATTGGATCAAAAAATTTGTAACTCCATCAAATTTTGTGATACAAGATTCAGAATATTACTCTAAAAAGAAAACTAGTCTTTTCTCCTTGGGTAACTCTGTCTAAAAAATCAATGTTGTGAATTGGATCATCGATTCCCACTCAATATAAAAGGACCTACACTTAACATAAATGGATTTACATAATTTTATATGAATATTTAGTTCATTTGAAAAATACATGCCAGAGGACCATAATAGTTTAGTGTCTTTGGAAACATGGAAACAAAATCTTCTATCCTGGTGAAAGAACTTCAACATCACCAATAATGATCTATACAGTTTGCACTTATACATAAAACCTTTCTTCATAGCCTGGATAAAGGAAACAAACCAAAGGGGTGAGCTAAGACTCTCAGTAAGGGTAAAAAATGGAGACATGTATGAATAAAAATGAACAAATTAGTATGATAATGTGATTGTAACATTAAGAGATCATACCCTGCACATCGAAGGCCATTAAACTGAGATATGGGATAAATAATGGCATTATATAAGGAATGTATCATACTAAAATAAACATCATGATCTATGAAATCATAACTAAGGAATGATACATAGGATTTGTGGCATACATATATGAATATAAACATTTATGTCTGGGATATCTACCAGGACCTTTATAAGTTGTTATGCTCGGGCTACGACCCATGTACCTACATTGGGATTGGTCTAGAAACCTATGTAACCAAATTAATTTAGGTTTGGATTAAAACCCATGTACCTTCATGTTTAAAGGCTAAGGCTACTACCTGTGTACCCTCTATCATTTAAGCTTGGGCTACAACCCGTACCCCCTATTTCATTTTGGGCTTGGGTTACACACCAAACACCCTTTTTACATTCGGGATTGGGATTCAACCCATGTTCCCATTAAGATCTTATAAAACATATAATTGCCTAATTAATTGGAGGGAGATATCAGTCCCACCCATCTCATAATAAAATCATTCACACATGTGCCACAAGATAACCAAACATAAATCATATCATGACCCATAAAAAGATATTGGTCTTAAAAACTTCAAATCATGACCCATAAAACTAAATAAGATTCATTAACATTTAATCACATAATTACCTATGGAAAATAGATAGGTTTCAAAACCATTTCATTGAATTAGAACCTATGAATGAGAGACTAATTTCATTGACATATTACCAATGAAATAGAAATATGTTTCATAAATACCATGACATTAAGCATGACCCATTCATAGAAACAATACGAATAGAACCTTTAGAAAATTTCAAAAACATTTCATGAGTATCATAAATTGATGTCATCTTAAATGAAAAATAGTTATGAAAAATCATTCAAAAACATATCTTGAGATAATATCCTGTCTTATTTTAAAAAAATTAGTTAAAACTAAATACAATTTAAAAATAAATTTCACATAAAATACCTTGAAAACATATAAAGAAGAATAGAAACGATTTGGAAAATACTTTTCCTTGAAAATTACATTTGAATGAATTTATTATATATTAACCTTTTAAAAATGAAAATGAATCTTCCAAGGAATGATAGTGGGTAAATCTTTACATTTCGTATGAAGATGAAAAAGAAACATTCCTTTTGGAAGATAAAAAGGATAGAAGGACCGCCATGTTTGAAAAGAGAATAGAATACTAACTTGGTGATATTGGTGAAAAAATGTTAAAAATTACTTTAAATGATTATATTATAATGGTATAAATTTATTGGAAACCATTTTTAGAAAACATATATTTCCGACTGAAGAAAGGATAATGTCGGGCATTCCTAAAAACACATTATTAACTATATGATGAAAAAAAGATTAGAATATGGTACTAATACACGATTATACCATAAAATAATAGAGTATAAAGAAACACATTAATATTATTGATAGATGGATCATACTATTTCATCAAGGTAAGAAATAACATAAACAATCTCAGAAAGCGATGAGATTGCCTCCACTAACTCTTATAAGTCGATAACATGGGATCATACTCTAAATGGATAAAATATAATGTTACTGAATATATAATTAAATATATTATATCTATGATATGACATGATCAATGGATGTATATACACCTTGAAGAAGATTTTATGTTCATAACAAAACATGAATTTCACAGAAGGAAAATTGAGACAAAACTATTTTACCAATTTGTTATTTTATGAAAGCTAAAGCTCATGGAAGAAGGATCATAAAATGTGAATGTAAATTCCAAAAATTAATTAAATATATAAATATAAAAAATTAATGTTCAGTACATACACCTCAAAAAAGTAACTAGTGGCGAACATAGCTTTTATCTCACAGAAATTAAATGTTTGATGAAATCCCCTTACCCAGTGTCTTGGCTCTCTCCATACATGTAAAAGATTTTTGTATAATAAATAAAAGATTATTATAAATATTTTGAAGAAGAATATTTTTATATCTATTAATATATATGTTTTTATTATAACCTTATATTTTCTTTTTTAATGATCTTATATTATGGTTTCACTTTGGGTAATATTCACTGTTTATCGCATCCTTCTCAATTTGTTACATATTTGGTCATTATACTTATATCATGATTATAAAATGAAAACCGTGATATAAATATAATATATATAATGTATTTATTTATTATAATTATCTATATAATATAAGTCTATGAATTATAATACTCCATTCATGGAGATGGTATGTCGTACATATGCATGAACAATGTTTCCGTTTTTATTGGGGAATTGAAAGAAAGTATGTAAATGAAATATGTATATATATTTATGAATATATATATCATTGTAAAATTAAAATTAATATATAATATATATCAATTAATTTCATTAAACCCGTCATTAATACATTCTATGTGATGTGTGAACAAATCGCATCGCTTCGAGGGGCGGTTGTCCACACTTCATCAAACGTGATTATCATCATAACACCAAATAGAAGGTAAAAAAATGAATTTTGTAAAAGGAATAAATAAGAATAAATAAATTATTAATAAAACACTTGACATATATAAATATATTTTCCATCATAATGGTCACCATGAATAAAGGTATTAGGGAAATGGACAATTATCAAGTCGTGAGGCTGTAGTTCGTCGTACACAGAAAGAGTATGTTTAGCATCCCTTATATGGAGGTGTGTATATTTTTAGGTATGAAACATTTCATAAAAACATCATAGTATATGGATGATTTTTTTTAATCATATAAAATTGGTTTCAAGATATTGTATGG
Organism: Viscum album; assembly: GCA_963277665.1. Classification (NCBI taxonomy): domain Eukaryota; kingdom Viridiplantae; phylum Streptophyta; class Magnoliopsida; order Santalales; family Viscaceae; genus Viscum; species Viscum album. The sequence goes on along the minus strand of OY728135.1, from coordinate 1,076,811,477 downwards.
GTGGACAAGGAGAATAAGGAATAAATTTTGAGAGAAGATGTTACATCTTAATCAAGAAACTCCATTTGGTTTGTTCTAAAATGAATACCATAGAGGATTGAAACACATTAAGAGTGTTCAATAATTAAGGTAGGATTGTTGGGAGGAAAATTTGGAATGTATTGGGCAATATTGTGAGGAATGAGAAGGGTGATGAATGGGATGATATTGTGGCCTTTCATAGGGGAGGAAAAGGACTCACATGGAATTTTTAAAACAAAAATAGGTTTGCACATTTTCTTAGATAAAAATGTATTAAGACGAAAAAAAATTCAATAATTGGAGGTTTCTGGACGAATTATTGACAGCCAATGGGTTTTGGACAAGTGTATAGGTCATTCGGGCCCTTAGTTTTAATGTTAATTCCCTGATTAAGCTTTATTGGGCCTTCATTATTGTGATTAATTTTAATCGCTTTTACTAATCCTTCAGGTAAAAAAAACATGTTATTATTAAAATATAATAATAATAATAAATTAAATGATTTATTTCATAGTTTTTTAATTCCAATCATAGAAGTGTAAAAATTAAGATTACTGATAATCCTTTAGACATGATGAAATAACGAGGTTTTAAAGTAGGAAAACGTTCAAATGTTTGTTAAGATTATATATTCAATATCAAAGCGTAAATGATTATAATGAATGAATATATGTTATATTAATATAAATTTTCCTTAAAACTTATTTATAGTATCTTTTATAATAAATAATTAATTATACAAAAGGGTTTTTATAAACATAAAAGTGGCATTGGACACTATTCATCAAAAAAAGTTTCTAATAAAAATCCCAAAAATTTACCCACAGATAATTTAAACATTATGAATTAAATATTAAGATAATTTTATCTAATTCAATTTCTGAATTGGTTAAAAATTACTTTCATTACTAGAATCATTTCATTCGGGAAAATAGTGTTTTTGAACATAAAAAGTACATTAAAAAAATTGTATGTTTTATTTATATAAAAAAATTATAAACAATATTTTATATGTTTCTATTACTATTAATATTAGAAATTTAATCATATAAATTATAGTTATCTTATTTATATATGTGAAACAATATAAAGATAAATTTTCTAGAATTTCAGTGTTGCGTGTGTCGTACGCCAACTCAGTGTGGCATGCATTGTATGCCTAGTCGATGTGGCTGGTAGTGCAAGAAAAGTTGGTATTGTGTGTAGTACAATAAAATCTAGTATTTATTGTGAAAGTAATTTTTGACTTAGTGTTATATATATGTAATAATCTATTTCCAGTTTCATGTCAAATGAGAAATACTGAAAAGATAAATTAATATAAAAAATAACAATTCACAAATCAGAAGGTGATACAATCTACCACCCTTAAAATTATTTTATATATCAAAATTAATTAGGGTTATCAATGGTTAAATAATTTAAAGATTTATTCACAGAAACCCGCATCATTAATAATATACTAAAACATCCCTTAAAAGGGGAAATTTGGAACCACAATTGTTACCTAAAGTTACATATAACTGGGTTTCCAAATAGGATAACATAAGTTTCATGTGAAAACATGGATATGGAAAAAATGTTACCATCACATTATGATGTAGAGTGACAGAGAATAGGGTTCGGTGAATGTTAACAACCAAAAATCCATAAATCCACAATTACCATAGGGTCCTTCTAATTCATCCAAAACGTAGGTATAAGACAAAATTTTTTGTTTCAAGAAAAGATAATGAGTTTTCATTAAAAGATATTCTTTTATGAATACTATAAATCCACAAAATTTATTATTTGTAGATATAAATATCTTATTTATATAAATAATGTTAAGTTTTTTATTTCTAAAGTACTCAATGGATCACAAGTTCCATGATTTTCCATCCCATCTATCATTAGCTATCACCATCACCACATTTTTATAACAGGATATCCAGAATTCATAAATAATTATATGGAAGATAACACTTTAATATTACTGACTTAATCTGAAGTCTAACATAAAATTTCCCTAATTTTTTTAACCTCATAACTCCTCTGAAATATAGAAATCCATGTCTTTGTAAAGAAAGTCTTTAAATCACCATAACATTGTTAACCCATATATCACAAAATACCACATGGGTTTCACATTCCAACCATGTGAATATCCTCATCCTATATTCCCTTTAAACACGATAATTACTATAAATCCATTTGTAAAACACGTATTCCTACTTCTTCCAATGACTCCTCAACATCTTATTTAAATCTAATAAGTTAAAAATTTAATTCTTCTTGACATAGAACAATTTTTCAATAATTAGTTTCAGGGTAATTCGTACCATCTAATTTACTAATTCATATCCACCATATCTTCATCCTAAAAGCAATATATCAATACCTGACAATAAGTTATGGTTACCTTCCCCTAGTCAAAATGTCACAATTAATTTTATCACCTTTATAGTTCATCATACCTATTCAACATATTCTTCTAAATACTTAGAATGAAAATAAACTGAATAATCCATACATAATTAACCTTTCTAAAGTCAAGAATCCATATATATAAATACTCCAATCCTTCATCTTTAATTTCTGGAGTGGAAGAGGTCCATACATGGTTTATAAGTAGATCCTTATCTCGGTGTGTTGTTTTGGGTTATGCCCATGTTCTCTACAAATAACACATTGAATTCCTAAACCACTCATCGCTATCTGACCCTTTTTCATACACTAAATACATATTCCCCTCAATTTGAGGTATTCATCATGGTTTTTAATCCCATGTTATTGAAATTAAAGTAGTTTAATTACCTTTTATCTATGTTTCTGACCGTGAATGTATGTATTTCTCTTATTAAACCTATCAGAAATATCCCCAATATTAACATTGTTAATCATATACCTCGATAGCTGAGTATGAATAATCTCAATATCTTTTTCTCCACTGATAATCATATTTGATTTATCATCATAAAATCTTCCATCACTTTCATAATTAATCTTGTCCCATCTAATTATTTCCATTGACTAAATCCAAAAGAATAGTTTTAGAAAAACATAAATTGCATAAAACTACAGAGTCATGAAAATAATTACTTATTGGATTTCTAAATCATGACACCTTCGATAATCTATGAAACCTTAATTTTATCATATTTTATTCATTAAAAACTTATGTATAAATTTATCAAAAGGGTTCATGAAGTGTTTGTGAATTATAAAAGCATATCCCTTAGGAGTATCAAATCATGTTTGAAACAACGCTCATTGTCATGTACCAAATTACCTTAAGTCAAGCCTGGAAAATCTTGTCAGTGTTTTTACCCCTAGTTAAATCTATTCTAGAGCCACATCTACTTATATTACCTTGATAGGGATGTATTTATTTGAAACCACTCAATCTATACTTTACCAAATATTTGTAGACTTTTTTCATAAATGTTATATCTTCTTTATGCTTATCCATAGAGACATCCCTAAACATTTCATTAGAAATAAACATTGGATTCTCGCTGTGGTTTTCTCACCCTTGTTTCCAAAGGATGACTAAACCATTACTTTGATACCACCTACAACAACCTTGGATTAAAATGAATGGATATTACATAATTTTACATGAATATTTTGTACATTGAAAAAATAAATTCTAGAGGACCATAATAGTTTAGTGTCTTTGGAAACATACACAGAAAATCCTCTATTCTGGTGGACAATATTCAACATCTCCCATAATGATTTACACCGTGAGAACTTATAGCTAAAACTTTTCTTATATCTTGTATAAGGGAATCATGAGAAATGGGTGAGGTCGGATTCAAAGTAAGGGTAAAAATGGGAGACATGTTAGCATAAACGTGAACATAGTAGTATGATAATGTGATTGTTATATTTGGATATCATACCCTGCAAATAAAAGGTCCCAAACATGAGCTATGGGATAAATCGTGTCAGGTCATAAGACATGATTCATAAGGAAATATAAATCATATTCCATGAAATCATAAATAAGAAATAATACATTTGATTTGGTGCATGCACATAATAATACAATCTTTAATGACAGGGCTATGTAGAATGACCATTATAACATGTAAGTCTTGGTCTATGACCTGCGTAACTACTTTGGGTTTGGCATATCAACCCATGTACCCACTTTATTTTAGGCTTAGGATAAAACCCATGTACCTTCTTGTTTTTGGGCTTGGGCAACTACCTGTTTACCCTCATTAATTTAGGATTGGGTTACAGCCTATACACCCTCTTTCATTTGGTCTTGGTCTATAACCTAGACCCCCTCTTTCTTTTTGGGATTGGCCTACAACCTTTTAAACATTTTATATCATAATTAACGTATCATTTAAAAATTCATTAGAGGGAGATATAGGTACCACCCATATCAATGTAAAATCATTCGCACATGTACCACAGCAAAACAAAATATTTATCATATCATGACCTATAAAAAGATATAGGTCTTGTAAACATAAAATCATGACCCATAAAATAAATTTGTATCATTAATATTTCATCACATCATAAACTATGTAAAAGAAATAGTTTTCATAACCACTTCAATAAAGCATAACCAATGAAATAAAAATAGATTTCATAAACATATAACTCATGAAAGAGAATCATGTTTCATAAAGACCATGACATTATGCAAAACCCATTCAACGAAAGAATATGAAAAGAAGATTTAGAGAATTTCGAAAAAAGGCATGACTAACATTAATGGATCACATCTTATATGGAAAATAGTTTGAAATATCTTTTAAAAATGTTCCTTGAAGAAAATATCTTTTTTTCCTTGAAAAAGGTGTGTTAATACCTAAAACCATTTAAAAATCAATTTCTCATAAAATACCTTGATAACATATAAAGAAGACATGAAACCATCTTTAAAATTTTCTCCCTTGAGAATATTTTTTAAACCATTTTGTAAATATTAGCCTTTTAAAAATGAAAATTAATATTCAAAGGATTCATGGTGGGTAACTCCATACATGTCATAGAAAGTGAAAATGAACACTCCATTTGAATGGTAAAAATGATAGAAGGTTTTATTTTTAATAAAGAGAGAACAAGATTCACATGATGATATTGGTAAACGTAAAAAACAGTAAAAATTTCATTATAATCATATAGGATAACCATAAAATATTTTTATAAACCATTTTAAGAAAACATTGATTTTCGATCAAAGAAAGGGTAATGTCGGCTTTCCTAAATATAGTTTCATAAAAATATTGTATACTGAAGAATATAATGTCATAATCATACATGATTATATAATTAAATAATATAGGAGAAGGAAACTCATTTATATTATTGAGGGATTTATCATACTATTTCAGTGAGTGAAGAAATAGCATAAACAATCTCAGAAAGTGATGAGATTGTCTCAATAGAATATTATAACTCGGTAATTTGTTATCATAATGTACATGGAAAAAAAGAAATTACAGAAAGCATAAAATATCATGAAAATAAATATATTCATTATATAACATTTAAAATAGATGTATATATTCCTTGAGGAAAATTTTATGTCAATAACAAAACACGAATCACAAAGAAGGTAAATTGAGACAAAACTGTTTTACCGATTTGGTAACAGATGAAAGCTAAACCACATTGTAAAAGGATCACAAAATGGGAATGCGAGTACCCAAAATTTTATATAAATGATACATATAATGAAATAATATAAAGTACATACACCACACACAAAAAAGTGTTTTGAACATAGCTTGTATTTCACAAAAATTTAATGTGAGATGGAATCCCTTTACATTATGTCTTGACTCTCTATGCAATTGTACAATATATCTATATAATAAATATAAGATTATTATTATTATTTTAGAGAATAATATTATTATACATATTACTATATATGGTATGATTATAACCTTATATTACCTTCTTGTAAATGATCTAATGTTATGGTTTCACTTTGGGTAATATTCACTTTGTTCTTTGCACGTGTCTTAATTTTTGACATCATTGATCCTTATACTTCTATCAATAATAAAAAATGAAAAAAATTATATAAATACCAGTTGCATAAATTATACATGTATTATAATAATATATATAATACAGGAGTATTAAATGGAATACACAATTCATAGAGACCGTTAGTTGTATGTATGCAAGAATGATGTTTCTGTTTTTATTGTCGCATTGAAAGAAACTATGTAAATTACATATGTATGCATATTTATGTATATATATAATTATATGAGTATCATTTATATATTACTTATATCATATAAGTTCATTAAACCCATCCTTAATAAATTCTAGGTGGTTTATGAAAAAGCCACATTGTTTTGAGGGGGTTATAGTCCACACTTCGTCAAACAAGATTATCAACCTAACAAAAAATGGAAGGTAAATATATGTGTACTTTTCAAGGAATAAGAAATATTAAATATATAATAAATATAATATATGAAATATATAAATATAATTTCCATCATAATGGATATCATGTTTGGTGGTAAAGGAGAAATAAACAATCATCATTTTGTGAGGCAGTAATTCACCATAAACCGTAACAATATGTTCAACATCCATTAGACAGAGGTGTGTTTAAGTGTAGGTCATAAAAATTACATTGAAAAATAATATTATAAGGAGTATACTTTTTTATCAAACAATAAGGGTATAAAGAGTGTGTAGGGGATGGAGAAAGAAATAAAGGAAAAGAGATTGAGATATGACATTGCCTCTTAATATGGTAACTCCTTTAGGTTTGTTCCAAAAGGATTCCTTGAGAGGGTTTATACACAAAGGGAGGATTTAAAGTTTGTGGGAGTTTTTTTGGCGGGATCATTGGTCTGGATATTTCCCCAAATAAAAGGATTGAGAGGTCTGAGTGATGAGTAGAGGTGGTGTCATTTTATAGGGAAAGAAAAGGACGAACATGGAATGTTTAGAAACAAATTAGGTGTGCACATATTCTTACCTAAAGTAAAGTCTTAAAAAACCAAAAAACCTAAATAATGGAAGGTTTATGGACTCAATATTGATATAAAAGGGGTTTTTAAAATGTTTCTAGGTCATTTGGGCCCTTAATTTTACAATTTAGTCCCTAATTAATCTTAATTTTCCCTTAACCGCTATGAATAATCGTCAACACTTATACTAATCATTTTTCTCAGAAATTAACTTGTACTATTATAATATAAAAAATAGATAGAATAAAATGGTTTATTTCATATTTTTTAAATTCCAATTGATAAGCAGAAAAACTACGATTAGTACTAATCTCGTAGACGGTACGAAAAAACAGGGTTTTAAAGTCGGAAAATGTTCAAACATTTGTTAATATTTTATATTCACTATCAAAATGGAATTTATTCTAATGAATTAGTAAATGTAATATTCATCCAATTTTACCTTAAAACATATATTTAATTTCATTTATCATTAATAATAAATTATAAAAAATGATATTTTTAACTAAAAAACATAATTTTTCACTATTCATCAAAAAAATGATGTATCTCAGAAAAATCCAAAGAATTCACCTTACGATAATTTCAGAATTATAAAATAATATATGAATTTTATTTTATCAAATTCAATTTATAAATGTGTCTAAAATTAATTTCATTATTTGAATAAAGTTTTTGGAGAAAGCGATGTTTTTAAACTTAAAGAGGACTTTACCAAAAATCATAAGTTTTATTTATAAAAAAAAATTATAAACAATGTTTGAAAAATTGTTAATAATATTTTTATTACTAATTTTAACTGATAGGGTATAATTATCATATTTAAATAATAATAAAAATAAAAAGGGATATGTTGTCGTTACTCAGTGTTTCATGTATCGTACGTCAGCTCAATTTTCTGTGCATCTTATGCCATGTCGGTGTATCATGTAGTGCATGACAAGTTGTTATTGAGTATAGGACATGATAAGTTGGTATTTAATGTGACATTAATGTTTGAATTATTTATATATATAACTATTTCTAGTTTCATGTGAAATAGAAACTATTTAAAAGATTAATTGATTCAAAAAAATATTTCTCAAAATCTCTGGGTGTTACATAATCACATACCCTATCGAGGTAAAAATTATGAATGGTGAGAATTAATGAACACTAAATATAACTCATCCACTATCCTAGAATCTTCAATCCATAATCAAATCCCTCATTTATTGGATTTAATAATTATTGTAGAAATCAATAATTACCAAATATATAGTGAAAATCGTAATATAGATCTACAGTTAGAAATTATAACTAAACCCTATCATAGAACATAGTGAAACCATATAATTATAATATAAAATTGGAATTAAATTATAATAATTATGAAAAAATAATTAACTAAATTTGTTAACCACATCATTCTAACCATGTTAAGTTAACATTACGTGGAATTATAGCTTAAACCAAGGTAATAAAACCCTAAGATATTTATTAAAATTTGAAAAATAAAATTAAATATGAAACATTAATGAAAATACAAAATTTAAATACCTTGATGATTGAATCGTTTTATCAATTATTTTTCTTCATATTATCACCATTTATATTTAAAATTAGATTCATGGTTATTTCACATGGCATGAGACATTTATTGTGATGATTACACATGGTTAGTGAAGCTTCACAGAAGTATGAAATTCAATTATAAACACAAAATTCCCCCATATCCTTCTATTTACAACATGATTATCCACATGGAAAAGTTTTTTCTCTCTTAATATATTTATTGGGACATGTTTTATGGGGACTCTTTTGGTCCCCTTATACTATTCATTCATGTCATGTGAAATTTCCCTTTTATCTATGACTATGAGTTTTTTAATATTATATTATCATTTTATGTGTAATAGATAGAGATACAGTTGTTATGTTCACTTGGTTAGAAAAACATAGTATGAAATTTTTTATTCATTCCATTATTAAAACCACATTATATTATTGTTATATAATGATTTAAAGATTTACATTTCATTCTATAATATATTGTGATAGAAAATGCATTGTAATAAATGACACTATATATTGATCCCCCTCAAATAGAGTGTTGTAGTATATAATGAATTCATATTTTGCATTATTGTTTTCCCCAATGAAGGTAGTGTTGCGTTGTTATCATATATGTCCTAAAAACTAAAGTATCATTCTAAAAAAATAACATTATTTAAATTAATTGTAGATTATTATGCCTTGTTAATTCTCTCATTAGTTTATACACAGATATAAAAAAGCATATTTCACCATCATAATTTGTTACTTGAGAAATAATATGATAGTGTTTCACATAATTTTGGTAACATAAATTTTTAAAGTAATCATCTACCTATTATGATGGGATGAGTCTAGTGGTAATATTGTGAAGGAATTCAAGTATGTTTCAAAGGCAGTGTTCTAGTATTATTGATGATGATGTTATCACGAATAAACTAACTCCATAGAATCCATTAAAAAAATAAAAAAAATTTATAAGTTTTATCTTCATAATTATGTTATAATGTGGTGAACAAATTATAAAAAACACCATCTTTGGTTGGCTTCCATAATTCAGATATAAAATTAAAAATATATGAAGACAAATTATTTACCCTCAAATTATATGAACAATTGGATTTTTTTTAATTGAATTTTAGATAAAAATATTAAATTTTTCCATTATCATCTTACAACAAACATATAAATAAAATTCATAAAAAAATTCAAATTGAGTCAAATGATAGTGGCATGCCCATTAAAAATTTAATTTCTTAAGAAATAAGGGGAAAAATTTCCAACTCCACTATCAAAAAATATATCATTATTCATTTATGATATCAATTCCCTAATTTAATATTCCCCACATTAACATTCATTCATTAATTTAATTTAAACTCATTAAAACTCAATTTTACCTTACAATATATGTTTCTCATTATTACTCACAATATGTTTTAATGAGGTTATTGTCATTCCGAAACATATGATTGTGTCACATGTGTATTTTTCCCCCTATATTCTCTATTTAAGAATAAAGATTTTATTTCAATATAGATGAAATTTAATGGGATTTTTTAATGTAATGGTTAAAGGATAAAATTATAAAAATTTATTTTATAATAATTTGACACTCATTATTAAAAATTTACGTGTCACTCTATTACAATACATAACTAAATTTACTAATAGAAAGAAATCATATTCTTGATGTGACTTTTCTTGTTATATCCATTAACAATATCAAAATTCTCTATATGAATTATTTAAATATAAATTTATCTTAATTATATTAAATAAATAAAGGTACCATTTTTTAAAAAATAAATATGTGATCTCTCCTACCCAAAAATATAATGAAAATGCATCCAAATCATTTGAAAAAGGGAATTCCTATAATATATCCTATGAAAAATCCATCCCTTATACTTTTTACCATTGATAACTATTCAAAATTCTCAATATCATGGTAGTGGAAGATATAATTCATATAATTTTACGAATTACAACTACGTTTATGGATTCTAATGGATTTAATAGTGGTGAGATATATGCATCAATATCAAAATGATTATTAAACATGTCCTTAAAAATTGTGACCTTTCTCATTTTTTGTATATTTTAAAAAATAAATTTTTTTAAATAGATAATATATATATTCTAATTTTTATGATGTTGATAATGTTCACTTATGAAATAGGGAAGTAAATTTTACAGTTCTTGTTCTATGAATCTCAATATTTTGTATATTTTAGATAAATAATAAAAATTTTAAATTAAGGAATGCCAAAAAATAAATAATATTTTAATGTGTTTTTAATTCAAATTTTTATCATAACTCTCTTAAACAATCAAATATTCTTGTTTATTTTGTTAATCAATATCTATTATATTTTGGATTTTAAAATGGTATTCAATAAAAAAAGAAACAATGCTTGATTCTTCAAATATGTTTGTGTTCCCCTTCCATTATTTCTGTTATTATCTTTCCTTATGGTTGAAAAAACATAGAAAACCAATAAGCATATAATATATATGGAAGATACAACCTATAAGCATTATAGTATAGTTATTAATAATATATTTTCAATATTTATTTTAAAAGAAAATGAATAAAATCATAATATATAATGAAATTACTAAAAAAATAAATTGGAAATGAAACATTTAGGGAAATAAAATCATGGGATACCCCCCCCCCCCCAATAATTGTTTCATTTTTATTATATATGGATAAATAAGAGAAGTGTTCAAATAATTTTTTGATGATGTGTTTTATAAGATGTGAAAAAACAGAACATAGTTCATATAGATCTCATCTCAATGTTCTGAATATATAGTTCCCTTATGTCCGGTAATATGGGTCCACCTCATGAAAAATGAGAAAAAAAATAAATATATATGGGTATAATAAATACACATCCCTCATCATATATAACTTTATATGTACATATTTTAAATAGATTGTTTTTCTCAATTATATAGAGTTTCTTCTCATTATTTATGTGATAATTTAGTTCTAAATACGATTTTATATTTGTACGATGGTCTTAAAAAATATCAATGGGTAGCCAAACTATCTTATTTTGCATCCCACATTGATATGGCATATTATCTATGAATTTTTTATAAATAATATATTTGTAAATCCTCTGTTTCTCTGAATTTATAATATTATATAATATGGGATCATTATAATTTCCAAGATAAATAAAATTTTAATAATATTTGTTCATAGTATATGTATCCCCTTATTGTTTTCATAATTTAACTCATATAGCATATGTAATTTCTTTTGGAAATAGCTAATAGAATAATAAAAGAGTGGAAAGTCATCCACGACATCCCCCATAGTCTTCGTCACATTATTATCCAAATATTAATAGATGAAATCAAAAACTTTAATATTAGGTTTTGTGAGTCATTTTATTTCCAATTGGGTAGCCTATTCTAAATTAAAATCTTAGTCTATCAATATTTTATCTATCTTATATAAAATTAATATGCTTTCACTATTCTAGTAAAAAGTATCGTCGATTTTATCAACTAATTTTTACTTATTCTATTATCTTTATCCATAATCTCATAGTTAGTGTCCATGGAATTCATATTAATAACAAAAAAATAGGAAACTTTCTATATATCTTGTTTTCCATTAATATTTGTTGGGTAGAGTATAAAAAGTACATATTAAAAATTGATTAATTAATTAAAAATTTGAGATAAAGGATTTGTGAAATATTTAGATTTATTAGTAATAATGAAAAAATTAAAATAAAGTGGTTTAAAATTTAAATTTATCCATGATATCATTTTTTATTTGTAAACTCATAAAAATAGAATAGTGGATAACCATAGGGCCACATCGCATGGTATGCCACATTATATAGATAACTTTTTTCCTTATTATATTTCTGAATATTTATTCTTTAATACTGATACAAATAGTGGTGTTTTTTATTTTTGATTTTAATAAGAGAGACGATAACAAGAAATGATATAGTTGAAAATAATTTAAGGTATGGATAAATATTATGTATCCCTTGGATGACTTTCAATTCCATTTTATTGTGCTTTACCAAATATTTTATATTAACATATTTATAATTAGAAGTTTAATTTTATTATTTCGACCACAACTCTTCTCATATAATGTTTTAGGATTTTTTGGTTGACACTCTTGTAGTGTGTACTTGTAATTTATTTCATACTCAATAACACATCTTTTAAATTTATCCATCGTGAATGGAGAGAAATAATGGAAATTCTATCTCACCGATCCACTGTTGCATTATATTCCCAGCATAATAAACTAGATAATTTATTGGAATATAAAATCATTGAAGGTTCATCATGTTCAATAAATATATAAAATAAATCATTATATTGTTTAATAGTATGAAATTATTATAAACCCAAATAAGAAAACAAGATGCTTCCTTATATGGAGAATATATAATAAGAGAATTATTTGAAATATTATAAATAATATAGAAGAACTGCATTTTTTATATACCATGGAATAACCCTCTTATTTTATCACTCAATTGAAAAAGAGATAGATTCTAGAGGTATGATAACTCAAAATAATAAATCAATATGTATAAAAAATATATAATATAAAATTAAAAAATCTAAACGATATCATTTTAAAATTTCACAAGGGGACACGTATTCGTGTGGTTATGATTTCTTATTATAACCATAAAAAATATTGATTGAAATCTTTACTATTCCTCATATCCTGAGATGGTTTTGGATATAATTACACATGGGTAGTATAGATTTGGAATAATATGTCATTCTAGTTTATGATCTGTTATACTTTTTATTATTCTATTTCCACCAACAATCTCCACATGGATATATAGTAGTTTCCTTAAGGTATTTGGTTATATATGGTATATGTGGATTATTTTTATCCCGTAATTTTTTAAATCTGCGACATATGAAATCCAACATTCTCCTATAACACTGGGTTCATGTTATACCTTATATCAGGTATTATAATAACGTGGGATGTGACATGTTATCAATTACTCCTATGATGTTATCAGATAATATGAAATTATTGAGCCATTTAGTATGTATGAATCATAATCTAAAATATGTAATATTATTTATAGGTATTATAATCCAATATTTATATATTGGGTGATTCTATATATATTATACTACATGTTAATTTTCATAAAATTCCCTCAAACATAGTGTTTCTATGTTTTATATACCAGAAATTAACTATGCTTTATACCTCAACTCAGGTATAATTCTGGTGATATTGTATAATATAAATAATTTTTTAGTATGGTTTTGGAAATGCAACTTTCTTAAGATATAATGTGTATAGTGTCACAATGTAATCACCCTTTTAATTTTTTTATAAAAATTTACACACATTATTCTCAATGAACATTAATGATTCATGTAGTGATATACACATGTTATATTCCATGATGGAAATCAAAGAAATTGATAATTGTTTTCACTTTGTTTGTTCAAATTAAAATATTGATTCTTCACTAAAACATTCTTATTATATGATATAGTTAAAATTTTAGTATTCATTAGAATCCATATATGATTAGATGACACAAATAATTTCAACTTTTCAATCTTTAAAACTCATTTTTAGACGTTTGAACTTATATGTAATGCATTATTTAATTAATAAACCAATAAAACCATTAAAATATATTTTTTCCATAATTAATTTTCTAAAAATTCAAATAACTAAAAATGATGTATCCTTCATTAAATTATAAGAATAGTATGGATACATACATTGAATTTTATAACAAAAAAAACATTACATTTTCAAAAAAATTGCTTCCCTCAAACATAACTCTTTTACTCCATGGAAAAAATTAAATAAATACAAGTGATAATGTCATAATAAATTCATATTAAATTTCAAATTAATAGATTCATTAATATTTCCAAATTAGGTTTCCTAAAATATATCACACTTTTTATATGATATCAATTCTCTATAAATGCCATTTCATCCCATAAATGATTATTCTATCCATTAATTTTCACCCATTCACCATCACTACTACCTTCGTGGATATGTTTATCCTCAATAATTATAATGGGATTTATAAAATTAATTACCATTCTTAAACACATTCTTGTGTCTTAATTTCCTTTTCCCCTATTAGTTGGTCAAATGTAAAAAAGAAAATAAAATGATAACGAATCATAACTCATTAAAAAATTCATGATATTCATGTTTGACTCTCAATGATTAATCCTCACTCATACCCTTTATAAATTAATCACCTATCTCAAAAAAATTATTCATATGGACTCTCACAAAAAATTGATAATGATAAATTATACATACCCTTTTATGTAGTCTTTAATTTTTTATATATGTTTTCTCCTCTTTGTCATATTTAAATAGTGGGATCCAGGAATTTTATTTAAAAATGTGATCTCTACTGCCAAAAAAATTTGGACAGCACTATTGTAATGTCATAAAGTTAATTGAATATGGCCTTGTTTGTGTGGATGAATATACCATAAAAAATATCAAATAAATTGAAATTAATTGATAAAATTCTATAGTGAAAAATTAATAGAATGAATATAATTACTATATTAGTAAAGTCTAATTGACATATTCCACTCTTCACAGCCCAACCAATAGAGTATAGAACCCACTATGAGAGAGTGGGAGGTTCTTTTACCACATGATAAATTGATACCCAGGATTTTATTGTGGGATGGATCCTAACCTAGGAAATTGTGAGGAGAATATGAAGACCATACCACACAACAATTTTTTTATGTTCAAATAACCCATTATTTTTTTAATGAGAAGACCCAACATATTTTTACTACTTTTTAGTCTATTGAGAATTACCAAAAGGAAAATATTTACTAGTTTTATATTGTATGTAAGAATTAATTCCTATATAGAAATGTACTTAGAAAAAAATTATATAAAAAAACTCAATTAGATAAATGAATAAATATTATTGAAATGAAACAATTGAGATATATATTTTTTAATGATGTAGACAATTTACTGTTGGAGTTTTGAAAAAATTATAGAAAAACCCTCCAAAGTGTTATGATGTTAAAGAAAATTTGTTCCTCCCATGATATTTTTTCATAAATGATGCATGAAAATGAACACATGATCACATGAATATTCAAGAAACATGGATTAATTTTTATTTCATTGGGGATAATGTGTAAATTAATCTTTTTCAATCATATCATTCTATGAATACTTCAAGTCCTTTAAATAGAAAACTATTTTTTCTACACACTCAAGCAAATTGTTAGTATAATTATGAATAATAAAATTAATATCATAAACAAATATATTAGTTACTTATAAGTTTCCATTTATTTTTAATTTATTAAATCTAATTTAAATAGGTGAATCAATTCATATATTCCAAAAAAAATAGTCAAAATTTTATAATGAAACCAATATTACATAGTCATAGAATTCAAAAGTGTATTACCTATGAATAAAAACTACAAAATATGTTATGTATTAATCAAAATAAATTAAAATAATATTTATCATGCACTTAAAATATTAAATATAAATTTAAAATATTTAATAATAATAATGAATAATTCAGGAAAAATAAATACAATGAATTTAATCATTAATAAATATTCATTTTCAAATAATTCAATGATAGTGTTGTATATATTTTTAAATATCATGAATATATTAAAATGTAATTTTAAAATATTATAAATACAATTCAAAAATATTCATGTATACTACAAATAAATAAAAAATTCAATAAAAAAGAATATAATAATAATTATTATTATAAACATATCAAAAAATACAAAATCAATCTTTTAACAACCATATCATTATAAATTTTTTTTAAAAAAAATTAAATTATAGATAGGATTATTTTTATACAAATTAAAACATATTGAGAATTCAGAGGTATTTGAAATTGATGGCTATATATTTTTAAAACAAATCTTATATGAATAACTATTGAAGTAATTTATAACTCAATGAAGCACAAGTCTATAACTGTTAGAAGTTACAGTGATTTTTATACTAGTGTAAGTAGTGACTACTACTGCTACTAGTTCTAGGATATAGAGGAATGATTTTGTTACTACCATAGAGAGGATTGTCTATCATTGAAATTTTAGGAAGTGGTGTAATTGAGAGAAGAAAAATTATCTACTGGTTTAAAAATAGAAACTATTTTGTATTCTATAATCAAGATGACCCGATGCATTCATGAGAATCCAAAATATGGGATATGTTAAAGGTAGAATTCAATGATACCATTGAGTGACATTTTTATTTTGTTGTTAGATACATTCTTTGAATATGTGATTGAATAAATATTTCTCTAACACTCATGTGATGTGGAGAACATACTACCATTACATTGAATATGGTTTTACTTGAAAATCAATGGATCCAAATGTATTTCAATTTTCTGTAGTATATATATACTGCTTTCATTGATAAAAGATCATCCCTGATTTCGTTGAATATAAACAATAAATGAATATTTATATACCTTATAATTATACATATCATATCCTTGAAAATATTAGATATAATTACTTTAAATTTACGAAATTATATTTTCATATTAACATTATCAGTCTAAATAATATCAAGATCATCACAAACATTATCCTTTTTAGATGTCTAACAATTTAGGAGTCTATGATAATTTTTCCATCATATAATGATTATTTTCCATAATATTCATTTCTTATATTCATTATCAAACTCAATAATATAATTTTGAAACTTTTCATTTCCAAAAATATGATATATATATATATATATATATTCATATTATAATCATTAGTTACAGTTTTTTTATTTTAACATTATCTTCAGTTTCCTCTAGAAATTCATCACTTCATTCACTTAATTACATATCATTGGAATTATAACAATTAGGACTACAATAAGTTTAAACATCACAATAAAAATTAAAATTTTTAATAACCTAACCGGATATACCCATAAAAAACAAATATGTTTTACCATATAATCAAAGCGATCTTGTATATTTTTATATTTTCTGATCATATAATTCAAACATTTTTCCTTATCATTTATTGATTTCTAAACTAGTGTATCCTTATTCAATGAATAAAAAATAACATAGATAATCATGTTTCATTTCATTCATATAGTTTTAGTTTTATCCCTTATTTTTTCAGAATTAGATAGTTATATTTGATATTTCTATATTTCATACATTAATATATAATAATAGTGTATTTTTATTTTCAAGAATTTCTTTGGAAATGAATCTTATATCTCTAAATTTTTTCATCAACATATATAATTGTATTATTTTCATAAGATTCCTTATATATTTTTTGAATCTTTATTATGAACATTATACTTTTAAGAGTAATAATAATATGAGGAATCACTTTATAATTTATACAAAACATATTTGTATTTAAAACAACTTCCTTTATATTATCATAGGCGTCATACTCATTATTATTTTATTCATTCTTATATTTTAATAGATATTCAATCATCTATACAAGAGAGCATATTATAAAATATTGTTTTTCATCTATATATTTTTTTTGTTGAATGAAAATTATATATTATGTTCTAAATAATTTTTTCAATTATTAAATCATTATTTATTATATAAATAAATACAAAAATGTTGTTGAAAATATTTATGAATACATTGAAAATATCATTAACACATTCATGGTTAGATATTATAAACATTCCAAATTAATCACAATGAATTCCATGCTTAGTTCATGGAAATTGTTCATTTTCTTAATTATTTACCTTTAAATACATTCAAATTTTTAAATGAGTTTTATAATATGATATATGAAAATTATAACTCCACCTAATAAAAATATAGTGGTAATTCAGGAAATTTAAATTCAAGAATAGTTTAATAAAATCACTTCTTGTTTTAATTTCAATTTTAGCCTTGCGGATATTATATGGTATATCCATGATAGTCCGAAATATGATAAAAATATTTTTTTAAGATATATATGTTATACCTCTCCATTATCTGTAATCAATTCCCTTTAAATGTGTTGGTCTCAACACATTCAAGAATTAAATCTCTTGGCATTCCATCACTAAAATAGTCTATTCCTTAGTACTATTAAGAAATCATATACCATTCAAATCAAATAAACATAGAAATAGATAAATTTTTAAACCAATTATTTTAAGGAAAACCCATAAAAAATTTTGATGGTGTCATTAAAAAGAAAATAGATCAATACTATTAATTTATAAAAGGTGTTCAAATTGGGATAAAAAATTTTATATTTTAAAAAATAAATAATTGGATAATAAATCCATAATAAAGTTAGTATGTGATACCATTTATTAGGTCATAATGGAATATGTAGATGGTATATATTCATGGTTAATATACCATTATCAATAATATAGAACTATAAAAATTTTCAAGAGAAAATTGGAATAACAGACATAAAAAATCCTGGAGAATTTTTATAGTAGTGAAATGTAATAAACCTAGTCCACTCTTCACACACCAACCTAAAGAGTATGGAACCCTACTATTAAATAGTTATAATATTTTATTAAAACATAAATATAAACCAAAATATTTATAATGGGATGAATCCCAACCATGGATTCAACAAGAAATATCCTCTAACCTAAACACATAGCCCTTTGTGTGATAATTTAGAACCAAGGATTTTATACAAGTTACATCCGTATCCTATGTGTGAATTTTTTTATTATGTATTAAGAACTAAAGGAAAACCTTTTATAGGTAGTATAACTAGTGTGATAAAAGACATTAATGAATTAATTTAACAAAATAGAAATCAAAGAAAAATGATTACAACTTAATAAAATATGAATCATAGTCGATGATGAATCAATTTAGGTAGAAACTTTTGAAGGAAATATATTATGTACTTAGAGTGTACTAAAAAAAGTTACAGATCATCTCTACAAGGATTTACAATATTGAAGAAGATTTGTTCCTCCACAAATAGTTCAGAACAAATATTGTAAACAGTTTAATATAGTACCCATTAAATATTTATAGAGAAGAACTACATTTCATTTCTTCGATTCAATTGACTATATTCACCATGCGAACACATATTTTTCCATTTAACCTTCGAGACAATTAAATTGAAAATTAGTATTTTCCACAAAATATTAAACTATTATAATAATTAGAAATAATAAAAGTAATTTCAACCAAATATCTCATAGTGTTTAAATAGAATAAATATATTTGAGAAGAATTAAAACTAATTTATATTAATTTAGAAATTCATTGGAGGAATAAAAATTAATTAAATCATTCAAACTAATTCTTTAATACTGTAACAATGTATTTTCAAGAACTGTGGTTATGAATAAAAACATCATAATACCTTATGTATTAACGAATATAAAATAAAAATATATTTATCATGAATTTAATAAATTAAGAATAATTTCTAAATAGTTGGATATATATTAATTATTTCCACAATATGTAATACTAATAAAAATAATGTTTTATAAATATTTAGAACATTATTCATAACAAATGATGTATGTTTATTATGGCATCAATAAAAATTATTTAAAAATTTTAAACAAATTTAAACCATGTAAAAATTATTCACATAGATTAAACATGATTAAAACATTTAGAGGATAAATAATATAATTTCTATATTATTTAAAAAAAATTAGAAAATTAAATGCTAAAACTATGAAAAATAGATTTTTTTTGAAGTAAAGTAAAATCAAACATTGTAATGGTAGTTGAAAAATAAAGAACCTTATATAATATATTTTTCAAAACTATGGTCACAAAAATTTATAATTAACTGAATCATACTGATGGTATTAAAAAAATATAACATTTAGTGGTAGAAGTTTACTAAAGTGAGACAGACATGTTCTTCTACTACCAATGATGGAGCTCACAACTACCACTAATAGTTCTAGGGAATGGATCCTTTATTCTACTTACATTATGAAGTGGAGATTCTATAATTGAGATTAGGTGAATTTATACCATTTAGAAATTGTAAGTGATCCACTATAATTAAAACATATGAGTCTATTAAAGCTATTATCAAAATGAATTGGTACTTCCATGTGAATTCAAAGTATGATAGATCATACTGGTGGAATCCCATGTTACCATTGAGGTAAAGTGTGATTATACTATTAGAATACTATTGAATATAAGAATTAATAAAGCTTCCTCTGTCACTCGAGTAAAGAGTATAATGTGAAATCATAATGCTGATGTCATTTATATCAGTTAGGAAATCTATGAAAAATTTCATTCTCTACCATTAAATTATTAAAGGCACTACTATAGATGGAATTAGAGAATTTTTATCACATAATGATAAGAGGTTCTAATATAATATGTACAAATTAAAAAATTGCATCTTTTCCATTCTGACACACATTCTCAAATTGTAAAAATCATTGAAATAATAATATACCATGTTTAGTAAGCATATAATGGATCATGTTCAATTAAGTAATACATAAATACAAGAATATTCCAAAATTGTTAGATACCACAAATAACTATAAGATATATAATTATATAGTTCTTTTGGAGTGGATTTTAACATTCATTGGTGGTTATATGAATGTTCACAATAATAAATTAATGAATGAGATAAAAAGATTTAAAAACATCTATGTTTTGAGGTTTCAAATAAAATTAGTGTATTCAAAATCACTAGAGGAATCAAAGAGACATGGGAATTAAATTAAGATCTATGTTTTTATATTTATATTATAAAACATTTAAAATAATATTAAATCAAAAAATTATTCTTATATATTTTTCATATCTGGATAGAAAAAATATCAATTACTATGTTTCATTAATAATTATAAACTATGTCCAGACAATAGGAATATAATTATAAAAATACATATGTTGGATAATTCCTTTTTATATTTGAGTGGAAAAATGGTTAAGCATCAATCATAAAATATTTTACAAATAGATGTGAAAAATATAATACATGAGAAATTTTACATTTTTAATAATAGGAAATTTAATAGGGAAGAAAATATTTAGTTAACCCCCAAAGAGGTGATCAATTATAAATATATATTGTTTGATAGTGGATGTGGGCATAAAACATCTAATTTACGATGTGTTTAATGTTATGTAAACCGAAAAATACATGTACATCTAGTTGGCTTCAAAAAAAAATTAGGCGACCTTTATTCCTATAAATTCAATCATCCCATTGCCAAGTGATAAATAGATTACATGAATGGGGTGAGAAAATAATAGGGTAATCCCCCTCTATTTCATGATTATCATTGGTATCCACTCATATCTTTTTTCCATTTTCAAATATGAGTCGGTCTTTATTTTTTCGAGTAATATATTTTTTCATGTGATTCAAACTCTATACCATCTCCCTCTTTAATATTAGAGGGTAATGAAAATGGTACCTATATTTTCCCATTAATACATTTAAGCATTAATATATCTTCTGCATTATATTCAAATAGGTTAATACTATATTTTTTTGAATATATGATATTATATTAATATTTATCAATATCTATTTTTTAATTAAAAATATGAATAAAATGAGTTCAGTATAGATATATTAACAATATTTATTTTATCCTGTAACACATATTCCTTGTGAAATGCCTCAAAAAATAGCTAATAGAAAATTTAATATGTGATAAGTATTTACCTATACCCCTCATGACTGTATCCACTTCATTTACAAAATATATATTGAAACATAAACCTTAAATGATTGAGTATATTTTATTATTATGGATTCAATTGGGTAGTATCTTCTATTTTAACATTGTAATTCTCTTATACATTCATTATTTACTCTATATACTATAAAATAATTCCACATTTGTAGTTATAAAAATCATGATCTTCTATTTCTTCACCATATATTTATTATCTCTATTTTTATTATAGACATTACCATGTGTACTGTCTATAGAATTGATAGAAAAAGATTGTTTTAAATATTTCCACCCATGTTATTATCTATATTAACTTGTTTTATATTATTGAATCAACAGAATGATATATATGGAAAAAAATGTAAAATATTAATAAAAAATGTGTGACTTATTTGAATTCACCAAAAAAATGTGTCAAATGTGTTCTATAGAAATAGACTTTTTAAAGAGTCATAGTTATCATTTAATATTTACCAACATTTAAGAATGTAGTAAAACAGTTTATGAAAATATCACATATTAAGGAATCACAAATATTATATCAATTATTATGATAAAATTATTATATTCTGTGAATAACATTCATTGAAAATGAATAAAATAGTTGTGTTTGGATTTTGATTTTAATAATTGATAACACAACATGAAATGATGTACATATAATATCCTAATATTAGGAATAATTTTGTTTTTGTCAATAATTGATTTCCAATTTCATTCCATCATTGTTTCTCAAAATAATTTTTTATAACTTATTTTTAATCAGTATATCACTATCAATATGGGACCCTCCACTATTCTCATGAAAGTGTTCGATGATCCCACATAATTACAGAATCATGTTTTTTATTATAAATCTACAAAACAATAATAGAGTAGTGGTTATTAGAATGGTGAATTCATATTGATGGAATAAGTTCTACTAAACTAGAAATGATAATCCAAAAATGTAATATTTAGTCCTAAAAACATGAGAATGAACATAAAAATGTTGTATATATGAAATAATTAAAGATATAGATAAATAGTGTATAATAGAATACATTATGAACACGGGATGGGGATACATCAATGGATGATTAAAATTTTACCTCATCTTCGTAAAAAAATACATTTTGCAACTCATCCATGTTGAGTTGAAGGTTTATAATTTTGTATTTTTTTCCTCAGTTTTGAAAATCAACCACACTTTCCTACAATATTATTTTACTATATTTTTATGTCCTGTCTATTTTAATAATTTCTCCTAAATAAAATCCTTTTATAAAAAATATGAATATTGTTCTCATATATAAGATTATAATATAAATATTTTTTAATCCAATATATCATATTGAATATGATTCTCATTCATCATAATTACTAGTGTTATTTCCATTATTTTTACTAATTTTATATCCATAAATCTAACCCATTCCATATCCATTTGACTGATAGTAGTTCAGATCCACCCAACCGATCATAGTGTAGTTCATCGTACTGAAAAATAGTATTGTCCAACAGATTTTCAAAGGTTTAGGACTTTAGTATTGGAATTTTTTCTATCAGAAGAAATTTATTACATATTTTTAGTAATGAAATCAAAATAGCATTGAATAGAATCATTTTTCAGAGCTCTCTGTTGAAGATCATCTGAGACCATTTCAAACAACATTGAGAATAAAATAAATAATATCCATTTGAGGGATGCATAATATAAGAGGCGATTCTTGGAGCTGGTTTCTAATGCATTTGAGATGCAACACATCTTATGATCACTCTACATGAACTTATCATTATTAAAATTTAAAATATTTCAAGATCTTATCTTTTATAGATTTATATGGAGTAATTTTAAATTACATAGAATTGTTTTCATTTTGTATCTACTTCATCTGATTTTGGTTTAGACTGAGTGCATCTAGGGATCAAAAGACATTTTATACTTACCAGAATGATGAATGAATTTTAGGGTATTGTAAGACATTGATGACACTAATCATCGTATCAAGGGATTTACTTTTTGAGAAATAAATAGATATTCTGATCATAATATAGATTGATTAACTAGTATGGATGGAAAAATATTTACATTTAGGTTGAAAACTATGGATATATTAACTCAAGAATCTAAAGATCTCCAACACTTAAGTATGAAGAGTATAATATCTTTTATAAATCTTGTATGCCCTTCTTACATTATTATAATAATTAATATAACTTTTTTAACAACATTTATAATATTTTATGAAATTTTTATTAGAATGTATTGTTTGTTAATTCTTTCTAATATATGTTTTATCATACTGTATAAGATCATGGTTAATAACGTTTACTTATTATATTACTTTTTTGCTGGATATTTTTTATTTAGAAGGTAGTGTTCTGATGAACAACAAAAACACACATTTGACTTAAAAAACAAACGGTTACATAAGTCTGAAATAAGGAATTTAGTTTACGTCCCTAATATAAAGAGAGAGTAACATGGGTTGAAGATCATCCCTCCAATGAATATCATGAGTGACCCCCATATTGGCAAGCACATCATGATCATGTTTGCTTCACAATACGTATGAGGGATGATGAAAGTGATATTTGAAAGGGATTTTAGGTATTCCATCTAGCATCGGTGAGTATCCAAACAAGATGAATGATACCATTCCTAATGGTGGGGACAATAGTAGTTGAGATGTTGTTCTAGTTGTGTAGCTTGTAAAAAATAGCATGGATAATGCTCATCATCTTGGAATCCAAAGAGGAAGCAAGACCTCAAGATCCATAGAAGTAGTTGAGCGTTTGTCAAGGTGATTTCTGAAGATGGCTCCTCAACCCATTGGTCCAGGGTTGTCTTTAGAGGTACCATCCAAATTTACTTTAATCCTGCATGGGGGATGAGATTTCCAAAAAACAACAAAGGTGGGATTAGGGTTAGGGTAATTTTCATCAACCATAATACATATACGAATCTCAAGGGCACGAGTCTAGTTGTTGCAATGATCCTTTTGAATCGAAGCTGCCTCTTGAATCGTGATTAGGAATATAATTTTAGCTTAATTAAGGTGAATGAGTTGTTACAAAAAGTAAAATCATTTATACTATAATAAATCACATGAAGAAGCTCTAGTACAGCTACGACAAAAAGGTTCTTGATTTTTTGGGAGTCAACCAGGTCCGTACACCGCTGTAGCTTCGAGGTTATACAACTAGTTATTAATTTTATTATAATATGTTTGTTTATAATATTTTACTAACACAACATGTATTATAGAAATAGTTTAATTGTGGATAAGAAAGGAGGATTAAATGATAGTAATATCAATAATGTAAATCATATTAGTTGAACAATATTTTATGTATCTGATTATTATTATCGGAGAGGAAGGATGAAGTAATTATTAAAAATACTAGTGTTAATTTTTTTTTCATTTATACTCGTGAATATGAAATTCCAAAGAAGTAATTTAATACACTTAACAATCAATAAAATTGTTAATATTAGTGGAATTATAGATTCTTAAATACTCTATTTTGTTTTATCACTAAAAACAATCATATATCATCATGTTAAATTTCTAATTTCATTTAGAAGATTTTAAAAATAAATCATTTTTGTAATTCAATGGTATTTTAGTAAAGAAGATCTATGAATCATGATGATTATGAAGAATTTTATTTCTTAACAATTGATTATTCTTCAAAAATTCACTAATTTTTTATTACTATTGTGAAAAGTATATAATCTCTTGGTTAAAATGATCTTCAAGATATGATTTCAGTTGACCAAATTAAAGAAATTATTTGGAGAAAATTGGAGTCTATAAGAAATTTTTTGGATGATTCGAGATGAATTAAAAATCTTAATCTTCATGATTTGTTTAGAACACTTATTCAGTTTCATGGAAGATAAAAAAGAGATGTTGAGAATTTGAAAAAGAAAAATAGAGGAGTAACATTTTCATTAACTTATAATGCTACAAATAATATTCAACCTGGTGATAAAGTCTCTAAATATTTTGAATAGAATATTTTTATTATTAAATTATATAGTGTTTCATCTGGACAACCTATAAATGATTTAGATATCCATGAAATATGTATGAACAAGATAGTTAGGAAGAATGATTTCTAATATTGATATATGAATAATCATAGAGATACATGTGATAAAAAGGATTCTTATGAAGTGATATGTTATGGTTGTATAAAATACATACATATAATGTTGGATTTTCCTATGTTGAAGAGAGATGATATAAAGGAAAGAAATTCCAATAGGAATTCCTAAAAGTATTAAGAGTAAAAAATCAAGAATATTCTAGTGCTGTTGGTGGTTAGAGTTTTTCTGGAACACCAACTATTGATTGTAAACAATATGAAAAGAATATTATATTCCATGTATATATTCCAATGGGTAAAAATTTCCTCATGAATAAAGTAACTTATTAATCTCTTACAAATCTCACATTAAATATGGATTATCATAATTGTGTTATTTATTAAAATAGTTATATATCATTTGATGAAAAATAGTCCTCATCAGAAGAATATAAAAATCCATTGAAATATGATATTAATTAATTTTTTAGGAATCAATTTTTTTACTATCTATGAATAACCTAGAGACTCTTATATAATAGGATCAAAATGGATTTTCCTGAAAAAATAATATGAAAAAGTAATTATAATTATAAATAATGCTATACATGTTATAATATTTTATAAATAATAATAGGGTATATGTTGTGAATAAACATATGCTCTAATATATAGAGTTGAATCTATTCATATACATCAAACATATGTAGCATTCATAAATTTAAATTTTCTCTAAATTTATGTGATGTGTGAATTTTTTACTAGAAATGTTGAGAAGGATGTTTAAGTAGAACAACCACCAGTTTTTTATGATAAAAATAATACAGAATGTTTTTTGAAATTCACTAAGTCACTTTTCTAACCTAACAAATCCCAAAGTTCCTTGTATAATAGGTTAATCAGACCTTTTTTTAAAAACAAATTTTTTATGGACGTTGTTAATCCAATAATTCTTATAAAATATGTTTCTAAAAACATAATCATTGATTAAATTCATATTGATGATATTATATTTGGTTCAACTCAAAAATCTTTAATGGATTAGTTGGTGGATCTTATTAAGGCTGACTTTGAAATGAGCATGATAAGAGAACATAACTATTTTTTATGTTTTGAAATTTCAAAAAAAACATAAGGAACCTATATATGATAACATAAGTATATAAAATATCTTCATTAAAAAAATTATATTTTAAATTACTAACAGTATTGGTACTCATATAAAAACATCAAATACATTATATATTCATTAATCTAAGAAACATGTTAATCAAAAGATATTTATTGCAATCGTTGGATGAGTACATTAATTAAAATATAATTTCCAAAATTTAATGATATATTTATCATTATGTGAGAGATTATCTTCCAAATACAACGCAATTCCATCTAAAAAATTTTATAATGAATTATTCATTATCATAAGTAAACTATATATTTAAATTTAATTTACTCTTCTAAAAAATATTTTTTGTTATTTTTTGGATTGAGGACATTGGTGGTTTTTAAAATGGATAGAAAAATTGCATCAAGAAATTTTTATTTATTAAGAGATTCATTATTTTCCTTCTCTTATATAAAACACCACTTAGTATAACATTCTAAGCATGACACTAAATATGTGGCAGATGGATGTTGCTGTGATCAAGTGATATGGATGCAACATACACTCAGATACTATGTTATTATTTTTAACTTAACTCAAATATTATGTGATAACACAAGGTCCATTTAATTAGTTTGAAAACCAAAAATTAACACTTGATAAAAACACATAAATATAAGACACCATTTATTTTTGGTTCACATAAAAAAGGAGATATCATATTATAAATCATCCGAATGAAGGAATGACATGATGATTTTTTTTATTAACCCCATTTTTTAAAATAAATATAAATTTATATTACATAATATACTAATTATCCATAATAAATAATCATCCATAACTACATACTGTTTACCAATATCCAAGCATTATGAACACCTTTTCAAAGGAATAGTACCTATTTTTTTTATTTTCATAATAATTTTTTAATAAACATTTTTGTTTTATAAAATATACATTTTTAATATATTTTTAAAAATATGAATAAAATGTTTTACAATATGTTTTATAATTATAAAATTTTATAATAATGTGTTTTGGAAAATCGATTTTTTAATAGTATTTTTGATATTAAATTTTATTTTTGTTAATGAAGCATAAAAGGTTACTAGAGAAAAAATTAAAAAAAAATTTACACCGAGTGGAATTCTAATAATATTTATATTTTTAAAATTATACATTATTTTCTTTTAATATGTTTTTTACATATTATTTACTATTATAAACATTTAATTTTTTTACTAATTTTAAAATATTATGTAATCAGAAAATACATTAGTTTGGGGATCTATTTTAATAAACAAAATTAAGAGTTAATAATATATTTTTTAAATCCATCGAGGTTCATTTTCAAAAATAAATTCAAAAGAGTGTATTAAATTTGAACTATTAGATTTATTGAATATGGAGGGTTACTCCACAAGCCAGTATATATATGAGTGGGTCACCATATCCCACATCGATTTAAATATTGTTTCCCTCAACCTGTATCTCTCCATTTATTAAATACTCTGAAATTTTTGGCATTTATATGATTCTAGACATCAGTTTCAGTATGATGGAATCAGCTAAAGATTTAATGAGGTGAGAAATTTTATGGAATGGTTGACCTAAAATTCATGGTTTGAAATATATGATTCTCTTTTGAAAAGTTTTGTTAAATTTAAAGAATGGGAAAAAAATTATATGGAAAAATATTGCTTCAATTTTAATTATATGAAAAAATATAGAAAATTATATCGTACGACATACTTAATTATGTACGATGATTCACAAGTTATAGTTTTTAACTATTTTTGTGAAAGTTTGAAACTAACTATTTATCCACAGGGTGATTTGGTTAATGTAACTTTGGAAGAAGATGCATAAATTTCAAAACATAATCTTATGATGAATTTTTGATTTATTGAAAAATAGAAAATCTTTATCATAATTTCACTCATTGTATATTAATTTTATATAAGTGACTCTCTTACAGCAAGATTGGAGAGTATTGAATTGTTTTATGCAATTTAATTTGAAACAGAGAAAAGAAGATAGTGATAGACTTAATGTACCAAAAATATTCATTTTGGACGTCCTTATAAATATGAGGACAAAAAATATGGTATTGATTTGCATTCTATCAATTGATCTAAGTAATATACTTCCATGAAATCATGAATCCTTATGTTCTCAAGATTCATAAATAAATTTTATTTAGGTGCGCATACATATTTCAAGATATGTATTAACCTTATTCCATTATTTAATGGATTCATTCTTTAGAGAATAAGGAGGGGAATTAATTTAACTATTCCTCAATTTGAAGTTCAATAAATTTCAAGACCATTTATAAATTGTTTTCTCTAACGAAAAAATAGATAAAGAGAAATGAATAGTTAATGAGAGATGGAAAGGAGAATATTATCCTCCCAATATTTAAATGAAACTAAATGAAATTTATATTTAGGATTTCAGGAAATTGATGGCTTTTACAACATAAAAAAATCCACTGAATCCTTCTTTTGTACATTATAAAGATGAGGCATAAGATTTGAATATTAAAATATTTTTGGAAATAATGGAGGTGAAGAAAAAGATAAAGAATAAGAAAAGAATAAATGATGTAATGGTAATGTAAAAGTATATTATATTTGTAGAAGAAGAATGAACCAATCAAACTTTTTCAATATCACCATAAACTGTAACTCATCGTGTTTTAATTTTGAGAAAACTTTCATCTGTAGATTTAGAGTTTTTTAAATGTTGATTGTTCTAGTTTCTATATAAAAGGGAAAGGGTGAATATGGTAATGTTGAAACTCAAGTATAAATTTAATTTCATAAATTAGTTCCAAAATTAATTAACAATCATAATTAAAAAAAATCGAGAAAAATATTAAAGAACAAGAATGGTTGTTTTAGGAATGGTGATCTATTTAGAGATTGATTTAAGAGTATAATATTATAGGGAAGAATAAAAATATGATAAAATAAATGGGTTAATAATTCTCTTCAAAGCCATTATCATCCTCTAAATCAATATAAACCTAATCTAATAAAACATATTATATTATATTTCTCTGAATGAAACCCCATCATCATATGAGAAAGAAAAAGGACAAAATTTACATAAAAGTGTAGGAAATGGAATTGAACATTATTTATGTTCATTTGATAATTATTTTAATGATGAATATTTTTAATGAAAATAATAAATAAAATTTGGACTATGTTTAATAAATATTTCAGATGCTTTATCAAATTCATCAAAAACATCAGTCACTAATGATCAGAATATAATTGGCTATTCTTTTCAAAATAAGAAAAATGTAATGAATACAATTCCATATCTTCCAAATAATTATCCATCATGGAATAATTTCATGAATAGTTTAAATGAGAAATTAGAGTCAATAGAGAAGTCGACTGGATATGTTGTTTAGAATAAATCCAAGTTAAAGTGTATCAATGATAAATATAAGGTGAATAAAAGAGTATTAAATCATTTTTTAATGTAGTCAAGATTTATAGATATTGAATTTAAAAGACATGATGATTTATTTTTTGATGTTACGAATGTATATTTTTAAACAGTTGTTTCCTTGGATGATTTATCATTAGATGTTACTGATAGGCTAATGTTAGTAAAAATGTGGGATGATCAATCAGATTATTTGAATCATAAAACATCTATAATCAAAGGAGGGATTCAAATTATAAATTATGATAATTCTATAATATAATCTTTTAAATAAAACGTTCATAGGATAAAAGACTAAAAAAGATATTAATTTAAAAAGAATAGGTTGTTTCATTGAAACTAAACAACAACAGGTTTTTAGTCATAGAATATTAAATATCTATGATCAAGTCCACATATGAAGATACCAGTAAGAATGAGCATTATTTTAAAAAGTTAAAATCCCATTTATGAAGCTTTACAAGAAATAATGAACTTTTTTTTAAACATGTGAGGTAATTATACAAAAAAACGTTTTGAATGATATCGAGTTTGAATGATTTATTCCCCAAAAGAATTTATTTGAATGTTTTATATTTATACATGTATGAATGTACAATTTTTCATCTTGGACGAATATTTATTCAAACATAATTTTCCTATATTTTATTTTATACCAATTAAGGAAAATTGTTACATTACCCATTCCATTATGAATATCCAAATGTAGAAGAAACTGCTTAATGATAATAAACTATCTAAAAGTGGACAATATATTTAAGCATAATGTGTTTTAGAGAGCATGGAAAGTAATTATATTTCTAATCATTTGAATAATTTTGACCAACATAAGTTATCAATAATGTGAGAGCTAAAATATGACATGGGGAGATATTTATTTTGAATATTTTTTTAAATCTCTTAAATGACCAAATCATTGTACATTTTTCAAAAATAATACTTTTCAATTTGAATGGTTTTCCTACGCTTTAAAAAACCTGGATGTTTTGGAATAAAATGTTTATACATTCTACTACTCTTTTCCTCAGTTTTAAAAATAAAAAAACATTCTTAAGACCTTATTTTACTAACTCTAGATGTCTACAAAATTTGACATTGTTTTTGTATAAAACAACTTTTTCAAGTGATCATAAAAGCATTTTTCAAATTACTAAATATAAAAATTATATTATTAAATATGATATATTAATGGTTGATCTAAAATACCATTGTTCATCCAATATTTTTTTACTAATGTTATATCCATTATTCCAAATGAATTCATGTCAATTGGACTAATACAAGTTCGGATTCATTAGACTAACAATAGTTCAGATCAATAGAATGACACATAGTATAGTCCATTGAACTATCAAAAGTTAATAATCAATCTAATATAATTTTTTATATCTGATTGATTTTATTATAGAGTGGTGATAGTTATATAAAAATGGAATCATTGGGAGACATTTTTCGAATGTGTATAATGAAGGTCATCTGAAGAAATTACAACCAACTCGGAGAATCACAAAAATTTAACCACATCATGGATTCATATAAATAGGTTTTTTATTCAATGTGGCCAATGAAGAAGAATATAAAAATATATACATATGAAGATCTCTCTCATTGAATGTATAATTATTCCATTTTATTATATTTGGTAGAGTTTATTATAAGGATTCAGGTGATGAATTGTAAAATACATAGAACTGATATTCTATTATATTCTTTTATTTATATAAATTGTTAGATAGAGAGATTCTGAGGATAAGAATATAGATAATAATGATCTGGTGGATTGGGGGCTTCATGTGTATTAGAGGATAGAATGGACATCGATCATCATATCGATATATTTTTTATTTAATAAATACATATCTATTCTGATCATCATATCAATGGATTTACAAGTAAGTAAATACATATTTTTATAGTTAGTTTGAAAACTGTTTTTAACATTTTTTAGGATTTTTATCTTCCAAAAATATTTTGATTAAAGACTATAATATAAAATTAAAATCTTGATATTCAATATTACTTTATTATGTTCTTTCATTTTACTTTTTTAACCTGTTTCATAATCAACTATTCCATTTATTTTTTAATGTCTGTTTTACTAAATCTTATAGTGTCTATTTTATTAGAATATACATGTGCGCAATAAATAGATCTGATTTATCAGATGACTTTTGAGTTTACTACATGTTCTATGGTCATTGGACTATTTTAGTTTTCAATAATTTTTTAAAAATTATTTTGGTTTTAAGTTAGATTAAAATTTTAAACTACAACTCAACCTCTTTTTTAGAAATCAAATACTCATATAATCTAACAATTCATTGATGAACAATCCATCTTTAAAAAGACCCATCCTAAAACATTACATATTGTTGAATTAAATGAATAATTAACATTGAGGATCCTTTCAGTTTTAGTGTTTTTCAGAATTAGTACATAACTATTACATCTCAAAGGTTACAAAGTAGAAACATCTACTCAGCTTCCATTTTTTTCATGAAAATAAAAACTCTTGAACAAAAGAGTCATGTCTAGTTCCTTGTTTTAGACACCCTGATATTTCCTTGATCCCATCCTTGACCCTATTCATCTTTATGTCATGTGAAAAAGATTTCAAAAAAACATGGGATGAGCATAAAAAGCTCAGTAAGAGTTATAATAATTCGGAAAGAAAACATTAGTCCATGTATACATAAGAATCAATGAAATAATACTTTACTCATAAATCATAAGCAATATAACATACCTTATGAAATCATAAGATTTATGAATAACTCATAGAAATCATAAGACATAAAGGTAACTTGAGGCAATCATAACATTCTTACATAGGGAGTAACCCTAATGGTTACGTTTTGAATACCCATCACATAATATTCCCTAAATCTCTTCGGAGAAACCTTAGCGTTTAACCCCTTCGCGTTACCCAATTCATTGGAGAGCTATATTGGGCTCACCCGCCCTTAGTTTATCATGGAACCACCCATCATCATAAACAATGCCCAATAACCATAACATAATCATAGAACCTATATTAAGAACCAAGGAAAGATAACATTCCCACATTGCAATACAAATACAACATTTAAACATATTGAAATAATGAATCCATTCTAAAAACCATTCTCAAAACCATTTAAAACATTAAATAAAGAGATTTTTGAATCCAAGTGTCCCATACCACTTTGATACTATTGAAATTAGTAACCATTAATATCCATATAAATAAATCCTTAAAACCATGTTGAAAACATAGATATTAATGAGAAATATTTATAAGAATAAGTAATTAAAACATTTAAAACGATATTTTTTTTAACAAAATGAGAGACACTTGAAAAATAATAATTGAGGAATAATATTTATTCAGAACTTTATAATATCACGAGAATAGAAGGATTCATGATATAATATGTCAAAGGATAGTATATACACCATATAATAGTTAATTGGTGCATAACAACAATGAAGTCTCAATAGAAATGAAAAATTAGATAAAATCCCTTACAAAGAAGGTATCCTTAAATTAAGGACAAATCAATCTCATAATTATGTGTGAAAAAAATAAATACACCAAATATAAGTGGATATTAAGTGTAAAAAAATCTGAGGTCATTCACACATATTCATACTATTAAATAATCAATAACTACATGTTCAACCCAAAGAAATCGAAATTGGGTTAAGAATTTCCCTTGTAAAATTTTGACAGCCAAACGACGTCACTTTAAAATTCAGAAAATCAGTTGATGAGAAAAAAAGGGTATCTCATCACTTGGAAATAAATTTTACATCTGTAAGGATATATAATAACATATCCCTACATAATAATATTTAAATTCAAAGACATAACCAAAGAAGTATTTTAAAAAGAGGTGGGTGAAAGGTCCCCTTACCGATTTGGGTAACTTTCGAAACATAAACCCCATGGAATAAGGAAAATACAACATTGATGTAAATACACATAAATGAAAGTATATTACACAAAGAGTAGAATAATTGGCAGTACATATAACACTCTTTGGAAATGGTGGAAAAGGTAGCGAAAATCTCACGGAAATAAAACTGAGATGAAAAATCCCTTACGAAAACGCGACAGCCTAACGACGCCACATAAAACATACAAAAATGGATTGATGAGATAAAATAGGGTCCTTCATATTATTAAAATAAAATTTACAGCAAGAGTAATATAAAATAACATCCCCAACATAACAAAGAAAAGCATAAAATAAGTGACGTAAAGGAGAGTACTTAAAAAGAAGGAGAGAGGTTAGATCTCTTACGAAAATTCGGCAGCCTAACGGTGGCACTCAAAACATCCAAAATGGATTAATGAGAGAAAATAGGGTATATCATCATATTAACATAAATAATTATAGTAAGGGTAGTATAAAATAACATCCCAATCATAAGAAAGATGATCTTAAAAGGAATGACATAAAAGAGTGTACTTAAAAAGAAAGAGAGTGGTAGGATCCCTCACCTCAAGTCCGAATTGTCTTGTTCGTTTCATTATATTTCTGAATAATAAACTTTGGTCAATTTATAATTGATTAAGGATATCATTTAAAGATTATTATTCAGTTCATATCACATATTATAATGTTATAATAATCGTTTAATAATGTTAGTTTATATCAGATGTTTTTTCCGATGTTTGGTACATGAGTAAAAACAATGAACTTGTTTGAAAATTATTGCCAATGTAGTTATAATTAAATCATTTCCAGAATAGTATTAATGATTAAAATATCATATATATCCATTAAATATTCATTTTATACTATTCCATAACATTTGGAGATAAAAAATGAAACGAACCATTCATGGAGATGGTAGGCCGTACGTATGCATGAACAGTACTTTCATTTTTTTTCATATTAATGGAATTAAAAATAAATGAGAGATATATATATATTATAATTCTAGTATAAGATATATGTTATGTAGGTCACATATGTTCATTAATTTCATTCTTTATACATTCCATTTATTGCATGAACGAGTCACATCACTTGAGGGGCGGTAGTCCAAACTTACTCATATGAAATTATCGGATTTGCACAACATGAAAAGAATAAAGGTATGTTTTAAATATAAAATACAGTAGCATATAGTAAACATAAATACCATATATATCATATATAAAATACAGTGACATCATAATTTCAACCTTAAATGGTGTTAAAAGAATATTGAACAATCATCGTTTCGTGAGGCAGAAAATCGCCAACCACAAAAATAGTATGTTCTTTAATCATTAGATGAAGTTGTGTGTATGTTTAGCTCTAATAATTCTCATAACAACATCCTAGAATATTTAATATACTGGTTTTGTTACAAAATAAAGTAATAAAAAGAGTTTATGTGGTTGGAGATGTAAAATAAAACATAAGAACACAAGAGAATACACTACCTTTAAATCGGGTAAATTTTTTGATTTGAGCTCAATGGCTTCCTTGGAAATCCTTATGCCTAAAGTGAGGCTTCTAGGAGTAATATAGGTTTGTGTAGAGACAACATGGGCAGTGTTTTGATGATCCAATGGTTTAAGAGGTGTGGGTAAGGTGGTATAGGTGGGGGCCTTTTATAAGAGGAGAGGAGGGGCACTCTTGGAAAGTCTAGAAAAGTAACATTATTATAAAATCTTTTCAAATTTTAAGGGTCCCAAAATTATATATTTCGAGGCTAAGGTGATAATAGTTCGAAATCCACACATCCAATAGGTTTTTTACAAGTGTAGGTCTTAGATTTTACATTATCTTTTCATTTTATTTAAATCGTTAAATAATGAGGTAATCGCTGCATCATCATAGTGTAAAGATTTATTTAATTTATTTATTGTATAAAAATTAAAAAAAAAACTATCATGATGTAGGTAATCATTTTATATTTCTAATTAATATTTATAGTCAATAATATTACTTGTATAACCCCATGTAAAAATTGTTTTAGTAAAACAACACATGTTTGTGACAATTTAATTTTAAATTTAAATAAAAAGTTATTAATGTCATTTTCCTACCCAAGTGGCTACATGGGGTCCCCAAGTTGACCCATTGATTCTATTGGTCGGAAATCACTCATCCAATAAGGGTAGGAAATGTGTCATGTTCATTTTATATTAATATAAAAGTATCTTTACATTAAATTACACTAAATACCTTTAATCGTGATTAGTAAAACTGAAAAGTTACTATTCACCAAAAAAATTGTTTTAATTCCACTGAAAAAAATTATACATGATAATGAAAACCATGTATGTCGGATTTTTGAAATTCAAATCATATATGTGGTAAAGTTTTATTTAAACGAAAAATCAATTTTTAAATTACCACTTAGTGGTTTCAGTATTCATAAAAAATTGATGTTTTTTAGAAAAATACAAAAATTTCATGTAACACCCCAAGATTTCATAGTGTGTTATTTCTTCAAAATAATTCAATAACTTGCACTACACGCAACACTGAGTTCAATTGCACAATGACCTACAAAAAAAAGCCATTAAAAGAGGCCATGAATAGTATTAACTAAATTTTAAACTTTATATAATCCTTATAATTTTAGAATCCATATTATGAGTTTCTTAGTCATAATGCAAGAACAGATTCATTTTCAGTATTGCACTTTTATCAACTTTTGATAGTGAAACCTTTTTAAATACAATATTTTAAACTTTTTGACTAAATGGAGACATCAAAAAATTTAAAATGAAACATCCCAAGCTTCCACGGTACGCTTTCCTTTGAATAAAACAGTAGTGTGTGTTGTACGCAACTTCGAGTTCTAACACACCGTAACCAATCAAACTAGCTGTTATGAATAGTAATACCTAATTTTTGAAGTTATATATATTTTATATTTTAAAATGGACTTCATTTTTGGATTCGGAATATCAAATTTAGCCTAAGGAGAAATTTTGGTACTTTTCGGATAACTTTCATATTTTGATTAATAGTGAAAATTACTAAATTTTAATTAAAAACAACTTTTTTAATCAAAATAATTAATAGTAATAAATTATGAATTTGAGTGGTTTTAAAGTATATTTAGAATATATTTTTACTATTTAATATAATGTTGGTCACTGGACATAATTTTACAATTAAACCAAACATAAACAAGTGTCAATCTTTTGATAGTTATTATCTCTTAAAAACACGCTTTTTGTTTTGACAGCGGGAATTAATTTTAAATTAATTTCTGCCACTTCTGTGTTTTGAATTTAGGAAAATAGATTCCATATTTGGAATCAGGATGTTCAAATTGTGTAAATAGGTAACTTTTATTTTTAGACATTTTGAATAATTACTGCGGTAAATATTTTAATTACCATGGTTAAGGGTAAATCCGGTAAATAAGGGTTAAAAAATAATATTATAATAATACTAAATTACCCTAAAACGTGTCTTAACCCTATTGGTTGATACATGGTCGACCATGGGCATCTTTGTGTCAATTTTGGGACCCCATGGATCCACTTGTAAGTGATAATGACACTTTATTTTAATTAAGTCAAAATGAATACAAAAATGACACAAGCATATATCTTTTAGAAGAACAATTTTTACATAGGGTTATACATGTTGGATTTTCGATTATAAATATTCATTAGAAAGATAAAAAGATTTCCTACATAATGATGTTTTATTTATAATTTTTAGACATTAAATAATTTATTTTATTTATGTTACAATGATGATGCAGTAATTACTAAAATAGTAAAAAATTAACATAATTGATATTATAAATACCCAAATAAATATAATATGAAACTTTTAATGAATTACACTAATTTTATAGGATAATATGATATATTAGGATTGATATAATTGACTTTGTTCGAAGTAATCAATCTGTTATGAGTTTCAAAAAAATCAACTATTGAATAGTGTCAAAATTGACATAAAAGAGTTCTTAAAACAAATATTATATTATTAATTGATATTAAATTCCTAAAAATCTAAGGTTCGGCCAAGAGACTTATATTATGATAGGTTAATCATTAATGGACCACTTGGGGGTCGCTTGTATGTACATGGTAATTCTATTAACCATATAATATAAAAATACAAAGAGACATTGTAAAAGTGAAACTAATTAACTTAGAGTTAATACTTAAAGATAAGGTTAATATAAGTACCCAAACCTGTCTAAATTCTATTGGTTGAGTTGTTTTCGACCTATCCCCACCTTAACCTTTGAATAGTCAATTTTGGAGCCATTAGAAACCGAATATGAATTTATTATAAATTAATATTTCTAGCTTTTCCAAAGGTGCCCCTCACCCCTCTTATAAAAAGGCACTCCTCCTTCTCATTTCTTCACACCTTCAAAGCCTTTTGGTTCGGCCAAACTCTGCCCAAATACTCTCCCAACATCCCTCACTACAACCTAGAGGCCTTATTTTGATCAGAAAGCCAACCTAAGGAGCCCTTTTGATCAAATCAAAAGGAAGAACCCGAAGAAGAGGTAATGATTTCACCACCCTTTTCTAAGTTCATTTCTTCTTCCACTTCTTCTTCCTTTGTTCTTACCATTCTGAAATAATAACTCCAGTATCTCACATATACTGTGATGTTATTATAAATATGGTACAATCATATTCAGTATTCTATCCACCCTTTGAATAACATGTCACCATACGTGCGTACGTACGGCTTACCGTCTCCACGTCGTGGTGTAATTGTTATTCAATATAATATTATTTGGATGGGTATAATAATGATGTGTAACTCATGTAAATAATAAATATAACATGTTAATGATTCTGTATATATGATATACCATCCATTTATATATTATTTTAATATCAAAAGAATGATATTGTCGCTCGTGCGTACGTACGGACTACCGTCTCCACGAACGCGATGAAATTCATTCTCCATCGTATCCATTCAAGTATAATTATCATTTGATGATTTAAAAATGATGTTTAAGGACTGTATATCATTCTGGATATGAATAAGATACAACAACCATGGCTTATGTAACAAAACATATAAATGAAAATGAGTAAGTTAACTCCCGAAACGACGATAATTCTAAGATATTATTAACAAATCAATGTTAAAAGATCATATATGATATCATATTAATATATATGATTCTTGTATAACTTAATAACAACTATTTCACCATTATACAGGAGGTTAAACTACCCCAACCAAGGAAAAGTACAAGGTAAGGGTTATTTCACAATCTCTTCATTATCCGAGGTTGTTTATACGTAATAATCTACTGGGATCTCGTTATCATCCACATCCATGTTTCTTCGAAATGTATTTCAAAACATTTTTACTATTTACAAGAATATGGGTTAAAGTCATTTATACCCTTGTTTGACTTTTTATAAGAGGTTTATAAAGGAATCTTTCCGTCGTTTTCAAAACAATGTTCTTTTTAACCTTTTCGACAGAATTGAGGTAAGAATGTTTTTTTAACTTATACGGCGGGTGCGGTTATTTTCCGCCGTTATAAAATCGTCGAAGCATTACATACAAGCTTATAAGAATATTTTCAAAGAAAATGTTTTATTTTATATGGATCTTAAATGATTTCAAAATAAAAAGAGATACTTCTTTAAAAAGAATTTTGATTTCATCTATGTCAACATCCTTTGATGGATTTTAAGATTATTTGAAGTTGATTTATTATGATACAAAAATTCTATATTGAATTGAAGGTTTTGTGATATGTTTGACTGTGGATGTGCTATTTTTATACCATTCATAGTTTATGGTGAAATTATTGACATTTCGTATGCTAGTTTTAATCCGAATGTTTATGTTATATTTCAAACTTTTCTTCAGATGAATGTGCTAAACAAGTATGTTCCGGGTTGGGGACCGGTAAAAGTAAGCCCTCCAGGTTGGGGACTGGTAAAAGTAAGCCCTCCAGGTTGGGGACTGGTTAAAGTAAGCCCTCCAGGTTAGGGACTGGTAAAAGTATGCCCTCCGGGTTGGTGTCCGGTTATTAGAGGCACTCCGGGTTGGTGTCCGGTTATTAGAGGCACTCCGGGTTGGTGTCCGGTTATTAGAGGCACTCCGGGTTGGGTTCCGGTTAGAAGTAACCCCTAGGTCTTGGGATGAGGCCTAGACAAAGAAATTAACGTTTAGCATTATGCATTCCAACATTATGAAAGTGGTTATTGATATTGCATGTGATTATTCGATTAGTAGAATATCCATGTGAATAAGTAAATGGCATTATTTCATTTTTATTTTTGCCATACTATGTTGAAGTTCAATTTTAAAAGGCTTTTGTTTTAGTAATTCATTTCCTTAAATGTTTATGCTTATTATGAATGTTCCGCTATATTATTATCCTTACTGGGCATTTGAGCTCACCCCTTTTCTATGTTTTATTTTTCCCAGGTAGTGAAGAAGTAAATTATGAATGACTTGCAGGGATATTATGAGGGGTTAATAGTGTGGATATGAAGACTTTGTTGTTGTAGTAGTTTTTCACTTTGAAATGTAATGTAAAACTTTATGATTATATCTAGTGTTTCCAAGGCTACTAAACCAATCGGTCTTTCGAGATTTGATCTTTCTTGTGATCATGCCAATGTTACGAAGTAATGCACCGACTCTGGGTAGCTGGGGTCGGGGCGTTACAGTTGGTATCAGAGGAAGTTTAGTACAAACCTTGGAAGCTAGATTTAGATAAACTCTGATTAGAGCACGTAGACCTAAGATTAACTTTGAGGATTAGTATAGAAGAACTTACTAGAATTTTGGTATTGTAGAGATTTTGTGAGTTTTCCGAGCAATACATCCCTGTCTGGATACGAGCAGGTAGAGGCGGCTCTGGCACAGATGTACCTAGGGGTAAAACCCGAAAACACCGCTTTGAGCTAGACTCGAACGGGAACTGGTGCACGACAACGGGCCTTGCTGCACTCTTGGTTACGACACTCCCGGGGGATATGCTTAGGATAACTCTCATTTTCTTTACAAATAATTTTGAAGGGATTATGAGTATATACTTCCTCAAAGAAAACATTCTTATGATTATGGATTATATCCATAAATAGTTCAATTTATGTTAAGTGTTTTATAAGTATGGGATTATGTATTTTGATTCATAAACAGATCTAGTGTATGCCATTGTTTAGAAATGGCGCCCAGTAGAAGGAATGAGAACTCCAGAAATGCACATGATCCAAAGA
This sequence comes from Viscum album, assembly GCA_963277665.1. Lineage (NCBI taxonomy): Eukaryota > Viridiplantae > Streptophyta > Magnoliopsida > Santalales > Viscaceae > Viscum > Viscum album. The sequence goes on along the minus strand of OY728135.1, from coordinate 1,076,769,445 downwards.
GAAGGAAGGATCATATCTTTTATGGTCTTAAGCTAGAATTTATAAGAGAAATAGTCTCCCATGTATTATCATCATATCAAGAAATAATATCATGTGTTGATAAGATAAGTAAAGAGTTTACTGAGTCCTATGGCTTTGAAGGGAAGCAAGAGAAGAAAAGGATGGAAGAGAGAAAGATGGATAAAAGTAAGAGGGAAAAGAAGAATTTTCCCATATGTGGTAACTGTGGAAAGAAACACCGTGGAACTTGCCTGAAAGGAATGGGAGTTTGTTATAAGTGTGGAGGAAAAGGGCACAAAGTACGTGACTGCAAGGGTAAGAAAATGGTTTTAAATGTACAATGCTTCATTTGCAAGGAGTTTGGACACTACGCGAACCTATGTCCCAGTCATCAGACTATGCCGCAAATGATGCTATTGGATAATAATCAAGTTATGATACTACCACAGATGAAGAGGAATGATTAGAGTTCTTATGTTGATTATGTCAATTGAGTGTTGTATCAACAATGTACTTGTTATAATAATTATGGAGTATATAAGGATTGTACTGTAGTACTATTTCATTAAGGACTTGAGATTGTGTGGAACAAAGAAAAGTGACTCATTAGCAAGATAGATTTTTGGAAAATATATGGTTGAGAGAATGATAAACCATAATATAGTTCTGATACTGAGGTAGTGATTTTGGAATAATATGTGATTGTTTCGGATAAATTATATTGGATATTCTTGACTACCTTGGAACTGATTTATGATTTGTATATTCCATCATTGTTGGGGTTCAAAACATTTTTGGATTAATGAAGTATATCCAGCATTCTATATGGAATAAGGGAGCATGAATGTAATCAATAAGGAATATGATAATACATGATGAAGGTATTCATATGCTATTACGGGGTAAAAAGGATCTATATTATGTTTACCTTCCTTATGAATGTTGGACTGTGAGTTTGGACAGAAGTATTTTGGATAGTTCTAGTTTGGATTATTTTGGATTGCCATAAAAGGACAACCCGGAGGTCGGGCGGCAACCCGTCGCGTCCGGCAAGGCTGCGAGACTTGAACCCGCAACCAAAGGGCGACAAGGGTGTATCACCTACCACTATCCCACGAGATGTCCTGGATTAAATAAAGTAGTTTTTTAAAAGATCTGGTAGATGAATTATAAATTCTTTTATTTTGGAACCCTCTATGAATAGTATAAATAGAATTTTTTTTTACGAGTGAATGATGAGTTTTGGTAGAAATTTATTAATGGATAAAACTCTAATTATAAACTAAGTATATCTCCTTATGATCTTAGCAAATCTCATAAATAAATTCCTCATCATTAATAAAAGGAACTTAGAACAAAAATGTTGTCCTAGATGGTACCTTAAATCATCACTAATTTATGGCTTTGGGATTGTTGTCCTTTTCATAGCCATGTTCTCTACCACTCTCCCTCAGATAATTGATGGCTACATTTTTCTTCCATATCCATATTTTCTTACATGGAACCCTAGTATGTGTTATTTTCGGTAATCTTCATACTTTCCACTCTTTATTTTAAATAGAGGCCTCATTAATTCATTTTTCGATGTGGGATTTCAACTAAGATATTTTGAAACGTCAAAAATGTGTTATCCTAATACCCTATGTTTTGTTGAACCGATGGTATTTCAAATCATCATAGATTGATGAATTTAAGGACCTCAATTATACACTTGTTTGTGATTGATGACATCAATCACTACCTATAAATATTTACGTTTTTCCTCCGATTATATGTCTCTAATTTCCACCAATGTTCTCCTAATCGAGATCATAATTTGGTGGTGACCCTTTGATTTCTCTTTTCCTCATATTAAGAATAAATTTTAGTAACCCAATTTCCGATGTGGGTTTTCCCACAAATATATTTTCTACTTTCAACCTTTTATTTTTGAAGAAAAATTTCAAATTGCGAGGACGCAATTTATTGAAGGAGGGGAGAATGTAACACCCCAAGATTTCATAGTGTGTTATTTCTTCAAAATAATTCAATAACTTGCACTACACGCAACACTGAGTTAAATTGCACAATGACCTACAAAAAAAAGCCATTAAAAGAGGCCATGAATAGTATTAACTAAATTTTAAACTTTATATAATCCTTATAATTTTAGAATCCATATTATGAGTTTCTTAGTCATAATGCAAGAACAGATTCATTTTCAGTATTGCACTTTTATCAAATTTTGATAGTGAAACCTTTTTAAATAAAATATTTTAAACATTTTGAATAAATGGAGACATCAAAAAATTTAAAATGAAACATCCCAAGCTTCCACGGTACGCTTTCCTTCGAATAAAACAGTAGCGTGTGTTGTACGCAACTTCGAGTTCTAACACACCGTAACCAATCAAACTAGCTGTTATGAATAGTAATACCTAATTTTTGAAGTTATATATATTTTATATTTTAAAATGGACTTCATTTTTGGATTCGGAATATCAAATTTAGCCTAAGGTGAAATTTTGGTACTTTTCGGATAACTTTCATATTTTGATGAATAGTGAAAATTACTAAATTTTAATTAAAAACAACTTTTTTAATCAAAATAATTAATAGTAATAAATTATGAATTTGAGTGGTTTTAAAGTATATTTAGAATATATTTTTACTATTTAATATAATGTTGGTCACTGGACATAATTTTACAATTAAACCGAACATAAACAAGTGTCAATCTTTTGATAGTTATTATCTCTTAAAAACACGCTTTTTGTTTTGACAGCGGGAATTAATTTTAAATTAATTTCTGCCACTTCTGTGTTTTGAATTTAGGAAAATGGATTCCATATTTGGAATCAGGATGTTCAAATTGTGTAAATAGGTAACTTTTATTTTTAGACATTTTGAATAATTACTGCGGTAAATATTTTAATTACCATGGTTAAGGGTAAATCCGGTAAATAAGGGTTAAAAAATAATATTATAATAATACTAAATTACCCTAAAACGTGTCTTAACCCTATTGGTTGATACATGGTCGACCATGGGCATCTTTGTGTCAATTTTGGGACCCCATGGATCCACTTGTAAGTGATAATGACACTTTATTTTAATTAAGTCAAAATGAATACAAAAATGACACAAGCATATATCTTTTAGAAGAACAATTTTTACATAGGGTTATACATGTTGGATTTTCGATTATAAATATTCATTAGAAAGCTAAAAAGATGTCCTACATAATGATTTTTTATTTATAATTTTTAGACATTAAATAATTTATTTTATTTATGTTACAATTATGATGCAGTAATTACTAAAATAGTAAAAAATTAACATAATTGATATTATAAATACCCAAATAAATATAATATGAAACTTTTAATGAATTACACTAATTTTCTAGGATAATATGATATATTAGGATTGATATAATTGACTTTGTTCGAAGTAATCAATCTGTTATGAGTTTCAAAAAAATCAACTATTGAATAGTGTCAAAATTGACATAAAAGAGTTCTTAAAACAAATATTATATTATTAATTGATATTAAATTCCTAAAAATCTAAGGTTCGGCCAAGAGACTTATATTATGATAGGTTAATCATTAACGGACCACTTGGGGGTCGCTTGTATGTACATGGTAAGTCTATTAACCATATAATATAAAAATACAAAGAGACATTGTAAAAGTGAAACTAATTAACTTAGAGTTAATACTTAAAGATAAGGTTAATATAAGTACCCAAACCTGTCTAAATTCTATTTGTTGAGTTGTTTTCGACCTATCTCCACCTTAACCTTTGAATAGTCAATTTTGGAGCCATTAGAAACCGAATATGAATTTATTATAAATTAATATTTCTAGCTTTTCCAAAGGTGCCCCTCACCCCTCTTATAAAAAGGCACTCCTCCTTCTCATTTCTTCACACCTTCAAAGCCTTTTGGTTCGGCCAAACTCTGCCCAAATACTCTCCCAACATCCCTCACTACAACCTAGAGGCCTTAGTTTGATCAGAAAGCCAACCTAAGGAGCCCTTTTGATCAAATCAAAAGGAAGAACCCGAAGAAGAGGTAATGATTTCACCACCCTTTTCTAAGTTCATTTCTTCTTCCACTTCTTCTTCCTTTGTTCTTACCATTCTGAAATAATAACTCCAGTATCTCACATATACTGTGATGTTATTATAAATATGGTACAATCATATTCAGTATTCTATCCACCCTTTGAATAACATGTCACCATACGTGCGTACGTACGGCTTACCGTCTCCACGTCGTGGTGTAATTGTTATTCAATATAATATTATCTGGATGGGTATAATAATGATGTGTAACTCATGTAAATAATAAATATAACATGTTAATGATTCTGTATATATGATATACCATCCATTTATATATTATTTTAATATCAAAAGAATGATATTGTCGCTCGTGCGTACGTACGGACTACCGTCTCCACGAACGCGATGAGATTCATTCTCCATCGTATACATTCAAGTATAATTATCATTTGATGATTTAAAAATGATGTTTAAGGACTGTATATCATTCTGGATATGAATAAGATACAACAACCATGGCTTATGTAACAAAACATATAAATGAAAATGAGTAAGTTAACTCCCGAAACGACGATAATTCTAAGATATTATTAACAAATCAATGTTAAAAGATCATATATGATATCATATTAATATATATGATTCTTGTATAACTTAATAACAACTATTTCACCATTATATAGGAGGTTAACCTACCCCAACCAAGGAAAAGTACAAGGTAAGGGTTATTTCACAATCTCTTCATTATCTGAGGTTGTTTATACGTAATAATCTACTGGGATCTCGTTATCATCCACATCCATGTTTCTTCGAAATGTATTTCAAAACATTTTTACTATTTACAAGAATATGGGTTAAAGTCATTTATACCCTTGTTTGAATTTTTATAAGAGGTTTATAAAGGAATGTTTCCGTCGTTTTCAAAACAATGTTCTTTTTAACCTTTTCGACAGAATTGAGGTAAGAATGTTTTTTTAACTTATACGGCGGGTGCGGTTATTTTCCGCCGTTATAAAATCGTCGAAGCTTTACATACAAGCTTATAATAATATTTTCAAAGAAAATGTTTTATTTTATATGGATCTTAAATGATTTCAAAATAAAAAGAGATACTTCTTTAAAAAGAATTTTGATTTCATCTATGTCAACATCCTTTGATGGATTTTAAGATTATTTGATGTTGATTTATTATGATACAAAAATTCTATATTGAATTGAAGGTTTTGTGATATGTTTGACTGTGGATGTGCTATTTTTATACCATTCATCGTTTATGGTGAAATTATTGACATTTCGTATGCTAGTTTTAATCCGAATGTTTATGTTATATTTCATACTTTTCTTCAGATGAATGTGCTAAACAAGTATGTTCCGGGTTGGGGACCGGTAAAAGTAAGCCCTCCAGGTTGGGGACTGGTAAAAGTAAGCCCTCCAGGTTGGGGACTGGTTAAAGTAAGCCCTCCAGGTTAGGGACTGGTAAAAGTATGCCCTCCGGGTTGGTGTCCGGTTATTAGAGGCACTCCGGGTTGGTGTCCGGTTATTAGAGGCACTCCGGGTTGGTGTCCGGTTATTAGAGGCACTCCGGGTTGGGTTCCGGTTAGAAGTAACCCCTAGGTCTTGGGATGAGGCCTAGACAAAGAAATTAACGTTTAGCATTATGCATTCCAACATTATGAAAGTGGTTATTGATATTGCATGTGATTATTCGATTAGTAGAATATCCATGTGAATAAGTAAATGGCATTATTTCATTTTTATTTTTGCCATACTATGTTGAAGTTCAATTTTAAAAGGCTTTTGTTTTAGTAATTCATTGCCTTAAATGTCTATGCTTATTATGAATGTTCCGCTATATTGTTATCCTTACTGGGCATTTGAGCTCACCCCTTTTCTATGTTTTATTTTTCCCAGGTAGTGAAGAAGTAAATGATGAATGACTTGCAGGGATATTATGAGGGGTTAATAGTGTGGATATGAAGACTTTGTTGTTGTAGTAGTTTTTCACTTTGAAATGTAATGTAAAACTTTATGATTATATCTAGTGTTTCCAAGGCTACTAAACCAATCGGTCTTTCGAGATTTGATCTTTCTTGTGATCATGCCAATGTTACGAAGTAATGCACCGACTCTGGGTAGCTGGGGTCGGGGCGTTACATTTCACCCTAAGCCATATTTGATATTTCGAATTAAAAAATGATTTCTATTTTAAAAAATTCAAAACATATAAGTTTCATTAATTAATTTAATAATTAGTTCCCACTGTCAGAAGAAATAGCGTGTTTTTTTGAAACAATAGATATCAAATGATTGACACTAGTTTAAGTCCAATTTCAAAGTGAAATTAATTCCAATGACTACCATTGAATTAAATGGTAAAAATATATTTTAATTTAACTTTAAAACCAATTCAAAATATGATCTAATCATATAAATAATTTAGATTAAAAATTGGTTTTGAAAAAAAATACAACATTTTTTACATATTCATTAAAAATGAACTTTATCGAAAAAATACCAAATATTTACACAAAGTTAATTTTGATGTCCCAATTTTAAAGAAGAATTTTATTTTGTCAAATATAACACACAAAATTTTCCAAAAGTGGAATTAAATGTGGTTCACCATCAAAAGGCGGTTAATTGACCTTGTAAAGAATCATAGAATGTTTATGCTTAAAATTGGATTTATTCGCATTTTTAATCCTCTAAAATTTATTGTAAAAAGTAAAAATAATTGAAAAATATATTTAATTATTTTATAGTTAGATCTGTTCATTCCCATAATTACAATGTCTAGGTGTTAACTACTATTTAAAATAAAATTATTTTATAATTAGAGTGCAACGTAAGATTACAAAGGAACTCGTTGTTGCGTATTGGGTAAGCCATCAAGAATAGAATTCCCTGTAGATTAATATTAACATTTTATTCAAAAATAGTGATAAATATTAAAATGACATATTATTTATTTACCTGGGGTGTTACATCCTTCCCCCCTTTTGGGAATTGCATCCTCGCAATTTTAAAATTGGGTTCGGAAACATCATTGAAAGTCCCTGTAGAGATTCGAATCCTGACGTACATTGACATTACATTACTTTTGCAAAATACTTAGTACATAACAAAAACACACACACAAGGACCGTAATAGTTTAGTGTCTTTGGAAACATATAATATAATCTTCTAATCATGCTGAAAGATCTTCAACATCTCTCATTAAGATTTTCCTTTTTTTATACCTAAAACCTTTCTTTATATCCTGGGGAAAAGAAAACATAAAAGGTTGAGATCAAATGCTCAGTAAGGGTAAACAAAATAAATATCAATCAAATCATATTCATAAAAACATAACATTTTTGAAGTCTTAACCTGCAAAAGAGATCATAATATCATAACATGGGATAAATCATAGTAGTGAAATGTAATCCCAATAATCATAACTTAAAACCTGAAACTTTGTGGCATACACACATAATCATATAGAATCATTTATTATTACTCAAGACTCACTGCCAAGACTATATTAGTGGACAAAGTCCTTTTCTGAACCGAGTTCACTCCTCGTTTTAGACCTGTTTCACTGAACCAGTATAACCTACCGTTCCAACCATGTCTATCTCATGAGATATGAAATCTTTACCCAATGCATTGGAGGGAGATATATGTCCCACCCATCTCATAATGATACAATTCTTATGTGTGACACAAAATCATAAATCATACATCATTTCATAACCCATGTAATAAAAATGGGATTCTTAAATAACATGACAACATAAAACAATTCATATAAGATAAAGGATTCCATAAAAATAATTCCATCACAACATAATCAAATAAATGTAATAATAGAGATAAAAACAGAAAACCTTTCTTATCTTATATAGAAAATAATTTTGATAAAACACTTGAACTCCATTCTTGAGGAATATATCTTTTCTACTTCAAAAAAACTTTTCCTTCCTTAATATGTCATAAAATTCTAAACTAAAAAAAGTTTATTAAAAATAAACTTGAAAACTTGTAATGGAAGATTCTTGGAAATATTGTTTTAAAAATCCATTCATGCTGTATAAGTTAAAAAAACATTCTTCTCGTACTTTTGTCGGAAAAGTCAAAAAGTACCTCGTACAAAAAACGACAAAAGATTCCTTTCATATCTTTTAATAAAAATTCACCAAAGGGTAAAATTGGATTTTAACAATTATAGGTGGATGGAAATAATATTACATATTGAGGAAACATGGATTTGGATGATAAAATACACCCTAGTAAATACCAAAGTATAAACAATCTCGGATAAAAATGAGATTGTGATATTTCCCTTACCTTAGGTCCGATTTGCTTCGAAAGTGTACAAACCTCCTGTATAATGATTTAAATAATGTTATTGACTTATTACAGAATCATAATTATTGTTATGATATAATATATGGTCATATTCTTAGCTTCTTATTAGTAATATTTCATTACTACTTGTTATTTGGGTGTTTATTACTTTTTGTTCTTATGCGTGTTTTGTCCAATAAATTATAATTATTCTCTTTAGGTTATAGATACCTCATTTCCAGAATTTTATTAGTGTAATATATATCATTTTCATTCATTAAATTCATTTATATAATCATTATTCAATGAAGATCATGTAGAACGAGTCGCATCACATCGTGGAGACGGTATTCCGTACGTACGCACGAGTGATGATATCGTTCCTATGATCGTGGAATTGTATTGGAGTGTATGTATACTATTTCAGAATCAATATAACTTTATAATAGTCATATATAGTCATTATTTACACCATTATACCCATCCAAGTAAGGTGGTGGTGGAAAATAGATTACACCACGACGTGGAGACGGTATTCCATATGTATGCACGCGCGGTGATTTCTTATTCCGTAGGATGGATAGATAATGAAATAGGGTTCTTCCATACATATAATAACATATCATTATATTATTGATACTGATGTTATTACTTCATAATGAAACAGCTAATGAAGAAGAAGTGGAAGAAGAAATAAAGATGAATGAATCGGTAATGGAAATTACATCTTCTTTGAAGCGCCTCTTTGAGACCTCCAATTAGGGAACTAAAATTGGTCTTTGAGGAATACTAGAACCTCTAAGATGTTTCTAGGGAAGTGTAGAGGGGAATTTGGCAGTGTTTGGCCGAGCTTTAAGGCTCAATGAGTTGTGAGGAAGAGAGGGAGAGGGCGCCCTTTTATAAGGGAGGAGAGGGTCACCTTTAGAATAACTAAAAATATTATGTTATTATAAATCCAAATTCGGTTTTAAATAGCTCCAAATTGATTTAATTTGAAGTTAAGGTGGGTATGGGTCGAAATCCTCTCATCCAATAGAATTTAGACAAGTTTAAGTTCCTATTTTAACCATATCATTTATATTTAACTTTAATTTAGATAATTTTACTTTTACCGTGTCTTCCTGTTTTCTTACAGTATAATGTTAATAAACATACTATATCAAGACAAACGAACCCCAAGTTGTTTATTATTAATATATATAAACTTAGCTATGTCATTTGGCTGAATCGTATATTTTTAAGAATAAAATAATAATTAATAATATAATATTTGTTTCAAAACTATTTTATGTCAATTTTGACACTATTTACTAATTGATTTTTGTGAAATTCATAACAGAATGATTAGTTCGAAAAAAGTTAATTAAATCAATACTAAAATGTCATATTAACGTATAAAATTATTTTAATTCATAAAAAGCCTTATATTAAATTTATTTGGGTATTTATAACATCAATTATGTCAATATTTCATTAATAAGAAAATTATTGCATCATCTTTGTGTCATAATAAATGATAATTATATAATCCATAAAAATTATAAATAAATTCCTATGATGTATATAATTGTATTATATTTCAGGATACTATTCATGTTTGAAGTTTCATGAAGTTTATCACTAAATTAAAATTATTATACTTATAATATTTAAGAAAGTGACATGTTGTCACATTCTTTGGTTTTAATAATAATTAAATTATTTTCATGGAAAAAAGTAAATTAAATGAATCTAATCTGACTCTTAGGTGATATGGGTCGACTTTTAGTCATAAAATATGATTTTGACATGTATTAGGGTAATTTTATAATATTATATTTACCCTTAATTGCCCGATTTACCTTTAACTATGGTAAATAAAATTTACCGTAGTTACAATTCATAATTCCCAAAAATAAAAAGTAACTTATTAAAATAATTTTGATCCACTGATTCCAAATATGGAATCCCTTTTTCCAAATTAAATACACAAATGTTGCAGAAATTAAATTAAAATTAATCCCGTTGTCGAAAGAAAATGGGTTTTTCTTCAAAACATTGCAAAAGATTGAATTGATTTGTCCTACGAATTCAAAGTAGAATCAATGCAAATGACATACATTATATTAAATGGTAAAAATAAATTCTATTTATACTTTAAAACCATTCAATATTATAATTTAACTATATAAATTATTGTGATGAAAAAAGTTGTTTTTAATTAAAATATAGCAAGTTTTTACTATTCATCAAAATATGAAAGTTACCAAAATGATATGAAAATTTATCCAAAGTAAATTTTAATTTCATGATTCCAAATAAAAATTTTATTTTGTAAAATTGAACTTATAAACATGTCGAAAACAAGATTTAAAGTGGGTGCGCCATCAAAAGGCGGCAAAACTGCATTTTTTGAAAAATACTTATTTTACCCGAAAAATTTATTTTGTTCATATACCATGTTTTAGAAAATGTGAAGGATGAATAATAATGTTATAAGATTCAAAATTTAGTTAATAATATTCATAACGGCTAGTTCATAATAATATTATAATAATATATCGTTGTTTAGTAAAACCCTATATTGCGTACAACACACGCTATCGAGGAAGGTCGCGATTGCATATAATGCAAGCCAAGTCAGGGTTGCATGCTGTGCAAGAATCCTTCGTTGTTTCGTATAACATAATCCAAACATATTTCATTTATACATTGAATATATATATATATATACACTCAATGTTGCGTAGAATAACTATTATCAAAATTGTGTGTAACACGATCCAAGAATAGTGTTGTGTATACTGCAAGATAATACGGTGTTGCGTATAGAACAAGGTAATCATGGTGTAACATACAACACAAGACATTAATGAAATTAAAAGAATATTTTTCATAAAATATCGGGGTGTTACATTCTACCCCCCTTAAAATGAATTTTGCCCTCAAAATTTGTCGGGGTTATAAATGGTTTACTATTCGAAAATTTCTTTAATAGAAACCACATCATAAAAAGGAATACCAAAACCAATATTTAAAAACAAAAGTATGAAATGTAATGGTTACCCAAATAAACTAATCAATGGGTTTCCACATAGGTGAAAATATGGATATAGAAGAGAAATCTAACCATCATGTTCTGATGGAGAGTGGTAGAGAATATGGCTATGGAAAATCCAGAAATCACAAAGCCATAAATTTGTGACGATCTAAGGTACAATCTGATTCATCAGATATAAGATCACTAGGACAACATTTTTGGTTTTCTAGTGCATTTTCCTAAAGTTGATGAAATTGGATTTAGAAGAAATACTTTTTTGATTTTGGTATAGTCTCACCATTTGCCGTTCATTGGACAATTTCGACTTCATCTCTTAATGAAATGAAGTTGAATTTTTCATTCATGATGTGTTAGTAGATCATGTGATATAATGATGGGTCATTCCATCTGTCTCAAACAAAAGGTTAGAGAAGTTATCAAAAAATACATAAGTCCATCTATAGTGAGATTAATAATATATGGTTCCTAAAATGGACTTATACTTCATATATCGTACTGATTAATATAATAAAAATAGTTTCTACTGAACATGTACTTCCTGTAGGCCAGTGGTAGGTGATAAAGGCTAGTTGCACTTCGGTTTTGGGTTCGATTCCCACAGCCTTGTCCGATGCGATGGGCTATCGCCCATCCTGCAGGTTGTCCTTTTTCTAAAGCTATATTACTATAACATCTCATCAACAATATCAAAGAGTTTTATCCTTAAACAATACTAACTTATGTCCAACATAATCCATTCCAATCTTTAGGCTTATCTAAAATACTTCGGTCCAAGCTCATAGTATAAAGAAAATGATCACATAAATGCCATCATTTATCCCCCATATATCATAAGATATATCTTGTTGTTCAAATTAAAAAACATGTGAATACCTTAATCATGTATTCTCTTGAAGAATGAATATCCATTGAACCATAGTGAAAACATGAATGTAGTTAAAAGTTAACACTTTCCACATACCAAAATCCTCAAAATTCCGTATCCTCAAATCATGATATCACATAGTCCTTATATCAATAATGAGCTCATGAATACTATCAAACATATTAGATTCCCTTTATCCCTTAATTATGTGCATATCATCTCCTTTACAAAAATATTTCAATCACTTTTCATGGTTACCGATGCCAAACAATTATTGAAAACCACAATCGACCAAAACATAAATATTCCAATATTCCACGATACTATATACAACATTATTCTAGAATCCCATTACATAAACACTTAATCATTCCACCACATCGTTGTCATATTCAACATCGCCAATGGTGATCGCATGTGACTTCCCTTTTTTCCTTTGCCTTAAGTGGTTCCTCATGTCGATTATCACTAACCCTAGGATTAGGGCATTTATTAGCATAATGCCCCATTTCCCTGCACTTGAAGCATTGAAGTGTAGTAGGTTCATTCTGTGTATTCGTTTGTTTGTTTGCATCATTAGGCATCTTATTCCCATCATTGCGGCATTCAAATTCCCGATGACCTTCCTTTCCACATTTGAAACATTTACTTGTCCCATTAAGACAATCTCCACCATGATTCTTTCCGCACTTTGAGCATAAGGAAACATTCATCTTCTTTTCACCATTATTCTGAGATTTCTCCTTGAACTCCATCTTTCGTTTTTGTCAAAACTATGAGATGGATAAGTAAAACCAACTTCCATTTCTACCTTGAGAGCACAATGCACAATTTCTTCATAGCTACTGAAGTCTCTTATAGCTAATGCCCTTCGAAGATTTGGTTTTAAGCCACTGAAGAATCGATGAACTTTACTTTCAGGTTGGATGATAAATCCAGATGTATACCTTGCAAGCCTTGTAAAATTTGCTTCGTATATACCAACAAATTCATCATCCTTTTTCTTTAGTTCAAGTAACTCCTTCTCCATCTTTGTTCGATGAATACGAGGGAAGTACTTATTGAAAAATAAGTTCTTGAACTCATCCCATTCCATGGACTCAATTTCATCACTTTGCCTCGTATTATTGATAAGATTCCACCATTGATCAGCTTCACCTTCCAAACGATATAATGATAAGATGACTTTATCATGTTCAGAACATTGATGAACTGAAAATATCTTTTCAGTGGTACTGATCCATTGTTCAGCAATAAGTGGATCAGAAGACCCACTAAATGAAGGTGGACGTTGCCTCATGAAAGACTCAATAGAATTTTGTTCCCTTCTCTTCTCATTTGGAAGTCCATAATGATTTATAGCTTGTGTATGTATCGAAATATGATTTTTCTCTCCATCTCCCATAACATTTGTTTGTTCAGGAGGACAATCATTACATTTCCCATTACATTGATCAACACGGGTCCTTCGGGTTTCATCCATCGTCTAAAACCCAAAAAGAATAGTGTGAGAGGCAAAAATCATCCTAGGGAAAACAACAAAATAAAGGGGGAGTATCCTCAATATCTAACATTTTAGGTTAAATTCTATGATTGTTACCGTAGTTCTAGGACTGTATCATATACATATACTTATCCTTAGGGACATCCCTAGACATACCTTAGAAATATCTCTAGGGATCTCACTAACGTTTTTGCATCCTAGTTTCCAAAGGATGACTAAACGTTTCCTCTGATACAAACTGTAGAGACCCGATTCCTGACGTAAATTGACATTAAATTACTTTTGCAGAATACTTAGTACATAACAAAAACACACACACAAGGACCGTAATAGTTTAGTGTCTTTGGAAACTCGGAATATAATCTTCTAATCATGGTGAAAGATCGTCAACATCTCCCATAAAGATCTTCCTTTTTTATTCCTAAAACCTTTCTTTATATCCTGGGTAAAAGAAAACAAAAAAGGGTGAGCTAAAATGTTTAGTAAGGGTAAACAAAAGAAATATCTATCACATCATATTCATAAAAACATAACATTTTGGAAGTCTTAACCTGCAAAAGAGATCATAATATCATAACATGGGATAAATCATAGTAGTGAAATGTAAACCCAATAATCATAACATAAAACATGAATCTTCATGGCATACACACATAATCATAGAGAATCATTTCTTATTAGTCAAGACTCATTTCCAAGACTATCTTAGAGGAAAAAGTCCCTTTCTGAACTGAGTTCACTCCTTGTTTCAGTCCTGTTTCACTGAACCGATATAACCTACCGTTCCAGCAATGTCTATCTCATGAGATATAAAATCTTTACCCAATGCATTGGAAGGAGATATAGGTCCCACCCATCTCATAATGATACCATTCTTATGTGTTCCACAAAATCATAAATCATACATCATTGCATAACCCATGTAATACAAATTGGATTCTTAAACAACTTGACATCATAAAACAATTCATATAAGATAAATTATTTCATAAAAATAATTCCATCACAACATAATCAAATAAATGTAATAATAGAGATAAAAACAGAACCCTTTATTATCTTTGATGGAAAATAATTTTGATAAAACACTTGAACTCTATTCTTGAGGAAAATATCCTTTCTACTTCAAAAAAAATTTTCCTTTCTTAATATGTCATACAATTATAAACTAAAATAATTTGATTAAAAATAAACTTGAAAACTTGTAAATTAATATTCTTGGAAATATTGTTTTAAAAATCCATTCATGCCGTATAAGTTAAAAAAACATTCTTCGCGTACTTTTGTCAGAAAATTCAAAAAGTACCTCGTACGAAAAACGAAAGAAGATTCCTTTCATATCTTTTACTAAAAACTCACCAAAGGGTAAAATTGGATTTAAACAATTGTAGGTGGATGGTAATAATATTACATATTGAGTAAACATGGATGTGGATGATAAAATACACCCCAGTAAATACCAAAGTATAAACAATCTCGGATAAAAATGAGATTGTGATATTTCCCTTACCTTAAGTCCGATTTGCTTCGTAAGTGTCCGAACCACCTGTATAATTATTTGAATAATGTTATTGACTTATTCCAGAATCATAATTATTGTTATGATATAATATATGGTCATATTTTTAGCTTCTTATTAGTAATATTTCATTACTACTTGTTATTTGGGTGTTTATTACTTTTTGTTCTTATGCGTGTTTTGTTGAATAAATTCTTATTCTTCTCTTTAGGTTATAGATACCTCATTTCCAGAATGGTATTAGTGTAATATATATCATTTTAATTCATTCAATTCATTTATATAATCATTAAGAAATGAATATCATGTAGAACGAGTCGCATCACATCGTGGAGACGGTATTCCGTACGTACGCACGAGTGATGATATCGTTCCTATGATTGTTGAATTGTATTGGAGTGTATGTATACTATTTTAGAATCAATATCACTTTATAATAGTCATATATAGTCATTATTTACACCATTATACCCATCCAAGTAAGGTGGTTGTGGAAAATAGATTACACCACGGCGTGGAGACGGTATTCCGTACGTACGCACGTGCAGTGATTTCTTTTTCCATAGGATGGATAGATGGTGAAATAGGGTTTTTTCATACTTATAATAACATATCAGTATATGATTGATACTGATTTTATTACATCATAATGAAACAACTAATGAAGAAGAAGTAGAAGAAGAAATAAAGATGATAGAATCGGTAACTGAAATTACCTCTTCTTTGAAGCGCCTCTTTGAGACCTCCTCTTAGGGCATTAAACATGGTCTTTGAGGAAGACCAGAACCACTAAGATGTTTCTAGGGAAGTGTAGAAGAGAATTTGGCATAGGTTGGCCGATCCCGAAGGATCAATGTGTTGTGAGGAAGAGATGGATGGGGTGCCCTTTTATAAAGGAGGAGAGGGGCACCTTTGGAATAACTAAACATATTATTATATTATAAAGCCAAATTCGGTTTTAAATAGCTCTAAATTGATTTATATCTAATATAAGGTGGTTACGGGTCGAAATCCTCTCAGACAATAGAATTTAGACAAGTTTAGGTTCCAATTTTAACCTTATCATTTATATTTAACTTTAAGTTAGATAATTTTACTTTTACTGTGTCTTCTTGTTTTCTTACACTATATGGTTAATAAACTTACTATATCAAGACAAAAGAACCCCAAGTTGTTTTTTATTAATATATATAACCTTATATAAGTTATTTGGAAAATCCTTAGATTTTTAGGAATAAAATAACAATTAATAATATAATATTAGTTTTAAAAACTATTTAGTAATTGATTTTTGTGAAAATCATAAAAGAATTACTAGTTCAAAAAAAGTTAATAAATCAATACTAGAATGTCATATTAACCTATAAAATTTGTTTAATTCATAAAAACTGTTAAATTATATTTATTTGAGTATTTATAACATCAATTATTTCAATATTTCATTAATAAGACAATTACAGCATCATCTTTGTGTCATAATAAATGATTATTATTTAATCCCTAAAAATTCTAAATAAATTCCTATGATGTAGATAATTGTATTATATTTCTGGAGACTATTCATGTTCGAATTTTCATGAAGTTTATCACTAAATTAAAATTATTATACTTATAAGATTTAAGAAAGTGACATGTTGTCACATTCATTGGTTTTAATATTAATTAAATTATTTTCATGGACAAAAGTCCATTAAATGAATCGAATCCGACCCTTAGGTGATATGGGACTACTTTTATTTATCCAATTGGATTTTGACATGTGTTAGGTTAATTTTATAATATTATATTTACCCTTAATTACCCGATTTACCGTTAACTGTGGTAAATAAAATTTACCGTAGTTACTATTCATAATTCCCAAAAATAAAAAGTAGCTTATTAACATAATTTGGATCCACTGATTCCAAATAAGGAATCCATTTTTCCAAATTCAATACACAAAAGTTTCAGAAATTAAATTAAAATTAATCTCGTTGTCGAAAGAAAACGGGTTTTTCATTAAAACATGGAAAAAGATTGAATTGATTTATCCTACGAATTCAAGGTAGAATCAATGATAATGACATAAATTATATTAAATGGTAAAAATATATTCTATTTATACTTTAGAACCATTAAATATTATAATTTAACCATATAAATTATTGCGATGAAAAAAGTTGTTTTTAATTAAAATATAGCGTGTTTTTACAATTCCTCAAAATATGAAAGTTACCAGAATGATATAAAAATTTATCCAAAGTATATTTTTATTTCATGATTCCAAGGAAGAATTTTATTTTGTCAAGTTTAACTTATAAACATGTCAAAAACTAGATCTAATGTGGGTGCTCCATCAAAAGGTGGCAAAACTGCATTTTTTGAAAAATACTTATTTTACCCGAAAAATATATTTTGTTCTTACACCATGTTTTAGAAAATGTGAAAGACGTATAATAACGTTATAAGATTCAAAATTTAGTTAATACTATTCATAACGGCTAGTTCATAATAATATTATAATAATATATCGTTGTTTAGTAATACCCGGTATTGCGTACAACACACGCTATCGAGGAAGGTCACGATTGCGTGTAATGCAAGCCAAGTCAGGGTTGCGTGCTGTGCAAGAATCCTTCGTTGTTTCGTATAACATAATCCAACCATAATTCATTTATACATTTAATATATATATATATAGTCAATGTTGCGTAGAATAACTATTATCAAAATTGTGTGTAACACGATCCAAGAATAGTGTTGCGTATATTGCAAGCTAATACGGTGTTGCATATAGCGCAAGGTAATCTTGGTGTAGCATACAACAAAATACATTAATTAAATTAAAATAATATTTTTCATAAAATATCGGGGTGTTACACTCCCACATCAGAACAAGAGTCGGTAAAACAATCACTTTAAAAGAACGAAAGAGATGTACAGAGGTCACTGGAGTTAACCCATACTAGGATTCCATGTAAGAAAACATGGATGTGGAAGAAAAATCAAAGGGTCATGTTATGAGGTAGAGTGATAGAAAACATGTTTAAGAGAGAATTAAACACCGGAAAGTAACAAACTTGTGGTGGGTTAAATGGTATTCGATTCCCCAGTAGGAAAAGTTAATAGAAAACATTTTTGTTTTAAGTTAATTTTCATTGAGGAATTTATTTTTGATCTCAAGGAAACATACATTCTTTTCATGTTGACTTTCAACTTTTACTAGATTTCTTACACAAACTCATACTTTCCCCAAATGATGAGTATTTAGGAAGTCTTTTTCACATTAATAGTACTATAATCATCTTCTAGAGAATCACCTAATCCACAAAAGAGAAATATATATTTCCCATGTATTTAGATCTCAACCAAAACCAAACCAAAATGTTTAGTATGAGATCAGATAATACCCAAAAAGGATATTTTTTTTATAAAAGGATAAACTACTCCTAATCACTAAAATTTTCAAACAAAACCCAAAGTTCAACAAAGACCATTCAATAAACATCTATCCATAAAATTATTCATTGTAAACACAACTAATATTGAAACCCAAATATTTGAAGGATTTTATCACATAGTCTCCCAAGGTATAAATTAACATTCATCTCCAAATAACATCAGTTTCTCTTAAAGTATCACACTGAAAAGTAATTAACCTAATCACATATCCTCCATGATAGGTTACTAATTTCCATAGATAACCCAAAATCAACTTACTATTGATTCAAAAAATCATGTAACTAAAGAAAATTAGTCAAACTAACCAGGGAATTCACGTAGTCCAGTGGTAGGTGATAAATATCAGTCACACTTTGGTTGTGGGTTCGATTCCTGCAGCTTTTTCTGACGCGACGGGTTGTCACACGGTCTGCATGTTGTCCATTTTCCAAAACTATATAATTCTTAAAAAATTCCCCAAAATGAGATAAAATCATCAAAAATAACCATAACGTAAATTAACCTCATGTTTATCTCATGTTGTTCATATTCCATCATAACGTATAGTAACCCATAATTACATCAAAAGTAAGGATCATATAAACCCTAATGGTTACCTTTATAATTATTACCTAAAATTCCATGTCAAGTTGGTTGTCTAGTACATGATTTATTAGAGAACACACCAAGTTTCAAGTAGTTGATCATGACACCTGATAGTTGGTTTAGAATAACCATGATATTTCTCATTGAATCCCCCATTTCATCCAGTCTTTTAATCAGAGAACCCCCACAGTTTCCTTCAAACCCATGGTGACTTTGGTGCCTGCTAGATCCATCAATTTACTAAAACTAGAAATGTCAGTGTGATTATATCAACAAAATCATTATGTACTAAAGAGTAAGATAAACAATAAGATATACTTATCCAAGTTATCTCAAACTCATTCCAACCTTCAAAAATAAAAATGACTCTATCTAATATAATAACCATTGTGGTTATACACAACTTGTCACTTAACACTATATCATCTAAATTTATCTAAACCTCCATCTGATACCAACTATAAGGACCCAGCCTTAAACATTACTAATTATTGAATTAAATGAATAATTCACATTGACGATCTTTTCAGGTTTAGAGTTTTAGAGAATTAGGACATAACTATTACATCTCAAAGGTTACAAAGTAGACACATCTACCCAGCTTCTATTTTTTTCTCAAAACATAAAAACTATTGAACAAAAGAGTCATGTGTAGTTTCTTGTTTTAGACAGCCTGACATTTCCTTGATCCCATACTTGACCCTATTCAACTTTATTTCCTATGAAAAACATTTCAAAAAAACTTGGGATGAGCATAAAAAGCTCAGTAAAGGTTATAATAATACGGAAAGAAAACATTAGTCCATGTATACATAAGAATCAATGAAATCATAATTTACTCATAATGTATATTCAATTTAACATACCTCATGAAATCATAAGATTTACGAATAACTCATAGAAATCATAAGACATAAAGGTAACTTGAGGCATCCATTACATTTTAACATAGGGAGTAAACCTCATGGTTACGTTTGGAATACCCATAACAGAATATTCCCTAAATCTCTATGGATAAACCTTAGCGTTTAACCCCTTCGAATTACCCATTGCATTGGAGAGCTATATCGGGCTCACCCGCCCTTAGTTTATCACGGAACCACCCGTCTTCATAAAAAATGCCCAAGAACCATAACATAATCATAACACCTAACTTAAGCACCAAGGAAAGATAACATTCCCATATTTCAATAACAATAAAACATTTTAAGATATTGAAATAATGAATCCATTCTAAAAACCATTTTCAAAACCATTAAAAACATTAAATAAAGATATTTTTGAATCAATGTGTCCCATAACACTTTAAAGCATTAAACATTTTAAACCATTAATATTCATATAAATAAATCCATAAAACCATATTGAAAACATGGATATTAATGAGAAATATTTATAAGAATAAATCATTAAAGCATTGAAAATGATATTGTTTTTAACAAAATGAGAGAAACTTGAAAACAAATAATTGAGGAATAACATATATTTAGAACTTTATAATATCATGAGAATAAAAGGATTCATGATATAATATGTCAAAGGATAGTATATACACCATATAATAGTTAATTGGAGCATAACAACAATGAAGTCTCAATAGAAATGCAAAATGAGATAAAATCCCTTATAAAGAAGGTATCATTAAATTAAGGATAAATCAATCTCATAATTATGTGTAACAAATATAAATACACCAAATATAATTGGATATTAAATTTAAAACAACCAGGGGTCATTCAAACATATTCATAGGATGAAATAATCAATATCCACAAGTAAAACCCAAAGAAGTTGAAATTGGGTTAAGAAGTTCTCTTGTAAAATTTCGACAGCCTAGCGATGTCACTTTAAAATTTAGAAAATGAGTTGATGTGAAAAAAGGGCATCTCATCACTTGGAAATAAATTTTAAATCCATAAGGATATATAATAACATATCCCTAAATAATATTATGTAAATTAAAAGACATAACAAAAGAAGTCTTTTAAAAAGTGGAGGGTGAAAGGTCCCCTTACCGATTTGGGTAACATTCAAAACATAAACCCCATGGAAGAAGGAAAATTAAACATTGATGTAAATAATCATAAATTAAAGTATATTTCACAAAGAGTAGAATAGTTTTCAGTACATATACCACTCAAAGAAATTTGTGGAAAATGTGGCGTAAATCTCATGGAAATAAAAGTGAGATGAAAAATCTCTTACGAAAACTCGGCAGCCTAAGGGCGCCACTTAAAACATCCAAAAATGGATTGATGAGATCAAATAGGTTATCTCATCATATTAACATAAAATTTACAGTAATAGGAATATAAAATAACATACCCCAACATAAAAAAGAAAAGTTTAAAAGAAGTGACATAAAGGAGAGTACTTAAAAAGAAAGAGAGAGGTTTGATCTCTTACGAAAATTCAGCAGCCTAACGGTGCCACTCAAAACCCCCAAAATTGATTGATGAGAGAAAATAGGGTATCTCATCATATGAAAATAAAAAATTACAGTAAGTGTAATATAAAATAACGTCCCTATGATAAGAATTATTACCTTAAAAGAAATGACATAAAAGTGTGTATATAAAAAGAAAGAGAGGGGTAGGATCCCTTACCTCAAGTCCGACTTGTATTGTTCATTTCATTATATTCATGAATAAAAAACATTGGATAATTTATAATTGATTGAGGACCTACTTTACAGATTATTATTCAGTTCATATAACATATTATAATGTTATAATAATTGTTTAATAATGTTAGTTCATATTAGAGGTTTTTGTAGATGTTTGGTACATGAGTAAAAAACTGAACTTGTTTCAAAATGATTGACCATGTAGTTATAATAAATAATTTAATGAATAATATTAATTATTAAAATATCATATATATCCAGTACATATTAATTTTATACTATTCCATAACATTTGGAGATAAAAAATGAAAAGCACTGTTCATGGAGACGGTAGGCCATACGTACTCATGAACACTACTTTCATTTTTTTATCATATTTATGGAATTAAAAATAAATAATATATATATATATATGTTATAATTCCAGTATAATATATATGTTATATAGGTCACATATGTTCATTAATTTCATTCTTTATACATTCCATGTACTGCATGAACGTGTCACATCATTTGAGGTGGCGGTAGTCCACACTTCCTCATATGAAATTATCGCATTTTCAGAACATGAAAAGAATAAAGGTATGTTTTAAATATGAAATACAGAAGCATATAGTAAACATAAATACCATATATATAATATATAAAATATTATGATATCATAATGGCCACATTTATAGGTGTTAAAACAATATTTAACAATCATCGTTCCATGAGGCAGAAAATCGCCAACCACAGAAATAATATGTTCTTTAACAATTAGACGAAGGTGTGTGTAGGTTTATCTCTAATAATTCTCATAAAAACATACTAGTATATTTAAGATTCTGGTTTTGTTACAAAATAAATTAATAAAAACATTTTAGGGGGTTGGAGAAGCAAAATAATACATAAGAACACAAGAGAAGACACTACCTTTAAATCGGGTAACTTTTTTTGATTTGAGCTCAAAGGCTTCCTTGGAAAGCCTTCTGCCCAATGTGGGGATTCGAGGACTAAGAGAGGGATGTGCAGAGAAAAAATTGGTAGTTTTTGGACAATACAAATGCTTGAGAGGTGTGGGTAAGGTGGTATAGGTGGGGGCCTTTTATAAGAGGAGAGGAGGGGCACTCATGGAAAGTCTTGAAAAGTAATATTATTATAAAATGATTTTTGGATTTTAAAGGTCCCAAAATTATATATTTCTAGGATAAGGTGATAATAGTTATAAATAAACACATATAATATGTTTTTGAAACGTGTAGGTATTAGATGATACATTATCTTTTCATTTTATTTAAATCGTTAAATAATGAGGTAATCACTGAATCATCATGGTCTCAAAAATAATTTAATTTATTTAATGTCTAAAAATTATAAAAAAATATCATGATGTAGGAAATATTTTTATCTTTAAATTAATATTTATAGTAAAAAATATGACTTGTATAACCCCATGTATATATTGTTTTAGTAAAACAACACATGTTTGTGACATTTTAATTTTTACTTTAAATAAAAAGTTATTAATGTCATTTTCCTACCAAAGTGGCTCCATGGGGTCACCAAGTTGACCCATCGATTGTCAAGGTCGACCATGACTCATCCAATAAGGTTAGGACATGTGTCAAGGTCATTTAATATTATTATAAAATTATCTTTACATTAAATTACACTAAATACCTTTAATCGTGATTAATAAAACTTAAAAGTTACTATTCACCAAAAAAAATTTATTTAAATTGAACCAAATTTTACATGATAATGACAACCATGTATGTTTGATTTTTGAAATTAAAATCACCGAAGTGTTAACGTTTCATTTAAATGAAAAATTAGTTTTTAAATTACCACTTAGTGGTTTCACTATTCCTAAAAAATTGACGTTTTCAGAAAAATACCAAAAATTCACCCTAAGATATATTTGATATTTCGAATTCAAAAATGATTTATATCTTAAAAAATTCAAAACATATATATTACATTAATTAATTTAATAATTAATTCCCGTTTTCAGAACAAATAGCATGTTTTTATGAAACAATATATATCAAAAGATTGACACTAGTTTAAGTCCAATTTCAAAGTGAAATTAATTCCAATGACCACCATTTGATTAAATAGTAAAACTATATTCTAATTGAACTTTAAAACCAATTCAAAAGATAATCTAATCATATAAATAAATTATACTAAAAAGAGGTTTTGAATAAAAATAAAACATTTTTCACTTATTCATTAAAAATGAACTTTATTGTAAAAATACCAAATATTTACACAAAGTAAATTTTGATGTCCCAATTTTAAAGAAGAATTTTATTTTGTCAAATATAACACATAAAATTTTCAAAAAGTGGATTTAAATGAGGTTCTCCATCAAAAGGCGGTTAATCGACCTTTTAAAGAATATTAGAATGTTTACGCTTAAAATTGGATTCATTCGCATTTCTAATCCTCTAACATTTATTGTAAAAAGTAAAAATATTTGAAAAACATAAATAATCAATTTGTAATTAGTTCTGTTCATTCCCGTCATTAGAAAAACTAGGTTTTAACTACTATTTAAAATAAAATTACTTTATTATTAGAGTGCAACGTAAGATTTTAAGGGAACTCGTTGTTGCGTATTGGGTAAGCCATCGAGCATAGCATTCCCATTAAATTAATATTAACATGTTATTCACAAATAGGGATAAATATAAAAATGTCATATTCTTTATTTACCTGGGGTGTTAAAATCTTACTCTCTTGAAATGAAACCATTGTGATTTGTATCCTGAGTGCCTCAGTTAATGAATCCAATCATAGATAAATTAAATGTTTGACTATAAGTCAGTGTTAATACTTTGTAAAATTTTTATATATATCTTCCAATTATTCCAAAAATAATATCCTTTATCATTGACCTATTTTGGTTATAATGTGGAGCAAGGATAAAAATTTATTAAATATCATAATCAAATATTTAAATGATTTGATAATAATTCAAATTCCACCTACTATAAAAATTATCCAAGAATCATATTTATTTTAATAATTCAAAAATTAATTCATATACATTTGTATTGGAATGGAATAATAAAAGTGGTAGATTGAAAAATCTCATCAAAGATTTATTGTGAACAAATGAATCCTCTGTTTTGTATATTCTTCCTTATGAAACTTCTTCTCATATATCTCAAAAGTGATATCTCTAAAAACACTATGGTGTTATAATGTCTATACACTAAAAATTATTGTACTCACATCTCTATTTGTTTCAATATATTATTCTCATCAAACTAAAAATTCCACCAATTTATATATATCATTATATTATCACCAAATGTATGAATTTAGTCAAATTTTCACTATCACCAAAACATGAAGGGAGACAATATATTTAAATATAATTTTAATAAATCATATTCATAAACCTTCAACACTAGAAAATGATTCTTGAGGTGCCTCTGGCTTCAATCACTCCCAAAAAAACATTCTTAATATTTTTTCACATAAAAACATTCAAATATTTAAACACAATATCATCATCATCTCAATGAATGATTACACCCCCTAAAAATGTGAACACCATACTTTATTTTAATTAAATAGCATTACACATCAATGCCTTGATTAAAAATTAATTGAAGCAACTACATAAAAAGAGATCTAAAAACTATATTAAAATTTTAGGAAGCATGATGATGAATTATTCTATAAAAATAAATCCAGAAAATGGATAACAGAGTTCCCTCTATAGACTACTCAAATAAATACCTTCAAAAATATAAAACTACTAGTCACTAATATATGTATATCACATTGACCCCATAAAATTCAATCTCTATTATTACATGGATTCAGTTAAGAGAAATCATATTCTTCTTCATATTAAACATAAAATAGAAACTTTTATGTTCATATTCAATAAAACAATCCTAGAGAGAATATTATCCTTATACTAATCTACATGCACCATCAACAACACTAGATGAATCTAATTTGGGAACTCTCACAAGATTGGTTCCATATTAAAGTCTATTTTCTTCCAAAATAAACTTCAACTTGATATTTTGTCGAATTTAGAACTTAAATGGTAAGAAATTACTCAATAGAGTATAAGGTAGCTCAATAAATTTCTCATAAATCCCAACATAAATATCGTCTCTAGTATATTATAAGTTTTCTTCATCAGTTAAGTTGATGAAACCATATAAAGTTTATTAACACATCATTCTAAATTCCATTACTAAATTTATATTGAAAATTTTAGTTCATCAATATTTCCATTTATGCTCAATATTAAATAATATTCCTTCTATACTTCTTTTAATATTCCAACAACAAATATTCTACATTGATCTATTATTTATCAATTACTCTTTCTCATATTGGGAGATCATCATCTCTTTTCCAAAGTCATTTTATACTATTAGTTGTCATTTATCGTGTATTTTTCTTTTGAATGATATAGGATGTGTTCTATTACATTTAGAGGAATATAATGAGTGGTCAGTTTGGAATAACATCATATAATAGCTTAAGCCACCACATGATGAAGCACTTACACCCTTACATTCTTAATAGAAGGATATGAGTTCCTTATTTTGGTAACATGAAAGAAAGAAATGGTAGGTATCTTTCCCTGATTCACATCAAGGTATGTTATTGTTATAACATCCATTTATTTCAATTGTAGATTCTTCCCTTCTACTATTAGTAGTCAGTATTTTGGGATGTCATCACCTTTCTCACAATCCTTCTTGGTCAGATGATAAATTTTACATGCTGTCATTTTGATATAATATTTCATGTTCATATAATCATGGTTGATTCATATTGTAATTTTATTCTTAATTTTTAACTTCAAATAGCTAGTTATGACTTTTACAAAAGATAAAGAAAATTAAAATTTTTTGCATTAAAATTATGAAATAAAATTAAAATTAGATATATCCAATAAATTTGTCTATTTTTTTAATAATATTCATTTCTCAAAAATATATATTAAAATTAATCAACCTAGAATATTCAATTTATTGACTCAGAATATTCAAAATATTTTCAAAAATAAAATAAAAAATATTCTCAATAAATTATTACTTAAGTAAACGAATTTTTTTCCCAATAAGTAAATGTTTAAAATAAAAACCTAGGAGTTGAAAAATTTTCTATAAAGTTATCTCATATTAATTTAATGATAGCATTGAAATGGATATTTCACCAAAAAAATTAATATGTTGTTGTTAAAAGAATTACGTAAAATAACTATAAATAAACATTAATCTATTTATCAACATAATCATAGACTTCCGATAATGAATTCAATGAAATCATTTGTTACTACTAAAAATATCCAAAATAAAATATATGTCCATTAAACACATGTTTTAGTAATAAATCCGCTATAGTAACCCTAAAATAGATTTTTTATCACATAATGAAATTTGAAAAAATCATTAATATATTTCACTAATTAGTACACAAGTCCTTAATTACTAGGTGATACATTATAAATGCCTAAGATGTGAGGTGTTGTTGTAGGTTCCATTCAATCACATAATATTGAATGATATGATTCAATCAATGATAGAATCATTGAACAGTCCATGTCACGTAGCCATTGCTTTAGTCTTTTCATTCCATAATTGAGAATACCATTTATTAAACTAATGAATAATATAATAGATTCAAATATTACAATGGTACAAACAATAAATTATTTTATAGATAAATATTGAGAAATTTCCCATGTCTCTAATTCGTAAACACGGTGAAAACTTAAATGAAGAGGATAAAATAAGAAAATGATAAAAATTATTATAAACCAAATTCAAGAACAAAAGTGGTCATCTCACAAGGAATGTCCTAAGTTGATTATAACTTGATGTAAATAGATTTAATAAAATAAAAAAAATCATAATATAGATGGAAAATATAAAAAAATTAAAATGAGATAAATAAAAGGTAAAAATATGTATTTTAAGTCCTTAGAGATAAATTTTTATTACTATGGGTTATTATTCTTCTTATATTCATCATCAATCAAATTTGGCTACTTTATTATTCCAAATTGAATGAGATTTTCCTTTTTGTGAAAAAAATTAATAGTAATTTTAGAGGAATTTATATAATTAAATTTTAATCTCCAATATCTTTATCTAGCATTACATTACAGCATCATGTTCAATATTTCCATTTTTTCCCTCTCATACCCAAATTTTTCATACATGATATATATCTAATTGGGTTTTAATAAATAAAAAATATGATATATCTATTATCAATGAATGTGGGATCAATTTCAACCATAGCTCAATCATTGTAGTGATGTAAGGAACAATATAGTTGTGATATAATGTACATCGTCATCGCATACTATACTATTGATGATTTAATTACTATGAAGGAATCGCTAGATATGATAGATTTATAATGATTTATGTGATGGTGAATCATTAAATAATGTTAGGTGATTTTAATGATGTTTAATTTTATTATACAATGTATTACATCCACACCAATTAGATTATCAAATCGATTGGCCTTTTTCTTTCATTTTTTATGATATAAGAAGAAAAATGCATGTGTTGTACAATATATTGGTTGTCACGAAAATGAGACAACCTTTATTGCAATTCTGATATCGGTAGAAAATATTTTTTCTACTACAAATGGGAAAATATAATTGATGTGGATGTAATATATTGTATCATAAAATCAAACATCATTAGAATCACCTAACATTGTTGAATGAATCACCAACACATAAATCATCCAAAATAGAATGAAAAAACATCAAACCGTATAAAATTGAAAACATGCATAAATTTCACACCACCTACACAATCCCAATACAATATCCCATTCCAAATAACAAATATAAAATAATGGTCAACATAATAAATTCCATGATTTCTCTGTTTAAGAATTATGTATTTTAATACATGTTTTAAAATATTTATGTTAAATATGATTATAAATGTTTCCACATGCAGAACCAAACTAAAAGGAAACTATAATATGTGTAAAATATGACAACATACCCATTTAATTATTTTTTATTAATATACATAAGAAAATTAAAAAAATTTATGAAATATTTTTATATATAAAAATGTAATTTCATTCAAGTTTATTTAATTCAATATTGTATTTAAAAAGATAACACTTTGAGCACTATAAATTTTATTAAATAAAACCAAATATGTAAACTTATTTAATTATTTGTTTTAATTAAATATAATATTTATTTATAAAATCTAGTTCTATTTTTTTAGATAAATTAAGAATAAGAACAACTTGTATTTTAAAAATGTTATTTTCCAATAAACATTTGTCTCATTGTATTTTATGATTTTATTTTAAATAAAAAATAGAAAAATATAGAAAAATATATTTGAAAAATAAACTTAATTTTTGTATTTAAAATTTAAATATCAGTATATAATGAGTTCTTTTGTATTTTTTAAAAAATATTTATTTTTATGTGAATAGTGAAAAATAATGTTTTCTTAAATGACATGAATTTTATAACATTATTAGTATATAATTATGAAATTTAATTTCATTAAACCATTTTATAATGCTATATATGTAATGTTAGCATGACTTTCAAATTTAAAAAAATGTTTATTTTAATATAGAGACAAATATATTATATTTTAAAACATAAGTTGTATTTTCAAAAAAATAAATATATCATACATTTATTATTTTAAAATTAATTTTTACCAATTTTATTAGTTAAATATTAGAAATTAAATACCATTTTTTATTAATAATTTCAAAATAATCAATGTTTTTTAGGTTGTTTTTTGATAAATGGATTTTTAGATGACCATTGAAAAAATATTGTTTTTTTCCAAAATGTTGTCCTTTATTACTTCATAAGTATAAAATATAGAAATACTTTTTATAAAACTATTTATTTTATCTAATATTTATTAATGAATGAATGTTATGCACATTTATATTTATTTTAATAATTTTAATGCCAATTTTTATGCTTTTAAAAAAGTTATATTTTATTTCTATTAATAACTGTTTACATTTTTTTTTAATTTGAACATTTGATCAAATTTAAATTCAACACGACATTTATTTTTTATAATAAACCAATTTATTTATTAAAATTATACAATATGATAATTTTTTCCAATAGTTAAATTTCATGCATAAAAATAATTTTTTATAAGAATCAGTCATTACAAATTATGTGTGCTAATAATAAATTTAATTTCACTAAAAAATAGAAATTTGATTTTATGAAACTTTTATTATTTTTAAAATCATCATGTTATGTTTTTTTGATAATTTCAATTCCAATTTTTTAATTTTGACTATTTTTCTATGGAAAAGTGGAGTTACCAAAGAAATGATAAATAATTGAAAAAGTGGTTTAATAATATGAATATGTTTAATACAAGAACATAATTGGATTATTATTATAAGGCGGATATATTAGTGACATTTTTTCCTTAACCACACGATTATTTTCCATTTTGGTATCCTTTTCACTTAATGTAGTGATATTAATGATAAAAATTGTGTTCTTATATTTTTTCGTTTTCTTTAATAATAAAACAAGATCATCTCCACCATATTTCACCTCCTATTATAGAGATTTGGATCAACAAAAAATATACCATCACATCTCCCCAAAACCCAATTAATTATATTGAAGCCTTTGTCTCATAAAAATACCATGTGAAGGATCTTAATAGAGCTTATCATAGGAGAGTATCCAAGGGATAAGTAATAGTCTCCATCAAATAAAATAAATTTTTTCATCATCCAGAACCATAATTTTCCATATCCATTGAGGTATGATGAAACATGTAGTATTACTATGATGAAGTGTTTTTATACTAGTATAATATTCATTCTATACTTTCTTAAAAATCACTTAGAAAAATTTGTTCTGCGTGTGTGCATACTACCACCTCCGGGGATGAAACTTCCAATTTTCCATCACTACCCCAAATGGTTGGTTTAAAAGGTCATCTAATTAAAATATATTATATATAAAACATGAGTATTATTTATTAATTACAATTATTTCATTTATTTCCCCCTCTCATTACATGTAAACTAGATGTGACGTTCGTCCATATGTGTATACTACATCATTCATGAAGAACTATTTTTTTCCATAACCACCTAACATAGTTGGCTTTTAAAAATAATTTAATATTTAAAATTAATATTTATTACAGCATTCCTATTTTTGAAGAATATTATTTTAAATTCTTTATTTGTGATCAATTATAAATGGTTGCATAAATTTTACCACCATCAAAGGATTTATCAAGACACCTTTATTTAATTTTATAAATTATTAGACAACCTATGAAACTATAAAAGTATTTATCTAATATAATTATAAAGGAAATAAGCATATAAAATTATGGAGATTGTAATTTATGTTTATAATTCATTAATCTGTTGTCTTTAATCCAATAAGATTATTAAGAATGTAACGGAACAACCCAAAGTAACCAACGCATTTGTAATTTGTATTAAAAACAAAAAAACAATAATAAATTTAATTTAAAAAAAATATAAATTATTAATGTTCTTGGATAAATATTATGTTAACATAATATAAATATTAATGATGTTAAATTCAGTTGAAGAACACTTTTTAACTTGATGTTAAGGGATCATCTGTACCACCCTCATTCTATTTGAGGTATATGTTTTATTTATTTTTACCCCATTGCAAGATCTTTATATCAGTTCATTTTCTACTTTTATATATATTCACCTTGTATATACCTAGTAGAACATATTTTTCATTGATTATATGATATATATTTTTTGTTCCCTTAAAAAATTACACTTTAATGTAATCATGATTTAATGTGAATTCCCTATTCTATGTATCATGTAATTAATTACCAATAAAATTACGTTCCCCATGAATAATATAAAAAATAAAAAAATTGTGGAAACCTCATGGACCAATTATTGTTTCATAAAAATAATATTCAATTTACTTATTTATAAATATCATTACATATATTATAAAATTTCATCGATGTGGTTCGTTTTTATTCATACTTCTCTAGATTCCTTCAATTAATTTTTCAACATTTGATCTCCATGTCCAGGATCAATGACACTTTTTCAAATAATAATGTTAAAACTGTTTTAGTTTATTCTTTTATTTGGGTTATTTATGTGTTATACATTGGCTACTCCATGAATAAAAATTATGAAACAAACTTCATTTTCTGGGGATTTATCATGGATATTAATTATTTATTGATTTCTTCTCAATGTGTGGAATGAATATATATTATTTTCAATGTGTAATAAGTTTATCCTGAATTGTATTTACCTAGGAGTATTTGTTAAAAATTTATATCTCATTATATTTTTTGTAAGGGGTTATAGAGTGAACCTAATCCAGCATGGGACATTGTCCAATTTTTTATGGGAATGAAGATTAAACCTAAAAAACAATGATACTTTTTCCACATTTTGATGATAGAATAGGGAGTGACTCTTGAAACATATTTATGAATACATTTCTTATGTTTTATCAACATATTCAATGGTTCCATAATCATAATATTTCATTCATTTATGAAATTTTCCATTCTTATAATCATCTTATTTTTTGTATCAATTATATATTTGATGTTAATTTTCTTTATAAACATTATCATACCCATATTCTTATATTATGATCACTTTAGAACATTTATTTTTATTGCTTATGGTTACGCTTACATAAAATTTGACTTTAATAGGCTCTTATGTTTCTATTCCCCATGTCTGGAAGATAATTATAACATAGGGGATTTATAAAATCTTGTTTACACTATTTTTATAATGGATAAATGTTAACAGGTATTTTTAAATAAGATTCATATGTATATAATCATAAAAAACACTATACCATTCATTCATGGGGTTGCGAGATTTCATTGTGAGTTGTATTTTCTATATTATGGAAATTATATAAAAATTATTTTATATATGTCATGGGTTTATATAGTATGCATCATACAATGGTTTTGTTATTTTTGAGATTTGGTCTACTTATTTTAAGGGAAGAGGATTTAAAAACATTAGTGAAAACCACAAGGATTAGTCTATGGTATAATCCTTTTTGTTTTTTAATATAAAAATTATTTGGTAATGTTTAAGGTAATATTCTATCCTTTTAATAAAATCCATCACTAGATACTAAAGGTAGATATAAGGTTTAACACAAAAGAACAATGTTATAAAAACCCCTAAATATGGAATGTTCTAGATTAACTAAATTTTAACCTCATACATGTAAAAGAAGCCTATCTCTACACCTAGTATAACACTCATATGGGATATTTTTCGATTAATCATATGGTCTTTATGATCCAGTATAGTGAACTGTTATCCTAGTTAAGGTTAGGTTATATGTTGATAAGTATATGAGAATCCAATATATTGTAAACTGTAATGAATCATGAAATGATATAGGTTTTCAAAATTTGATATTATTTGATCTAATAATGGAATTTTATAAACAATAAATTCTTTAGATTATACAAAGTGTGATGTAACATGATCTAAAATAATTTTAAGAAAACATGACATTATTATAAATTTGGACATCATTTGGTCAAATTTCTCTTTGGTTATCTTGGATACTTCTTTGATGATGATAAATTTTCATCACTTATATAACATATTTGGTTTTTATGAATGATAGAACCAAATGGATCTAGGTAAATCCTATGATCCTTTGAAAATGAAATTACTTCCTCAATGAACAACCATTTATAATAGGATATATATTGTGAAATTTGGGGATTATTCTAAAATAACTATCACAATAAATGATTAACAGGGTAACCATAGTTCTTTTCTTGATTTCCCCAATGTAAAAATGGAAGTAGACTTATTAAAATCCAAAGGAATAATATAGTGAAATAATGGATATTGAACAACCAATATTTCAAAAATGATTGAAGAGGGATATAATCCCATTAGGTTGTCACCCAAAGGACTAATTTCATCTATTCATTGAATGTATAATAATAATAGTGTGAAAGTAGTAATAGAATATAAAAATAAGTGTTTTTTCAAACACCTCATAATGTTCTTTGTTCCCATAGACACCCATCCTATCATACCTACTTCAGCCATATATGGAATGTCTCTAAATAAATATTCAATACCATATCTCTTAAAAATGAAAATCATTTAAATAATCATACTCATTTAACATGTTCGTATCAAGGCCTATCACATTTCCCAGCACCCCCCATAAATATATGTGATAAAAATATTTCTAACAAGGCTATAAATATAGTATAATTCAATGACTAAACTGAAGCGTGGGATTTGGATTGGTAGGCACATCATATAAATCATTTCATTAATTATTTATTTAAGAACCAAATACCATACAAGGAATTTCTTATTTTATAGTTATCTCCAAAAGACTATCATGAACCAAACACATTATAATATTGTATGTGGAGGTACTCTTAAGGACCTAGGTATCACTTATGTGGTATAACATCATCAGTCATTCCATCCATCCCTTTTAGTACACTAATGGAGACCAATTGTCACCCATGGAATATATAATCAAATTCCCTCTAATTTTTTCCTTGGAATTATTTATAATTAGTCCATGTATCACTTGTTTTTACAACATTATAACCTCTGAGTCCATCCATGGAAGTCCTCTACGGATTAAATGTGTCACTGGGGAATATGTATAGAAACACCAAAATAATTCAGGTCATGGAATACATTAGAGAACCCATGTATCATCCATGGAATATATTAAAATTTTAAACAAAATTATTTAATTAATTCAATGTTCATCACCATGATCACTTCAATTAATCATCCCCTTATAAAGTGCCTCCAAGAATGGACCATGTTTAGAAAACATATCATGTTAATTTTCTCACATGGAAATTTTATTATAAGAAGTAAATCAAACATAAGAAATCAATTACATTATAATATATTAGTGACATGGTTATTCCATTCTAGTTTTTTAATCAATTCAATTCCAATTAAAAATAATTATTAAACATCCCATGTATATGGGTAAATAAACCACCAAAAAGGTATCTAAATTCAAATAATACCAATGAAGGTCCATTTATTAA
Organism: Viscum album; assembly: GCA_963277665.1. Taxonomy (NCBI): domain Eukaryota; kingdom Viridiplantae; phylum Streptophyta; class Magnoliopsida; order Santalales; family Viscaceae; genus Viscum; species Viscum album. The sequence continues at coordinate 1,076,734,397 of OY728135.1, read as the reverse complement.
TCAACACACCTAGGGGTGGTTTTAATTCGATATCCTTAACCATTAATCATTATAAATTGATTCATTTTTTTCATAGGTCAAACCTATACATTTTATAAAACTATTAAATTCCATTTCAAGGGAATCTCTAAGAAAAATGGGTGCATGACACATGGGAATATATATAGAGACATCCACATTAAGGGAAACTCTTGAAACCACCTACCATAGGTCCATAGTTGTGTGATCATGCATTATTTCCTCTTGATTTTACTCAGATTAGGATAAAAAAAAATGGATGAAAATTTTGAAAATAATGAAAATTATCTTACACTTGAATAGAATATATGATTACAAGAATAATGGCGAATGACAAAAATAGAATGGATATATTATTGAGATGGATTTGATGCTTCCAATGGAACATGATTTCGAGATCGGATGGAGGATATCTCCTGATTCATATATTAGGATTAAAAGGAATCTCTTAAATGGATCAAGGCTATCAATGGATGAGATGTGAAAATTTATGTTTGAAACTATAAAAACATCTGAAGATATTCTCTATTTTACCCAAAATACTAGGATACAAGGTTTGGCTGAATGGTTTTCTAAATTGTGCACCAACCATGCACCCAGTACTATAAGATGGGGAACCTCGCATGGTTTGTATGCATAGTTTATATAACATGTACAAATAATGAACCATACCACAATAAAAAATAAATTGGGTTTCGCAGTATCATAAACCTCAAATACCATGATTTTGCAAACCGTTCTTATTTCCCCTTCTCTATTCTCATCCTTTAATGGATAGTGTTAACATTGAATCCCAAACTGTATGGTATCGACAAACCATGCACCATGCACCATGCACCATGCATATTTCTTCCCAAAAGGTATTTTGCTTGGGGCCCTAACAAGTGATAGACACCCCCGAAACCTCCGTGACCTCAAAGTGTATTCACATTGGTCTATAAAATGGAATGTAAACATAAAATTTAAAGATAGTGAATGCTTTTTTACCTCATAAATAAAACTGGATTGTTAAAACATCCCCCCATTATGAGATTAATCCCCAAATTGACCACACAATGGTGGATAAATATAATCTATGAAAAATTATGGTTATTATGTTCATGAATTTGCCTCGCGATCTCATGTCTCATCATGTACATGACCTTGCTACCATATAACCTATTCTATATATACTAACCGAACTTAGAAAACCATCATGATATGATACAAAACACCAATAATATTATCCTCAAAGGAAGCACCTACCTATAACTCAACCATATTAGGATAAAAATAATGATAAGAGTTTTAATAATAGTAGTGAAAAAAAGTTATGTGGAATATGGCATGCAAAGATCATTACCTATGATGTATCTACAACTTATAATATACCATCCTGGACCTCTCTAAAACCAAGAAGAGTCCAAAATATCATAGTGAAAGCTTATCCTGTATCGAGGTCCATCTGTGTCCCAACCATATAGAAACACATAAAAAGTATCAATCCCTGCCCTCAAACACTAGAGGATGTCGATGATAATCATCATAAGATTTCTCTTGATATAGTGTAGCCGAAATCCTCTTCCAAATAAATTAAGCCTTGTCTATATTCTTATATATCATTGTATTTCTAATCATATATTCAAATCCTACCTATAACAAAAACATGGGTTATCAACATGGAGTGCTATAAAAATACTCATAAGGAACAATTTTAATAGTTTCTTGAACGATATAATTGTATGATAATTCAACTAGGGTTCTGTTCCACTCCATGGTTCCCAAAAAATTCATAACACATTCCCATAGGATGTTGTGAAGAACATGTATCATGTTCTCTGACTGGATATTGGTCTGTGGATGGTATGAGTTCTAAAGAAACACCTCTGTTCATAATTCCCTCTATAACCCTTACTAAAACCATGATGTAAACCAACAATCCCTATATGATCCAATATTATGAGGGACCCATGAAGTAGTACATTCATGTGGATATATACCCTTCCAAGATCATCCATTAAAAAAGTGTCCTTTAATAAGTATAAAATAAAAAAACCATAGTTATACATTGAAAAAACCCCCAAACTGAATCATTTACACACGGTGACCTTTGTGACATGGTCACGATATCCATATCAATGTCAACCAACATACACTAGGGAATGGGAAGCTAATATAAATATTTAGTGGGTTTCTAATGTTCTTCCTTCACTTATTTATTGGTGGAATATCACTTGAAAAAAACCAATTATATATCCTTTCACATCCGGACACCAGTATTGATGATGTAAATATTGATAAGTGCTGGAGATGTTGGGATGCACTAACCAAGCTATATAATGAAAGTATCACATTAGCTCCTCACACAAGTATACTGAAACCCATACACAACCATGTAAAAGAATAATTTTATCTGAGTATATGATCTATCATGGAGGAGCATGCCTACATGGCACACTCTCCCAAAGAATTAAGACCTTATTATAAGATAGTTACATCATCATCACTCTATCCATAAGGGTATAGATCATATATAATGGTAAAATAAAACACATCCCAAGTGGCCATGCCCCACCAACCGCACCTCTATGAATAATTCCATATGCTTCTTCTCACTACTGTCTTGCTGAACTATTAATATCTAAGTCCCCCAACTTAGCGAATTGGACAATAAATTTACCTTAAAATGATTGTAGGAATGCTCGTAGTCGAAATAATTTAGGGATTCAACCAACCTTCACTAATTTAGATTCATATCATGTTGTGTAAATATAATCTTGAGTATTTTGTCGTATGTAAACACCAAAAAATAATCTCCAAGTATGTAATATATTTAAAATAGAAATACATGAACAACAGTAGCTAACTCAAAATCATGAATTGGGTAATTCCTATCATTTTTCCTTACTACTAGGACCCATATTATACAACTCTATCCCCATGCATGAGAACAACTCCTACCCCAATACAAGATGAATCGTAGTAAATAGTATATCTACTTCATGGTTCTGAAAAAATTTGTATCAATGTATAAGTTAATATAACTTTCCTATATTGAATGGATATAAAGTTAGTATATGACCATATAAACTTCATACACATATTATTCAATCTCACCATTAGAAATGGTAAGAATGAGACGTGTCGTATGAAATATATATAATATCCATCCAGCTTTAAGAAACCATTTATCTAAAAGAGAATATTATGATTCCCCTAGGAAATTAAAATTATCAACTTCTTCTCGTCATATAATTCTCAGTTCAATGAGATAATGTGACCCATGAAGTGATTCTAATCTATCTAGTATTAGATCCTTATGATCTTATAATATAATTGATTTTCCTGTAGTGTAGGCAATATAATCTCAATATTTTTTGCAAAGACATTTCAATTTGGAAAATACACCATGATATCATTCATGAATACCTTGATAAAAAGTTTATTTAAATACCTAAATCATAGTACATAAGTTCCATGAAGACTTCAGGTGTGTTCTTGTTAGCGAAAAACCTAACTAATTATTCATATATATGATACCTTCTACAAAATTATGTGTATGTTATGTCTGATGTTCAAAGGAAAACATAATAATAATTTAATCTCAAATAAATTTTCATGAATACTCAAGCTCCTATAAGCTGATCAAAAAGGAAATATAATCATTTAAGAGGATAAAATTACTTAATGTCCGCTGGTTTACCTTCTGGTAATATATGCATAGCCTTAGTGTATCATCTTCTTTTTTCTCAAAAGGGCTAATAAACCCCACAGATAAGTACTAGGTCAGATATACCAATTTTCATTTAATTACTCAAGAAAAAATTTGTTCCCATAAATCCATATAATATACATCATGTAATGAGTAATTTAAATTAGTACAGCTCTTAGAATTTGCACGATAGGGAACAATACCTCTCTATTTGGAGGTAATCCTGAAAATTATTTAGGGAGAATTTCCCTGAAATTATCAACCACTATAGGGTATTATTCAGGATTTATTACATGATTTTCCATATAAAAACAAAAATTATTATCTTTCATAATTCCCAGATCATGATCCTTAGGTATATCTTGTGTCTCCTTCACCTCGCATTCACCCTTGTGAATAAAAACTCTTCCCTACTATAAATTGAAGGCCACCATATGAAATTCATAATCGAATAAAGCATGAAAAGAAACCTATCATCCATTCATTAAAATGATATCGAAAAATTTAATATCTAGGAAAATGTTGTCATATATGAAGTGAAACACACCAGAATCATGGCAGAATTCCTTGCACTAATTCATATCATTCATTCCAATCCGAAACGGAGTATCAAGTATCATAAATGCATCATAACACTTATCCCTGAGACCAATGGTCTCCATAATGGGAAAATATATAAATCTATGAAATGTTAATTTATGGAAAAGTGTATATTCTAATGTAGAGTCAAATATATTAATACTTCTCACAGTAGAATTTCTGAGTTTCTTCTCTACATGTTTCCTCTTCATTTAATATATCTGGATAAATTTGTTTCCTTGTGATATAGCATGGATACCCTAGGAAGATATGATCTATTGTTTCTGAAAATCATTGGGTCAGACTACCATGCCAATGACCACCACCTCATCCTAATTGAAAATTTCACTCCAACACGCATCTTGATAAGAGTCTAATGACCATGATCATGCACATGGAGTTAGTGAAAAAACTCTCTTAATGGATAATGGAGGAATTTTTGGAAAAAGTAATATATATGAACCATCTTGCTAAGAGATCAGCACTCCATTGGGTCTCTCATGCACTAAGGCCTTTTATGTCCTATCCTACTACACTGTGGAACCTCACATGGCTACCTAAATATGTTATCTAGATACTAATAACACCACATAGAATATAAATATTACACATTCTGCTTAAGGTAAATATAGAACAGGATCTAGGTGTCAAACCACCCTAGATCGCACCCCCAACATCCCTTATGTTATTCTACATGATAAGAGACTGATTCACTATTCTTGATTTAGTATTCAACCAAATAAAATTCACCTATGATTGGATATCGTATATAACAACATCATTTTATCACATGCCTTAAGATAACGCGTCACCCATCAGAATAGGTTAAATGCACTACATCTCTATAAAAGAGCCTCAATAATTAATAATTGAAAATGTTCCCTATTCCAAATGCATGAACTCAGATTCTTTATTGTCCATCATTGTATCATGAAATAATTATTCCTATAATTACATATGAAAATACCTGCATAATATCTCATTTCGACGATCCATCAAATTAATGAAATCCCACCATACCATGGAGAAATTATGCTGGATATAAGTAGTGATCATCAACATCATCTTATAAGGTGTCTCAAGATGGTCAATGGTATATAGCATGGCCTCTAGCCAGCACACCATAGCCTATGGTCTACCATCCCCCGGATACATGGGCATATGTTGCTATTAGAACTCACAAATCATATTTTACATAATAGGGGTAGATTTTGGATCTCCCAAAATGTTTTTCAAAAAATATATACTGGCATCATGGGAAAATGACAACATATATGGGTCTAGTAAAACTACAGGTGAACCATATAGAACTATAGGATAGTACACTAATTTCCCACATTCTACACCATATAGATCATGGTTTCTACATCTCTCCAAGAATATGGATGGTTTTAATAATGGTGGAATATCTCAATATCTCCAAGAAATGGATAAAAAAGAACATTATCAATGTTCACAACTCGCATCATAGATATAGAGATTTTATAGGTACAATACTTCCTATATAAGGCCAAATCCCTCTTCATGATCCATATTTCAGGTATGGGTTACTTAAAAACCATAATAAATCAATATATACATCCTTCTTCCCAATAATAATGTTGATTATAGGTGAAGTCATATTTTATAACAATTTTAGCTTCCATTTTTCTCACTTCAATTTAATTATATAATAATTAATTTTAAATGGTTGAACCAAATGGTTCATAAATTAATGACCCATAAGGGATCATAATTCCCATGAACCATGATATAGTGTCCAACTAACCCACACCATAACGTGTTGTAGACCATTTGACTCATGTTCCATGACTAAATGTGCCACAACTGGCTACTTTTGGTGTATTTTGTAGCATAATCCAGAGAAAAAATCTTTGCATTCTGAAGGCACTCTAAGTAACAATTTTGTTTTTAAAAATTCCCTACATAATCATTTATCATGAAATAGGTATATCCATCAGAAAACATATACCAAAATCATATGAACAATATATGCATCGTATATGGCATCATAATTTATGGAATATGATTTCTAAGAAGTTACTAAAATAATGCATGATATAGAATTCCCACATCTCATCATGTTGCAAAAAATAGAACAACAAATCATACCAACAATAACATTGTAATTAAAATTTATCACCTAATAGTGGAATAACATAAAATTTTAAAGTTCAAATATAGAAAAAAACTATCTCATTTGAGGAAATTTTGATTTTTAATATATATTAGATAGATAGTCTTAGGAACAAATCATTCCAAAATTCATATTCCTTCTTATCTCTACCTATTTTCCATGGGTAGTGATGAAATCCAAAAAACTGATCTATAATACCACTTTTTAATTTCTTAGATCCAAATTCCACTTACTACATCCTCAATCCTAGTTGGCCACATGGCCTCAAGCACATCTCCCAAAATTCCAGAGGCAATATACTAATTGCCCTATTCTATGGTGTGTTATTGTGGAGGTTATTCCCTAATCACCAAATTATAGCACAGTGGATTTACAATAAATAATATGTTGTATAAGCAGTAAATACATTAGATAATATATAAAATAAAAGAAAATTTTAAATAAATATAATAGTTGTAATCTCATATACAAAATTATGATCATCCATGTCATGTCAGGTGTCTAAAAATAATCCAAAATAGGTATCCATACAACTATACAGTACATGTGAAAAAATAAAAATACCTAAAGTTGTCCCATATAGAATCATGAGGCTTATCTAAATCATGTGATCCCCTAATCCTATGAATAAATTAAAAGCCTAATGCATGGTTCTTTACCTTATCCACAACGATAGTCATATAATCTGTTCGGGTACACAAAGGAATCCCGAACTGGGTGTGAGATACAGCCTTAGTAATCTATCAACCAAATTTATAATTCCATCCAGTAAGTAAATATATAATAATAACATCTTGATGGTAGAAATAGTATATATAATAAAGTGTTTATTTTACACAACCCATAAAGGTATGAGCTCTCGTAGACACTCGTCTTCTATTTCGGCTTTAGCCTTACCCATAAAGTCACTAAATAAACAATCATTCTAGTATCATGTTATCAAAATAATTAATAATCATTATCATTTATTAAGCAGGTCTAGGGGAATGGAACATCATCCTACATCCATCTTGATGACATGTGATTAAAAATATGTCTAACAAGTCCACCAACATGGTATATGTCTCTAAAAGAATCCATGATTATTCATTGTCTTGGAATAAAAATCATATAAATCATTTCTCTAGTTATTAAATTATGAATCAGATCCCTATATTGGAATTATTTTTTTTTGGAATCCAGGTTTTTCTCTAGGAAAATAATGAATAAAACACCCTACAATCATGTCCATATAAATCCTCACAAGTACCCTGGTAGAACTCTTGGTTTTTTATATCATCATTGCTCATTGTGTTCATCCTTGGTTGTTTAATAATAAAGACCATGTGTAACCTATAGAATATATAATCAACAGCCATCTAATTCCATCCTTGACAGTCCATATAAGGATTATACATAACACTCAAGCATATTAATTTAGAGCCTAGGAGATTTCCCTTATCATTCCTATAAGGTGTCTAAGTGTCACTCAAGCATAGGTAGAGAAAAATAGAAACTATTATATCAAAAATGATCTTAAGAGAACCCATGTATCACTAAGTAATATAATAAACATTTAATCAGAATTATTTAATTAATTAAATGGTCATTTCTAAGTTCATTTCAATTATACCATCCTCATAAGGTTGAACGAAGAATGATCTGTGATTAAAATACAGATATTCTTAATTATATCACATGGGTATATAATTATAAGAGGAAAAATATTCACAAATAAGAATTACATGTTTATATCCATGGAACATGTTCATTCTATTATGTTTCATAAATCAATTCATTTACAATTACATTTTATTTATAATGATACCATGGAAAGTGGTATACTTCACAACTAAAAGGATTCCAAATTCAAATGAAAAACATGGTTCCCATTTAATTAAACAACATATCCAAGCGGTGGTTTGAATTCTAGTTCCTTAACATATAATTATTTTCTATTAGTTTATTAATTACATAGGTCATACTTATACATTTTTAACAAGTATTAAATTCCATTTCAATGGAATCACTCAAAAAATGCATTTGTGGCACAACTTCATATACAAAAACACTTTAACATTGAAGTAAAATCATGATACCACCTACCATTGGACCATAATATTGTTCTCATTCAATATCAACTCTTTATTCAACACATATTGGGAGAAAAACAAATTTGGGATGAAAACCCTAAAAATATTTCATATTAACTTACAGATATTTACCACATCTCAAACAAAGAATAATGGGGAACATCACAAAAGTAATGGATATCTAATCGAGGTGGATCTAATGTATATGATTGATCATGATTCTAAGCTCGAACGAAGGATATCTCTTGATTCCAAGTGTAGGAAACATTGGGGGATCACAAACAGCTCAAGGATACCAATGGAAGAGAAGTGAAAAATTTGAGTTAAGATAATAAATTCATTCAGGTTGATTATGTAATTATAAAAAAATACTAGTCCACATGGTTTGGCCGCATGGATTTCCTAGTCATGTTCCAACCCTGAAACCACTTCTATAAAAAGGGACACCTCAAATGGTACGTATGCATTCATTGACTAACTGCCCACAAAACTATGTCACATCCCCATCCAAAACTAAATAGGGTTCCGCACAGGCCTACACCTCAAACCAAATCATTTATCAAACCATTTGTTCTTCAGTTTCTCTTTGTCTAGCCATGCATGTTTGTTAGTAACAAAGAGACTTATCCAACACAGTTTTTACTAATCGTGGGGCATGCCTATATCTTCCAAAAATATGGGTTTTGGGCTCTGAACAAGCTCCACACACCCCTAAAACATACATGAAAAAAATGGTATTCAAATTGGAGGGTAAATAAAAATTTAATCAAAAAATTGATAGAAACTAAATGATTCATTACCTAAAGAAATAACTATGTTCTCACTGGTGTGACTGACTAATGAAATGTATTACTATATTTTGTTATATATATAACTGTTATTTTATTGAAATTTACATACATAATTATCATGTCTAAGAACCTATATTTTATGAATTATACTTTTTATTAACTAAAACTAAAATATGTTATTGTTAAATGAAATTTTTTATAAAATATAAAATTTATTGAAAAATTCATGATTTATTAGTGTTTTATAGAAATTATGAATAAATACAACTATTTTTTAAATAATGTAATTTTCGTATCAATATATTTTTACATTATATATTGTCATATTATTAAAAATATAAAATATAAAAATTTTGAAATAATTTCTTTTAAAATAATTTCTTATTTGGATTTAGAATTTGAATATTTTTATCAAAACATTATCAATTTTATAAAAAATATTTTTAGATGATTTTACAAAAATAAAATTTTTATAATTACCTTTTTATGATGACATTATTTCAATGCATGCATGTATTAAAAATACATTTATCCTTATTCATAGACAAAATATTTCTTTTATCCGTGAATTTTTAATTTTTTTAAAAAATTATTTAATTTAGTACTCCATATTTTAAATATTATACCATGATATATACTTTTAAAAAAAAGTTATTTTAATACATTATAAATTTAGAATTTTATAAAATCATGTATATAATTTTAATATAATAAAATTAATTCCATTATTAAATTAATTATATGAAAGTAATATTTTGATTAATTATTGTTATTTTCCTAAAAAATTATATTTAGATGATTTGTGAAATAATATAGTTATTTCCAAAATATTTACTTTTGTTATTTTACTAGTATATAAGTGAGAAATATAATTTTTTAAAACCTTCTAATTTACACAAAATTTCAGTAGGGAAAATTTTTATTATTTTTGATGATAAGGTTATAAATGTATAAAATCATTGTTTAACATTATAATAAATTAATTTTATAATCCTAATAAAAATTTATTTTTTGTATTTTGGTAAATCCATTTATTGATTGAATTGAATAAAAAATTACATTAATTTAATTTATAATAAATCACTATGTCTTCAAAATCATCCATATTGATAATCTTATACCACATAATTTTTTTTCATAGATTGAAAATTTTCAAGGATATATATTTTATTATTTATGCATATTAAAAAAAATAAAATGTCTATAAATATTATCAATTTTTCTTATAACATTATTTACATATTTAAAATTGGAATTTTTAAATTATATATAATCTCTATATTAATTTTTCATGTTAACATTAATTTTCTAGGGTGAAAGTGGAGTTTCCATGGTAACTGTTAGTATTGGTTAAATTTTTAAAAAAAAGGGAAAGTAGTTACAACATGTAACGGCCAAGTCCAGCCCACAATCATGATATTGTCTGCTCTATGCCTAGCCCGCATGGTTTTGCTTTCCCTGGGCTCTGCCCATCTGGAAACCCCCAGGGAAAGGCCTCATGATGGTATAGGTATCCACACCAGCTTATAAAGGAGTGTTTCGTGCTCCTCCTCTTTCGATGTGGGATTTCCATACCCCCTAGAGGGGCCCAACATCCTCGCTGGCACATGAAATGGAAACCAGCTATGATACCATTTGTAATGGCCCAGTCCAGCCCACAATCCTGATATTGTCCGCTTTTGGGCTAACCCACATGATATTTCCTTCCCTTGGCTATTCCCATTAGGGAACCCCCAAGAAAAAGCATCATGATGGAAGAGGTATCCACACCACCTTATAAAGGTGTGTTTTATGCTCCTCCTCATTCGATGTTTGATGTGATCTCACGGGAGGGACGCCAGTAGATCATGGATTTGGATGAGTTTCAGTGCATCCTTTTTGACTACTTCTATCCAGAAACCTTGAGGGCCAATCAGGCCTGAGATTTTATGAGTCAGGAGCAGGGTACTCTTTCTGTTATGGACTATTCCTCCCACTTTAACGAGCTCCAGCACTTCACACCTATTCTAGGAGGTGATTATTTATTCATGGCCAGGAAGATCGAGGATGGTGTGAGGCACGACATCTGATCTCAGGTGAACATCTTCCTATTGACTTTTTTCACTTCTATAGTCAACTAGGCGCTGAACACAGAGTGTAATATGAGGGATTCTAGAGTTGTGATCCAGGGCTGCTCAACATGTAGGATTAGTATTCCTCCTACTTATAGTAAGAACCCTCACATGGAGTCTTCATGTGGTGATCTGAGGAGGGGAGAAACCTCTTCTAGTAGCTAGGTGGTATGATACTAGTGTGGAATGAGTGGTAATATGAGGCCACACTACCTGAGAGACCTAGTGCAGTACCAATCTTGAGGTGATATGGGTCATCTTTAGCGCTTCTGTCAGACCTTCTCACCAGCAGTTGGTGATATGGGTTCTTCTATGACTCATCATTTAAGAGAAGCAAAACCTGTATCTCACCCGTCTAGGAACTGGAGATCATCCAGCAGTTTAGGCCGAGGTGGAGGTTGTGGACGTGGTAGCCAGTCGCCCAGTTTCTAGTGACATCAGGGAGGATTAGCTCAGATTGGTTAGGTAGGGTCACAGGGTCTTGGAGGAGGCCATCCTTTTGCTGAGGAGAAGACCCAGCAAGAGCAGGATCCCAGACCATCTTCAGTTTGAGGTACAATCTTAGTTTCCTCAGTTTTAGCTTCTGCTCTTTTCGATACAGCGGCTTCCCATATATTTATATCTGTTGCGGTTGTGGAGAGACATGGGATCTGTGTCTTTTCTTCTATAGATATATTGACACTAGACACTCCGTTGGGTACTAGAACAGTGACTGTACGTCAGTTTAAGGAGTGCCCTGTAGAGGTTGGTGGGTGTCACTTTTTATGGTACCACTATGTCCTGAGATGACAGGCTATGATGTCATTCTCAGAATGAACTGGCTAGTTACCTTCCAGGCATTCATCAGCTATTATCACTGCAGGGTGAGTTTCATATCACAAGAGGTTAGATCTTCTCTTCATAAGGACGAATAGTATGTCTAGGAGAGCAGAGCAGGACTCGAGCATCATGAGATATGAGGAGTTACATCCTAGATTTCTAGTCTTTATCTAGATTATCTGGGGATTTCACATATGTACTTTACTCTAGTGGTGGATCGTTTCAGAGATGTCTTTCTAGAAGACATTTCAGGTTTTCCTCTAGAGTGTGAGGTAGACATTCTATTGAGCTTGTGCAAGGAGAGACACCAATGTCCATTTCTCCTTATAGGATAGCTACACCTAAGTTGCAGAAGCTCAAGAAGTAGTTGGTCGAGTTGTATTCAAGGGGTTTCATCTGACCCAGTACTTCTCCTTAGGGTTCGCCTTTCCTATTTTCAAAGAAGGAAGACGGTACCCTCATGCATTGTGTAGACTATCGGTAGTTAAATGGATTGATGGTCAAGAACCGATATCCTTTACCAAGGATTGATGATCTGTTTGATCAGCTTTGAGGAGCCCAGGTGTTCTCGAAGATTAACATGAGGTCCGATTATCATCATTTGTGCGTTAGACATCTGATATACCTTTCATGGCATTCTGGTGCAGGTATGGTCAATACGAGTATGTGGTTATGTCGTTCGGTCTCACGAACGCGCCTATAGCATTCCTGGAATTGATTAACCGAGTGTTCCATCCATACTTGGATTCCATCGTGGTGGTCTTCATGGACGATATCTCGGTGTACTCTCACACTCGACACGACCACGCTACCCATCTTTAGTTCATTTTGAGTACACTGAGAGACCATCAATTATACACAAAGCTCTCAAAATGTCACTTTTGGATGGATGATATTCACTTCATGGGTCATGTTAACTCAAAGACAGGAGTGTTATTGTACCTAGAGAAAGTGAGAGGAGTAGTTTCCTGGGAGCAGCCGAATAACGTATTTGAGATGCGGAGTTTTCTAGGGCTGGATAGATACTACAAGAGTTTCATTAAAGAATTTTCACACATAGAATCACCACTTAAAAGTCTGACAATGAAGGGTGTGAATATATTATGGTTAGTTTCTAGTGAGTCAGCCTTTCATGATCTAAAAGCGAGGTTGACTTCAGCATCGATACTAGTCTTTTTAGAGCCATGCAAGTCCTATACTATTAATTGTGAGGCTTCTAGTATCAGGATGGAATATGTGCTTATGCAGTGTGAAGGAGTTGTTGGGTATAGGTCTAGGCCATTGTGACCACGTGAGAGTAATTACCTGATGCACGATCTCAAGTTGGCTTTTGTTTTTCATGCCTCACACTGTTAGAGACATTATTTGCAGGGAGATAATTTTGGGGTTTTCAACAACCACAAGAGTCTCAAGTACATCTTCACATAGCTTGATCTGAATTTGAGACAGTGAAGGTGGGATAAGTACCTAGAGTCCTTAAATTTTGGATTTCCAACATGCCTGGGAAAGGCAACGTGGTAGAGGATGCATTGAGTAGGAGGACTCAGATACAGGAAGTTCAGGAGGCCAGTAGTGAGTGGCAGCTTATGGCACTATTCCATGAGATGCATTTGGAAGTACACGATAGACATGGACAGACATTCCATTATTCTTTAGCTATTACATCAACCCTTATTAATTGTGTACAAATGAGGCAACTATCAGATTCTAAAGGCCTAGTCCTGTGGGAATGTGTGTTAGGGGAGGACCCTATTCCTGGATGGACCTTAGGTGAGGATGAGATCTTTTATTTCAAGGGGCACGTATGGGTTCCAATATACATACACAAAAAGCTGATGCGGAACTCTCATTCCTCAGTTTGGGTACTTCTTCCTGGAGTCACCAAGATGTATCATGATCTACAACGTCAGTATTGGTGGCTTGGTATTAAGAGAGACATTTCATGTTTCGTCATGATGCGTTCCACCTGTTAGCAGGTGAAGGCGGAGCATCAGGGACCAGCAGAAAATAGTTACCCATTCCTAAGTGGATGTGGAATGATGTCATGATGGATTCTATGATAAGTTTACTGAGGTTTCCATGAGGTAATGATGTAGTATGGGTTTTCATTGACAGACTCGGGTAGGTTGAACACTTTTTACTGATCAAGGAGACCTTCAATGTTGAGGAGCTGGGACGGTTGTACATCCATGAAATTATATGTGTGCATAGATTTCTACACTCCATTTTTTAGGCAGAGATGCTCATTTTACTTCTTGGGTTTTGTAGGGGATTCATAAGTCTTTGGGTACACAGGTACATTTGAGTATAGCTTGCCATCCCCAGATAGATGGCCAGTCCAAGAGTTTGATTCAGGTGCTTGAGGAAATTTTACGAGTAAGCATCCTATATTTTTGGAGGTTATTTGGAGAAGCATATACCTCTTGTGGAGTTTTCCAACAACAAAAATTTTCAAGAAACTATTTAGATGGAACCTTATGTGGCTTTTTATGGTAGGATGTACAGATCACCCTTATCTTGGATAGACGAAGGAGAGGAATCTTTGCTGGGACCTCATCTAGTTCAGAAGACTACAGAGAAGATAAAATTGATTCAGAAGAGGATGGCTACCATGTAGTCTTTATAGAAGTCTTATCCTGGTCAGTTGAGATGACCTCTGGAGTTCAAGGTCGAGGATTGCGTTTTCCTGCATGTCACACCAAGATTGGGAAAAAAGGGTATTATGAGATAGGGTAAGAATTTGTCGAGGTACGTCGGGCCGTTTGTGGTGTTGGAGATAGTTGGGCCAGTTACCTATCAGTTGTAGTTACCTCAGAGGTACTGAGCTATGCATGTCGTCATCCATGTTTCTCAGCTTCGACGTTACTTCTATGTCCTGCCTAATGTATTCCTACCTGAGGATGTTGAGTTGGAAGTGGATGAATCCTTTTAGGACCATCCAATCTAGATTGTTGATCTCTGTAAAAAGGTTCTTTGTGGCTATTGTGTTCCTCGGGTATAGGTGCTATAGAACACAGGCGGGTATTGGACGAGACTTGGGAGAGGGAGGCTGATGTATAAGCATAGTGGTGGGATCGGTTTAGGGTCTCTTCTTCTACACCACCTTTCTAGGGAAATTTGGGGAAGCATTTAATTAGGTGGGAATGTTTGTAAGAACCTGGATCTTCTTTTTAGGTATGTTTTCCTTTTCTGGTCTTTTTTGAGGAAAAGTGGTTTTTCTAGAAATTTTCGAAGTACACACCATGTTCATTATGAGTACATGCCATGTAGTCTGTTACCACAGGTAGTCGTGTGTTGTCCATGTCACGACCATGCACACGGCCATGTGGGGGTGACCTGAAGGCTGCCTAAATCAGAGTTCGTAAATAGTGAGTACACATAGTGCACTTCAAAAGTACACGCCGTGTACTTTCAGTTTATTTTTGATTAAATGCACCGGGGCCACGTCTAATCGCCAAAATATCTCCTTTTAGGTCTTGTTTGACTGAGAGATATGTACGGCTGTGGATCTTTGATGAACCCATGAGAGGGCACCTATCTTCGATGTTGAACAACGTCAGTAGCATTAGAATCGCATTGGTGAGTTCACTCTTCTCCCAGAGCAAATTTTTTTTGTTTTCTCCTCTTTCCTGAGTTATCGTTGGTTGAAAATTTTATACATTTTCTTAGATCTATGGTTTTGAAATGAAATTAAAGTATCAAGGTTCATGTATATTGATCTCCCAATTCCAAGGTAGGAGGTTCGTGCCTTTCTATAGGAAGTCTTTGAGCTATATGTACAATTTTTCTCAATACCCATGAACGGGGTATTGAAAATTAACTATTTACACCCAATTGTTTGACTTATAGGCTTTTATGCTTGATTAGATGATAACTAATTGTGAATACGGTGAATTCTTGTGCTTTGGATGTGTTCCCCATGCATGTGTTTCCAATTTTGACCTTTGGTTTTAGTTTGTCTGTCAGGCTGCTATTTACATTCCAATGCCTAGTATTGTATGATAGTGTTACTGTTGTTCTGTTATGATGGTGTGCTGTAGAATTATAGCCAAGTATTCTTGAGTTTCACCTTGGCCGTTACGAGCTTCTACACTTTCTTGACATACACAGGGCTGTGAGAACCTGGTATATAGACTATAGGGAGAACAGACATTGAGGGATTCTCCAGAGTGTCTGTTTTACTTACGATGTGAGACCACATGGGGAATTGACATTGAGTTCTTCCTTAGAGTGTCTGTAGTTTCTTTGACGCGGGCCACATAAGGAATTTGACGTACGTGCTTAACTAGAGATCCTTTAGATACCAATATGACACTATAGGAGGAATCGACGGTGAGTGCTTCCTCAGAGAGTCTATGTTTAAGCTGAACCAGAGGGGATAGAGTGAGTGTACTACCCAAAGGAATTCTTGTAATTGTTAGGTAGTACCAGAAGGGATAGGATTTGAGTACTTCCGAGAGGGACACCTTGTGTTTAGAATCTTTCTTGTGTTGCTAGGTAGGACCAGAGGGGACATGATGTGGGTACTTCCCAGATGGATACCTATTGTGTTTATCTATTTTGATTAGTTGTAGTATGTTATGTGGTGATTTTAATGCATTGATAATGTGGAATGTTAACTCTAGATTACTTTCCTGTTTAATGTTACTTGTACTTTTACCTGCCATATACTCATTGACTATTAGGCATAGATCTCGTGGTGTTTCCCTACTTGGATTTAGACTCACACCCTGTTTGGGCACTACTTTGGGCCCAAAAAGATTATATTATTGCAGGTACAGATAAGGGAAACCACCCTTCTACTTCAGGTACTTGATTTCGGTGGAGCTAGAGAGCATGATAACAAGATATGGCTAGTGATGATGAGAGTTATTTACTTTCTTTCTTTTGTTCTTTTGTTTAGTAATGTGGTATTCCAGCGTTATGATTTTTTGTATGCTTTCCTAGACATATGGATCATGCATCATTTATATATATGTACTCCATTTTATTATTTCTAGTAATCTATTATTTACCTTTGTTTGGATTATTACTGCTTCTACTCTTGTATGTATTTTTTGACTTGCGTTGTGTACTCTTCTAATTAGGGCATAGTTTTTCCACTATCACATGGCCTCAAGAACATTTTCCCAAATGCCAGAGGTTTCCCACTATCAGTGAGGGCCATGGGTGTGATAGGAGGAAAAATATTCCCTCATTGGCAGAGTACACATCGAAAGTAAACAAATATATACAAGATCAAGAGCAGCAATAATCCATACAAAGTTAAATAGTGGTTGACTGGAAATAATTAACTAGAGCACATATATATAAATGATGTATTATCCATATATCATGGAAAGCAGCCAAAAAAATCACAATACTAGAATACAACAGTACTAAACCAAAGTAAAAAAAGAAATCAAGTAAATAACTCCTCAACAATGCAAGCCATAGCTTTCTCCCACGATATCCAGCTCTATTGAAATCAAGTACCTGAAGTTAAAGGGAGCTTTCCCTTGCCTATACATGCAACAATATAACCTATTTGGACCCAAATGCATGGCCCAAATAGGGTGTTAGACCAAATCCTAGTAGGAAACCACCACGAGATCTGTGTCTAACAGTCGATGAGTATATAGCAGGTAAAAGTACAAGAAACAGAAAACATGAAAGTACTCAACAGTAAAAAATCCCCAGTTTCAATGAATTTAAATCACCACATATCATAAAACAGCTAATCAAAATAGATAAACACAACTGGTAACCCTATAGGAAGTACCCACAGCATATCCCCTCTAGTGCTACCTAGAAACACAAGCAAGCACCTAAACACATGGTAACCCTCTTGGAAGTACTCAAAAACTATCCCCTCTGGTCCAACCTAACAATTAAAAGTAAACCTGTGGGAAATACCCTCAGTCTAACACCTATCGTTCAGCTTTATCAAAGACCCTCTGAGGAATCACTCGTCGTCAATTCCTCCTATAGTCTCGTATCATTATCTAAAGGCGCTCTAGGGAATCACTTACGTCACATTCCCTCTATGGCTCACTTCTAGGAATTATAGGCACTCTGAGGAATCACTCAACGCCAATTCCTGCTATGGTCTCACATCATAAGTAAAATTGAAACTCTAGAGAATCCCTCAATATCCATTCTCTCGATGGTCTATACACCAGATTCTCAGGACCCTATGTATGTCAAGAAAGTGTAGCGGTATGTAACGGCCAAGGTAAACCTCAAGAAATAGTTGGCTAGAATACTACATCACAACAGCATTATAGAACAACAGTCACACCATCCTACAATACAAGGCATGGCAATATAAACAGCAGCCCAACAGGAAAACTAGACCCAAAAGTCAAAACTGGAAAAAATGAATGGGAAACACATCCAAAGAACAAAAATTCACCGTCTTCACAATCAATTATCATATACTCAATAATACAAGCATATCAGGAAAATAATAGTGCTAAAATGGTAAACACGCAATACCCCGTTAATGGGTATAGAGAAAAAATGCATATATAACTCAAATACTTCCTATAGAAAAACACAAACCACCTAACTTGGCATTGGGAGATCAATATACATAAACCTCAAGGATTGAATCACAATAGAATTCTGGATATCTAAGAAAAAGTATAAAAAGTTCAACCCACGATAACTCAAGAAAGAGGAGAAAACCGAAAAAGATGCTCTAGGAGAAGAGAGAACTCACCGATGCAATTATAACGCAAACAAGATTGTTCGATTCGGATGATGGATGCTCGCTCGAGTATTTATCAATGATTTATAGTTGTACAGAGATCTCGGTCGAACGAGAGCTAGAAGGAGAGCTTTCTGGCCATTAGATGCGACCCCGGTGCATTTAATGAAAAAAAAGAATGTATGCGGTGTGTACTTTTGATGGGCATGGCATGTACTCTCAATTTATATACTCCTCTTTAGGCTGCCTCTAGGTCACCCCCACAAGGTCATGTTCATGGCTGCTACATGACCAACAGACAACTACTTGTGGTAACAGATTAAATGGCGTATACTCATAAAGTACATGGCGTGTACTATGAAAATTTCCAGAAAACCATCTTTTCCTAAAAAACAACCAGAAAAGTAAAACATACCTAAAAAGAAGATTTGGGTTCTTAAAAAATTCCCACCTTAATGAAATTTTTCCTGGAATATCCCTAGCAAGGTGGCGTAGAAGAAGAAACCCCAGACAACTTCAGCCACTATGCTGGTACATCGTCCTCCCTCTCCAGAGTCTCATCTTGTACACGCCCGTGCTGCCATAGAACGTGTACCATTGGAACATACCGGCCGCAGAGAACCTTTGTACTATGATTAACAATCCAGATAGGATTCTGCTCAAAGGATGCATCTACTTCCATCTCAACCTCCTTGGGTTGGAAGACATCAGATGAGTCTGAGAAATAACGTCGAAGATGAGAAACATGGAAGACGTCATGCATAGCATAGTACCTTTGAGGCAACCACAATAGATAGGCAACCAGCCCAACTCTCTCCAACACCTCAAATGGCCCGAAGTACCTCTGCAAAATCTTACCCTATGTCCTAATCCTCATGTGTCCCAACCTCTGTGTGACATGCAGGAAAACCCGATCCCCGAAAATAAACTCTAGAGGTCGTCTCCACTGATCAACATAAGACTTCTGTCGAGGCTGCGTAGTAGACATCCCCTAATAAATCAACTATATCTGCTATTTGGTCTTCGGATAAGTTGAGGTCCTAGCAAAGATGTCTCTCCTACCTCCAGCCAACATAAGGGTGATCAGCATGGCCAACCATACAAAGCCTCATAATGTTTCATCTAAATTGATTAATGAATACTATTGTTGTAGGAAAACACCACAAGAGATATATTCTTCTCTCAAGAACCTCAAAAATCTACGAGGCATGCTCATAGCATGTCCTCAAGCACCTAAATCATATGTTGGGACTGGCCATATGTCTGGGTATTGTATGCTGTTCTCAAAAGTACCTATGTACACAACGCCTTATGAAGCCCCTGCCAAACCCAAGAAGTAAAACATGCATCCCTGTATGAAACAATGGAGTGTGGAACACCTTTCAGAAATACAATCTCACAAATGTATAACCATCCCAGCATATCAACACTAAATTTATCCTAGATCGGTAAAAGTGAGCAACCTTTGTGAGCCTATCAATGACAACCCATACTGCATTATTCTCTTGAGGCGACCTCAGTAAACCTATCGGAAAATCCATCGCGACATCATTCAACTTCCATTCGAGAATGGGTAACTGCTGAAAAATCCATTCTGGCCACTGATGCCCCACCTTCACCTGTTGACAGGTGGAACACCTCATGATGAAACATGTAACATATCTCTTCATACCTGACCACCAATACTGACGGTTTAGATCATGACACATCTTTGTGAAACAAGGATGAACTTCCTAAACTGAAGAATGAGAGTTCTATATCAGCTCCTCACGTACGTCTGTTGTCACCCAAACACGCTCCTGGAAATTCAAGATCTCAGCCTCGCCTAAGGTCCACATAGGAAAAGGGTACTCTCCTGACACACTTTTCTAGAGGACTAGGCCTTCAAAATCTAATAGCTACCTCATTTGTACTCGATAAAGAAGTGTATAGAAAACAACTACAGAAGAAAGGAATGTCGGCCCCTATCTATTGTGCACCTCTAAATGCATCTCAGAGAATAGATCCATAAGCTACCACTCACTGCTGGCCTCATGAACTTCTTTTATCTGAGTCCTCCTGCTCAACGCATTAGCTACTGCATTACCTTTCCCATGCATGTAGGAAAGCTCAATGTCAAAGGAATGTAGGTACTCAACCCATCTTTGTTGTCTCAAATTAAGATCATGCTGAGTGGAGATGTACATGAGAATCTTGTGGTCAGTGAAAACCCTAAAATGCTCTCCCATTAGATAATGTCTCAAACATCTTAAGGCCTAAACAACAGCAGCAAACTCGATATCATGCATTGAGTAATTCCTCTCATGTGGTCGCAAATACCGAGACTCATACACGACGACTCATTCACCCTGTATAAGAATAACCCCCAGCCTATTACCAGACGTATCACAATGCATTGTATTGTTCTTGCCTTCCTCTGGCAAGACTAGTATTGGTGCGGAAGTCAACCTCTATTTCAGCTCCTCAACGGCTGACTCACAAGAATCTGACCATAATAACTTCACACCCTTCATAGTCAGACCCATCAGTGATGCAGATATGCATGAAAATTCTTGAATAAAACACGTGTAGTATCCATCCAAACCTAGAAAACTCCGCAACTCAAAGACATTCTTCGAATGCTCCCAGGAAACTACTGCTCTCACTTTCTCTAGGTCAATGAACACTCTAGTCTCTGAGATAACATGACCCAAAAGGTGAATCTAATCCATCCAAAAGTGAAATTTTGTGAGCTCAGCATATAAATTATTCTCTCTCAGTGTACTCAAAACGATCTCAAGATGGGTATCATGGTCGTGTCGAGTGTGAGATATACCAAAATATCGTTCAGTAAGTCCACCACGAAGGAATCCAAGTATTAATGGAACACTTGGTTCATCCGTACCATGAAAACTACTGGCCCATTCATGATATCGAATGACATAACCACACACTCGTATAGACCATACCTTTTCTAAAAGGTTGTGAGAAGTACATCAGATGGTCTAACATGAAACTGATGATAACCGGACCTCAAGTCAATTTTCGAGAACACGCATACTCCTTGAAGCTGATCAAAGATATTATAAATCATTGGTAAAGGATATCAATTATTAACCATCAACTTTTTGAACATCCGATAGTCCACAGAATTCGTGAGGGTACCATATGAGTTTTTGCAAATAGGACAGGTGAACCCCAAGGAGAAGTACTGGGTCAGTTGAAACCCCTTTCCTGCAACTGCCTCCAACTTCTTCTTCAGCTCTGACAACATAGGTGTATCCATCCTAGAAGGAGGAATGGACACCAGTTCTACTCATTACAGAAGCTCAATATAAAGTCTACCTCACTCTCTAGAGGAAAACCTAAGAATTATTCTGGAATAACATCTCTAAAATGATCCACCATTGGAGAAAAGTCCATCTGTGAAATCCCCTGGTCATCTAGATATAGAATAGAAATATGGTTTGTAAATCCTACTAATTCATGATGATAGGGTCCCACTCTTCTCAGCTAGACATCCCATTCACCCTTATGAAGAAAAGATCCACCCTCTAGTGATATGAAACTCACACTGTGGTGATAACATTCGATGACTGCCTGGAAGTGAACTATCCAGTGTTTTCCAAGATTCATATGATAGCCTGTCATCCCTAGGACATAGATGTCCCATAAAAAGTGACACCCACCAACCTCTAGAGGGAACTCCTTACCCTGACATACACTCTCCCTTATAGTCCCTAAGGGAGTGTCTAGTTTCAATATATCAGTAGAAGAAATTATGTAGATCCCAAGCCTCTCCACAACCACAACAGATATAATGTTATGGGAAGCCCCTGTATCGAAAAGAGTAAAATCTAGAACTGAGGAATCTAAGATTGTACCTCGAACTGTAGAATGTTCGGGATCCTGATCCTAATGGGTCTTCTCGACTACAAAATTATAGCTTGTTCCATGGCCCTGTGACCTTACCTGGCCACTTTGAGATGATCCTCCCTAATGTCTCTAGAAACCGGGTGACTGGCTACCCCGACCATGACCTCCACCTTAGCCTGAACGGACAGAAGAACTCCAGTTCCCAGACTGGTGATAAACTGGTGGTGCTGCTACTGAATGAGGAGTCATTGAATAACCCATGTCACCAACTGCTGGTGAGAAGATTTGACAGAAGGGCTAAAGATGCCCCATCTTGCTGAAAGATCGACAATCCACTTGGTCTCTTGGGTAGTGTGGCCACGTATTCCATCTCTTCCCACACTTGTAGTACACCACCTAAATACTAGAAGAGTTTTCTTGCCTCCTTGGATTACCATTCAAAGACTCTATGTGACGGTTCCTACTACCAATAGGAGGAATACTAACCCCAGATGGTGAGACGCCCGGGCTCACAACTCCGGAATCCCTCAGATTGCACTCCATGATCAGTGCCTGGTTAACAATAGAAGTGATAGAAGTCAACCAGAAGATGTTCACCTACGATCAGATGTCGTGCCTCAGACCATCCTTGAACTTCCTCCCCATGAATAACTGATCACCTCCTAGAATAGGCATGAATCAATACAGCTCAGTAAAGTGGTAGGAACACTCCATAAAAGAAAAAGTAACATACTATAGACTCATAAAATCTTGGGCCCGATCAACTCT
This sequence comes from Viscum album, assembly GCA_963277665.1. Taxonomy (NCBI): domain Eukaryota; kingdom Viridiplantae; phylum Streptophyta; class Magnoliopsida; order Santalales; family Viscaceae; genus Viscum; species Viscum album. The sequence goes on along the minus strand of OY728135.1, from coordinate 1,076,710,865 downwards.
CAAGGTCTCTAGATAGAATTAGTCAATGAATATTCACTAAAACTCATACCAAGATATGATCTGATAGTGTCACACCCATGAGATCACATCCCACTGCCTCTTGGAGGAATCCCGAAGCATAGAGGTAGCCATCTTGACCCTCCTTTCTGAAAGAGTCTCCAGATGCTCGAAGATTTTAAGCATGGATTCTAGCCATGACTCTGAAGCCTGTGGTCCTCCATCCCTTGAGAAAGTGAGAGGATGCTGCATCTTGAAGACCCGTGTCAAATCATCCATTGACAGGGCAGGAGGCGGTGCCCCCTGAAAGGTATGCATCGTCCTCAAAAAGCCTTCCTAAAACTGTGCATCAGGACCTGTGTCTACTATTACTATAGATGCCAAGACTGTCACAAAAGAAGGATCTACGGGAAGTCCCTAATCAGCCATGTCTGGTGTCTGATCATCTCCTGGTAACTAGCGCACAACCGGAGGACGTCTCAGTGGCATGACTCTGTATGGTCAAGCACACACCTTAAGATAAGATTAACAAGGCCTGAAAAATTGAAGTGCAAGAAGGGAAAAGGGAGGAATAAGACATTCAAGTTTTACAAAACATGACTACACAGCGTGTTCCCTCAAGACATTCACATGGCCATTTAATTAACATTACATGACATGTATTCTGGGTGTTTCCAGATACTAAGCCTCAAAAACTACTTTGGAACCTAGGAAAACATTGAGACAAACATTACAAGTGCCAAATTAAGATATGTGAGGGCCCCTACTCCCCACGAATCAAAGTTTGGCTTTTTATTCATGATATATCATTGAAAACAAGGCAATGATACACAAAATTCTAGTCCATGAGGGCCCATAACACCTCAAGAACCAATGTTTGGTGTTCATTCCAACCAAAATCTTACACAAACTATACCCTATAAAATAGTAGGTATTTTATCTAGGAATCTATCACAACACATGTATATTCTACACAACATCTATCACAACAACTTGCAATTGAAAATGAACCCGAGATGTCATGAAAAGAATGCATGACATGTGATTTCTAGAAAGGTCCTATATGATGCATGTGATGGAATACCCTCATCTCATTGGGTTGAAACAGAAATAGAACATCAATAACATCAATGGTAACAACACAAAACATGTGAATCTCCCAACGATGAAATCAACTCAATTGTAAAATTAAAAAACTAGAAAATTAAAATAAATGTGGTAGATTGGATTTTCCTTGTACATGAGTTAGCTACTCCTGGTCACAGCTTATTACCAAGTACATATTCTATCCTATCCTGGGCTGTACGCTCCAAACAGTAAGTCAAGAAGAAAAAAAATCCTTTGATACCACTTTGTAACGTCTCGGTTCCAAAATCCACCCAGAGGCGCCCTGTACTCGGTTGGTCACATGGCCTTAAGCGCATTTCCCCGAACGCCATAGGAAACCGACTAGTAGTGAGGGACATGGGTGTGATAATGGGGAAACTATGCCCCCATTTCTAGAGTACACAACAGAAGTAAACAAATACATACAATATAGGAAGCAGTAATAATCAATACAAAGTTAAACAACAGAAGATTGGAAATAATCAACCCAAGAACATATATATAAATGATGCATGATATAATGCCTTGGAAAGCATCCAAACAAATAAAAATGATGGAATACAATAAAACTAAACCAAAATACAAAATAAATCATGTAAACAACTCCTCATCATCACAATCCATAGCATTGTCCCATCCTCACCATCTCCACAACAATCAAGTACCTGAAGTGGAAGGGCACCTCCCATTGTCTATAGATGCAACAATATAATATTTTTTGGGCCCAAAAGCATGGGCCAAACAGGTTGTGAGACTAAATCCCAGTAGGAAATGACCACAAGATTTGTTCCTAACAGTTGATGAGTATAAGGTAGGTAAAAGTACATGAAACAGTAAACAAGCAAGTACTCAACATTAAAAAATCCACATTTTCAATGTATTCAAATCATCAAAAAACATACAAATGTTAATCAAAATAGATAAACACAACAGGTAACCCTATGGGATGTACCCACAACATATCCCATCTGGCCCTACCTAGAAACACAAGAAATAATATAAACACAAGGTAACCCTATGGGAAGTACTCACACCCTATCCCCTCTAGTCCTACCTAATAAGTACAAGCAACCATATAGGCAATACACTCAGTCTAATCCCTGTGGTCCATCTTAAGCATACACTTTCTAAGGAAGCACTCACCATCACTTCCTCCTACAGTATCGTATTGGTATCTAAAGGCTCTCTGGGGAAGCACTTATGTCACATTCCCTCTGTGGCCCACGTTGAAGAACTACAGACACTCTGTGGTAGCATTCAACATCAATTCCCCCTGTGGTCTCATATCGTAAGTAAAATAAACACTATGGAGAAGAACTCAATGTTTATTCTCCCTATGGTATATACACTAGGTTCTCACAGCCCTGTGTAAGTCAAGCAAGTGTTGCAGCACGTAAAAGACAAGTTAAACCTCAAGAACTACTTGTCTATCATTCTACAACACAACAGTATAATAGAACAAAAATCACACCATCCTACAATACTAGGCATGGGAAATGTAAACAACATCCTAATAGGAAAACTAGACCCAAATGTCAAAATATGAAAAACATGCATGAAAAACACATCCAAAGCACAAACATTCACCCTATTCACATTCAATTATCATATACTCAATCATACAAGCAAAGAAGGATACAAATAGTGAAAAAACAATGAACGTGAAATACCTCGTTCCTATGTATTGGGAAAAATTGCACATATAACACAAGGACATCCTATAGAAAGGCACAAACCACCAACCATGGCATTGAGATATAAATATAATTGATCCTTGAGGCTTGAATTTCATTATAACTCTGTAGATCTAAGAAAATGTACAAAACGTTCAATCCACAATAACTCACTATGTATAAGAAATTAGAAAAAGATGATCTGGGAGAAGAGAGAACTCAATGATGTGATTCTAACGTAACCGACGGTGTCGATTAGGAGGATGGATGCTTGCTCAGGGGTTCGTCATTGATCTGCATCCATACGGAGCTCTTAGATGAACGATACCTAGAAAGGGAGATTTATGAATATTAGACGTGACCCCGTTGCATTATTAAAAAAAGTACACATCGTGTACTTTTGAAGTGCACGGTGTCTACTCTCCATTTTCGTACTCCACCTTTGGCGGCACCAGGTCACCCCAACATGGTCGTGTGCATGTCCGCTACACGTCCAGCAGACAACTACCTATGGTCACCGAGTACACAATGTGTACTCATAAATTACATGGTGTGTACTTCTCAAATATAAAAAAAACCTCTTTTCTGCAAAAATGGACAGAAGGGGAAAACTAACCAGAAAATAAGATCTGGGTTCTTACACAACATGTGAAAATAATGTTTGATATTTAATTTCATAGTGGAAATCCTTTTTTTCTCTATCATGACACCATTTATTGAATTTTTTTGAGCCTCTATCCTTGAATAATGGAGTTTTAATTTTGAAAAAAAAAATTATAAAAGTTGTGTCTTAATCACTAGTAAAAGGAGACAGCCTCCTCACCATTTCACCACCCACTACAATGAATTGGATCACCTAGAAAACTACCATAGTCTCTCCTAATCACCCTATCAATTCCTTTTAATACTTTCTTTTCTAAAGGACCATTTTAATGAGATTAAAAGAGATACATAATGTAGATCCTCTATGGTAGATATAATAATTTCCATCCAACATTCTAGATATTTACATATTTTATGAAAACCAAGACCAATATATCTATGATGGTATAATAACAAAAAACAGTGTTACTATGATGATGTGTTTTTATAATAATTGAATATTCTTTTTATTATTTTAACCAAATTCATTGATAAAAAAGAAAAATCTCATCTTGTATGTGTGTAGACCATCACGTTTGTCATAGATGTGTTAATGTTTTTAGAACGATCCTAAATATAATGTGAAAAATGGTTATTTAATAATTTAATATAATATTTAAAAAACAATTATAATTATTAAATTAAATCACTTCCTACCCCCTCTCTTTTCTCTGAAAGTGAATGTTGAATCCATGCATACATATGGACTACCATCTTTACCAAATTGAATGTTTTGTTTTCAATAAAAATAATAATATTGATGACTATATAAATTTATTTCATGTGTAAAAATGATTTTTTTACAACATTATTATTATTGATGAATAATATGGGGCATTTTATGTATGAGATTGATAAGAAATAGTCAATGATACCACCTATAATCTGCAACAACCTCACTACGGTCAACCATCAAGAGGGGTTGTGGCATCCTGTGTAGTAGGAGATACCAAAAATTGGATCAAAGTAACCCAAGTACTGGGATATAGTAGTACAATAGTCCCCCACCACTTTTATGGTTTACTAACTCCAATGATCAATGATTTATATATTATGGTTGTCAGTTTTTTTGTGAAAGAAATGTGTTATTATTTAGATACTTCTTGTCTTGTAATGCCTTAATAATAACCAGGTTTCCATAAATATGCATCACATAGATGGAAATGGAATTCAATATACGGGGGTTGTTTAGTTCACTAGGAGTCCTTAGTTAATCATTATATGCGAATCAACATGGTTCATATAAGATTCAATTGGGACTACAATATTTCATTGAGACATGTTTTGGTTCGATATATATAAATCATTTGTTATCTTACATATAACCTCTTTGGATACTCATAATTATATATCACATCTTAATATATTAATATTAACTAAGAAAACATAAAAATCCACAGTATAGTCTTATACGTGTAGTTCCATTAAAAACATGGACACATAAATTATACTTCGTAAAATATCTATATCATCCCCTACTATGTTCTTCATAACTAGAACCCTTTGTCCAAACTTTGACACTTAGTTACCCATTTTTATCAGTTTTGGAAAAGAAATATGATAAATAATAAATTGATATGGGCAATAAGGATAATCATGTAGGATATCCATGATTAGATTGGAATCACTTGAACTTAAGGGCATGAGAACATGAGAATAACATTTTAAAATAATACAATGCTTATCATATATCAAAATATTGAGTCATGGAATACATATCATCGGTTCATTAGACATGAATCATTAATAAATCAAAAAACCATGCTCAATGAGGGCTTTCCATTGGATGAAGACAAAAAATTATGGAATATGCATATGATTATAAAATAAAAATTCCTAGAATTTAAGGATCATTTCCAATATCACCAAATCATTTTAGTAGTCAATGTTCACTCCCCTAACCATCATAGTGGAAACAATTCCTATAATAAAATATGATAACTCCCCCATTATAGTTGTATTTATCTAATGAGATTCCAATATTAATTAAATTCATTGGAGGGAGATATAGGACCCACTAATCCTTAGTCATAATAGGACCACCAGCCTCGTATATAATGTTACCACTATCCTTGGTTATAACATAACAACATTCCTTATATATAATATAACCACCATCACATAATTAAAAAAATTCATAAATTTTCCACATAAATATAAAATAGTCTCTATCAAATTACACATGAAAAGAAAATGGTTTTATAAACATTTCATCATTGCATAATCCATGAAAAATAAATGTGTTTCATATGCATTTAATTATTTCATAATTGTGTAACCCATGGAAAAAATAACGAGTTTTATAAACATCGTTTTTTCACATTAATAAATAATCCATATAATAAATTAGTATAATATCATTGGGTCATAACCCCATTAAATCTTATTTAAAATCAACAGATCTCCATATAGATGGACGATGATTCTTTGATATCATTTGGGAATTTTTTAGGAAAATATCATATTCAAACAAAAATTATCATTTTAAAATTATATAATTTATTAAGGAAAAATATTTCATTTAATATTATCATGGAAACATGTAAGGATTATTAAAACAAATTAATAATCATGAAAATTTTAATGTTTTCTAATGTTTTATACATTATAATTACACACTTCATCTACACTATTATATAAAAAGTTAAAAAAAATTCCTCATTCCAAAAATAAAAAGAAGACCCCTTTATAAACAATTTTTTAAAAACTAAAACATAGGGAAAACATTAGAAAATAATATTAAAATATTAAAAATATTATCTAAAACATTTTTATAAAACATGTATCTAAATGAAAATTGCTTTTCAATAGAAGATTAAAAAAAAGAAAATTTTACCAATTTTTTTTTCATTCCCTTAAGTACACAGGTTGAGGATAATGAATGGAAAAATAGTATTTTAATTAAATAAAAAATTAGAAATTATTTCATGGGTTTATTTTGGTATAGATCATAATATTTCATCCATATAACTTAACTATTAAGAATTTTGATAAATAAAGTGATTATTGCATAAAACTCTTATCACATTGGTTACATATTTTTGAAAAATAACAGGAATTAATTAATCATATATAGATATGTATATACCATAATTATTATTAATATAATCATTAAATACATTCATTGAATTATATTCATAACAAAAATGAATCATGTGGTGTATATGGCATCTGACCTATAGAAATATAATTGACAATAAAATCCCTTACCTTAGATATGACATCTGTTATATATAATAGATCCTATAGTATAATAAATATATATTTATTATAAATATATTAAATAAAAATAATCATATCTCTCATACAATATATTATTTACTTATAACCATATATCACCAGTACTCCATTTCTTCAGTATTAAAATCATTATACCAAGATACATCTTCTTCATTTTTTAAGTATGTTCACACATGATTGTTTAGGTCCTTATATTTTTTTAATTTTTTCATCATCTTTAGAATTTTAATGATTATATAAATAAAATATAGATTATTTATATACATGTTTATTTTATTTCCTAAAACCTAGTGATATTAAAATGAATTACAATTCTCATGGATACGGTAGGTCAAATGTACGCGTGAACAATGTTTCCATTATTCAACAGAAGGATCAAGTGAGAGGAAATAAATTAGTTTTATTTACCTTAAATTATTATATCATATATATATATATTCAATAATTATATCATTATTATCATCGATGTGAAGTATAAATAGAAAACAAATAATGTCATGAAACTGATCTGTTCTCCATCAAAACCGGCACCAAACCCAGCCCTAGGACAGACCCGAAGGGAGTTCTTGATCCCCATGGTCTTGAACCAGTTCTTGGGTATCAAAAAATGAAATTTGGGAACTATTTACTAGAGGATTTCAACATAAAACAACAAACATATCCAATTTATCAAATCTGGATTTTTTTAAAACAACCCATCTTTTACAAAAAAAATCAGAATTGAATTTCATATTTTAGAAAAATTATAAAGAATATTACAAATGAGGAAACCCAAAAATGGATAGCCCAATAACCTTCTCAAGGAAAGGTCCACTTCCCTCAAGCCATCTCCATGACACTATTCCATGAAGGACTTCTAGAAACTTGATCCAATGGCATAGAAATATTTACCAAAACCTGTGTCAAAATTACCAAGTCTACTTACACACAAGGGTGTAAGTAGGCTGTGATCCAAATCCTAAGAGGAATCCACCACTACACTATTCCATGTGATAATCATTCAATGATGACAAGAAATCGAGTTTTCATAAACATAAATTGATAAAAATAATTTTAAAGAGCTGTAACTTTAACTAAAAACAAAATTCAAGTGGGATACATTAAAGAATAAAAAATTTCAAAAATAATTATAAAGCTACTGAATGTTCAAGAAAAACATACAACATGTCGATGGCCGGCATAATGTATATAATGATCACAAACAACAGGAAATAACCCATATCCACTAGCTCATTTTGGGTCCTAGGTACCTCACATATCGGGGAAATTAACCTTCTAATATCTGTTCTCATGCACACAAGCCAGTAGTAGAGATCATACCCATAACCTAGTGGTTCCCCATCATCATTATCCTAATCATCATAGTTTAGTTAGTGTTGTCATCGTCAAACAATCTATGTGAAACTGGGGCCAAAACCCACAGGATCACTAGCATACTAGAACACGTCCAGCCACCTAGATACTCGGGTTTTTCCTCTAGTGCTCCAAAAAGTTCCTCAAGCAAAGAAATGCAATTTTTGTTGAGAAAGTGTTGTTTCAACAATATATAATGTTGTTATTGAAAGGGGGATATTGTTGAGAACAATACTCTATCTATTTATGTTTACTTTGATGCTAACAAATACCCTTAATAAATTTTATAATGATTTTATTTATTGCAGGAATTTATTATTCATTATATTTTTATATCTGGACATAATATTTAGATTTTTGAACAACAAGAATTAATTTCTAAGGTATTCGCATTTAGCATGGTCTAGAAACAATGTTCATACCCAACATTGAGAAACATAGTGTAAGGATGAAATTCATTGTATACCTTATGAGATAAGAGAAAAGAATGGCTAATTAACCATAATTTTTTGGTAAAGTATGAAAAAGAACCCCACTTTAGAAAGGAACCCTACATTTGGGATATTAGAATAGTATGGAAGGAAAATCGTACGTAAGTGTTAAACATTACATTTGTTTCTCAAAAGTATGGTTCATAAACCATAATTTTTTAAACAACCATACCTTCTTAGAAAAGTATGGATCAATTATATTTTGTTTGAAAGCTTATAAAAGTATGGATCTTTTATCAACCGTACATTTGAAAAAAGTGACATGAACCTTAAGTTTTTGATCACCCATAATTTGACAACCTTACATGTGAATGCAAAATCATCAACCTTACATTTATGATCTACATTACATTCAAAGAATTTATACTGTACAACTCAACCTTACGTTTTTCATCAGAGAGTTTAAAGTAAATTTTATTTTGTAATGATCAGCATAATGATTATTAGGCTGATTTCAAGCTAGATTTAATGTTGTTTTTTAAACACAACTTTGACTAATTCAAATCCATTTTCTCAATGGTTTAAGGATAAAATTAAATGTATCTTTTTATGCCGAGTCTTCAGGGATGTTACAACTACTCTGTAAATTCAAATTGAATATCGCGAGTCAAAAGGCGACTTTTGTGGATCTAAATTTGTAGACGAAGTGCTCTTCATTATTATATATGAGCTTTTCTGAACAAAAAATGGGAAAAGGTTTGTCAGAAATCAATCATTCATAAAAAGAAAGAAAAATAGAGATTATCAAATATATAGATCTGCTGATTCAAAGGAGAGACCAAGCCCTGTTTATTGAAGAAGAAGAAGAATCACAATAAAATATTCACTTTTTCTACATCAAAGATCTACTGTTAATCTACTACTTGTGAAGTTGTGAATTATATTTCTATATTTACTGCAACCAGATCAACTCATAATGAATCTTTTGTTAATATCATTATTTCTAAAGGCGATGATCCATCTACTGTCAATAGCATGCTGTTGAAATTGTGAAAAACAACTGGAAAGTATTTTCAAAGTAAAAAAATCATTCTTTTTTATTCTTGAGTGGCCGGATTCTTATAATAAGCTTTGTAAGTTCTATGAGTGAACCAGAAGGATTTGTTTTTCATTATATTGTAAAGGTGTCAACTGCGTGTACTCAGTTGTTGAAAGGTCTATTGAAATAAGAACAAGATAGTGAATGTCACCAAGCTCATGGTGTAAAGCGTTGGTGGAGTGGACTAGGGGACTTCTGTTCTCCAAACCACTATACATCATGTGTGACTGCAATTCATATTTTCACTACATTAATCTACCAGAGTAAAGATAATGGACAGAACGCGATCTCGTGAAGATTTTTGAAAATACACAATTCACCCCCCCTCTTGTGTATATTTATTATAATCCGATCCAGAAATTGGTATCAGATGTTGAGCTTTCTGATAAATCCATATCAAACTAAAAGTGATTATGCACAGAGAAACATTAGTGATACAATAGAGAAATGTCTATGGTCATAGCATCGTACTTCAATGGAGAATACTATGGATTCTAGAAGTAATGAATGATTATCTATCTAAAAACCATTAGATACAGAGTATATTCTACGATTTTGACTCCATATGAAATACCAGAAAAACCTGAAACATGGAGTGCAGCTACTGAAGCAGAATATGATATGAATTCAAATGAAATGAATTATATTATATATGGTATAGGACCAGATGAATTCAATAGAGTTTTTCAATTCTTGACAACATATGAGATGTAGAAAACTATTTGTGTTGCTTATGAAGGAACTATCAATATCAGGGAAATGATATATGCTACTGGTAAACACAAATTTGATACATTCAGAATTATTGAAGGTGAAAGTATTAGTAAAATGAATGGAAGATTGACAGAGATTGTCAATATCATAAACTCTTTGGGAGATTTCATTAAACAAGATTCTCAAGCTTTAATAGTACTCAGGGTACTACCTATAGGATGGAATGGAATCTCTGCTGCAATCAGACAGTCAACACTTGTAAAAGAATTAACCATAAAAGAACTGATTAGAAAACTAATGATGTATGAATCTGAGATGCAAGAGGAAGCTAATGATCATAATGTGTTTATCCAGAGGGATGACACATCCTTGAAAGTGTCATCACAGAGAAAATATGGAAAGATGAAGAATAGTGTAAAATTGATATCAGAAAGTTCCGATTTATCAAATTCTGATGTGGAATTAGCTCAGCTAGCTAGAAAATTCACTAAATTCTATATAAAGATTAAGGACTTTAGAAATAACTTCCAAAAGGATGACATTGAATTCAAATATTATGAATGCAAGAAAATGGGGTAGATCAGACCTGACTGTCCTCAGCTAAAAGAATACAAGAAAAAGAAGTTATTAAAAAGAAATTATAATGAGCATAAGGAAAAGCAAGCAATGAATGCTACATCGAGTGTATCTGAATAATTCAATAGCACTTCGGAATCAGACTCAGAGAAGGAAGAATAAAATATGAAATCCAACATGTGATTCATGGATGAAACAGATGAGGTACAATCTCACTACTCTTCCCACTCTAGTTCTGAATCTAGTTAATGTAATGAAAAACTAACAGCCTATTGCAATATGCTTGATGAAAAATATAATTCTCTATTTAAGAAGCATAAGTCTTTAAAGAACATTCATAAGGCTATTTCTAATAAAATAGATACAATGCTGAAACAAAATAATTAGTTAACTGAAATGTTTTGCTCAATTAAAACTAACAATAGAGATTATGAATCAATGATAAAATCGCTACAAACTGAAGTGGAAACTTTTAAAAATGCAGCCACTATTTTTACTAAAGGAGAAGATACTTTAAATGAAATTCATGGGAAAAATGTCATTAAAAAGGAAATATATGGAATTGGAAGTAAAGGTGAAAAACCCAAGATGTACAAGAATTATTTTATTCCAAGTGCAAAAAAAACTAAATTGTAACTACTGTGGAACAAGGGGACATATTTCTAAAAACTTTTTTTAAGACAACCCCAAATAAGTTGTATAAAAAAGGATTTTGTATCAAATGATTTATTTGACTCTTGTGAAATTATTAAAACAAAGCATGTTTGGATTCCCAGATCTTTAGTGGCTAACAACCCTAAACCCAATAGAATATGGGTACCAAAGCAAATTGTGTATATGCCTTTGCTAGAAGAAGGTTATAAAAAAGGTTATATGGTATATGGACAGTTACTGCTCAATACATATGAGTGTAAACTAATCAAACATCACTACACTGACAAAAAAATATGGTGGACTAGTTACATTTGTAGACAATGCCAAAGGGAAGATCATTAGTATTGGAACAGCTGGAGATCCAGAAGCTCTCTCAAATAACAACGTACTTTATGTACAAGGATGGAAATACAATCTGATAAGTATATCTCAACTATGTGATAATGGTTATGCTTTTGATTTTTCTAAAAATTACTGTTCTACTTTAAAAAATAAACTGCTTAAATTTAGAGCACCTAGAACTGACAATCTGTATACCCTGGATTTAATTTCCTTGTGTAAACAACAAGTAAATTACTTAACTGCTAAATTGAATGAATCATGGATCGAACATAAGAGACCTAGACATTGTAATATATATTTTTTACATAAATTATCTAGGAAACAATTAGTTTCTGATTTGTCTAGTCTCAGATTTGAAAATAACATATTCTGTGATGCATTTCATCTTGTAAAGAAACACAAATCTTCCTTCAAATCTTTTAACAGAACTGCTACATGTAAACCTCTAAAACTTATCCATATGGATTTTTTGGACCTTCATGAGCACAAAACATGGTTGATATATTGTATTTATATTTTTTAGTTGATGACCATTCTATACTTACATGGATTTTCATTTTAAAATTTAAAAATGAATCTTTTACTTTATCTAAATGTTTCTGTAAAACCATTCAAAATGAAAAAGGTTTTAAAATAATTTCATTAAGAAGTGATCATAGTGGAGAATTTGAGAATCAGGAATTTAAATCCTTCTTCTCAAATATGGGTATTAAACACTCCTTCTATACACCAATAAAACCTCAACTAAATTGAATTGTTGAATGAAATAATAGGACTATTTAGTAAATGTCTAGGACTATGCTAAATGAGTAATGAATTCATACCTATTTTTGATATAAATATATAAGCATAGCCTGATATATAATGAATAGAGTTTTAATTAGACCTCTTTTGAAAAAGACACCCGATGAACTTTGGAATAACAGAATGAATAAAGTAAATCACTTTAAATATTTTGGATGCAAGGTTTAAATCATGAACAACAAGGACAATCTTGGTAAGTTTGATCCAAAATCCGATGAAGGCATTTTTTTAGGATATTCAGCTACCTCAAAAGCTTATAGAGTCTATAATAAGAACTCAAGGATTTTTGAAGAATCAGTTCATGTAAATATGATGAATCTAATCCCTTTGAGAAAAGGACAGATCAAATGGATGAATCTGACTCTAATGATAACACGAGACAAGAGAACTTGAAAAATGATTTTGAAAAAGATATAAATGAAATTCAGTCTATTTCAGAGGAACATGATACTGAAGAAACTATGAGTGTACTATCTAGACAGACTAGAACCTTAAATAATCACCCTTTAAAAGCTATAATAGGTGACCTAGACACACAAATAAAAACTAGAATAAATATAGGGAATCTTGTTTAATTATGTCCCTTTTATCCAAATTATAACCCAAGTCTATATAAGAGGCTTTAGATGATGAAATCTGGATGATAGAAATGCAAGAATAATTAAATATATTCAAAAGAAATGAAGTCTGGGAATTAGTTGAATGACCACAGAATTATCCAGCGATAGGAACCAAATGGGTATTTATAAATAAGCGAGATGATCAAGGAATAATAATAGGAAATAAAGAAAGACTTATAGAAATGTGATATAATCAGAATGAAGGTATACATTATGATGATTTCTATTCACCTATAGCAAGATTAGAATCCATTAAAATCCTTTTAACCTATGCATCTCATATGAACATTATATTATTTCAGATGTATGTTAAGTCTACCTTTCTAAATGGTTATTTAAAAGATGAAGTTTTTGTTGAGTGACCTCATGGTTTTGAAAATTATCAAAAGCCACATTCTGTTTTTAAACTTACTAAATCTCTTTATGGCCTTAAAAAAGCACCTTGAGCTTGGTATGAAAGATTATGAACTTTTCTATTGAAAAATGATTTTACTATTGGAATGGTAGATTCAACAATTTTTAAGAAAACTATAAATACTAATATTTTATTGGTTCAAATTTATGTTGATGATTTATTTTTTGGATCAAATAATAAATCCTTTTGTCATGAGTTTTCAATTTTAATGAAAAAAGAATTTCAAATGCGCATTATGGGAGAATTAATTTTTTTTAGGACTTCAAATTTATCAAAAATATTTTGAAAATATTTTGAATCAATGAAAATACATTACTAATTTATTAATGAAATTTGGACCTGAAAACATCAAGACATATTCAACTCCTATGTGTGACAATATAAAACTTGATTTGGATGAAACAAGAAAATCAGATGACAGTAATTCATATAGAGGTATGATTGGTAGTTTATTAAATCTTACTGCTAGAAAGACAAATATAATGTATTCAGCATGACTTTGTGCAAGATTTCAATCAAATCATAAATAATCTAATTTAAATGTTGTTGAAGGATTTTTTAGATATTTAAAAGGAACAGTTTTTCAATCTCTTCTTTATCCAAAAACTTCTGATTTTTATTTAATTTCATATTTAGATGCATGCATTGGGATTTTCAGATTAGATAGGAAAATCACTCAGAGTACTTGTCAATTTTTAGGGAAATCCTTAGTGTCATGTCCAAGTAAGAAACAATATATAGTTTCCTTGTCAATAGCTGAGGCAGAATATGTTTTTGCTGGTAGTTGTTGTGCACTAGTGTTGTGGATGAAAAATACTCTTATGGACATTGGAATAAATTTTAATAATACGCATATTTTATGTGTTAATACTAGTGCTATAAATATTTCAAAAAATCCGATTAATCATTCAAGAAATAAGCATATTAATATCAGACATCATTTCTTATGAGATCATTTTCTTAAAAAGGGTATATCTTTGTAATTTGGGAGTACTGAAATTCAATTAGCTGATATATTTACTAAACCACTTCCCACTATATGATTTGATTTTATTAAGGGAGATCTAAGTTTATTTAATATTAAATATTGTTTTATTTTACTATGCTATTTCATTATTTTAATAATGATTAAAATAATTTAGTTATTTGTTTTTCAAACAGAACAATTTTTTTTTCTTCTTTTCCTTGCATAATAAATTTTATTTATATTTATAATTTTTGTAAGGATTAAATAAAACACGACAATCAAGTTTTTTAGAAACCTTTCAAATTTTGAACTATTTTATTTCCACCGAAAACCTTTCGAACCCGCGAAACCGCACCAATGCTTGTCATCCCTAATCTTTGAACCTCTAAAACCCCAACCTTCAAACCTTTAGAGATTCTCATAGAAATGTCAAAGACTAAGAGAGTTAATGAGGCCGAGACCAGCAATGCCAACAAACAATGCTCAGAATGAAGGAAAATCTTATAGGGAAAGGTGATTGATCTATAATGGCTATTTCAGACGATGTTTTTGTTAAAACAAGAACATGCGTTTTAGAATATTGAAAAAAAACCTTCAATAGTGAGAATACAAAATTTTTGTATGATGTAGAACTTCGATATTTATTTAAAACTATTCTATTTAGTTTGGCCGATCATTCAGACACCATGCTGTCTAAGATAGACGATTGAGATTTTCCGATCTCTTCAGTTGAAATTAGTCAGATACGGAACTTCCCTCATGAGGGAGTGTTTCATTTTGATTTTAAAAATATAGGAATTTTTTTGCATAAATATGAAGACATTATGTCTTTTCTGTTTGGATCTACTAACATAAGGAAAATGTTTTTTAAGGATTTGGATCCAGATCGGAAGATTCTTGAGAAATTTGTACAAACAAGGATAACACCATGAATGTATTAGATTGAGAAGATATTGTATCTCGACATCTAAGTAATGTATATTCTATTAAATGATATAAAATTAACTTTTCCAAGGTACATGGTGAGGTACCTGAGTTAATGCTGTCATACTAATGCTAGAATGAATTTCTACCATTTTGGTAGATTCATTTCCACACTTTTGTTCAAAATGGATTTGGTGAGACTAGTGGATCCCAGAGTTAGATGTCATCATAGTAAAGTTTTCAATCCTAGAAATTTAATAAAAATTGGTTATTTATAAATCCCATTAAAAGGGAAACTTTTTCTAGTAGGAGCTGGTGAAGAGGAAGATAGTGCTGAAGATCAGTCTGTTAAGTCCAAAGAGGGATAGGATGAATCTAGAGCAAGCACTACTGCAAGAAGAATAAGATTTGACACTGAAGACACTCAAGAAGAAAGAAGTCATGAGGGCCTTCAGACTCAACGAAAAAGAACTGTTAATAAGGAACTTGTTTCCCCTGTACTGACAACAAGAGATTTACTCTCTTACAGTTTTGTAAGAGAAACTACTGTAGAAAAAGAAATGGAAGCTATTATTGAGAGTTGAGAACCATGGAAGGACCTCAGATTCAATTTGGAATTCAAGAAGAAGCTAAAAGAGAGACTCAGGAATAGGATTTGTCTGTTACAAAAGATGACCCTGAATGAATTGAAGTTGAAAGAACAAAACCAAAAGATGAAGCTGACATTGAACAATATGCAGTTCCTAGAGTAGAAGGGGCCATTCCAAAATTATCTAATAGTGAAATTCTTCATGATATTCAAATAGAAGAAGTGATTTCTGATATACAGGATGAAAATCCTTCATATGTATAAAAAGAAGTTCTTCAAGAGGATTTTTCTGTGGAAGAGTCTGGAAAAGACTCAGAGGAAAATTCTGTGGACCTACCAGTTACATAAGCTAAGGAGAAAGAATATGTCGAATCCATACCCCTCGTGTTGGTACATTCCTAAAACAGAAAATGAGGATGTTAAAGAAATTTAAACGAAATTGCATAGGGTGGGTCAAGAGAATGCTGCTCTGAGGAGAGTATTGCAAAAGGAACAAAAAAATTACAGAGGCTGCAAAATAGTACAGTTTCCAAGAAAGAAATCGAAATTTTTATGAAGGATATGCTGAATGCGGTTGAAAAATTAATGTCTTAAATGGTAATGAAGTCAGATTTTTTAGATCTCAAATTATTTTTGGAGTCACAATTTGCATCTGTCAGGACTAGTAAAGCTAGTGGATCAGTTACTTCTCTTGATTTAATCAGAAGGATTAAGGATAACACAGCTTCCATAAGAATCCTAAATGACAGATTGCAAGATCTTCAATGCAATAGTTCTCTTTTATCAGTCTTCACAAACAATCAAAAATATTTGGTTAATCAACTTGCCTCAAATGAACCAAGAATCATATATGTCTTAAATAACTTCACAAGGATTTTTTATTTATTTTTGGGAAAGGAAGAAAGACTACTTGAGTTTTTTAGTGCCAACCTCATAGAACACACGCATATGACTCAATAAAACAATGATCTTATTGTTAGGCTTGGTGATGGAATGATGAGAAGACTCAGGGAGAAGATATCATAAATCAAGGAAGTCGTTCAAATTTTAAAGACTCTATTTGAACCCTGACTAAACCTTTTATTCCTGTATTTATCAATTTTGTACTTTTAATGAAAATCTGTTTCATTATATTTATTTTGTTTTAATATCTTCGTTTAGATAAGACATTAATCCAGATTCACTAATTGATAAATAGATACTTATAGAATTTACTTATGTTTAATGCTACAATAATCTGTGTTATATTCCATATTTTATCATTCTTTTTTATATCATAAATAGGGGAGAAATTTGGATAAACACAACATTTTTGCCTGTTTCATTTTATTTTTTATTGGGGGAGAAATTAATATGGTTAAATTAGTGGGAGAAATTATGTTAAATCTAATATTGTATTTATCTATTCAAAATTCAAAACTATATGTAATTAATTTTTTAAGTTAATTTCATTGGTTTTATTATGGGTATTTTGATGATCTTAATGGGGGAGATTGTTGAGAAAGTGTTGTTTTCAACAATACATAATGTTGTAATTTAAAGGGGGAGATTGTTGAGAATAATACTGTATCTATTTATGATAATTTTGATGCTCACAAATACCCTTAATTATTTTCTAATGATTTTATTTTTTAAGAATATTATTGGAATTTATTATTCATTATATTTTTTATTTCTGGATGAAATATTTAGATTCTTCAAAAGTGAGAATTAATTTATAAGATATTCGCATTTAGCTCATTCTAGAAACACTATTCATGCGCTACATATTCAGGATCTGCTTTAGCACATTCTAGAAACATTGTTCGTACCCTATGTGGAGAAATGTAGAGTATGGATGAAATGCAGTGTATAGATTATGAGATAATTGAAAAGTATGGATAGACAACCATACGTTATTAGCAAAGTATGAAAAATAACCCGACGTTAGGAAGGAATCCTACGTTTGGGATATTAAAAAAGTGTTGAAGGAGAACCATACGTAAGTGTTAAGCATTACATTTATTTATCAAAATTATGGTTCATCATCCTTACTTTTGTAAACAACCATACATTCTTAGAAAAGCATGGATCAAGTATCATTTGTTTGGAAGCTTATAATGGTAGGGATATTTTATCAACCTTATGTTTGAAGAAAGTGACATGAACCTTACAATTGTGATCAACCATACATTGAAAACCTTATGTGTGAAGGCTAAGTCATCAACCTTATGTTTATGATATTCGTTACGTTTAGAGGATGCATATTGTACAACTCAAACTTATGTTAGGCATCAGAGAGTTTAAAGTCAATATTATTTTGCAACGATCAACAAACTGATTATTAGGCTGATTTCAAGCCATATTTAATGCTCTTTTTAAACACAACTTTGACTGATTCAAATCCAGTTTATCAATGGCTTAAGGATCTAATTAAAATGATCTTTTTATGCTGAGTCTTTAGGGAAGTTACCACTACTCTGTAAATTCAAATGTTTGAATATCGTGAGACAAAAGGCGACTTTTCTGGATCTAAATTTGTAGGATAAGTGCTCGTCATTATTATATATGATCATTTCTAAATAGAAAAAAAGGGAGAAGTTTTTAAAAAATTGATGATTCATAAAAAGAAATAAAAACATAGCCATTAAAAAATATAGACCTGCTAATTCAATGGAGTGACAAAGCTCTGTTTATTGAAGAAGAAGAATCACGATAGAAGATTCACTCAATCTACATCAAGGATCTACTGTGAATCTGATACTTCTGATGTTGTGAATTATATTTCTATATTTACTGCAACAGGATCAACTCAGAATAGCTCTTTTGTGAAGATCATTATTTTTGAAGGTGACGATCCATCTACAGTCAATTGCATGTTGTTCCAATTGTGAAGAACATCTGGAAAGTATGTCCAAAGTACAAAAATACTTTTTTTCTATTCTTTAGTGACTGAATTCTAGTAATAAGCTGTGAAGGTCTTGTGAGTGATCCAAAAAGCTTTGTTTAGCCTTAGATTGTAAAGGTGTCAACTGCCGGTACTCAGTTGTTGAAAGGTCTGTTGAAACGAGGACCATATAGTGAAAGTCACCTAGCTCATGGAGTAGAACGTTGGTGGAGTGGACTAGGGGCCTTTTGTTCCCCGAACCACTATACATCGTGTGTCTCTGCACTTTATATTTCCATTGAATTAATCTATCTTATTAAAGATAAAGGAATGAACCCAATCTCGTGAAGATTTTTGCAAAGACACAATTTACACCCCCTCCCCCTCTTGTGTATATTTAGTATAATCTGATCCAACAATTGGTATCAGAGGATGATCTTTCTAATAAAGCCTTAACAAGATGAAAGTGATTATACACAGGGAAATATGGCTGATACAAGAGAGGGAATGTCTATGGTCAGAGAACTGCACATCAATGGAGAAAACTATTAATGTTGTAAGTCATGAATGATTATATATTTGAAAAATATTGGATACAGAGTATTTTCTAAGATTCTGACTCCTTATGATATACCAGAAAAACCTAAAACATGGAGTGCAGCTACTAAAGCAGAATATGATATGAACTCAAAGGATTCTAATTCTATTATATGTGGTATAGGACATGATGAACTCAACAGAGTATCTCATTACCCGACATCAAATGAGATGTGGAAAACTATTGCTATTGCTTATTATGGAACTAACAATATTAGGGAAGTGAGATATGCTACTACTAAGATTAAATTTGATACATTCATAATGGTTTAAGGTGAATGTATTAATAATATGAATGGACGATTGATAGTGATTTTTAATAACATAAACACATTGGGAGATTCCATTAAACAAGATGATCAAGATTTAAAAGTACTGAGGGTATTACCTTCAAGATGAAATTAAATCTCTGATGCAATCAGACAGTCGACATCTGTTAAAGACATAACCATGAGAGGAATAATTATAAAACTAATAATGTATGAAGCTGAGATGAAAGATGAATCTAATGAGAATAATGTGTTTATCAAGAGAGATGACACTGCCTTAAAAGTGTCATTACAGAGAAAAAACGGAAGGATGATGAAAAGTGTAAAAGTAAAATCAGAAAGTTCTGATTTACAAAATTCTAATGTGGAATTGGATCAGCTAGCTAGAAAATTCATTATATTAAATAGAAAGAATATGTGAATTTGATAAACCTTCAAAAATAATGACAAGGAAGTCATATGTTATGAATGCAAGAAATTGGGGCACATCAGACCTGTCTGTCCTCAGCTAAAAAAAGACATGAAATAGAATTTTTTCAAAAGAAATGATTATGAGCATAAGGAAAAGAGAGTAATGAAAGTTACATGGAGTTTATATGAAGAATCAATAGCAGTTTTGAATGAGACTTAGTGGAGGATGAATAAATCTGAAATCCAACCTGTGTTTCATGTAAGAAATAGATGAGGTACAATCATATTACTCTTCTCACTCTAGTTCTGGATATAGTTACTCTAATGAAAAACTTACTGGCTACTGCAATATTCTTGATGAAAAATATGATTCTCTTTTTATGAAGAATAAGTCTTTAAAGAACATTCATAAAGCTATTTCTGATGAAAGAGATACAATGCTGAATCAATATAAGGAGTTAACTAAAATGTTTGACTCAACTGACACAAACAATACAGATTATGAATCAAATATAAAATCATTGCAAACTGAAGTGGAAAATTATAAAAACGCAGCCAATTTTTATAATAAAGTATAAAATACTTTAAATGAAATTCTTGGGAAAATTTCATTAAAAAGGAATGATTTAGAATTGGCAGTAATGTTTCAAAACCCAAGCTGTACAAGAGTTATTTTATTCCAAGTACAAAAAGACTAAATTGTAATTAATGTGGAACATGGGGACATATTTCTAAAAACTGTTTCTTAAGAAAACCCCAAATAAGTGGTATTAAGAAGTATTTTGTATCAAATGATTTATTTGAATCTAGTGAATTTATAAAAACAAAGCAAGTATGGATTCCCAGATCTCTTCTAGCTAACACCCCTAGACCCAACATAATATGGGTACCAAAGAAAATTCTGTAAATGGCTTTGTAGGAAGCAGGTCACAAAAACAAAAAAGGGTATATGGTATATGGACAATGGATACTCAAGACATATGATTGAAAAAATATTGAACTTCACTACACTGACACAAAAAGTTGGTGGACTAGTTACATTTTGTGATAATGCCAAAGGAAAGATCATTGGAATTGGAATAGTTGGAGATCCAGAAGCATTCTCAATAAACAATGTACATTATGTACAAGGATTGAAACACAATCTGAGAAGTATATATCAACTATGTGATGATGGTTATGCTGTTGATTTTTCTAAAAATTTCTGTTCTATTTTTTAAAATAAACTGCTTAAATTTAGAGCACCTAGAACTGAGAATGTGTATACCCTGGATTTAAATTCCTTGGGTAAACAACAAGTAAACTACTTAACTGCTAAAGTTAATGAATCTTGTATCTGGTATAAGAGACTTGGACATTTAAATTTATTTGATTTACATAAATTATCTAAGAAAAAAATTATTTTTGATTTTTCTAGTCTCATATTTGAAAGTAACATATTTTGTGATGCATGTCATCATGGCAAGAAAAAGAAATCATCCTTCAAATCTGTTAACAAAATTACTATATCTAAACCTCTAGAACATATCCATATAGATTTTTTTGGACCTTCAAGAGTAGAAAAATTGGATGGTAAATTATATTTATATGTTTTAGTTGTTGACTATTCTAGATTTATAAGGATTTTTTTATTAAGAAATGAACCTTTTACATTATTTGAAAGTTTTTGTAAAACTGTTCAAAATGAAAAAGGTTTTAAAATAATTTCACTAAGAAGTGATCATGGTGGAGAACTTCAGAATCATGAATTTAATTCCTTTTACTCAAATATGGGTATTAAACACAACTTCTCTACACTAAGAACACCTCAACAAAATGGAATTGTTGAATGAATTAATAGGACTATTGAATAAATGGCTAGGACTATGCTAAATGAATAATGTATTCCTACCTATTTTTGGGAAGAATATGTAAGCACAACCTGCTAAATAATGAATATAGTTTTAGTTATAATGATTTGGAAAAAGGTACCCTATGAACTTTGGAATAACAAAAAACCTAAAGTAAATTACTTTAATGATTTTGGATGCAAGGTTTATATCGTGAACACCAAGGAAAGTCTTGGTATGTTCGATCCAAAATCTGATGAAGGCATTTTCATAGGATTTAAAGCTACTTACAAATCTTATAGAGTCTATAATAAGAAGTAAAGGATTGTTAAAGAATTAGTTCATGTGACATTTGATGAATCTAATCCCTTTGAGAAAAGGACAGATCAAATGGATGAATCTAACTCTAATGATAACATGAGACTTGAGAACTTGGAAAATGATTTTGAAAATGATATAAATGAAATTCATTCCAGTTCAGAAGAACATGATACTAAAGAAATTATGAGTGTAACACCTAGACATTCTAGAACCCTAAGGAATCAACGATTAGAAACTATAATAGGTGACTTAGATACAGGAAATAAACAAGAAGAAATATAGGGAATCTTGTAGAATTCTCTGCCTTTCTAACCAAATTAGAACCCAAGTCTATAGAAGAAGCATTAGATGATAAAATATGGATGATAGTAATGCAAGAAGAATTAAACCAATTCAAAAGAAATGTAGTCTGGGAAATAGTTGAAAGACCACAGAATTATCCAGTGATAGGAACCAAATGGGTCTTTAGAAATTAGAAATATGATCAAGGAATAATAACTTGAAATAAAGCAAGAGTTTTAGCAAAAGGATATAATCAGGAATAAGGAATATATTATGATGAGACATTTGCACATGTATCTATATTAGAATCCATTAGAATCCATTTAGCCTATGCATATCATATGAACATTTAATTATTTTAAATGGTTGTTAAGTCTGCCTTTATAAATGGTTATTTAATAGAAGAAGTTTATGTTGAGAAACCTCATGGTTTTGAAAATTCTCAAAAACCAGATTCTGTTTTTAAACATACTAATGGTCTTTATGGCCTTAAACAATCACCTACAGCTTGATATTAAAGATTATTCGCTTTCCTATAGAAAAATTATTTTACTATTGGAATGGAAGATCCAACACTTTTTAAGAAAATTGTAAATACTAATATTTTATTGGTTGAAATTTATGTTGATGATGTAATTTTTGGATCAGCTAATAAATTAATTAGTCATGAATTTTTTAAGATAATGAAATTTTTTTTGAAAAGGCAATGATGGGAGAATTAAATTTCTTTTTAGGACAACAAATCTATCAAAAATAATTTGGAAATTTTTTTAATCAAAGCAAATACATTACTAATTTTTTAAAGAAATTGGGACTTGAAAACAACCAGACATATACTACTCTTATGTGTACTAATATAAAATGTGATATAGATGAAACTGGAAAATCAGTTGACAACAAGTTAGATAGTGGTATGATTGATAGTTGACTATATCATACTGCTAGCAGGCCAGATATAATTTATTCAGTATGTCTTTGTGCAATATTTCAATCAAATCTTAAAGAATCTAATTTATCTACTGTTAAAGGATTTTTAGATATTTAAAACAAACTGTTTTTAAATATCTTATTTATCCCAAAACTTCTGATTTTAATTTGATTTAATATTCAGATACAGACTTTGGGAGTTATAGATTAGATAGGAAAATCACTTTGGTTACTTGTGACTTTTTATGAAAATACATAGTGTCATGGTCATGTAAGAAACAACATTTAGTTTCCTTGTCAATAGCTTAGGTAGAATATGTTTCTGCTGGCAGTTGTTGTGCACAAGTGTTGTGGATTAAAAATACTCTTATAGAATTTGTACTAAATTTTAATAATATTCAAATTTATTTGATAACAATAGTGCTATAAATATTTCAAAAAATCCTATTAATCATTCTAGAACTAATAATATTGATATCAGACATTCTTTTTTAAAATATAATGTTCTTAAAATTTATATATCATTGGAATTTTTAAGTACTAAAATTCAGTTAGCTGATATTTTTACTAAACCACTTCCCACATCAAGGTTTGATTTTTTAAGGGGGAGCTAGGTTTATTTAATTTCTAATAATGTTTTATTTTACTATGTTGTTTCTTTATTTTAATAATGTTTGAAATAATTTATTTTTTTTTCAAACAGAACACGTTTTATTTCTTCTTTCACCCTCTTAATCAATTTTATTTATATTTAAAATCTTTGAATTTATTAAAGAAAACATGGGAATCAAGGCTGTCAGAAACCTTTTGAATTCTGAACCATTTCATTTCCACCAAAACCCTTTCGAATCCATGAAACCACACCACTGGTTATCAACCCTAATCATTGAACCTCTAATACCCTAACCTTAAAAACTTCAGATATTATCGTAGAAATGTAAAAGAGTAAGAGAGCTGATGAGGCCGAGACCAGCAATGCCATGAAATAGTGCACAGAAGGAAGGAAAATCATACTGGGAAAGGTGATTGATGCAGAATGGCTATTTCAGACGAAATTGTTGTTAAAAAAAGACATGTAGTTTCAGAATCTCAAATAGACCTTCAATAGTGATAATTCTGCAATTTTTATGAGGTAAAAATTTGATATTTCATTAAATCTATTCAATTTAGTTTGGGAGATCATTCTCACACCATGCTGGCTATGAGAGAGGATAGTGATTTTTTGATCTCTTCAGTTGAAATTAGTCAGATACGGAACTTCCCTCATGAGGGAGTGTTTCATTTTGATTTGAAAAATATAAGTGATTTTGTGCATAAATCTGAAGACATTATGTCTTTTCATTTTGGCTCTACTAACACAAGGAAAATGTTCATTAAGGATTTGGAACTAGATCATAAGATTCTTGTGAATTTTTTACAAATAGGGATATCACCAAGAATATCAGATATGGAGAAGATATTGTATCTTGATATGTAAATAATTTATCTTCTACTCAGTGATATAGAATTCAATTTTCATAGGTATATGGTGAGGTACCTGAGTTACTGCTGTTATAGTGATTCCATAATGAATGTCTTCCCTTTTGGTAGATTCATTTACAAACTTTTGTTCAAAAATGATATCTTGAGACTGGTGGATTCCAGAGTAATATGTCATCACATAATGTTTTCAATACTGTAACTTTAAGCAAGAATGGATATTTCTTGAGCATATTAAAAGGGAAACTTTTTTCAGTAGGAGATGAGGAAGAAGAAGATAGTTCTCAAGCTTAGTATGCTACGTCCAAAGAAGGACATGCTAAATTGAGAATAAGCACTGCTTCAAGAAGAATAATATTTGAAACTACAGACACTCAAGATGAAATAAGTCAGGAGTTACTTCAGACTCAAAGAAAAAGAACTGTTAATGAGGGCCTTTTTTCCCCTATACTAACAACAAGAGATTTACTCTCTTACAGTTTTTGTAAGAGAAGCTGCTATTGAAAAAGCAACATAAGATATTATTGAGAGGTCAGAACTAGTATAAGGACTTAAGATTCAATCTGGAATTCAAAAATAATCTGAAGGAGAGACTCAGGAACATGATGTGTCTGTTACAAAAGATGACCCTGAAATAATTGAAGTTAAAAGAACAGAACTAGAAGCTGAATTTGACATTGAACAAGAGGCAGTTCCAAGAGTAGATGTGGCCAGTCCACAATATGCTAAAGGTTAAATTCTTCACGAGATTCAAATAGAATATGTTTTTGCTAATATAAAGGATGAAAATCCTTCAGAAGTACAAAAATGAGTTCTTAAATAGTATTTTTCTGTGGAAGAGTCTAGAAAAGTCTCAGAGAAAAAATCTGTGGACCAACCAGTTAGAGAAGCTAAGGAGAAAGAATATGCTGAATCCTTACCCCTAGTGTTGGTACATCCCTTTCATGGTTAAAAGGATAATCAATCACAAAGTACCCCTAAAACTAAAAATTAGGATGTTGAAGATATTTACACGAAATTGCAGAGGGTGGAGCAAGAGAATGCTGCTCTGAGTAGAGCATTGTAAAAGGAACAAATAAAATTCTAGAGGCTACAAAATAGTACAGTTTCCAAGAAAAAAAGTTGAAATTATTATGATGGATATGCTGAATGTGGTTGAAAAATTAATGTGCTAAATGGTTATGAAGTAATTTTTGTTCAGATTTCAAATTATTTATGGAGACAAAATTTTCATTTGTCAGGACTTGTGAAGCTAGTGGATCAGTTATTTCACCTGATTTAATCAGAAGGTTTCCGGCTATCCTAGGTGCAATGAGCAACATGAATGACAGATTACAAGATCTTCAATGAAATAGAGCTCCTTTATCAGTCTTGTTAGACAATCAAAATTTTTTGGTTGATCACCTCAGCTCAAATGAACCAGGAATCAGATCTGTCTCAAATAACTTCATAGAGATGTTGTCTTTATTTTTCAAAAAGGAAGAAAGACTACATGAGTTTTTCAGAGTTGACCTCATAGAATATATTCATATGACTCATGAGAAAATGGATCTTATTTTTAGGCTTGGTGATGGAATGATGAGAATACTTAGGGAGCAGCTATCAGAAATCTAGGAGGTCGTTCGAATTATATAGACTCTATCTGAACCATAAAAAACCTTGATTCCTATATTTATGAATTTTGTACGGTTAATGAAAATATATTTTATTGTATTTATTTTGTTTTGCTGTCTTTTTATATCTAAGCTATTAATCCAGATTCACTAATTGATAAATACTTTCTTATAGAATTTACTTAGGTTTTATGCAACATTAATCTGTGTTATATTCCATATTTTGTCATTATTTTTTATATCAAAAAAATTGGGATAAATTTGGATAAACACAACATTTTTATCTGTTTCATGTTATTTTTTATTCAGGATAAATTAAAATTGATAAATTAATGGGAAAATTATGTTAAATATAATATTGGATTTATCTTTTCAAATTTCAAAACTATATGTCATTAATTTTTTTAATTTAATTTTAATTGTTATTTTATAGGTTTTGTGATCATTAAAAAGGAGTAGATTATTGAGAATGTGTTGTTTTCATCAATACATAATGTTGTTATTTAAAGGGGGAGATTGTTGAGAACAATACTCTATCTATTTATGATAATTCTGATTCTCACAAATACCCATAATTATTTTCTAATGATTTTATATTTTAATAATATTTTAGGAATTTATTATTAATTATATTTTTCATTATGGATTAAATATTTATATTCTTGAATGATGAGAATTAATATCAAAGGTATTTTCATTTTGCACCTTCTGAAAACACTATTCATGCTCTACATATTCAAGATCTTCTTTAGCGCATTCTGGAAATACGGTTCATACCCTACGTGGAGAAACATAGTGTATGGATGAAATGCAGTGTGTAATTTATGAGATAAGAAAACAGTATGGCTATTCAACCATACGTTATCGGCAAAGTATGAAAAAGAACCTTACGTTAGGAAGGAACCCTACGTTTTGGATATTAAAAAAGTATGGAAGGAGAACCGTATGTAAGAGTTAAATGTTACATTTGTTTCTCAAAAGTACGGTTCATCGACCTTGATTTTGTAAACAACCATACATTCTTAGAAATGTATGGATCAAGTATCCTTCATTTGGAACCTTATAAATGTATGGATCTTATATCAACCTTATGTTTGAATAAAGTGACATGAACCTTATATTTGTGATCAACCATACTTTTACAACCTTACATGTGAAGGCTACATATTAAACCATACGTTTATGATCTATGTTAAGTTCAGAGGATGCATACTGTATAACTCAACCTTACATTTGGTATCAGAGAGTTTAAAGTTGATATTATTTTGCAACAATCAGCAAGCTGATTATTAGGTTGATTTCAAGCCAGATTTAAAGATTTTTTTAAGCACAACTTTGACCAATTCAAAGCCGTTTTAACAATGGTTTAAGGATCTAATTAATATGAGCTTTTTATGCCGATTCATCACAGAAGTTAAGAATACTCTGTAAATTCAAATTTTTGAATAGCCTGATTCAAAAGGATAATTTTATGGATCTAAATTTGCAGTATAAGTGCTCATCATTATCATATATGATCTTTTCTGAACTGAAAAAATGGATAAGGTTTTCAAAAAATCGATCATTCATAAAAATGAAGAAAAACAGAGACTATAAAAAATATAGACCTTCTGTTTCAAAGGAGAATCAAAGCAATATTTATTGAAGATGAAGAATCATGATAGAAGATTCACTTGTTCTACATCGATGATCTACTGTGAATCTACTACTGCTAAAGTTGTGAATTATATCTTTATATTTACTACTACAAGATCGACTCAGAATGTCTATTTTGTAAAGATCATTATTTCTAAAGGCAACGATCGATCTAATGTCAATTGCATGGTGTAACAATTGTGAAGAACATCTGCAAATAATTTTCAATGTACAAAAATACTTCTTTTCTATTATTGATTGATTGGTTTCTCATACTAAGCTGTGTAGTTTCTATGAATGAACCAGAAGGCATTGTTTTTCCTTAGATTGTAATGGTGTTAACTACCTATACTCAGTTATTGAAAGATTTGTTGAAATGAATACCAGATAGAGAAAGTCACTATGCTTGTGGAGTAGAGTGTTCGTGGAGTGGTCTAGGAGCCTTCTGATCCCCAAACATCTATACATTGTGTGCCTCTGCACTTCATAATTTTTCTACATTAATCTATCTGATTAAAGATAAAGGAAATAAAATGATCTCACGAGGATATTTGAAATGACACAATTCACCCCCCTCTTGTGTATATTTAGTATTAACTGATCCTATAATTTTCACATTAAAATATCATTTCTATATCACACACACTAAAAGCCCGTCACACATGTCACATAATCTCCTTTTTCATTCAAATTAATTTTGAAACCATACTCACACAAAAACAGCCCACAACATGTTACATAACTAATTCAAAATTTGATAAATCCTTTATGAAATGTTATGAAATGTTTCCAAGATGGTACACATAATATAACATCCCTTTCAAAAAAAAATTGTCCATTTTAAAAACATACACCCCCCTAAACAATAGATAAACATCCTTTGAACACTTTGTGTAACTCAATAACCCATTTCCAATTTTCATAAAACACTTTCATGAAGCATGGAAAGGTTTTTTTACCTAAAACCAATTAGAAACCAAACTTTTATAACAAAAAGCACACTAAGACCCTACAAAAGTAGAATTGGAATCCCAAACATTATTTAATAAACCACATGCATATCTTAAAAAATAAACCCAAACATTACCACATGAGTTACACATGGAAAACACCCAATTTGTAGCAAAAGTGAAACTATAAAATTAACCAATTAACAAACTCCACAAAAATGTTTTTTTTCACAATAAAAATCATATAAGGAACATCAAAAATAATTAAATCTAGCATGATAACTCATCATGAAATTCTTACACATGGAATCACCTACCTTTTGTGTTAAAACTTAAATTTGTTGTGGGAAACTTCAACTGCACCACCACCTCACAACAAGGGAGTGGAATACAACCTAAAACCCAAATATTTAACCAAAATCACACCAAATTAAACCCTAGGTGAGAAACCTAACTTAAAGATATTTTATAACATCATGAAAGAGGGAGAAAACCCTAAGGAAATGGGATCAACATGAGAGGAAACCCACTTAATTGAGATATCTTGAATAAAAAAATCCAAATACACCAGTATCTGAATTTTAAAATATCCCAAAATGAATGTGAGGTTCTAAAAGGGATGGAGAGGACATGTAGGTACAAGAATGGGGTACAATGAGTAATAATTTAAAGAGTTATGAAATAAAAAAATTAGTTCTTCAAATCTAGATGATTTGAGAAATCTATATAATGTTCTCCCTAATTTGTGATGAATATGAGTTCAAAATAGGGGGATGTCACACCCTGACCGCAGATGTCCTTATTTTTTTCTTCTTTCTTGGTCCCGGTTAAAATTTTTCGATGTTTAATTGTGTTGTTTGTTTCACGCCAGTGCGTGGTCACCGCATCGTTAGTGGTGACCGTGCGTTCAGCCCGGGTGACTGTGTGTTCACCCGGCGTTTTAAATATTAATTTTTTTATGTTGTCATTTTATTACTATTTTAATAAACTAATTTTTTTTAATTATCATTATATTATTATTATTATTAATATTATTATTATTATTATAAAGTTTTATTATTATTATAAAGTTTTATTATTTTTATGATTGGTTTTATTTAATTACTTATACTATCTTTCAATATTATTATTGGTATAGTATTTTTATTTTATTATTATGATTATAGTATATTATTATTATTATTATTATTATTATTTTATTAGATATATATATATATATATATTTTCTAACCCTAATTCCACCCCCTCTCCCACAGCCCCCCTTTCTCTCTCTCTTCCCCGCGCGGCTCCCCCTCCCCTCTCCCAGCCTCCTCTGCCCGGCGCCCTGCTCCCGCTTCACCTTCAGGCCGCTTCACCGCGCTGACCCCGCTCCCGTGCCAGCATCCTCCAGACCGCTGCCTCCTCCCTGCATCGCCCAGGCGCGCCGCCGCTGCACCCCTCCTACTCCGGCATCCGGCGGCCGCCCTCCTGCTTCACTATGCCGCATCCAACACCCTGTTCCAGCGGCGACCTCCTATCCGGCAACTCGTCCGGTGACCTTGCACCCCAGCCTCCACTGTTTCCCAACGTCGCACCATCACACAGCACCCTGACGGTCCCGACTTTCTGTCGCCGCCACCCCCGCCCCGTCCGGCTCCCATTCCGGCCACCTCCGGCCACCGGCCCACCTTGCCCCTGCCTCCTGCATCCGGCACCGCACCACCAGCCTCCGCCCCACTCCCCTCGACTGGCCTCCCGACCTCCGATGCACCACCCCCCGTTCGGCGTTCTTTCCAGCGCAGCACCCTGCCGTGCCAGCTCGCCGCTCCCTCACCGGCTCGCTGCCCCCGCGTGACCCCTGCTCCGCCCAGCCCTTGCTTCCCCTTCATCGGCTTCCCATCGCCATGCCGATACCACTCCCTCTCGCAGCACCCCGTCGACCCCGTTTTCCCTTCGCCGCCACCCCCCAGCCCGTCTGGCTCCTGTTCCGGCCACCCCGACTGCCAGCCGACCCTCCCGTCTAGCGGCGACCACTTTTCCAGTGGCGACCCTCATATCCAGCAGCAGCACCCCCTGTCCGACGACGACCTGCTATCCAGCCAGCCCGCTCTGGCCAGCCGCCCCGGGATGCGCCGCACCCGACCTGCCCTGCTCGCCACACCCCTGTCACGCTCACATTGACCCACAGGCCTTCCGCGGTGTTGACGTGCCATATTGTCAGCCTCGTGCATCATCGTCACACCGTCTAGCACCCTCACGACCAGTTGCGTGTCTCGTTCTTGTTTGGGCAAGCGGCGAGCACCGCTGGTGGAAGTGAGTAATTCAGGTTCATCTGTTTCACCTACTCCAGTGTCGAGGTGAGGTTTTCACTGCTTTGGCTTGAAATATTTTATATATCAATGTCTATATATATTTGTGTATATATATATTTATATATATATATATATATTAGTTTTTATACGAATTATTATTAGTCGGTGGTTATGTGATTTTAATTGTTGTGAGTTTGATGCAGCGCGTTGGAGAGATAACTTCTCAATAATGTGGTCATCAATGTGCATGTGTTTGTGCGTTTTTGCGAGGTGCGACACACCGTGTTTTGGACTTCAAGCTGAAGTAGGTCTCAGATTGCACTCGCCATTAAATTTAGAATTTATTTATTCCTTGTCTTATTATTGAGTTTCAGTAAATTTAAAAGTATTACTAAGTAGTTATTTATAATTTGGGGATCTGATGATAATGAAAGCTGTTTAATTCTAGCGTTCCATTGAACGTTTTTTTCTTGGTTTTAATTGTGTGCTTCCATAGTAATATTTCTAAATGAGTTCTTTATGAAATATGAAAGTCATGTTGAATTGTGTTTTGAAATGTTTTTGGTGTGTGTAAATTGGTTGGTGTATTGTTTATGGAAAAGGTGTTTCTTAGAACCTTGATTAAAGGAAATGATGTATGACCTTTAAACGTGATTTTTGGGAACATTAAGTGTGGTTCTTGTTTGTCAAAAATTGTTTTCCTTTGACGTGTGAATAAAAGTTTGGATTTCATTTGAGAAATAACATTCCTTCAAAAAAAATGATTAAAGGCCCGTCTGGCCCTTGAGCTGGATTTTGGAATTTGACAGTGGTGGTTTGGTTTTTCTTAAATGGGTTTCTAAGTATGTTTTTATGGTTTTCAACATGATGGAGTGTGTTATATCTTTTGGCAATGCTTTGATATTAAATTGATTAAATGTAGTGATGTGGCGGCCCGGTTGGCACCTTATTGAATGTGAAGTGAATATGTGAATATACGTACTTATGGGGCATCTCTACAGAGGGACTTCCCTTCGAGTGTTGTCATGTAGCGGTGTCCGTGTAAGTGGTTTGCAAGTGCAGTGAGATGAGTCACGCGTGCGAGGGCCTCCTACTTACACAGTATTATTAAAACTACCGTGGGTTCCTGGGCGTCTTTTAGAGATGTGAGTGATGGTTGTTGGCTAACACCGATTAGACGGGTTAGTCCCCCCTTAGTAGGTAAGGCCTTGTGGGGCGTGCCACTGGTTGGCTGATAGGGCGGCCAGTTGGTTATTGACTATGGAGTACCATGCCGGCAGTTAGTCTAAACCCGAGTACGTCCAGGGGTTTTCTAGGGATGTTTAGTATCACCCATGGTTACTTGATTTTCCCTGCTTGTTTACTTTTAGTTTTTTTCCTTTACAGCTTATACTAGTTAGTTTGTGAATATGGCTTTCAAATGAAAATGCGTTATCCACTTGTGTAAATTTGAAAATGTAACACTTCTTTCTCTTTTAGAACGAATTTAGCACCAATGAAAAAGAAATTCAACTTTTGCAAAAAAAAAGTAAGGTTAATGGCTCTTGTTTTGATTTTCAAGTGAAACATTATGAAAGCTTACTTTTATACATTGTAGTTCAAACCTGGAATATGTAGATTCTTTATTAACTGGTAGTGCTTTGGGATTTGTTGTTGGGCTCACCTACTGAGTACTTTCTGTGATCACGCCTATCTTTTACCATTTCAGTTGCAGGTTCCTTGTGTTCAGGTTTTTCCTGGTCTGAGTCACTCAGTGATGGAGCGACACTAGTGTTTAGTTGGGTGGTGACCGTGAGGTCACGTGGAGGTATATTTGTGACATATTTTTGTTTCGGTTGTTAGTGTTGTCTGTTTTGTTTAGTTATATTCTTTCTTTTGATCCTGTTTTTGGTTTGGGCTGAAATCGTTCCCAACAATTAAAATTTCATTGCTCGTCACTAGTTGCCATCCTGGGGGGATCGGGAACGCCCCTCAGGACTTTCTGCGAACTGGCTCGGGTGACTGGTTCAGGGTCAGCCTAGGCTGGTTCGTGACAAAATGGTATTGGAGTCAGGTTCTTGTTATTTGGGTTGTCTGGTAGGTGGAGATTAGGACTGTCGGGACTCAAGAGGTAGGTACGGGAAGGACGTCATGAACCCTCGCCCGTCCCGCACCTCGAGTCTCCAGGGGTAGTCTGGGAATTGTGTCCCTGTCTCTTTCTGGTTTGTCATGGATTGAGAGATGACAATGGAGGTAAGCCGACGTTACATCATGAATTCACGTGGAGTAGTGACCCATGTGGAGTTTGAGTGCACGGTTTGAATTCCTCCTAGTGGTCGATGCTGACTTGGGACATGGCCCACTACTATGTCGCCAGGTTGAGCATGACAACTAGTCCCTCACTCCAGTGTTTGATGCAAATTTGGATGCTGCTTTTGTTTTGTTCTGTGTAAGTACGTTGTTGGAAATGAAAAAGGTTTTTGAAAAAAAATTAGATTGGTTTCTTTTAAGAGACTTTAAATGTATGAAATGGGTTTTAAAAATGAAATCTCTTGAATTTAAAATTCTTTATTGATTGGAGTTGGTCAAGAATGGTTCGGGATGAAACCCCAGGTCCTCTTTATGAATGTTTGCACATGTATGAGAACGCATGGAAAAAAATGCATGTTGGTGCGAGTATTATTGGACATTGGATGGAGACATGTGCAATGGTTCATGAGATTACCTGGGTTTGTATTTGAAATTAAAGGCTTGACCTTGTTTTCTAAATTGGTTTTAAAGGGGAAACGGTTTTGGAAAGATTTTGGTTTGAATGTGGATTGGTTTTGGAAAGTAGTTTTGAAAGAGGGTGGTTTTAAAGTCAGATATAAAAAAAGGGAATTTTAAAAAGGAGATTTTATTTTGGGTTATGTTTGTGTTTGTTTGGTCCTTGTGCTGACTTTTTTTGATGAAGGTGCTTTTATTGATGTTGCTTCAGTTTGATATTGGTTTTGGCTTTGTGTTTTATATGTCGCTCAGGAAATGCCGCCCAGAAAGGTGTCTAAGGATTCAGATAAGTCATGCCCAGTTTTTTGTCCTCCTTAGACTTTTCCTATTCTCAATGGTGATCAGGGTCCGTTGGAGGTAGTGGAATGGATCGAGGGAGTGGAGCGTGTCTTTAGAACGTTGGGAACTCCCGATAATGTTAAGGTTCGTGCAATTATGGAGTTGTTTGAGGGTCCATCTCTGGACCGGTGGAAGATGGTTACCCCATCGTCAACACAAGTTGGAGTGACATGGGATGTCTTTAAAATGGTTTTCATCCAATGGTTTGTACCTGAGGAAGTGAAGATGGAGAAAAATAGAGAGCATGTGCATATTCAACAAGGCCAACGGACGGTGAAGGCATATGTTGACCATTTCAAGGAACTGATTTCCTTTTCTCCAGTGGTAGTGTTGCATGAGCTCATGAAGGCCTCTCTTTTCATAGAGGGTCTTTGTCTAGAGATCAAGGAGGGAGTCCTTCCTTCTAATGACCAACATTTCGAGAAGCTGATGGAGGAAGCATTTTTGGCTTAGTTTGTTTCTGGAACACAGTTGGTTAGTACTCCAGCATCCCCGGTTGTTCGTAAGAGTTTCCCCTCTGGTGTGGAAAATACGCCAGAGATACCTGTTCCTAAGGAATTATCCCCTTTGGTCCCAGCTTCCAGTTCATCAGATCGTTCAATGGTATGCTATCAGTGTGGTCGTTTCAGGCATTTAAAGTCGTCTTGTCGCAACCCTCTGAAAACATTTCATCTATGCGGCTGTCTGGGTCATCTAAAGAAGTTTTGCAGGAAGCGTCGCTTGTAGAGGATGCTATGATGGGAGAATGTCAGTACCTGACTATGAGGCAGAAGATGCTTCAGCCATCAGAGCCCCAGCCATAGGTCTCGGGGTGAAGCTCGCGCACAGTCAGGAGTTCCCAAGGCTATGAAGCTTTTGTCCTGGTTTTGTTCCATTTTGGCTATGGAATAATTAGAAATCTTTTCATATTTACTTATCTCCTATTAATGTTTCAACATTGTTGTAAGTACATTGTCCTTCTATGAAGTAATGATGGAATTGTTCTATGATAATCCAAGTAGACATGTCATGTGGATGTGATATTTTGAATCGTGTGTCTTTCTTAAGAGTGTGTTTGACCCTTGTGTGGGTTGACCTCGGTTTAGTATGCTTGTCAGATGTGGTTATGATATGTGAACTTCAATGGATTATGTCTCCAATTTGATGTCCGGTTATGTACTTTCTGTGGGTTATCCCTGGTGTTGATGTTTGATGACTATAGTCGAGGGTTCAACATTCGACGGAGGTGTTTTTTTGATCGTGTTATAGGAGTCGTTTTGGATCGGTTATGAGTCCCCGCACTGGAACCACCCCCCCTAATGGTAGTATGTTTGGAGTGTTAAAATTTTCGAACTAGTTGAGTTATTGTTGTGGGGAGAACCCCTTCGTATTCTCCCCTCAACCTCGGACTTCAGTCTTCTCTTGAATCGGTCGGGTGTGACCTGTGTAGAGTATGGTCATCCCGAGATTCTCAGTCCTATTAGGTTCCTTTAGTTCCGTTTGGGCACAGACCTGAATCTTGACCGACTTTTGGCTTGGTGACTTTCTGGGGGCAGAAAGTGTCTGTGGTGGGAAGAATTGTCTCACCCTGACCACAGATGTCCTTATTTTTTTCTTCTTTCTTGGTCCCAGTTTAAATTTTTCGAAGTTTAATTGTGTTGGCGGTTTCGCGCCTGTGCGCGGTCACCGCATCGTTAGCGGTGACTGTGCATTCTGCCCGGGTGACCATGTGTTCACCCGGCGTTTTAAATATTAACTTTTTCTTTATGTTGACATTTTATTATTATTATAATTAACTAATGTTTTTTATTATTATCATTATATTATTATTATTATTATTATTATTATTATTATTATAATGTTTTATTATTATTATAAAGTTTTATTATTTTTAGGATTGGTTTTATTTAATTACATATACTATCATTCAATATTATTATTAGTATAGTATTTTTATTTTATTATTATGATTATAGTATTTTATTATTATTGTTATTATTATTATTTATTTATTTAGATAAATTTTTTTTTCTAACCCTATTTTTTCCCCCTCTCTCCCACAGCCCCCCCCCCCCACTTTCTCTCTCTCTTCCCCGCGTGGCTCCCCCTCCCCTCTCCCAGCCTCCTCCGCCCTATGCCCTGCTCCCGATTCACCTTCGGGCCGCCTCGCCGCGCCGAACCCGCTCCCGTGCCAGTGTCCTCCTGACCACTGCCTCCTCCCTACATCGCCTAGACGCGCCGCCGCTGCACCCCTCCTGCTCCGGCGTCCGGCGGCCGCCCTACTGCTTCGCTCCACCGCATCCGACCCCCTATTCTAGCGACGACCTCTTGTCCGGCGACTCGTCTGGTGACCTTGCACCCCATCCTCTACTGTTTCCCAACGCTGCACCCTCACACAGCACCCCAGGGGTCACGGCTTTCCTTCACCGCTACCCCCGCCCCGTCCGGCTCCCATTCCGGAAACCTCCGCCCTCCAGCCCGCCTTGCACCTGCCTCCTGCATCCGGCACCACACCACCGGTCTCCGTCCCGCTCCCCTCAACCGGTCTCCTGACCTCTGGCGCACCACCCCCCGTTCGGCCTTCATTCCGGCGCACTGCCCCGCCACGCCGGCTCGCCACTCCCACACCGGCTCGCTGCCCCCACGTGACCCCCGCTCTGCCCACCCCCGCTTCCCCTTCACAGGCTTCCCGTCGCCATGCCAACGCCGCTCCCTCGTGCAACACCCCGGCGGCCCCGTTTTTCCGCAGCCGCCACCCCCCAGCCCGTCTGGCTCCTATTCCTGCCACCCCGACCGCCGGTCGACCCTCCCGTCCAGCGGCGACCACTTTTCCGGTGGCGACCTTCCTGTCCGACAGTGAAACCCCCTATCCGGCGGCGACCTGCTGTCCGGCCAGCCCGCTCCGTCCAGCACGCTTCCGACCAGCCGCCCCAGCTGCGTCGCACCCGACCTGCCCTGCTCGCCGCACCCCTGTCGCGCACGCTTCGACCCACATGCCTTCTGCGGTGTCGACGTGCCATACAGTCAGCCTCATGCATCATCCTCGCGCTGTCTAGCGCCCTCACGAACTGTGGTGCATCTCGTTCTTGTTTGGGTGAGCGGCGAGCACCACTGCTGAAAGTGAGCAATTCGGGTTCATTCGTTTCACCTGCTCCGGTGTCGAGGTGAGGTTTGCACTGCTTTGGTTTGAAATATTTTATATATCAACGTTCATATATATTTGTGGGCATATATATATATATATATATGTATATATATATATATGTATATATATATATATGTATATATATATATATATATTAGTTTTTATATGAATTATTATTAGTCGGTGGTTAGGTGATTTTAATTGTTGTGCGTTTCATGCAGCGTGTTGGAGAGATAACCTCACAATACTATGGTTGTCAACATGCGTGGGTTTGTGCATTTGTGCAAGGTGCAACACACCTTGCATTTGGACTTCAATATGAGGTAGGTCTCCCATTGCCCTCGCCATTACATTTAGAATTTATTTATTACTTGTCTTTTTATTGAGTTTCATTAAATTTAAAAGTATTATTAAGTAGTTATTTATAGTGTGGTGATTGGCTGATAAAGAAAGCTGTTTATTTCTAGTGTTCCATTGAATGTGTTTTTCTTTGTTTTAATTGTGTGCTTCCATAGTAATATTGCTAAATGGGTTCTTTATGAAATGTGAAAGTCATGTTGAATTGTGTTTTGAAATGTTTTTGGTGTGTGTAAATTGGTAGGTGTATTGTTTATGGGAAAGGTGTTTCTTAAAAGCTTTATTAATAGAAATGTTGTATGACCTTTAAACTAGATTTTTGGGAACATTAAGGGTGGTTCTTGGTTATTGAAATTTTTTTTCCATTGACGTGTGATTAAATGTTTGGATTTCATTTGAGAAATAGCATTCCTTAAAAAATTGATTAAAGGCCCGTTTAGCCCTTGAGCTGGATTTTGGAATTTGTCAGTGGTGTTTAGGTTTTTCTTAAATGGGTTTCTAAGTATGTTTTTCTGGTTTTCATCATGATGGCGTGTGTTATATATTTTGGCAACGCTTTGATATTAAATGGTTTAAATGTAGTGATGTGGCGGCCCGGTTGGCACCTTATTGAATGTGAAGTGAAAATGTAAATATACGTACTTATGGGGAATCTGTACAGAGAGACTTCCCTTCGAGGGTTGTCTTGTAGCGGTGTCTGTGTAAGGGGTTAACAAGTGCGGTGAGATGAGTCACCCGTGCGAGGGCCTCCTACATACACAGTATTATTAAAACTACCGTGGGTTCCTGAGCATCTTTTAGAGAATCGAGTGACGGTTGCTGGCTAACCCCGATTAGATGGGTTAGTCCCCCCTTGGTAGGTAAGGCCTTGTGGGGCGTGCCACTGGTTGACTGTTAGGGCGCCCAGTTGGTTATTGACTATGGAGTACCATGCCGGAAGGTAGTCTGAACCCGAGTACGTCCAGGGGTTTTCTAGGGATGTTTAGGATCACCCATGGTTACCTGATTTTCCCTGCTTGTTTACTTTCAGTTATTTTTCCTTTAGAGCTTATTCTGGTTACTTTGTGAAAATGGCTTTCAAATGAAAATGCGTTATCATCTTGTGTAAATTTGAAAATGTAACACTTCTTTCTCTTTCAGAACGAACTTAGCACCAATGAAAAGATATTCAACTTTTGAAAAAAAAAGTAAGGGTAATGGCTCGTGTTTTGTTTTTCAAGTGAAACATTATGAAATCTTACATTTATACATTGTAGTTCAAACCTGGAATATGTAGATTATTTATTTACTAGCAGTGATTTGGGATTTGTTGTTGGGCTCACCTACTGAGTACTTTCTTGTCTCACGCATATATTTTACCATTTTAGTTGCAGGTTCCTTGTGTTCAGGTTTTTCCAGGTCTGAGTCGCTCGGTGATGGAGCGACACTGGTGTTTAGTTGGGTGGTGACCGTGAAGTCATGTGGAGGTATGTTTGGGACGAAGTTTTGTTTTTGTTGTTAGTGTTGTCAAATTTGTTTATTTATATTCTTTATTTTGATCCTATTTTTGGTTTGGGCTGAAATCATTCCCAACGATTAAAATTTCAATTCCCGACACTAGTTTCCATCCCAGGGGGATCAGGAACGCCCCTCGGGAC
Source organism: Viscum album (assembly GCA_963277665.1). Classification (NCBI taxonomy): domain Eukaryota; kingdom Viridiplantae; phylum Streptophyta; class Magnoliopsida; order Santalales; family Viscaceae; genus Viscum; species Viscum album. The sequence continues at coordinate 1,076,671,046 of OY728135.1, read as the reverse complement.
TTGCCTCGGACCGGCTCTAGTGACCGGTTCAGGGTCGGCCCAGGCTGGTTTGTGACAGGGGCGGAGAGCATGGGAAGTTACCTGGGTTAGTGAACCCAGGTGATATTTGGAATCATAAAAAAACATAAAAATTGAATGATAAATTAAATACATAAAAAATAATATAGGAAATGGGATTTTGGACTGGCCCAATACCTAAATAAAATACCAAAATCCATCATGATTATGGATTCGTATGTGTTACAAATGGAAATTGTGGTATTAATATTTCATGGGATGCCAATGGATAAATGGAAATGGTGTAAAATGTTGGAAAATCAAATATTTATAAAAGAAAAAAATTGGTTTTTTATTTGGAAGTGGGATCACAGATTAGACAAAATCATGAGAACACGCCATTTTTTCTCCAAAAATGCATGGGAAACCCCCAAAACCAAGAAAGAATAGAAATTAAATGAAAAAATACATTTAAAATAAATAATGGATGTGAAAATTAACCCCACCATAAATCATTCCACCCTATGAAATCTACAACAAGGCCTAAATTAAAAACCAAACCCATCCGAATTGCTGAAATAGACTCCTTTACCATCCTCCACTCCCAATGGCCAAATAATCTTCAGAGATCAATTAATGAAGGAATAATCTCACATAACAAAACCTACACCAATTTTCTAAAACAATCAAGTACATTCATAATTTATCCCAAAAGAAAACTCCTCAAACACTATCTGAACAAGACTCAAGCAATTTACCCAAACAGACAACAACATCAAGCAAGGATACACTTTAAAAAAATAAACAATTGGGTGCTATGAAATCCCAATGTTTACCCAAGAAATATGTTGGTAGTTAAATATACCTGAACAAGAATACCTACCGTCAATCCAAAAACCAGGAAAAATTAGAGTTACTAGTACGAGGAGACACAAATGGGCTGCCCACCATAAGAGACAACTTAAATTTTCCTGAGAAAGAATCACAACACTAATAGGGGAGGTCCAAATGGACTCCCCAGTTCTAGGGGTATACATCCATTAGACCATTCCCAAATAACATGCATGAGAATCATAGTGGGTCTCCCCAATAAATGAACCAACCATCTTAACTGGCCATCATGGGCAAACACAAGAGGACCTCAAAATTAATTGATTTGATACGGATGCATGGTTAGTCCGCACAGTTTAGGAAATTGTGCGCTAAATGTGGGAATCGTTCTATCTACATGGTTTTCTAGGGAACCATTACTACTAACCATTCAAAAAATGTTTTTTAAACATGTCAAGACAAATTCCAACCCCTTCTTCAAAAACTCAATATAATCCAAAGGTGGAAATAATGACATTGTCCGATAACATGGGAACGAGTCCCTCTACCTCTTTCTACCGAATGAGAACAACAGAACTAAGATGACAACGCTATAGGTTTAAACTTTTCTCATCAGTCATACTTAGTACAGGACATTGACCAATGGTTTGAATGACCCCTGGATTTCCCCTGACTATACACCATCTTCACTTTGGGACCAATGGTAGGATCTCAAATTATTGAAGCATCTTCGGTATCACAATTATGCTTTGGAAACACTATAAATGGAACATCTCCTTTTGGTTACATGAAAAATATAGCCTGAAACTTGATGGGTTCACCAAGACAAAAAACATTCCAAACTCAGTTTTCCATAACACTACATTTCACTAGAACGATTTATTTGAAAGTGCACACACATCACCCCTTGTTTCATCATATGAGAAATAGAAATAGTAAAGGATATATTGAAACATTATCCTTTGAACAAAGAATGTTGAGATCTACCGAAAGGATACACACTTCTGACAAGAAAAATACTGACAAAATGTTGTACAACATTATTTCTACAATCAAACGAGCGCATGACACCCCAAGGAATCACCAAACATGACCACAACGATTGGTAGAGACAATACATGGGAAGGGACCTTATATCAAGTCCCCAAACAAAACTCAATTTCAAAGTGTCCATAACATCCTCTCATGACCCAATTTCATACACCGATGGTTTAACATGAACCCCGATAATGAAGATACTATGAAGGACCCAAATTCCCACTTAGAAACCATCCAATCTTACAACACAAAACTACTTTCACCTTTGATGAATCAGGTAATATAAGAAAAAAGGTATCCTTCAACCTTCCACAAAAACTCTCCCACTAAATACGATCCAAAAAACCCAGGAAGGAAAGGGTGTAGACTCAATCTAAAAATCTCGAGAAAATAAATTCTTTATATTGATCAACAGGAATATATTACAATAGAAAAACAATTTGGGTTTCACTTCAGTCTTGTATTAACTATTAGTGCAGTTGTACCTTATTCAATGAAGGAAACCAAGGACCAAACCAAGAAATTCCATTGTTTGAAACATGCCACAAACTAGAACCAAATATATTAGGGGATCCACCATAAAAGCATCCTAAACTTTTCTCAGAAGAGACCATTAACCATCCCTTTAATCCACTTACCGACCAAACACAAACCCAAAACACCATTCAAATAGGAGGGGTTGTGGGACTCAAAACATCCCACAAAAAAAAAATTTCCAAAAATTAAGATGACACACCATCCCAAACTAGTCATAAAGACATCATGTTTTCCTTTGAAATGATCTCTTTGAAAATACACAGTTTAGCGGTTAGGGTATCCATAATTGGTACCCAGTGGGCCTCATACATGCATGTTTCCATGTCACACTAGTCACCCTCCTCATATCTACCCTGACACTCATCCAGCCATTCTGTTTACCATACATCATCCCATGTAACCCTGTGAATGTGTTCATTGATGGAAATACCAAAGGTTATACAAAATTATATCAACTTTTCAAAACCAAAACAGCCAACCAATACAAACTTTTTTATCATGATCACTAACCACAAAATCAAAATTACAATTTACATATTACAAAACTTTTTTCTTTTTTAAGGCACAATAAATATCTCACTTTCAATTCATACTCATTAATTTCAAAACATCTTATCCCATTTCAAAACACTCATAGTTTTATGAAAACTCACTTTTATCAACCCCCATTCCTTTGAAAACTCATCTCTTCTTATTTAAAACACAGTTCCAATTATTTGTAAAACTTTTTAAAATATCACCAATCATTTAGTAAAATCTCACATTCAACTTATGATCATTAATTTTCAATCATTTCAGTCCATTTCAAAAAACATCTATTTTAATGAGAAACGTCATTTCATAAATCCATGTTAAACTGGGAACACGACTCTTCTCATTTTAAAACAGTATTCCAAAATTTCATAAAAATTTTCAAACGATCTATAGTTTCTAAATTAAAATCCATTTCTAAACTAAACAAATTTCCTCTAAAACCCTACATCCCATTAAAACACCTTTTTTAATAATTCATAAACATCCATTTTATATGGATTTTTAAAATCCATGTTCATGTAATTTATACTTTCAATGGAGTTTAAATACACTATTTACCATTTCAAAATAATTATGAAAAACCATTTAAACCATTATACAAATCAAACCATACCAATTTATTATAAACTCATTTCACAACAAAATTACACTTCTTAAAACCATGTCATTTATTATTTTACATAAACATCCAGTATTGAAAAACTAAAGGACACTAGACAATGCAAGATGAAACTTGATTCGGTGGGTGATGTTGAAATATGGTTGTTGAACATACATCAATCAATTTATAGTCATAAAGAGTGTTCCAGGGAAATATCCCTAGGTCCATATGTCTTGCCTAGCCCTACGAGTTCACTGAGACTATTATCCAAAATCTATTTTCAATTCCACAAATCATTATAAAACCAAAAAAATCAAAGGACTCAGATAAAACCGGACATCCCTTGGTTACTTGAATCATTTCACGATGTGTGTTAGCTATCCACCCTACTCATAATCAGAATTCCAAGCCCTAAAAATCCTAACTCTAGACTATCCCAACACTTACCTAAATAACCTGACTAAAATAATGAACCAAACCTCCTCTGATACCATTTTGTCACGAACTAGATCGGGTCTCCATCAAAACTAGAACCAAACCCTACCCGTGGAAGGACCCAAATAGCGTTCCCAATCCCCATGGGCTGGGACAAGTTCCCGAGTATGATAATATGAAATTTGGGAATGATTTACTCAAGTTTGTAACCATAAAACAACAAACATTTAAAATAAAAAAAATCTCAATTTTTCAGAACAGACCCTCTTTTACAAAAAATCAAAATTGAATTACCTAATTTAAAAAAAATTTCAAACACTATAACAAATGCATAAAGCCAAAATGTAAACCCATGAACCGCCTCATGGAAAGGGTCACCACCCTCAAGCCATCTCAATGACGTTGCACCAAGAAGGACATCTAGAATCTAGAACCGCTGGCACAAAAATCATTACCCAAACCTGCGACAAAATATCCTTGTATACTTACACCCAAGGGTGTAAGTATGGTGTGAGATAAATCATAGTTGGATTCCACCACTAAAGGATTCCATTTGATAAATATTCAAAGACAAAAATCATGCAAATTTTCATAAACATTAAATGCAAATAATAATTTTAAAGAGATGTAACTTTAAATAAAAACCGTTTTCATGTGGGATAATTTGAAGTATTAGAAATTTTAAATAGAATTATATAGATACTGAATTTTCCATCCAATTATACCATACGATGATGGTAAGCATAAAGTATCTAATGAGAACAAGTAATGAGAAATAACCCCTAGGCACTAGCTCATTTTGGGTCCTAGGTAACTCATATCTCGGTGAAAGTAAACATTACAATATCCAATATTGTGCACATGAGACACTAAAAGGGAGAATATCCATAACCTATTGTTTCCCCACCATAACATTATCATAATCATCGTTGTTTACTTACTGATGTCATCATCATACTGGCTATGTGAAACTGGAGCCAAACCCTATTGGATCACTGGCATACTAGTACATGTCAACCCACCTAGATAGCTGGAATTTCCCTCTTGTCCTCAAGATAGTTCTACAAGCCATGTAATACCATTTTCACATTCGAATATCATTTCCACATCCGATACGCACCAAAAATTCAAAAAACATGTCAGATAATCACCTTTATCATTCAAATTTATTTTGAAATCATACTCACACCAAAACAACCCATAACACGTTTCATGTCACTTTCAACATTCAATAAATCCTTTAAAAAATTTTATAAAACATTTAAAAGATGGTAAAAATCACATAACAAAAATTTCACATCAAAAAATAGACCATTTAAAAAAAATACAACCACCCAAACATTACATAAAATTCCTTTGAACACTTTGTGTAACTTTATAACCCTTTTACAATTTTCAAAAAACAATTTCAAGAAGCATGGAAAGGTTTTTCACCTAAAACCAATTCAAACCCACTATTTTAAACTCAAAATCACATCAAGACCCAACCAAAGCATAATTGGAATCCAAAAAAACATTTAATCAACCACTTTCATATGTTATAAAATAAACCCTAATATTACCACAAGAAGTACAAATGGAAAACTCCCAATTTGTTGGAAAAGTGAAACTATAAAATTAACAGCTTACCAAAATCTATCCAAAATGGTTTATTCACAATTAATATAATATAAGGAACATTCATAAAAAATAAATGAAGCATTCTACCTCATCAATAAATTCTTACACATGGAATCACTTACCTTTTGTGTTAAAAACCCAATTCATTGTGCGAAGATTAAACCGCTCCACCGCCGCACCACAAGGGAGTGAAATCCAACCTAAAACCACAATATTTGACCAAAAAGTCACCAAATCGAAACTTAGTTACAAACCATAACTTCTGAAAATTATAGAACTTAATGAAAGTTGGCAGAAACCTAGTGGAAATGGGAGAAACATGAGAGGAAATCCACTTACCTGAGACATCTATAATAAAATGACCTAAATACACCATTAACTAAATTTCCCAACATAAAAAAATTAATGTGATGTTAGAATAAGGCTGAGGAGGTCATATAGGTACTGTAATGGTGAAAAAGTATGAAAATTGAAGGAGTTATGAATGAAATAATTTACTTCTTCAAATTTGGACGATTTGAGAAATCAAGAGAATATTTTTCCTAATTCTCTATGAATAGGATCTCCCAAGAGGGGTAATAATCATGAGAGCACGCCTTGGGTTAGTGGTATTGGGTTAGAATTTGAATCACCAAAAAAACATAAAAAAATTAATGAGATATTAAATAATTAAAAAAATTAATGTAGGAAATGGTTTTTCGGGCTGGACCAATACCTTAATAAAAAATACATGCCTATCATGATTATAGATTCCTATGACTTCCAAATTAATATATTGGTTTTAATATACCAGGGGATTCCAATTTAAAAGTGTAATAGGTGTAAAATGTTGAAAAATAAAAGTGTTATAAAAGAAACAATTTTGGTTTTTAATCTAGAAATGGGCTCACGATTTGGCCAAAATCATGAAAACCTTCCATTTCATCCAAAAAATGTATGGGAAACCCCCAAAACAAAGAAAGAATAAAAATCAAATGAAAAAAATAACTTTAAAAGAAGTCATGGATTTAAAAATTCTCCCCATAATAAATCTTTCCACCCTCATAAAGAAAAAATAAGGCCACAAGCTAAAACCAAACCCAACCAAATCGCTGAAATGGAGTCCTTTGCCATGATTTTCTCCCAATGGCTAAAACACATTTTTTGATCAATTGAGGAATGAATACTCAAAAAAAATATACACCACATTCCTAAAAAATTAGGTGCATTCAGACTTCATCTCAAAAGAAAACTCCTCAAACACTATCCAAACAAGTCTCAAGCAATTTACCCAAACAAACAACTACATCAAACAAGGTTACATTTACCTAACTTTAACTAAACCATTGAGAACTCTCCAATCCCAAAATTTACCCATGTAATATATTAGTCATTATATATCTCCTAATGATATTACCTACTGTCAATACATGACCATGGACAAATCTGAGTTACTAGTACGAGGACACACAAATGGCCTCCCCACCATAAGAGACAAAATAAATTTTCCCGATGTAGAATTAGGACACTGTTAGAGAAGCTCTAATAGACACCCCAGTTCAAGGGGTAGATATAAATTATAAATTTCCTAAAGAACATACATGAGACTCATAATGGGTATCCCCACCAAAAAAACCAACCATCTTAACCAACTATTTTGGGCCGACACAAGAGGACTGAAAAATTTAATGATTTGGGACAACCGCACGGTTATTCCCCACAGTTTAGGAAAACATTTGCGAACTATGGTAATCCTTCTATCTGTGTAGTTTTCTAGGGAACAATTACTACTAACCACGAAAAAATCTTGTGTTCAACCTTTCTAGCCAAATTTCAACCCTTTCTCCAAATAATCAATGGAAACCAAATTGGGAAAGAATGACATTGGGCGATAACATGGGTAGAAGTCCCTCCACCTCTTTCCACTGAAAGAGAACAATAAAAGCATGGTGATGACACAATATGTTTACTATTTTACCATATTTCATACTCGGTATAAGATGATGACCAATGGTTTGAATGCATCTAGGATTTCCCATGACTATGTGCCATCGACATTCTGGGATCTATTACTGGAGCTCAAATGATTGAAACATCTTCGACCTCACAGCTAGGCTTTAGAAACCCCCAAAAAATAACTTCTCCTTTTGGCACCATGAAAACAATAACCTGATCCCAAATGGGTTCATCAAGACATAACAAACTCCAAATTCACTTTACCCTAACCCGACATTTCAATAAAATAAGTTCTTTGAAGATGTTCACAAATCACCCTTTGTTTCTTCATATGAGAAATAGAAAGAGGAAAGGATATATATAAACACCTTCCTCTGAACAATGGATGTTGATATATCTTGAAATGAGAAACTCATATAACAAATAAAGTATCCCAAAATATTTTACAACATCACCTTTACAATCAAACGAACACATGACATCAAAAATAATTACTAATCATTACCATCATGACTGATAGACATAATAAATGCGAAGGGACCTTATTCCAAGTCACCAAACAAAACATAATTTCCAAAAGTGACCATAACAACCTCTCAAGACCATATTTCCAACTCTTGTGGTTTAACATGAAGCCCTACATTGAAGAGACTACAAAGGACCCAAAGGCCCTCATAGACACCATCCACACTGACAACCCCAAACTACTTCACCTTCGACGAATCAGGTAACTTAAGAAAATAAGGCCTCTCTCAACCTTCCATAAGCACTCTCTATATATAAGAGGATCCAAAATACCATGAAAAGAAATGGCATAGATTCAATATACAAATATCAGGAATAATATTCCTTATATTGATCAACTGGAGGATCTTCCAATGGAGAATCAATTTGGGTTTCACTTTAGTCATACATTAACACATAGTGGGGGAGTACCATATCTAATGAGAGAACCCAAGGACCCAACAAATCTGCTCTATAGGATGAAAAATTCCAAAAAATACAACCAAATAGATTATGGGAACCACCATAAAGGCTTCCCAAACTTTACTCAGATGAGACCCCTAACCAGCCCTTCAACCCATCTTACCAACCAAATCCAAACCCCAAACAACATTCAAAAAATTGGAGTTCTTTGAATCAAAACATACCACAATTCAAAAATTTCCAAATACACATAAGACGCACTATATCAAACTAGTCATCAAGACATAATGTTTTCCTTTAAAATCTTCTCTTAGAAAATACATGGTTCATCGGTTAGAGTATCTACCAATGGTACCCCATGGGCCTCACTCATGAATGATTCTATGACACATCATGCACCCTTTACATATCCATCCTGACACTCATCCAGTCATTCTGTTAACCGTCCATCATACCATTTAACCCCATGCATGAGGTCACCGATGGAAATTCCAAAGGATAAAAAAATTATTTCGACTTTTCAAAACTAAAATTGTCAACCAATACTTACATTTTTTTCTCAAGACCCATGACCACGAAATAAAATTCCCAATTTTAATCTTACAAAACTCTTTTTATGAATGTCCTAATAATTAAAATAAGAAGTCACTTTCAAGTCTACATATTAATTTCAAAAAATATCATCCCATTTCAAAACACTCCTGGTTCTATGAAAACTCCCTTTCATCGAACCCCATTCCTTTGAAAACTCATCTCTTTTAAATTAACAAAATTCCCATTGATTCCTAAAACTTTTCAAAAGATCACCAATTATTTAGTAAAATATCACTTTCAATTCCTATAAATTAATTTTGAAACATTTCATACAGTTTCAAAAATTCTTAATTTCATGAAAAACTCAATTTTATAAATCCCTATTAAATTAAGAACTCATCTTTTCTCATTTTAAAAAATGATTCCAAAATTTCATACAAATATTGAAATTATATGAAGTTTTCAAATCAAAATCCATTTCCAAACTCCACGCATGACCTACAAAAAACTCAATCCCATTAAAAACCTTTTTCAATAATTCAGAATGTTCAATTCGAAACAGATTTTCAAAATCCACTTTGAAAAATTTTATAATTTCAATGGAGTTTAAATACACAATTTACCATTTCAAAACAATTCTAAAAATTTATTTCCACCATTTAAAAAATAACACAATTCCCTTTTTGTTAGAAACTCATTACAAAAAACCATTATGCATTATAAAACAACATCATTTTTTCTTTTAAACCAAACTTCCATGATTTTTTAACTAAAGAAAAAAAGACAATGAGAGAGGAAACTAGTTTAATTTGGTGTCTTGGGAATATTGTTGGTGGCCATACACCAATATCTTTACCATCACAGAGAGTATTCCAGGGAAATATCCCTAGATCAATAAGGCTTTCCAATCCCAACAATCTCACTGAGACCATAATCCCAACACTCTTTTCATTTACCCAAATCAATATCAATCCAAGAAAACCAAATGACTCCGATAAAACTAGACTTCCCTTGGCGAGTTGAATCATGTCATGAGTTGTGGTGGAAAGGCACCCTACTCGTAATCAAAATTCCATGCCTCGACAATCTTAACTACATACTATCATGAATCTTCCCCAAATAACATGACCTAAAGAGTGAACTTAAAATCATTTGATACCATTTTGTGAGGAACTAGGTCTGGAAGCTATCAAAACTGGCACCGCACCATTCTAGCGAAAAGACCCAAAGGGAATTCCCAATACCCACTGGTATGAACAAGTTCTTAGGTATAATAAAATGAAATCTGGGAGCGATTTACCCATGGTTGTACACATAGAACCACAAACATGTCTAATATAAAAATCAATATTTTTCCAAACAAACCTTCATTTAAAAAAATAATAATTTAATTACATAATATAAAAAAATTATCAAAGCTTACAACAAATGAGGAACCCCAAAATGGATATCCCAAGAACCACCTCATGGCATGGGGCACCGCCCTCAATCCATCTCCATGACACTGTTCTTAGAAAGACCGCTAGAAAGCCGAACCACTAGCATTAAAAACATTACCAAAACCAACGACAAGATAACCATGTCTACTTACACCCAAGGGTGTAAGTATGGTGTGATCCAAAGACTAATAGGATTCCACAACTAAAGAATTCCATGTGATAAACATTCATAGACAAAAGTTTGCATGTTCTCATAAAAATTAAATGATAATAATAATTTTAAAGATATGTAACTTTAAATAAAAATAATTCTAAAGTGGGATATATAAAAGAATCAACAATTTCAAATAGAATTATAAATCTACTTAATTTTCAATCCAAACATATTGTATTCCAACAATAATCATAAATTATTTAATGAGTACAAGCAATGGGAAATAACCCCTAGGAAATAACTCTTTGTGGGTCTCAAGTACCTCATATCCCGATGAAAGTAACCATCACAATACTCATTCGCGTGCACACAATCCACTAGTAGGGAGAATATGCATAAACTAGTGGTTCCCCATAATCATCATAAACGTCGTAGTTTATTTAGGGTTGTCATTGTCAAACATGCTACTTGAAACTGGGGCCAAACCCCATGAGAACCCTAGCATACTAGTACATGTCCACCCACCAAGATACCCATGTTTTCCCTCTAGTTCTCAAAAAAGTTACACAAGCCATGAAATACCACTTTCAAATTAAAATATCATTTACACATCCCACACACACCAAACAACCCACACATATGTCACATAATCACCTTTATTGTTAAAATTCATTTTGAAACCATACTCAGGCCAAAACAGCCCACAACATGTTTCAAATCTCATTCAAAATTCAAGAAATCTTTTAATAAATTTTATAAAACTATTCCAGGATGGTAAAAATCACATAACATCCATTTCAAAACAAAATGGACCATTTGATAAACATACACCCACCCATACACAACATAAAATTCATTTTCACCCTATTTCTAACTTAATAACCCATTAACAATTTTCATAAAACACTTTCAAGGATCATGAAAGGTTTTTGCACCTAAAACCCATTCAAACCCCATCGTTTAAATAGAAAATCACACCAATACTCTACCAAAGTATAATTGGAAGCCCAGACAACAATTAATAAACAACTTACATATGTTATAAAATAAACCCAAATATTTCCACAAGAATTACACATCAAAAACACACAATTTGTCGAAAAAGCGAAAATATAAAATTTTCCAATAAAAAAACAACATGGAAAATGGTTTTAACACAATGTAAAGTATATAAGGAACATTCAAAATAATTAAATAAGTAATTATAAATCATCATGAAATTATTACACAAGGAATCACCTACCATTCATGTCAAAACACCAATTCGTTGTGCAAAACTTCAACTGCACCACCACTGCACCAAAAGTGAGTGAAACCCAACAAAAAGACCCATGATTTGACCAAAAAGATACCAAATCAAACCCTAGGTATGAACCCCAGCTTTTGTACATTTTATGACTTCATGAAAGATATAGGGAACCCTAATGAAATGGGAGGAACATGAAAGGAATCCCACTTACATGATATATCTTGATTAAAACGACCAAAATACACCAGTATATGAATTTCAAAACAACTAAAAAAGAAATTGTGGTTATAATAAGTTTTAGTAGGTCATGTAGGAAGTCTTATGCAGGAAAAGAGTAAAAATGAAGGGTCTATGAAAGAAACAATTTACTTCTTCAAATCTAGATGATTTGAGAAATATAGATAATTTTCACCATAAATTGCGATGAATATGATCTCTAAAGAGGGGGAGGGGAGAATGAGAAGTTTCGTGGGTAAGTGGGCTCATGTGAGAGTTGTAATCACTAAAAAACATAAAAATTGAATGAGATATTCAATAATTAAATAATTAATGTAGGAAATGCCCTTTCAGGCTGGCCCAATACCTTAATAAAAAACCCAAATCAGTCATGCTTATGGATTAATATGAGCTCCAAATAGATATCATGGTTATAATATACCAGGGGATTCCAATTGAGTAGATTAATGGGTGTAACATTTTGAAAATTTAAAGAATTATAAAATAAACAAAATTGGTTTTTAAATCTGTAAATGGGCTCATGGTTTGACCCAAATCATTAAAACTCGCCATTTCCTCCAAAACTGTTTGGGAAACACCCACAAAAAATCATGAATTTAAAATAAATGAAAAAATACAATTATAATAATTCGTGGATGTGACGTATTCAATCGCATTATGGAGGTGTTAGTCGATGCATATGTGCGATCGAAGTAATCATTTTACAATGGGTTGGATTGTAAGATGGTAGATATGATATAATCATTCAATAAATATAATTATGTAATAATTATAATATATAATTATTAAACTGATGATAATTCCTCCCTATCAAATATGGTTCTGATAAATTATATGTATCTCTATGTAAATATTATAATCAATACGTACACACAAGTAATATTTTCACATCCTATTTAATTGGAAGAGGGGGAAAGGTGGATTCACAAACATAATAATTTTTTATTTATTTACAATAATGATTTTATTACTTTTTGATGAATATAATATATTAATGGGAGAAAAAAATAATATTAATAAATAATGTGATTAGTTAAGGTAATTATCAACTCATTGAAATAACTCATTTTTATATCCTTTTAAGAGATCTATGGATAGACTTTTGGGAATACCAGAACCTCTAGAATGTGGATAATGATTTTTATAATCTTTATTTATTACGTATGGTCTATCTATAAGATTAATATTTTTGAGAGTAATATAATGGTAGTTTATTCTTTTTAATAGAGTGGAGGGCTCTCTATTATTTTATTAAAACGTTACATTATTATAAATTAATTATTAATCTCCAATGGATCTAAATTAAAAATATACAAATATAATATGAGGAATTTTTTAAATCATATCATCTATTAAATTTTAGAAAATTTGGGATCACATTTTTACAATTAAATTTATCTTTTATCCCTTCATTAACCCTTTTAATAATTACGTTAATATTAATGTTTTCTAGACATTAATGGTTTATAATATTAATAAAATTTATCAAATGAACCATAAATGGAAAATATATGACGTTTAAAAATATATTCAACTCATTTGTAAAAAATTATTGTAATGAATTCTATATTATTTAGTAAAATATTATTTATTATAAAATATCATTATGTTAATTTTTGATATTATTATTCTAGTTTTTTTAATACATATGATAAATTGGTAAGTCAAATATAATGTTTCCTAACATCAATTTTATTTCATAATGATATATAAAATTTTCAAGTCACTTTAACTCATTCAAATTATATCACATACTATTTTTATTAATATTTAACATACTTTTATACTAAATGAATAAATATTATGTTATCATTTCATCAGTATTTAGGGTCATTATATAATTTATAAATATTATAAATATTTCTAAATAATGAAATTAATTTCCTTAATCCCAAAATAGACACTTGTATTCCCCTGTAACATTGTTTTTTCCCTATTTGGACACATAAAATATATTTAAAACTTGTAGGGTGTCATTTTGTAAATTTCATTAAATTATATATAATAGGACCTACTCATGGAAAATTTTCCATTAAAAATTTTAAATTCAAGGTTAATGTATTCATAAAAAAATTACATTCATCAAGTAAAAATTATAATGAAAACAATATGTTATTATCACTTAGGTTCAACCTAGATTAACAAGATTTCCCCATTATGGCGTTGATAATGTTTCACATACATAAAACTCATATTGAAAAAATTGAAAGTTTATTATTTAAAAAATTCATTCCTCATGTAAGTTTCAAAAAAATTAAACAATTGTGAAAAATTCAATGAATCAATGTTTTTAAAGAAATGGTGTTTTTAAGTATAAAAATTGATTTATTATTATCTCATAGATAGAAAAATATTAAAATAAAGTTAAAAAATAATTATCATATAATATAAAAATGTCATTAAAATCATTCACTAATAGTGATCAGTTTGATTTAACAAGATTAAGACACATTGCCTGTGTGAAAATGTTTTTCCATGAATATGCCCTTTTATATATAAAAATGGACTTATAAAAAAATTAAATTTATATCAATTAAATTATTTTAATTATTTGAAATATTATATTTATATTTTTATGTTGAAATAATTTTAGAATAAATTACCATTATATGAATAGTTTTCAAAAAATATTAGATTTTTTACTATTCACTAGAAAATCAATTTAGGAAAAATTCTAAAATATTTATCCTATGATAATATTAATATGATATTTTAAAAAATTATGATAATTTTATAAAATAATATGTATAAAATATACTGATATAAATGAAAATATTCTCTTACAAAAATAAATGCACATATTTTATTTGAATAAAATATATTTTTTATGACTAAAATGAATTTACTAAAAATTGTGTGTTTATTTACTAATAATTTATGAATTAATTTATATTGAGTAGCTAATTTTTATATATTTCATAATTTATTTAATCATATTAATACCATCCAATTTAATTTCTATGATATAACTATCACAAATAATAATATTTCCTTAGTATATCATTGTTCATTTAAACATAGTGTTTTCTGTAGTGTAAACTATTGAAGAAATTAAATTTTTAGAAGAGAAGTATTTTCTACAATCCTGTGGTATTACATTCACTCAAAATTTAATAAATTCTTCCTTCACAATTATAAAATTTACCTGATAATATATCATTTTATATTTGAAATTTCCTTTGTTGACATCAC
Organism: Viscum album; assembly: GCA_963277665.1. Classification (NCBI taxonomy): domain Eukaryota; kingdom Viridiplantae; phylum Streptophyta; class Magnoliopsida; order Santalales; family Viscaceae; genus Viscum; species Viscum album. Next base: position 1,076,655,786 of record OY728135.1, on the reverse strand, counting down.
ACATCCTAATATGGGTTTATAAAACTTCACCATAAAAAGATGAAAAGGGAAGCTTGAAGGTATCCAAAAAACTATGTTTCCAAATATGAGAACATTAGTGGAAGAAATTATGGAAAATTTAGAGGAAACAAATTCCTAATTACTAATAAAAGTAATAGAGAACATGTTCAGGAGAAATTTAACAACCCCAAACCATGGTTTATTGAGTGGTTGAAAGACCATAACTTCACCACAATTAATGTTTATGTGAATTTTTTTTTTTATTTTAAGACCCTTTTATACAGTTGATGCATTTCATTACAATATATATTGTGAACATAATGAAATGCTATTAATTTATAAGTATAATTTCATTCATTAATCATTTCCCACCAAAATCTAATTTCATTCTCCAAACAATGAGTATTTGGGATGATTTTTTATACATTAATAAACTAAATCAACATCTAATGGATCAAAAAATAATTACATAATATTCCTATAATTGATATTCATTATTGAAAACAAAAAATAGTTATCACAAGATAATTTCCAAAATGAATAAACTACGATAAGAATAAAAATAAAATTAATATGAAAATCCTTAATTACATTAATAACTTGAATGTTAAATAATATTTTAATCTCAAAGGATATGTCATACCGTTCATATTACATCATTAAGAAAATAATTTCATTATTCTTGAATAATGATAGAGGAAAAATCACTGGTTATATTTAAGGTTTAATTAAACCTATTACAAGTGAAGCATCTCCCAGATATCATTATACATAGTGATAAATTATTATACAATCTTGTAACGTAGTGAAATTCTCCATAATACCATAAATCAGATCTATATATTTATCTGAAGGTAATTATTAACATGAAAATACATATCTATAAATATATTACATTTTCAATTAATAATTTTTCAACCATCTAGAAATTCTCTATCCCATAATCTAGTAGTCCACAATTAAATTATCATTAAATTATATATCAACTCTAAGGGGTATTAAAACCTCAATATAATGTCAAAAACCCATCACACAAAACCTTAAAAATGGGATATTGTTGCCTTTGATCTTACAATAATCCGTTAAAATATAAACTCAGGATGATATCTATAACATTTATATAAAATGAATAAGAAATCAAATACACTTCTAAAATTAACACAATCATTATTCATTAAATAAATTCAAGAATTGCGACTATTTTCCATAAATCTAAAAATGAAATAAACTTCCTCAATGAAATCCAAAATCAATCTTTATCAAATCACAAAACAATTTCTATTTCACTAATATTATCAATTTCAATATTCTATTTCACAAAACTAAACATTATTAACACAACATCAAGCACATATTAAGGTTTAACATTTCTCTTAATCATGTATTTTAAAAAAAACTATCACCTTATCACTGAATCAAATTTTCTGTTTATTAGTATTATTTTAAATATCTCTTCAAATATATTTTATAAAAATTATTGTGAAAATATACTATGATTTTTAATGATTTTTAGAACTAGAATAACATTATTATAACACTAATACAATATAATTCATGACACCAAATGAATAAGAACTTCAATATTATCACATAATTATTATACCATTAATTTGGATATATAATCTTATTCTCCAATACATCCTTCCTAAAATAAGAATTTTCAATCATGTCGTATGATTCATCAACCTCGATTTATCCATGATCATAATAATATATTCAATTATTTTAAAATAAATAGTATCTTTCATATTTCATTCATATTCCTTTCATCGTCATTTTTAATGTGTTACTAAAACAATTCTTAATATTTTTTTTATATTTATCACATGGAAGAAAATCTTCACAACTCCCATAATTTCCAAATTTAAAACTTTAATCCATAATGGATACCTTAGGGAGACCATTATTCGTATCTGTTTTGTAAACTAAAATTTTAAATTTTTCTTCAGAAATTACATTCTTCTATCCCTTTCCCAACTCAAAAAAAAAAATTCTATTCCTCTGTGACATTCATTATAGTGCTTCTTCAACATTCTATACAAGCTCTATGATAAATATTTTTTCCCCATGGTCTTTATAAACTACATCTTTCTATTTTTTCTGGACACTCACCAAAGGTGAGATTTCAAATCATTTAATTAAATAGGTGATTACGCATAATAAAAATGTTTCACATTCCATATCTTATTAAAATTCATTTCTAGTGAGTAAATACATTTCATTTACCAAAACAGTCAATATTTACAATATTCATTCGGATTCCATCCGTTGACTAAAACCAAACAATTTAGTATGAGAGATAATAATCATAGTAGGAACCAAATAAACATTAATAGAACATTTAATGGATGTATAAATCTTGGAAAAATATTTTATGATACCCTATAAAATGCATGTTTGTTACAATTTTATTTATTATATCATATACTTGGACTTAACCCTACAGTTCTGATTTTTTTTCTCATCCATGTTTCACAAGGATAACTAAACCTTCCTCTAATAAAATCTGTAACAATCTAGACATTTCATACCAAGATATCATATCTTAATAGATGAATATTAATAAAATAACATAACTATTCATTATATAATTTCATAGTTATACTTCCTTTGTAAATATGCACACATAATTTACTAATCCATAAAAAATATACATCATCTCCCACTATGTTCTTAAAAACTAACAACATTATTATAAATATCATACACATTACATTTCATCTTAAACTAGGTAATATAAACATGATAATGGGTGATATTAGATGCCCAGTAATAGTATTCAAGGGACATATCAATGATAACATGAGAAAAACATGATCAAATGGGTACGATAAAACTGACAAAACATTTAAAAAACATAAACTATATATCATATATCATAATCTGGAGTCCTGAAATAAATTTGGGAATTTCATAAGACATTCTTTATAAAGTAATCAAAGAACATGAGCCTTTAGATCATTCCATTGGAAAAAGACATACGTTTTAGTCATACACATAACTACATACAATATTTTCCATATTATGGAAATATCGTTTCCGTGACCATCACAGTGGAATGTATTCACTACCCAAATTGTCATAGTAGTCAATGTTCTCTTTTGAGACTATCATATAAGACAAAGTCCCTTAAATAATAGGATTAGCTCCCAATTATTTTCATGTTTATCCCATATGATTTCAATCATTACCATATTAATTTGTAGGTGGTATGCATCCTACCCTTCCATGGTTATAAAAAAACCACCTTTCATTGTTGAAACATAACCAATATCCATGATTTTTAAGAAACCAAAATCTAGGTTATAACATGAACACTTAACAAAATTAAAATCATAAATATTTTTTCCACAAGAACATTAAACGTTAATATTATATGAACCCAGCATAAGAAATGGTTTTCCAAAATAATTCAACCGAACATTACACATGTAAAAGAAATGTTTTTGATAAACATTTAATTATCATTGTATAACTGATAGAAAATTTATGGTTTTTATAAACATATTTTTTAATAAATAGAATCTATATAGATAATTAATAACGATAATATCATTGGTTTATAACCCCAATAAAGAATAAATAGCATAAAATTATGTTATCATATATGGAAAATGTATTTGAATGATCACATGGACCATTTCCGGATGATAATTTTTTCATATTGATATAAACATCTAAAAACCTAAAAAATTTCGAATTATCAAGGAGAATATTTTACAAGAAAATAACCTTATAAACTTGTAATTTAGTTATCAAAAATTCGATCATTCATAATTGAAGGGGATTTCATTAATGCTCTATACGTTAAAATTATACATTCCTTTCACACTTCTGTAAGAAAAATTCAAAACATATATCATTCCAAAAATAAAAATATGATTTCATTTTTAATCATTTTTATAGAAATAAATATGATGTAATAATTATAGTAAGTATTTATAGTATAATCGTAAAAAAAATTAAAGACATTATAGAAAAGCTGGATATTGATGAAAAAATATATTCAACCAAGTGAGAAATAAATTTGACATTACATGAAAACGTATTTATGTATCTTTAGTACTAATGGTGAGGAAAATGAAAATAAAACCTTTATTTTCATTAAAACCTGAATTTAAATTAAAATTATTTTATTTATTTAGAGATATATCACAATATTTCATCATGATAACTTATCTGTAAACAAACATCCTAAATAAAAATATTATGGAAGAAAAATCATACCAATTTGGTAAAATTTGAATCATAAAAACCATGAAATAAACAAATATGGATATTTATATCCAATAATTTTAATTATAATAATAATAAATATAATTCACGAGTTTTATACACACCAACCAATTTTAAAATTTGGTTTATAAGTCAAGTTTCCCGCAAAAATAAAAAAAATGTGAATATCCCTCACCTTAGGTTAGAATTCATGAGATGTGTTGGTCCCTCCTATATAATAAATATATATTTATTATGAATATATTAATTAACAATCTTCAAATATATAATACCATAATTTATTTAATTAAAAAATCTTATAACCCATTTGTTAACAATTATTTATTAAAATCAATGTTTCGGGTGATATATTCTCCATTTTTTAGCATATTCTGGTTCAGTGGTTTTGGTACATATATTTTGATCATTTATTCATAATATATAAGGTGTTAATAAATATATAAATATAAGATATATTAAATTTATATATCTTTTTATTCATTTATAAAATAAAGTGACAGAAAAATTAATTACATGATTCATATAGATGGTTGGACATACATACACATGGATATTAATTATATTTGTTAAATAGATGGAGAAAAGAATATTAAATAATAAATAAATTGTAAAGAATAATTTTAATTTCATATATATCATATATATTCCTTAAATACTTCCTCATTTCCATCCTTGTTAAATTTTAATGAAAAATGAATCACATCACTTCATGGAGTTTGTAGTTTATACATACGGATGATTGACATTATCATTTTCCAACAGTTGGGAAGGAAAGATGGTAGATATGATATTATAAATCCAAAATTATAATTTGTTCATAATTATAATATATATCAATTAAACTCATTAGAATACTCATCCCTAAAATATGTTGATGATAAATTAATTGCAACACTATATAGAGATGATATGTCATACATATGTGTCAGTGGTGTTTTCACTTCCCATTTGAAGCATAGATGGTGAATGAGGGTGGTTCAATAATAATAATAACATTACAACATATTTATGATAAAAAATATAATATTTTATGAAGAATATAATAGATATAGAAAAGGTAAAATAATTATTAAAAATAATGTGATCAGTTAAGGTAGTCAACTCTTCTATGAAATAACTCTTTTAGATAACCTCTTTAAGACTCTCAATATTGTATTTTGGGAGGAGTATAACATATGTAATATGAAAAATAAAATTTATGTTGGATATTTTTATTGTATGATTGAGATATAAGGATAACAGTGGTGTGGTGTAGAGAAATGAGATTTTTCCATTTATAATGGAGGGGATAATGACTCTTGGAATTTCATAAAATATTAAATTAACATATATACTTTTTTAATTCCAAAGAGTTCAAAATTTATAATATTTCAATATAAATATGTTATGAGTTTTAATAGACAAATAAACTAAATTTGGACATATATATATATATATATATATCATATTTTTACACTTATCATTTTTAACCCTTCATTAACCATTTTGAAAATTACCATAATATTAATGACTTCACCATCAAATGGTTGATAATGATTATATACAGGTAAAAAAGTCCAATAAAATTATTTTGGATGATTTTTATAACATTATAACACAATTTTTTAAATTTTTAATTTTTATATGATCTATATTTAATTTAATAAAATATTACATATTATCAAATATCATTACTGTATTTTTTAAACTATTCGTAAAATTTGACTATTAATACAGGTATACCAAGGGTTAATTCAAAAATAATATCAACAAACCCACATTATCTTTCATATAAATAAAAATAATTATTGGGAAACATTAAATCATTCATATTGTAGAAATTTTAATAAATTTAATATTATTTTATAAAATTTTCTATTTATTGAATAGATAATGTTTTAGCATTACAAACACATATTAGGTAATTGTATAATTAATAAAAATAATAAATAAAATTATTTAATAAAGATAAAATCATTAATCTAAAAATAGAATCTTATATTAGTAAAAAACATTCTTTCTTCCCTATGTTGTCTTATAAGATGATTTAAAACTGAAAGAGTAACATTTTCTAACATTCTTTAAATGTATTATTATATATGTGATTTTTAAAGGAATGTATTCATTATACAACTTAATTTAAATAAAATGTAGATAATTTTATAATTAACTATATAAAATAATAATTATGATGAAAATATAGGGCCTTATCATTTAGGTAACACCTAGATTAATATGATTTACCCTGTAAAGAGGTCACATATATTTTTATGATTACAACTCATATTGAAAAAAAGAAGACCTATTTGAAAAATTTAAACCACCTAAATCATAATATATAATTATATTTATCATATTATATAACAATAATTGGTAGTAGTAAACATAATATATGTGCTCAAAATGTGATGAAAACATTTTTTTAGAAAAATAAATATCCTAAAAAAGACGGTTGGATTTACTCTTGTCCCATTCCTTGAGAAACATTATATGATTAATAATAAATAATATTTACTATATAATATTTATGTTTTTTTAAAAAAAATCAATAATTAGGAAAACATAATTTAATTAAAATAAAAAAACATTATCCACATACAAATATATTTTCAAGAAAATGAGTTTTTTCTATAAAATTGTTTTTTTTCTAACCATAATATTTATTCTAATAAACATAATTAGAATATTTAAAATAAAAAAAATTATTTTAATTATAACCCATTTTTTTAATATGAAACATTCAACATGTACATTTCTATAGAGACAACATTTTTTTTATTAACTAGAAAACAATTCTTTTGAATAAATTCTACAAATTCATTCTATGATAACATTAATACGATGATTTCAAAAATGATGTTAATATTATTAAATAAATTTTATAAAATTTAAATTATTTTATCATGATATTATTTCAAAAAATCCAATTCATATATTTTTTGGATAATTTTTTTGATAAAAAAAATGATTTTACTAAAAATTACACAATTTACTAAGTTTTTATCAATATGTTTATATCAAGTAGAACACATATATGAATTTAATAATGTATTTAAACCTATTTATACCCTATAATTTAATATCATAGTTATAACTATTGCTAATGATACTTTTTTATATAATTCCACTAATTGATTAAAAATGGTTTTTCATGTATTGCAAGATATCGATGAAATAAAATTATTTGAAGATAATGTCTTTTTATAAAATATAAAACATTTACATAATTTATAGATATAGTCTCACACATGGGTTATTATAATACATTTTAACTTCATTATTATTAATTTTTTGGGGAGTCCTACTAAATATACTAATAGTATAGAGACCAAGGATTCTCATATATGTATATTACATCTTTTGGCATGAATATTCATTACATTTCAAAAAACACATGCCCGAGGTCCGTAATAGTTTAGTTCCTTTGGAAACACCAAAAAAAATTATTTTTTTGAAATTTGTTCTATTTATATCATAATGATCTTATTATTTAGTACTCTTCAAAAACATACCCTATATCAAAAAATTCTTCATAACATGGGGAAAGAAAATATAAGAAAGTGTGAACACAGATGTTCAGTAACTGTAACTATTAGGGATATCATTATATGATCATATTAAATCATAAAAAAATAAAAATGGTGTGGAAGTATGAACATCATATATTCTATTTATATACATTTATTCATAGATCATAAAAAGTGTTCATGGAATATAACATTTTGATTTCTAAAAACATGGCCGATAAGGGTTGTGAATAATTATAAATCAATCATGAACCATAATTTCATGTCAGAAAAGTTTGACTCCATGATAAATATTCAAAACCATTTCATATATTAGGGTTAACTACTATGACTGTCATCATATTTGATCAATAATCATAAATTATTTACCATTTTGGATCGAGACACACTGATCTCCTATAGTCGATAGAGACATAGTTTTCTCATATAGTGGATCAAGACAGTCTTATTTTCCATAGTTGATAAGTATACACCATTTTACCATAGTGGATAAATCTCATAACATGTTTTTGATTTTATATTATGAGATTTAAAATTTTACCCAGTGCATTAGAGGGAGATATAGGTCATACACCTCTCACGATGAAATCAATATATGTGTCTATTACACGATCATAATATATTCATCATATTATAACCAATGAAATTAAATGGGATTCTTAAAAATTTCATCATATCATAAATTATAGAAAAATAATGGCTTAATAATTATTTCATCATTTTATAATAGCTTAACCTATGAAAAGCATCATGTTTGATAAGAACATTATCATGGAGTAACCCATGGAAGATAACGAAGTTTCATAAATATATTTTCATGATAAACTATTATGATTAAGAATATGAATGGCATCCTTGGTTAATATCCCCATCAATTCATAAGATACATAAAAAAATATGATCTTAGAAAGAGATTGATTTTTAATGATCACTTGGTACATTACTTATGGATGATACCATTCTTTGGAAATCCCAATTTAAAATTGAAAACATTTTTAGAATCCATTTTTTGAAAATAATATTGAAAACATATAATGAAATTGTTTAAAATTAAATTAAAACATTTCATGATGAAAATATATTTTCTTATTTGGAAATTAAAAAAATATTTTCAAAATATTTTCCTATTTAAATAAACATGAATATACTGAAAAAACTCTCTGATTAATTGATTCTTCATGATACCTGAAAATCACATTAATGACAAATTTGATAGAATAATTATTTCTTTAAAAAATTTAGTATGATACATGTGGTATTTTTTGTAAAATTTACATGAATAATTTTTCTAAAACATTTAGTTATCAGAACGTTTATGGTGTAACCATTTTTATAATAAAATGAAAAATAAGAAAACATATTAGTTTTGAACTGGGTGGCATAACCCATTAGAAGCCAAATGGAAAGAGACATACAACCTTAGAAGGTGGAAATAACCTAATTATGTGTAAATAATTTAATGAACTCTTGTAAAAGATGTAAAAATTTACCATGAAAAGCCCAATATAGTGAGACATATCCAAGCCATCTACATTGACACTTCAACAATAGTTAGGATCACCATATGCCAACTGGTCAATGTTGTACCATTTCAAAGTCAACTCACCATAGCCAGATATACACCCAAATCACCACAATGGTACTCTATTTCTCTTCTATCCAATCCATCTGCCATGAAAAATCTAGTCTCCATCCCCACCGCAATAAAATTTTGCCCCGCTTTATTGTACTACAACGCCAGCATGGCCATCACTATGATTGAATGATCTTGTTGACAGATCTGAACATTGATGTTGAGGTCACCACCATCCCATCTCCACCATAGAATCTCTCCTTCAATGTGGATTTTCTTTTCCTTCCACCAAATCCACTGATGCCCACCAGAGAAGCATCCCTCCTCCGTAGGACCCATTCAAGCCGATGTCGCTGACCCTGCTACCAATACCAACCAAATATGGTCTCAAAATATTCAGTTAAATAGTAAAAAATGTGTCAAAATTTACTTAATATTTAATTTTTATATAAATAAGTCTTTTTATGATATTCATAAAAAACATGGCTTTGGAAGGTAATATATTTCGAATATAAGAATTAAATAATGTCATATTTTATTAAGAATATTTTATCAACTATTAGAGGAACTAAAAAGTGGAAAATGGTACTGTTAAATTATTATATAATTAATAAAATGATATGTCATAAATTATTTAGTTTCATGAGATATTTGTCGTAATATTTTATAATTATAACCACAATTATAATAATCTTGATAAATGATGAGATTGTAACATATAATCATTACCACTTTGGTTACAATGAACCATAATCCCCATAATGTAGAACCAAAAAATGGAAATTTAAACATCTTGAGGATATATAAATTCATGAAATTATAGGATAAATTTTCTTAATAAGCACTTTGTAATAGAATATAGGTGTATAACATAACATATGTATCGACGAAGGAATATTGAGACAAAGGTCTGTTACTGCTTTTTTAATTTTGAGTTGTGAACCCCATGAATGATATATCCACACATGGATATAAAAATAAAAAATATCGTAAGGTTAACCATGAAAAAATACAGTCATATTTATTATATATTTCACATAAATGAAATTTGTTGTGATTATAGAATGTGTTTTATAGAAGAAAAAGTGAGACATAATTCCCTTTCCTTATCTATTGATTTCTCTCATACTATTTCAAACATTAGGTATATTAAATATATTTATAATATATATATATATATAATAAAAATATTCATATATTTAAAACCATATATAACTTGATTATTACCTTTTAAAAGACGTTTATTAATAATTCAACTAAATGTTACATGTCAAGAAATAATTTCTTTTTTCTTGATTTTTTTTTGACTTGTTATTTTTTTACCTATTATATAGATAATGGTCACATAGTCTCAAAAATTGTAATCATGATATAAATATAATATATATATATTATTATTTATAAAATTTAGTGAAAAAATGAAATACAATTTTCATGAAGATGGTCATCCGTATGTGCATATGAATATTGCTTCAATTTTCTTATCGGATTAAAAGAATAAAAATTAAATGATATAAATTATAGTCATTGAATGATTATTACGTCATGTTCCTCAAATAAATTTATTAAAACAATCCTTAAGAATTTCCCGATAAAGGGTTAAGAAATCACATCCCTTCACACGGTTTTACTCTTCCATACACACGAGCGACATTATCATATTCCCACAAAATGATGAGTGTGATGGTATATGAGGTATAATAATTCCATAATATTTATAAAATAATACATATCATATATATATAATAAATTTTTCATTATAACCATCATTGAGAATAGTTTATGGGTAAATTATTGACATTATTTTACGAGGTGGTGGTCTCCAACACACACAAACGATAATTCTGTAACCCATTTCATGAAAGTGGGTATGTTTGTTGTTAACTACATTAACATAAAAAAACATAGTATATGAAAGGTAAATTTTTTTATATAATAATTGTATAATTATTATGTAATGGGTATGAGGAATAAATAAAACCAAAACCCTTTTTGATTAATGTTATATCTTCTTATGATATCCTCCTATGCTTCAAGAAAAAATCCTTCATAGAATAGGTTTCTTCACAAATTAAGTAATCTAGTATGGGAGGAGGATGTTGAAAATTTATTTTTTTAGGTATTGGCTAGAAAATATGTTTTTAATTTATGATGAATACAAGATGATGGTTGGCCTTCTATATTTGGGGGATAGGACACACTTTCTATTTTTGAAAAACATTGAGTTCACCCTGAATTGTCACCTGTTAAAAGGGACCAAATTGATCCATTATTGAATATTAGAAATATAATGTTTGAAATAAAGAAATCAAATTTTTTTATACAGGTTTATTGGTCATTTTATCATTCTCATTTTTGTTTAACTCCCAATAAACTTATTTATACATTAACCACATAAATTAATCTTTACTACATTTACTATTCATTTTGTTTAAACAAAATTTAAACATATTTCATTATAAATTTAATTGTAATTCCAAATAATATATCCATCTTCATAATTTCATACACATATTTGAAAAGTTTTATCTCAAAATTATTCCTACAGACTCAATAAGAAATAATTTTTTTAAACTGAAAATGTATAAATGTTTGCGATATTTTGTTTCAAAATTCAACACTAAATTCTTTCAAATGACCATACTTTGATCAATGGATGTATAATTTAACTAATATAAAATTTTAACATCTTTAAAATATAATTTTCCTTTATAATTATATCAAACAAAAATGATGTTTTCATTTAAAATTAAGTATTTTGGATTATTCATCAAAAAATTTATTATTTGAAAAAAATACAAGATTTCACACTAATATAATTTTGATATTAAGATTTTATAAATGAATTTTATATTGTAAAATGATGTTTCAGAGATTTTTAAAAATTAATTTTAAAATAATTGTGTAAAAGGAGAGAAAACTGATTTTTATGAAATACAATTTTTACCATAATTTGATGAGGTAAAACATAGTTATAAATATAAAAATAATTTTTCATAAAATTAGTTCTTTGGTTTTAAAAAGGGGAAATTTTCATTTTTAACTAATTTTCCTCATATAAATTATTATATAAATATTTTCACACAATATATATTTTTTATAATTTTAAAATCCTACTCAAACCTAATATTATAATGGACAGGTGATAATAATCATATAATAATATTTAAATATTATGAAAAATATCTCCCAAACTCTATTTTGTGTGTATTATAAGGTAAACTTTTTATGGTGTGTGAAAAAATAAAAAAAATTGTGTGAATGTAACACAATCTAATTTATATTTTAGTAGCAATGAAACCCAAAATCATTGTTGTCTCTCAAAAAAAAATTCAAAAAGAAAATATTTATTTGAAAAAAGTTATGATTTCCAAAAATATTAGGGTGTTAAATTCTACCACCTACCCCAAAATGAATTTCACCATTTAAATTTATCTCATAACACCAGGTTGTCACATTTGAAGATTCCTTTTGAGAAACCAACATCATACAAACGAATAATCAAAATTCTAGAATAATGGAATGTTGGAAACATACATGTTACATGAAGTAACAAATAACTAGGTATCCACATAGGAAAAAAGGTGTACTTGAATATTTGAACATAGAGAAAAGTGACATAATTATTGGGATTATAAATGTTCATTAATTATATTAAATTATATTACATAGAGAAGGTTAGCGTCCAGAAAACTATAGAACAATGTATCATGAAATATTCAACAAAAATCACAAAAATGATATACATTGATTGAATTTTATTGCAAAATTATTTTTCTAATTTTAAGTAATTTTCACTAGAAAATACAATTACTTGATCTCATTCCATTTGATAATAAAAATGTATCCCATTGTTTATATCATGATCAATTTACACTTTATCTAATACACAGATAAGATAAGGTGAATTTGTTATTCATGAATCCCAAGAAGATCATAATATCCATAAAATGAATGATAACCAATTCCATATATCATTAATTATCATCACAAAAACATGGTCATAACAGTTTATCCAATATACATAGATCTTCATATTTTGAAATAATACATTAATCTCTAAAACCTAATTTAATTTTCTATAAAAAAACCTTTTCATAGATGGTTAACATTATGAACCTTTGTTAATGATTAAAATTCAAAACTATAGAGAGAAGGTGAATAAATTCGAAAACAATAACTGATCATTAGTCCCCTAAATAGAATGAGATTGTACATACTCATTAGATACAAAATAATTGAATACCTTCATATTGTATTATCTGGGAATTGGAAATACCAAACAACATGAACAAAAATATGTATGATTATTCATTCCTTGAATAAAACCTCATATTATTGAATATATTAATTATATTCAAAAAAGTTTAAAACTCCATCAATGATAACAAAAATAACTTTTTCAACAAATCCTTTATCAGTTCAAAGGTCATTAATGATATATGAATCAATTTACAATTTGAATATTTTCCTTACCCAAATAAAAAAAATTGTCTCTTCATAAGGAACATATTACTTTTCACCTAACTATAATAAAAATAATACATTTCTATTGAATCACTCTTCTATTCCACTAGTATAATTCGATATATTCAATGAAATAATTGATGAAAATATTGTTCTAAAAATAAATATATATTTTTGGATTCATATAACATAATAATTGAATTCCAATTAAAAAAATACGAAATTCACCCCGCATCCTTTTAAAACCATTGACAATATTTTATCATATCTATACCTAATACTCATTTACTTTCATATTTAATTTTTAGTATATTAATCGTAAAAAATATAACCATTACCTAAACAACCTTGCTACTATTCTTTATGATCTTTCCCCTTATGAAATTCATTTGACCAATCCATAAAAATTATATATTTATTGAATTAAATAGTCCATTATTACTTAGAGAGTCCAATATTCGGATAAACTAAATTAAACAAACCAATAATTTTACCTTTAAATTACATTACATGTGAAATTCTTATCCACATTCAAAACATATTCTCATTCCTTTAGTACATCAACATGGGTGTTTATTCCCACATTCATGACAAATATGATATAGAATATTCCATCATACATGGTTACTAATAACCAAACTCAAAATGAACTCTTTACTTCTCATATAGGGTGAGTATTAGAGTTGGTTAGGGTACACATTATTAACCATGTTACATGAAAATTGATTAGGTATAATGATAATGTCCTTCACGCTATTTATCATAACATTTGACATATCATCAGAAATTATTCTATCATATTAAATGTTAAATAATTCTTTTTTGTTCTAGACATTAACAAAACCCAAAACCATAGTGTGACAAACAATAATCCTATAGGGAAACCACATAATCATGAAAAAATTCAGTTACATGATATATACATAATTACATCTTATTTTTAATCAATAATAGCATAGTTTATCATAGTAAATTCATAGTCATCATCTATTAATGTTATTCAGGAAAGATCATAATGATTTTGTGTATTTACAAACTATATCCACTAGGATTGTCAAAATATGTATGTAGAAAATCCAGTTGTCATGAATCAGATCCAAAACAAGTCTACCTCATTATAGTGTTTTCTAGGATTTCAACACTAGGTACATTTTTTCAAGATCCAGAACACTTATAGTATCTATATTGTTATTTAATTTCATGGAAACCACTTGATATATCCCTTCAAAAAAAATTCTGGGAAATATTCCTATGCTTTTAATCATCCATATACTTATCATTAGATAAATATCCCCAGATATATGCTTACATATAACACTTGGTATTTCACTAAGATTTATCATCCCGGTTTCCAAGGGTTAACTAAGACTTTCATGTGACACAAAATATATATATCCACGTATCTAATATATTGATATTACTATTTTTTATATTAATTTTCATTACATTATAGAATCACATTCCAAAGGACCATAATATTCTACACCCTTTGGAAACATAGAAAAAATTATTGTAATTTGGGGAATGATCATTAATTTTTTTCCATAATGATATTCTTATTTATTACTAAAAAATTATAACCTACATAAAACCATTCATCATAACGTGGTGAAAGGAAATATAAGAAATATTAATCTTAAATTCTCAGTAAGGGTAAATATATGTGATATAAATCTTTGATAATGTAATAGAAGAAGATAAAAATATTGTTATCTTAGTGGTAAAATACTTTAGGATATTTATACCCAACGTATGATACATAATAAATATTATTAATGGAATAAAACATTATCATTTCTAAGAACATGGTCCATATGATTGATAAATAATCATAAATCGATCATCACCTATAAGTTCATATCATAAAAGTGTTTATCCATTATAATTATTTAAAACCATTTCATATGTCAAGGTTAACTATTGAGACCATCAAAATAGTGCATCTAGACTCATTTCCTAATTCCCTGTGTAGATTAGAACAGAGCTATTTCCCATGGTAGATGAAGACTCAACTTTTCCCTATAGTATATTGACCCATTCAACATTCTTACATCTTTTATCTCATTAGATATTAATATATACAAGATGAATTAGAGGGACATTGTAACAGCCCGCGATTTTATGAAAAATATTCTTTTTTATTTCACTAATGTATTGTGTTGTACGCTACACCAAAAGGAGCTTGCACCACACGCATCCATGACTTGCCTTGCATTACACGCAATCACAACCTTCCTCGATAGCATGTGTAGTACGCAATACTGAGTTTCACTAAACAACGATATTCTATTAAAATATTATTAAAACTAGCCGTTATGAATAGTAATAACCACTTTTTGAAATTCTGTAAATCTTATTTTTCAAAATGAACTTCATTTTTTGGATTCGGAGTATCGAATTTAGCCTAAGGTGAAATTTTGGTACTTTTCGGATAACTTTCATATTCTGATGAATAGTGAAAGTTACTAAATTATAAATAAAAACAAATTTTTTAATCGAAATAATTAATAGTGATAAATTATTAATTTGAGTGGTTTTAAAGTATATTTAGAATATATTTTTACAATTTAATACAATGTTGGTCATTGGTTGTAATTTCACATTTAAACCAGACATAATCAAGTGTCAATCTTTTGATAGATATTGTTTCTTAAAAACACGCTATTTGTTTTAACAGCAGGATTTAATTATAAAATTAATTAATGCAACTTCTATGTTATGAATTTGGTAAAATAGACTTCATTTTTGAATTTGGAATATGAAATATAGATTAGGATGAAATTTTGGCATTTTTCTGAAAAACATCAATTTTTGATGAATAGTGAAACTACTAAGTGGTAGTTAAAAACTAAATTTTTCATAAAAATTAATTTTACCGCTTCTGTGAATGGAATTTCAAAAATCCAAGAGACACGGTTGATGTCAGTATGTAAAATGTGGTTCAATGAGATAAAAATAATTTTTGGTGAATAATAGCTTTTTTACTTTTATTTACCACGGTTAAAAGTAAATAGGGTAATTAAGGGTAAGAATGATATTAATATTACCCTAACACATGTCCTAATTCTATTGGACAAGTGTATCTCGACCAAAAACAACATTAAGTGTAAAATATTATCATTTAGGCCCACTTGGATTAGATTATGACATTTAATATTATTTTATTTAATGAATAGTTAAAATAGTTAAAATCAAAGTTTAATAACTAAAACATTTTTAATATGGGGTTATACATAAGATAAATTCGACTATAAATATTCATTAGAAAGCTCAAAAGATTTACTACATAATTATATTTTATTTATAATTTTTAGACATTATATAAATTACATTATTTATGACACAACGATGATGCAGTAATTACCCTTTTAAGGAAATATTAACATAATTGATGTTATAAATGCTCAAATGAATGTAATTTGAGACGTTTTATGAATTCCACTAATTTTCTAGGTTACTATGATATATTAGTGTTGATTTAGTCAACTTGGTTCGAACATATAATTCTGTTATGACTTTCACAAAAATCATATATCAAATAGTGTCAAAATTGACACAAAATAGTTTTTAAATAAAATATTATATTATTAATTGTTATTTTATTCCTAAAAATCTACGGTTCGGCCAAATGACTTAGATAAGGATATATGTATTAGTAATAAACAATTTGGGGTTCTTTTGGCATGTTATAGTAAGTGTATTAACCATATAGTGAAAGAAAACAAAAAGACACGGTAAAAGGTAAATTATTTAAATTAGAGTTAAATCTAATTGATAAGGTTAAAATAATATCCTAAACTTGTCTAAATCCTATTGGTTGATAGACTTTCGACCCATCCCCACTTTATCTTCGAAATAAGAACCTTTGGAACCATTATAAACCGATTTTGACTTTAATATAAAATAATATTTTGAGATATTCCTAAGGTGCCCCTCTCCTCCCTTATAAAAGGGCACCTCCTCCCCCTTCCTCCTCACACCAATTTGAGCACTCAAGCTCGACCAACCTCTGCCAAAATCCCTTCTCCACTTCCCTAGAATAATACTAGAGGTCCTGGTCTTCTTCAAAGACCAATATTAGTTCCCTAAGTAGAGGATTCAAAGAAGCGTTCCAAAGAAGAGGTAATATCCATTACCGATCTTTTCAATTTCTTTCTTCTTCAACTTCTTCTTCTTTAGTTGTATCATGATAAAGTAATAACATCAGTATTTATTATATACTGATATGTTATTATAAATATGAAACAACTCTAATCAACCTTCTATCCATCCTACGGAAAAAGGAAATCACCGCGCGTGCGTACGTACGGAATACCGTCTCCACGCCGTGGTGTAATCTATTTTCCGCCACCACCTTAATTGGATGGGTATAAAGGTGTAATGAGTAACTATATATGATTATTATAAAGTTATATTGATACTGAAATAGTATACATACACTTCAACACAATTCCACGACCATGGGAATGATATCATCGCTCGTGCGTACGTACGGACTACCGTCTCCACGACGCGATGAGATTCATTCTCAATGATTAACCATTCATGAATGATTATAAAGTATATATAATAATTAATATTGAAATATATGACATAATAATGATACTGGAATTATTTATATGTATGTCATCTACTTAATTCCATTCAATTCAATAAGGAAATGAAAACAGCGTTCATGCGTACGTACGGACTACCGTCTCCATGAACGGTGTATTTCTTTCCATTTACTAATTTATTATATATGTATATTCTGAATATATATATAAATCATGTTTTATATTCTGGAATTATGTAATCATGATCTAATTAATCATATGAATAATTACAAGCTAAAAACACGAACGACAAATGAGACGATTTTACCCAAAACGCTACTTTAACATGAATTTACAAAAGAAAGGGTAATATAAAGTCATAATTGGACCATATATGATATAATAACAATGAATATGATTCTGGAATATGTCAATAACATGATTTAAATCATTATACAGGAGGTTCGGACACTTACAAAGAAAGTCGGACATAAGGTAAGGGAAATATCACAATCTCATTTTTATCCGAGATTTTTTATTCGTAAGTATTTACTGGGGTGTATTTTATCATCCACATCCATGTTTCATCAATATGTAATATTATTTACATCCACCTACAATTTAATAAATCCATTTTTACCCTTTGGTGAGTTTTTAGTAAAAAATATGAAAGGAATCTTTTGACGTTTTTCATACGAGGTGCTTTTTGACTTTTCCGACAAAAGTACGAAGAATGTTTTTTTTACTTATACGAAAAGAATGGATTTTAAAAACAGTATTTCCAAGAAGCTTCCTTTACAAGTTTTCAAGTTCATTTTTAATCAACTTCTTTTAGTTTAAAATTGTATTACATTTTAAGAAAGGAAAAGTGTTTTTGAAGTAGAAAGGATATTTTCCTCAAGAATGGAGTTCAAATGTTTTATCAAAATTATTTTCCATCTAAGATAATATAGGGTTCTGTTTTTATCCCTATTATTACATTGATTTTATTATGTTGTGAGGGAATTATTTTTTTATGAAGTCATTTACCTTATATGGTTTGTTTTATTATGTCATGATGTTTCAAGAATCCCATTTTTGTTACATGTGTTATGCGATGATGTATGATTTATGATTATGTGGCACACATAAGAAAGGATTAATTTTAATATGGGTGGGACCTATATCTCCATCCAATGAATTGGGTAAAGATTTTATATCTCATGAGATAGACATGGCTGAATTGGTAGGTTATACCGGTTCAGTGAAACAGGACTGAAACGAGGGTTACTCGATTCAGAAAGGGACTTTGTCTACTAAGATAGTCTTTTCAATGAGTCTTGACTAATAAGAAATGATTTTCCATGATTATGTGTGCATGCCACAAAGTTTCATGTTTCATGTTATGATTATGGGGATCTCATTTTCACTTCTATGATTTGTTCCATGTTAAGATATTATGATCTCTTTTGCAGGTTATGATTTTTAAAAAGATATGATATGATTTTTATTTCTTTTGTATACCCTTACTGAGCATTTGAGCTCACCCTTTTATGTTTTCTTTTCCCTAGGATATAAAGAAAGGTTTTAGGTAAAAAAAAAGGGGAATATCTTTATGGGAGATATTGAAGATCTTTCACCACGATTAGAAGATTACGCTCCGAGTTTCCAAAGACACTAAACTATTACGGTCCTTGTGTGTGTGTTTTTGTTATGTACTAAGTATTCCGCAAATGTAATGTAATGTCCATGTACGTTAAGCTTCGGTTCTCTACAGTTGGTATCAGAGGAAAGGTTTAGTCAACCTTTGGAAACTAGGATGCGAAAACGTTAGTGAGATCCCTAGAGATATTTCTAAGGTATGTCTAGGGATGTCCCTAAGGATAAGTATACGTATAGGATATGGTCCTAGAACTATGGTAACGATCTTAGAATTTAACCTAGGATGTTAGATATTAAGGGTACTCCCCCTTTATTATGTTGTTTTCCCTAGCATGATTTTTGTCTCTCACACTATTCTTTTTGGGTTTTAGAAAATGGCTGGAAACAAGATGATTCACGATAATGGAGGATATGATGGACAATGGAATGATATTCTTCATAATGAAATGGGATTTGGAAGTCCAAACATCATTATTATGCCGAATCAGCAATCTCATAATATGATAAATAATGTAAAATTTGGTAAGTTTCCTGACTCGGCGAATAAGAGAAAGAAGGAGTTTCATGATGATCATAGAGGAAAGAAAGTTCAATTTCCCCTATGTAAATCACGTGGGAAGAGGCATCAAGGAGAATGTTTCAAAGGAACTGGAAGATGTTTTGGGTGTGGAAAAGAAGGACACAAAGCAAGTAAGTGGAAAGGAAAAGGTTCAGTTAACACCATGGATGAGGATAATGGTATTTCTACGACATCAACAATGGTTAAATGTTTTAAATGTGGAATGTATGGGCATTATGCAAACCAATGCCCTAAGGGAAAGTTTCATGAAGATAATCAGTATGGTTGTATGGGAAGTATTTATGTTGATGATGATGAAGAGACTACAAATGATATGTGAGATGAAAGAATTGTTGAAACTCGGTCAATGGTTTAAGAATGTAGTGGAATGATTACATGTTTATCATGTGTAATGTTGAATAAGAAATCTCATGGTACCATGGAATAAAGAGACATCTAAGGATTGTTACACTGTTGTCTTTCCTTGAGTTATGAAAGTGTACGATTAATGGTACCACTATCCATGAAAGGTTATTCAGATATTTTTGGAATTTAGATGATATGAGCATAATGAAGGAATAATAAGATAATGAGATGTTTGATTGTATTCATGAGCTCATGACTGATATAAGGAGAAGGTTATATCATGGTTTGAGTATAGAGAATTGTTGGATTTTGGTATGTGGAAAGAGTTAACTTTTAACTGCATTCATGTTTTTACTAAGGATCAATGGGTATTCAAGAGAATACATGATTAAGGACTTTTAATGTTTGGAATGTGACCAACAAGACATATCTTATGATATATGGGGATTAGCGGCAATATTAAATCTCTGGTAATCGTTTTCACTATATTATGAGAGTGGACTGTAGTATTATGGATATGCCTAAAGATTAGAATGGATTATGTTGGACATAAGTGAGTATTGTTTAAGGATAGAAGTTTTTTTTTCCGTTATTATTGATGGGATGTTATAGTAATGTAGTTTTAGAAAAAGGACAACCTGCAGGACGGGCGACAGCCCATCGCTTCGGACAAGGCTGTGGGAATCGAACCCACAACCGAAGTGCGACTGGCCTTTATCGCCTACCACTGGCCTACAGGAAGTCCCTGTTTAGTAGAAACTAGTTTTATTATATTAAGCAGTATGATATATGAAATATAAGTCCATTTTAGGAACCATATATGATTAATCTCACTATAGATCGACTTATGTATATAATTGTTTGCTAACCTTTTGTTTGAGACAGATGGAATGATCCGTCATTCTATCACATGATCTGATAACACTTCACGAATAACAAATTCAACTTCATTTATTTAAGAGATGAAGTGGAAATTGTTCAAGGCACGAACAATAGTGCGACTGTACCAAAATAAAGTAAGTATTTATTCTAATTCAAATTCTTCAACTTTAGGGATATGATCTTGAAAACCAAAAATGTTGTCCTAGTGATCTTATACCTGATGAATCAGATGGTACCTTAGATCGTCACAAATTTATGGATTTGTGATTGTTGCCTTTCCATAGCCATGTTCTCTACCACTCTCCATCAGAACATGATGGTTAGATTTCTCTTCCATATCCATATTTTCACCGATGTGGAAACCCAGTGATTAGTTTATTTGGGTAATCGTTACATTTCATACTTTATTTTTTAAAGCCAAGTTTTGGTATTCCTTTTTACGATGTGGGTTTCTATCAAAGAAACTTTCAAATAGTAAACAATTTATAACCCCGACGAATTTCGAGGGCGAAATTCATTTTAAGGGGGGTAGAATGTAACCGCCCGGGATTTTATGAAAAATATTCTTTTTTATTTCACTAATGTCTTGTGTTGTACGCTACACCAAAAGGAGCTTGCACAACACGCATCCTTGACTTGCCTTGCATTACAGGCAATCACAACCTTCCTCGATAGCGTGTGTAGTACGCAATACTGAGTTCCACTAAACAACGATATTCTATTAAAATATTATTAAAACTAGCCGTTATGAATAGTAATAACCACTTTTTGAAATTCTGTAAATCTTATTTTTCAAAATGAACATCATTTTTTGGATTCGGAGTATCGAATTTAGCCTAAGGTGAAATTTTGGTACTTTTCGGATAACTTTCATATTCTGATGAATAGTGAAAATTACTAAATTATAAATAAAAACAAATTTTTTAATCGAAATAATTAATAGTGACAAATTATTAATTTGAGTGGTTTTAAAGTATATTTAGAATATATTTTTACAATTTAATACAATGTTGGTCATTGGTTGTAATTTCACATTTAAATCAGACATAATCAAGTGTCAATCTTTTGATAGATATTGTTTCTTAAAAACACGCTATTTGTTTTAACAGCGGGATTTAATTATAAAATTAATTAATTCAACTTCTATGTTATGAATTTGGTAAAATAGACTTCATTTTTGAATTCGGAATATGAAATATAGCTTAGGATGAAATTTTGGCATTTTTCTGAAAAACATCAATTTTTGATGAATAGTGAAACTACTAAGTGGTAGTTAAAAACTGAATTTTTCATAAAACATAATTTTACCGCTTCTGTGAATGGAATGTCAAAAATCCGAGAGACACGGTTGATGTCAGTAAGTAAAATGTGGTTCAATGAGATGAAAATAATTTTTGGTGAATAGTAACTTTTTACTTTTATTTACCACGGTTAAAAGTAAATAGGGTAATTAAGGGTAAGAATGATATTAATATTACCCTAACACATGTCATAATTATATTGGACAAGTTTATCTCGACAAAAAACAACCTTAAGTGTAAAATATTATCATTTAGGTTCACTTGGATTAGATTATGACATTTAATATTATTTTATTTAATGAATAGTTAAAATACTTAAAATCAAAGTTTAATAACTAAAACATTTTTAATATGGGGTTATACATAAGATAAATTCGACTATAAATATTCATTAGATATCTAAAAAGATTTCCTACATAATGATATTTTATTTATAATTTTTAGACTTTAAATAAATTAATTTATTTATTACACAACGATGATGCAGTAATTACCCTTTTAAGGAAATATTAACATAATTGATGTTATAAATGCTCAAATTAATGTAATTTGAGACTTTTTATGAATTCCACTAATTTTCTAGGTTACTATGATATATTAGTGTTGATTTAATCAACTTGGTTCGAACATATAATTCTTTATGACTTTCACAAAAATCATATATCAAATAGTGTCAAAATTGACACAAAATAGTTTTTAAATAAAATATTATATTATTAATTGTTATTTTATTTCTAAAAATCTAAGGATCGGCCAAATGACTTAGATAAGGATATATGTATTAGTAATAAACAATTTTGGGTTCTTTTGGCATGTTATAGTAAGTGTATTAACCATATAGTGAAAGAAAACAAAAAGACACGGTAAAAGTTAAATTATTTAACTTAGAGTTAAATCTAATTGATAAGGTTAAAATAATAACCTAAACTTGTCTAAATCCTATTGGTTGATAGGATTTAGACCTATACCCACTTTAGCTTCGAAATAAGACCCTTTGGAACCATTATAAACCGATTTTGACTTTAATATAAAATAATATTTAGAGATATTCCTAAGGTGCCCCTCTCCTCCCTTATAAAAGGGCACCTCCTCCCCCTTCCTCCTCACACCAATTTGAGCACTCAAGCGCAGCCAACCTCTGCCAAAATCCCTTCTCCACTTCCCTAGAATAATCCTATAGGTCCTGGTCTTCTTCAATGACCAATCTTAGTTCCCTAAGTAGAGGATTCAAAGAAGCGTTCCAAAGAAGAGGTAATATCCATTACCGATCTTTTCAATTTCGTTCTTTTTCAACTTATTCTTCTTTAGTTGTTTCATGATAAAGTAATAAAATCAGTATTTTTTATATACTGATATGTTATTATAAATATGAAACAACTATAATTAACCTTCTATCCATCCTACGGAAAAAGGAAATCACCGCGTGTGCGTACGTATGGAATACCGTCTCCACGCCGTGGTGTAATCTATTTTCTTCCACCACCTTAATTGGATGGCTATAATGGTGTAATGAGTAACTATATATGATTATTATAATGTTATATTGATACTGAAATAGTATACATACACTTCAACCCAATTCCACGACCATGGGAATGATATCATCGCTCGTGCGTACGTACGGACTACCGTCTCCACGACGCGATGAGATTCATTCTCAATGATTAACCATTCATGAATGATTATAAAGTATATATAATAAGTAATAATGAAATATATGACATAATAATGATACTGGAATTTTTTATATGTATGTCATCTAATTAATTCCATTCAATTCAATAAGGAAATGAAAACAGCGTTCATGCGTACGTACGGACTACCGTCTCCATGAACGGTGTATTTCTTTCCATTTACTAATTTATTATATATGTATATTCTGAATATATATATAAATCATGTTTTATATTCTGGAATTAAGTAATCATGATCTAAGTAATCATATGAATAATTACAAGCTAAAAACAGGAACGACAAATGAGACGATTTTACCCAAAACGCTACTTTAACATGAATTTACAAAATAACGGGTAATATGAAGTCATAATTGGACCATATATGATATAATAACAATGAATATGATTCCGGAATAAGTCAATAACATTATTTAAATCATTATACAGGAGGTTAGGACACTTACAATGCAAGTCGGACATAAGGTAAGGGAAATATCACAATCTCATTTTTATCCGAGATTGTTTATTCGTAAGTATTTACTGGGGTGTATTTTATCATCCACATCCATGTTTCATCAATATGTAATATTATTTCCATCCACCTAAAATTTTTTAAATCCATTTTTACCCTTCGGTGAGTTTTTAGTAAAAAATATGAAAGGAATCTTTTGACGTTTTTCATACGAGGTGCTTTTTGAATTTTCCGACAAAAGTACGAAGAATGTTTTTTTTACTTATATGGAAAGAATGGATTTTTAAAACAGTATTTCCAAGAAGCATCCTTTACAAGTTTTCAAGTTTATTTTTAATCAACTTCTTTTAGTTTAAAATTGTATGACATTTTAAGAAAGGAAAAGTGTTTTTGAAGTAAAAAGGATGTTTTCCTCAAGAATGGAGTTCAAATGTTTTATCAAAATTATTTTCCATCTAAGATAATATAGGGTTCTGTTTTTATCCCTATTATTACATTGATTTGATTATGTGGTGAGGGAATTATTTTTTTATGAAGTCATTTACCTTATATGGTTTGTTTTATGATGTCATGATGTTTCAAGAATCCCATTTTTGTTACATGTGTTATGCGATGATGTATGATTTATGATTATGTGGCACACATAAGAAAGGATTCATTATAATATGGGTGGGACCTATATCTCCCTCCAATGCATTGGGTAAAGATTTTATATCTCATGAGATAGACATGGCTGAAATGGTAGGTTATACCGGTTCAGTGAAATAGGACTGAAACGAGGGTTACTCGATTCAGAAAGGGACTTTGTCCACTAAGATAGTCTTGGCAATGAGTCTTGACTAACAAGAAATGATTTTCCATGATTATGTGTGCATGCCACAAAGTTTCAAGTTTCATGTTATGATTATGGGGATCTCATTTTCACTTCTATGATTTGTTCCATGTGAAGATATTATGATCTCTTTTGCAGGTTATGATTTTCAAAAAGATATGATATGATTTTTATTTATTTTGTATACCCTTACTGATCATTTGAGCTCACCCTTTTATGTTTTCTTTTCCCCAGGATATAAAGAAAGGTTTTAGGTAAAAAAAAAGGGGAAGATCTTTATGGGAGATATTGAAGATCTTTCACCACGATTAGAAGATTACGCTCCGAGTTTCCAAAGACACTAAACTATTACGGTCCTTGTGTGTGTGTTTTTGTTATGTACTAAGTATTCCGCAAATGTAATGTAATGTCCATGTACGTTAAACTTCGGGTCTCTACAGACATATATGTCCCTTGAATTATATTAATAAAACCATATGTATTTATTTGACATGATCATATAACATTCATCATCTCTTAACCCATTAAATGAAATGGGTATAAAAAATATTTCATCATATCATAACCTATGGAAAAGATATATGTTTCATAATCATTTCATTATTTCGACAAAGAATAACCCATAAAATGAAGAACAATTCACATAAATTTCATCATGGTATAAATAGTGTAATGGAAATTGTTTTCATAAAAATATTGTCATGATAAATCACACATTGTAATAATAAAAATGGTATCATTCATTTATATCACAGGAAAAGAAAAGATTACATAATAGGATATCATATTTGATAGTGAAGTATTTTTCATGGACACTTGAAAAATTTCATGAGGATGATAAAATATGATTTAAAATAACTTTTTGAAACATAAAACATTTCATATATACTTTTAATTGTAAATAATATTGAAAACTTGTAAAGAAGTTTTCATAATTCATTTAAAACCTTTCATCATGAAAATATTAATTTCTTATTGAAAAACACTTTTTGAATATAAAAAAGTTAGAAAATTTTTTTCATTAAAAGTAATCATATATATTTAAAAACGATTATTAAAAAATGATTGATCATGAAATTTGAAAATTATGTTCATTTTGTACATATCAAGAAAAATAATACTTTCAATTATTTTTGAAAGCATAATCGACAATGTTTAGAAAATGAAATTAAGATTATTTTTAAAAAATAATTAAAAATTTTCAAAAATGGGTAAAATTTTCATTAATAAATAATTTTATGAATAATAAATCAATTTTTTCAAATTTTGATAAAAAATGGTTTTGGAGGAGATCTGATTTTTGACCAAAGAGGGAAATAATGAATGATTTTCATAAGAAACATTTCTAAATAAATTTTAGGAAGAAATAGTGGGGAAACGGTTCTATTACATTAAAATATCATGAATATCCATGGGAAGAGAAAATTCATGAAATCATTGAATTATAATTTGTATTATGTTTTATGAAAAAACATAATAATAAAAAACCTGATAAATGATGAGATCATAACAGAAAATCCTTACTACATTGTAAAGATAAATTTAAAATACCCATGAAGGAATACCATAAATTGTAAATTAAAACATAAATAGGATAAAAAATTATTTGATATAATATGAAAATGTGTTTTTATATAACCCTTGTAAAGGAAGATATGTGTATAATATAATATACATAACAAATATGTTAAATTTTGAAACAAATCTCTTACTAATACAGGGAATTTTTAACTATAAACTCCCTGAAATTGATATCATAAAATTGATATGTAATTAAAAATAATTATATTAAAATAAATACTAAAATAAATTCATGGGAGTTATATGCACCATATAAAATAAATTTGAGGTGAATGTGGAATTTGTCTCACAGAATTTAATGTGAGAAAAAAAATCCATTACATTAAGTCATGAATTCATTTATGCTTGTTTTAACATCATGTATAATAAATATAATATTATTATAAATAAATAAAATAAAAGTATTTACATATATCATACCATATATTTTTTTATTAAGAAATTTTATTTCCCCATTATTAAAAATCCCATGTTAGAGTCACATTTCAGGAAATACATGATTTGTTTTTATTGTATGTTTTGAGTTTTTATTTTTGATATTGTTATTTATATCATGTATTAAAAATATAAATAATAATTAATATGATATAAATATCTTATATATTCTGTATTTTTGTATTTATAGTAATCACTAAATTTTAATTATAGAAAATGATATATGTTATTCATGGAGATAATATGTCATAGGTATGCAGGAATATTGTTTACATTTTCTTTTCAGATTGAAGGAAATAATAGTTAATGGTCTATATTAAAAATAAAAAATATTTATTATGTCATATATATCAAATATTTTTATGAAACTCATCCTTGATACATTCCGTGTAAAACACGAAAGAATCACATAACTTCACAAAGCGATAGTTCACCGTACACCTAAGTGACGTTATCACATTCCCAAAAAATGGAGAGTATGAAGGTTAATGTGGTGTAATTTTATAACAATAATAATAAAAACTATAATATCATATATCAATAATAAATCAATCATTAAAACCATCCTTGAGATATGATAATGGTAAAATGAATGACATCAGTTTGTAAGGTGATGGTCAACTGTAAATAGGAACTATAATTTTATAACCCATTTGTAGGATGTGAAGTTGTTTTTAGGACATTACCATAACATTAGAAAATTAAATAATATGGAAGATACTTACAGTACTATATAATCCTATTATAACAATAATTATAGGGGATATAGTAAAAAGTAAAAAATGATTGTTGATGAATGTTACATATTCTTTATGTATACCCAATAGTTCTACATTAAAATCCATCATAAGATGGATTTCTACCTGAATTGAAGTTTATTCAATGAGTGGAAAGATGTTGGTATAACTAACCAGTATTAACATACAAATAAATTTTATTATTTTTTCTGAAGAAAAAGTACATTACAAAAACGGATGCCCAATGATAGTATTAGTTTAGTGCCTTTGGAGACATTGAACAGAAATATTCTAACTCGGAGAAAGATACACAATGCTTCCCAAAAATATAATCACCATTAGTAATTATAATTTAAAAAATTATCTATAAAATTGTTAAATCAAACATAAGCATGGGGTGATCTTGAATTCTTGGTAATGGTAAATAAAGGAGATGCTTAGGCATAACCAACACAAAAGGGTATGAGAAAATGGATGTATTATTATAAGATTATACCCTATATATCAAAGATCATAAACATGAATAATGGAATAAATATTAGTATTTAATATAGATTTAATCATAATAAAATCAATATCATATCCCATGAAAGCATAACATTGGAGTAAAACATGGAATTATGGAAAACACATAAACAAGTAATATCATTCTCTATAAGTCAAGATGCAATGATGGATCTTATCAAGGAACATCATGGGGACTACACCTACTAAGCTAGACAAGCCCCCATCCCCAGTCACAATCCTTTCATTATATGGTTCATGTTTTCCCCATCATCCCATAGTGGATTAGTTTTCCACATCTTCCCATAGTGGATTGGGTTTCCCCATCTTCCCATTTTCATGGGGACTACATCTACTTTAAAGACACACCACCATTTTCATTTTACGAGATCAGGTTTCCTTATCTTACTATAGTGAATCAGGTTCTCCCCTCATTCCATAGTGGTTCATGTTTCCAAGTCCTCCCATCTTCATGGGCACTACGCCTACTGGGAAGCACACACCACCATCACCTGTTGTTGTCCATTCCTTATATGAGATCGAGATTTCGCATCATCCCATAGTGCATCAAGATTGAATAATTGATTCTCATAATCAAATCATAATATATTAATAATTAAAAAAATAAATTTTAGGGAGATATATGTCACATCTATCATATAATATATGCACCACAATAATATATACAATGATCATATCATATCCCATTAAATGAAATGGGAGTCATAGATATTTCATCATGTCATTACACAAGTATAAAAATTGGCTATAGTCATGGTCCAAAATCCTATATATAATTTAAATCAAGGGTTTTAGTGATATATGGCTCATATTGGCGTGGAATTATCTCAAATCTATTGTCATGTTTGTGATGAGTTTTAGGAAGGGTTTCCACTATGGCAACAACACCACTAACCAAGGTATTGGAAACTGTGGTAATAACCAACCCATTTTATATTTTCAATATATGGATATTTCTATAGTTTAAACTATTTTTATATGTTCTATTTCTATAGTCGGAAACCATGGCTATATCGCCAATAAATCGAGGCTATAGATTGAAAATAAATTGACTCAAGTGGGATTTGATCCTCATACCTCCATGAAAAGTTGTCTTTGGTATTACAACTACACCAGAATCATTTTATTATATATAAATATATAATTGGTTATAAATATATTTTAATACTATGTAAATGTGAAAATAACCATTGAAATAGGTCTTCCTTCCAAAATCATATGTGCGTTTTTCGTACGATTTGGAAAGAAACCTATAGCCATGTTTATCAAA
This sequence comes from Viscum album, assembly GCA_963277665.1. Classification (NCBI taxonomy): domain Eukaryota; kingdom Viridiplantae; phylum Streptophyta; class Magnoliopsida; order Santalales; family Viscaceae; genus Viscum; species Viscum album. Next base: position 1,076,625,192 of record OY728135.1, on the reverse strand, counting down.
AACTGTGGAAATAGGTGTAGGCTATAGCCACTATTTTATAGAAGTGTGGATATATCCCTCAAAACAATTGTCTATATCCATTTCCAAGAAAAACGTTTCTATGTATTACACCTATATCCATGTTTTAATTAAAACTATGACTATAGATTACTCATATCCATGGTATTGAAGACAGTAGATATATGTATGGGGCTATAGACTAGATTTTTAGTAGTTTTACCTATGGAAAAGAGGTAGTTTTTCTAATAATTTCATAAAATCATTACCCATGGAATGAAGTAGGTTTAAGGAGAATATAATCTATGTTTGTCAAACATATTACTTAAGTATCATTGAATAAAAACATAAACCATTTATGAAATAATATGAATGGATCCTTTGGTTCATTTCCTATAATGGAATGAGAAACATTAACAAATGTCATGGTAAGTAGAAAATATATTTTAAATATTATCTAAAAACATTTATTATTTAAAATATCATTTTCTTCCATTGAAAAATATTTCAGAAATATTAAACCATTAGAAAACCATTTTCTTTAAAAATGTATTGAAAACATAAAAAAAGTATTTAAATGATTTTGAAAACATTTCCCTTCAGATCTTATAATAGAAGTGTGAAATCATTTTTAAAAATATTATCCATGGAAAATTATAAAATAATAATGAAAAAAATTTCAAATGCATTTTATTTGAAAATTTATAAAAAAACATTGAAAACATTGTGAAAATTGTTTTCCATAAAAACTAATAAAAAAAATTACAAACATTAAGAAAACTATTTTCTGTGAAAACGTATAAAATAATATTTAAGAAATTTTAAAAAACATTTTCATTGAAAATATTTTTAGATCATATAAAATATGCTTCGAGATCATTGAAATCCTTTTCTTTTAAAACAACCTTTTGAAAACCTATAAAAGATGCTTTGAAAAATCATTTAATCAACGTTTCTAGAGAAATTTTTTTGAAATCCATTTTAAAATAGAAAAAATTAAAAAATATTTGGAAGAAATTTTCATTTAGAACATATAACCATAATTAGAAGCAATGAAATGGTATTCATGATGGAAGTTAAGTCAGTACATGCCAAACATTACTTTTCCACCTTAAAAATTCAAAAAAGATACTTGATCAAAACAGGATGAGAAGATTACGTTAAAAACCAATTTTTATAAAATTTAATAAATTTTTTGAAATTTTATTTTAACTATAATAGTATTATGGTAAAACTGTTTTACAAAAAACTTTTTTCAGAGAACCTAGATTTTCCTTTAAAAGGAGAAATAAAATCAGATTTTCAAAAAAAATATTATATTAATTATATTAAGTTTCAAATCATTGTAAAATGGTACCATTACAAGGATATAACATCATTATAAATTGGGTAATAAAATTATTGATCTTTGTTGAGATATGTATCAAAATATTTTTTTTAGTGAAAGAATAATCATGAACATTCTTGTTAAACGATGAGATTGATGCTATAAAGTATTACAAAATTGGAAACATTAAGTCATAATAGAATTAAATGACTAAAATTACATGAATATTAAAATAACATAACATGGAATTAGTTTAGTTATAGAACATGTAAAAAGGAGGTATATATACATCATATAAAAATAAAGGTGCATAATATGGCATGTGTCTCAAAGAAGGTAAATTGAGACCAAATTACTATACTGATTTGATTACTTTTGAAACATAACCCCCATGAAATAAATATCATCCATTTGATATTTAAATACCCATAAAATTAATTATAATAATAATAAATCAAATACATGGCCTTTATACACACTAAAAAATTGAAAAGAGTGGTGAATAGGGCATGTATCTCACTGAAATAAAAAGGGAGATGAAACTCCCCTAATATATGTCATGGATTTCATCGTACATGTTAAAAAAATATTGTATAATAAATATAAGGTTATTATAAATCTACCATAGAACCACATTATTATATCTAATACCATATATAATTTTTTTGGACTTTATATTACCCATTTATAAACAATTCCACATTAATGTTATGTTTCAGGAAATATTTGCTGTGTTTTTCTTATATGTTTTGGATTTTTGTTCTTGATCATAATTCTTATATTAGGATTTACTCATTTAAAAAATGTAAATAATGAAATAAATATCATATATATTCATTATATTTTTATTTATAATAATCTATATAATATTGAAATACAAAATGGAACATATAGTTCATGGAGACGGTAGGTCGAATGTACGCATGAACATTATTTTCATTTTATTATCGTATTGAAAGAAAGATTATAATTTTCATATATTTGTATATATATATACATATATTAAAATTTATGTCGATATATTGTGTCACATATAATATATAAGTTAACTAATACCATCCTTGACACATTCAATGTAAATTTTGAAATAGTCACATCACTTTGAGGATGTGGTAGTCTACACAATCCCCAAACAATGTTATCATATTTACACAAAAAAGAAAACATGATGGTATTTATTATATATTTATTATAGAATAAAAATGAAATAATAAATATCATATAAATCATATAATTTTACTAAAACCAACCATAATACATTCTATGTAATTTTTGAATGAATCATGTCGCATTGAGGAGGATGTAGTCCACACATACACAAACGAAGTTGCACTATTCAAAAAAATATAAATCATGAAGGTATGTTTTATATAAAAGTTACATAAGAAAACATACATCATATATATCATATATATCAAATAAATACATATTTTACATCATTATTATCAACCATAATAGATGATAAATTAAAAACAACAACATCATTTCTTGAGTTGGTAGTTAACCACACACAAGAAAAGTAGGCTCATTTCCCATTAGATAGATGTGTGTGTAAGTATAGTTATTGTAAGATCCCGAACATTTCTGGATTCAATCTCAGGCACGTTTTTAGGAACTTTTGATGTTTTTAAGTTCCTCTATTTTGGAGTAGTGACTTGGGGTGCATTTGGGGGAACTGTTATGTAAAACTAAAGGATAGTGGGTTGTGCACAGTTTGCGCACGTTTTCACAAACCGTGCTACCAAACTGTGCCAACCAAGCAGAACTGGACAAAGAGGTGCACACGGTTTGCACACAGTTTGAAAACCTGTGAGACCAAATAGTATGGACCATGAAAATCTTGGTCCGCACAGTTTGCGCACTGTTTGAAAAACCTTGCGGAACTGCCCAGGAAACCATGGGCGCAGTTTTTATTTTTTAAAATTCTTTTTAAATCCACCAGAACCCCTAGACTTCCTTATATTCTGACCTTGGCTCAAGCTCAGAAATTTCTAGGTGTTTCCAAATCCTCTTGGAGAGATTACAAGGTGATCTGAACTCTTTTCCTCAAGATTGAATGCTCGGATTGAAGATCCAATCTCCTTCTAGTAAGTGGATTTCATCCTGTTGTTTCTTATGTTCTTTTATTTATCATTCCTAGATCCTTTCATGGGATATTTCCATCATTTATATGGATTTAAACCTATGAGTTAATGTATAAATCTAGGATTGTGTATCTATATTTAGTTTTTCAAGATCTTGATGCCTTTGATCTTATTTTTTTGGCTTTAAGGATTTAGATCGAGAACATGATCGGCGACGTTGTGCTGCTCGGATTTTGGGGTTTTTCTTTGGGATAACATTCATCAATAAATCGAGGAAGGTGGTTTAAAATCAATTCCCATAGTCTCATCTTGGTATGTGTATGCAGTTGTATAAATTTTGTGGGATAAATAATTAATTGGAGGATTGGTTATGCGGTTCTTTGTGAATTGTGGATCTAGTTGATTATGGGTGAGAGTTATGATGGAAGGATGAGGATGATTGAAAATTTGAAAAATGTTGTATATGTCAATTGGATATTTGATTTGAAAAAGGGTTGGGGGACACGGACTGTCACTTATAATACCCATAGAGGTTATAGACATGGCATTATAGAACCACTGGCATGCATTAAATTGATATTTTATGGGACAAGGACTCATGCGCCAAATACCCATGGGGTTGTGAGATAGGGACTGATGATCCAAATACTCACATGTGTGCTAGACATGATGTTCTACACTCTTTCATTTATTTTGTAATATGGTTTCATTTGGAATTTCATAAACTTAATATTGTGACACAGTAAATATGAATTGAATAGGTGAAATGGTTTAGGCTCCTACACAGGCTGAAGCAGGCATTATGTTTTGGGTGTTCCCGGGAATATAGATGTATAACATTTTAAAGAATGGTTAATTGGATAAATATAATAGTTTCCCTATTGAATTTCATAATTTTTAATGCAACTCCATTCACCTCTTATGACAAGATTTGTTTGTGACACTATTGGTGGTGATCTACTGAGTCGTACTCACACCTTACTCAGGATGCCTGATTGGTACCCGAATAGACAGTGTTGTTGTAGGACAAGACAAGGTCAAAAGCCCTGGTTAGAGTGTTATTTGGGGTTGGAGCATTGAAGAGGGAACCATACATGGTTCGTGACCCATTTGGAGTCATTGTGTATTTACATTCAATTTTATTTTAGAGACCTGGCACTTGAATTATCATAGAATGTTTTACTTTTTAGTTGAGTATTGTATTTCTGGTTTGGATTATGCTAGTGACATTGTACTATTATAATTACATGCATTTATTCTATTGATTGGTTACTTCCATTGGAATTGTATTCTGGTAACAGAGGGTATATTCCTTCCATGAATGACTTACTAGACTCTCGCTGCTAGTCGACACCCTCTGACGTAGGGGAGGCGTGCTTCAGGGCTTGTGACTAACTGGCTCGGAGCACCGTTCAGTGGATCCTGGGTCGGGACGTTACAAAGTGGTATTAGAGGGGGTTTTATTTCTTCTAATTTTTTATTTCTATTTGGGGAAGGTATACATGGGATTAAGGAATGTCGAGGCTTGATAATGAGACCGTGCATGGGATTTGAAAACCCATGTATGAGGGGAAAACTCAAGTACTCAAGGTGGGAATGCTGTTATTATTGTTTTTCGTTACATTTGAATATTTTTTCACCTTGTGTTATGCACTTGTTGTGTGATGTAATTATTATTTTTTGAATTTATTGAGAATTGGTACGTGTCCTAGAATGGCATGAGTGTTTTGTCTACAAGCATCATTCTAGGCACTAAAGATTATTGTGACATGCATCATTTTAGGCACGCACTGGAAAACAGATTATTGATAGATAGTTGAACGTAAAATATTTCTTTTCCTTGATTGTGAAATTGTAATGAAAATGGTGTCAAATTTGGAAATTTAAAGAAATATTTGTGAATTGATATGAATAAATTGGTTTCATTTAATTTTGGTATCATTTTGAACTGTTTCCAAAGATGCGTGTTTGACTTTATAGAATTATTCCTCCATGACGATTGTTGAGAGGATGAGCATAGGGTATAGTTAGAACTGGTCCTCTAGTGGTTAAACCTGAGGCACTAATAGTACCAACTAATGAAGAAGGGGAAAAGTTTCAAGATAACCTCACCTGTTTCATGTAAATGATGGAAGGAGACCTAGGGCGGGTTGTGAAAAGTATGTCTGAAGTTATGAGGGAGTTTTAGTTGCAGCACATGCCATCTTTTATTGGCAAGGGTGGTCAGGAGAAAGATGAGTTCTCAATTGAATCTACCCAGACTATACATGAACACCTAGAGACACCTGTATAGAAGAGATTCAAGTTAGCATCTTGCATGTTGTGAGATCAAGAAAAATGGTGGTGCGACATCCAGACTCGGTATGGACAACATGAGGCTGTGGAGTGGAAGGAATTTCTGGAGAAGTTCTTTGATCACTTCTAGACAGAGATGCTCAGACAGGAGAAAGCGGCTGAGTTAATGTTGGTAAATAATAGGAATAGGTATATAATAGGCAATTTTGGATTCTTTATAAACTTACAATGTTTTTCTACTACATTGGCAGTAGACGAGGCCACTTCAGTATGATGATTTCAGGATGGACGTAAATGTGAAATTACGTATCAAGTGAATATTTTTAGCCTGAAGAAGTTTCTGTATGTGTTAAATATGACTCTCTTCTCTGAGGGAAACCTGAAATAGGATTTTAGTGAAGGATAATTGGTTTTTACTTGATGGTCAGGTGGTGTGACTTTTGTTAAAAGGAAGATAAGTTTTGAGAATATTAGTCAGGGAGGTGGGAGAAAGAGTAACTTGGCAGAGGGGTCGGTTACACAGGACCTTACCCAAGCATTTTTTCAACAGTGTGGAAGGCCTGGACACATTCATAATCAATTTCCCCTACCCCCTATTGAATACAGATCCGGTGGTAGGATGTGACATATCCAGAAGTTCTGAAGGAACCCAAAGGAGTCAGGTGGTGATGCACTAGATAAACAGAGTCAGAGTGTGGGAAGGGGATCTTCTGCACCTTTTCTGTCCCAAAGTTGGATTTCTACTGGACGAGGTGGTAATGGTAATGGATGTGGTTTTCTGGGGCAGAAACGCCCATATCAGCAGAGTAATAAAAGTTAGGGGCGTCAGATGACATCATTGGGAAGAGGAGAAGCACAATTGCATGCAGAACAACCTACACTTGTGGATAGCAAGGCAGGAGAATCAACAATTAGAGGTACTATTTGTGTGGATTCTACTTTATCTAATGCCTTATTTGATACCGGTGCCTCTCATTTATTTATATCTACAAAACTTGTTAATGGTTTGAGTTTGGAGGTGGAGTTTTTGAGCGGGGCTATGAAGATAGTCACACCTTTGGGAGTACAGTCTAGAGATATTTGTATGTGCTAGGGATGTTATCTTGAGACCGAAGAGTACTGTTTCATATGGGATCTCTATATCCTTGATATGACAGGCTTCGACCTAATCCTGGTTATGGAATAGTTAGTCATAGACCAATCCCACATTGATTTTTATTATCAGAGGGTAAAATTTATGTCGCCTGCGGGTGACCATTACATTCACTGTGGGGAGCGCGATCTCGAGGCAGGTTGAGATGGTCTAATTACTCAGCAACATGGAGAGCTCACAGCCGATGTTTCTAGTCTTATATTGTATGACAAGGGTGTTAGGAAAGATTTCCTTCCACCAATGGTTGTTTTGTTTTATGATGTCTTCCTAGAAGACTTCTCAGGGCTGCCACCTAAGATAGATGTTGAATTTATAGTTGAGATCATGCCATGATATGAGCCAATATCTATTCCTCCATATAGAATTTCACCGATAAAGCTTCAAGAACTCAAATAGTAGTTGAAAGACTTAACGGATAAATGATTTATACGTCCAAGAATGTCTCCATGGGGATTGCATGTTCTATTTGTAAAGAAGGATAATAGGAGTTTACGTTTGTGTGTCGATTACCGGAGGTTGAACAAAATGACTATGAGGAACCAATATCCTCTACCGTCTATTGAAGAACTATTTTACTAGTTAAAGGGAGCCTATGTTTTCTCAAAAGTCGACTTAAGATCAGGGTATCGCCAGTTTAGTGTTCGGACTTCTGATATACCGGGGACTGCGTTCAAGAGTAGATATAAGATTTATGAGTATTTTTAATGCCATTTGAGTTAAAAAACTCACCAACATTGTTTATGGCTATGATGAATAAGATCATTCATCCGTACCTAGATCTTTTTGTGGTAGTATTTGTCGAAGACATCATGGTGGACTCCAAGACTCATGATGATCATGACCAACATCTAAACATTGTCCTGAGTACATTGGGAGAGCATCGGCTATACGCCAAGCTATGTAAGTGTCAATTTTCGATTGATTAGGTACACTTCATGGGACATATAATCTCGAATAATGGTGATTTAGTGGATCCAGAGAAGGTGCAAGTGGTGATTTCTTAGGATCAGCCCAAGAATATTTTCGATATCCAAAGCTTTCATGGGTTTGCTGGATATTACAAGATATTTATCCCAGACTTTTCCTATTTTTCAGCACTACTTTTGGGCTTGACAAAAAAGGGAGTAAAGTTTGAATAGTTAGAGGCTTACGAGACATATTTTCTAAAGTTAAATAATAGTTTGAGATCCACACTAATTTTGGCTCTACCTGAGTTAGGTGAAGAGTACACGGTGTATTGTGATGCTTCTGGGATAGGACTCGGAGCTGTATTGATGAAAAGTGAAAAATTTGTGGCGTATGGGTCTCGATAGCTGAGGCCTCATGAAAAGAATTATCCAACGCACGTTCTTGATTTGGTATTGGTGGTTTATGCATTGATGTGTTGGTGACACTACCTCCTGGGTGAAAGGTTTATAGTTTATATTTATCACAAGAGCTTGAAGTACATATTTTCTCAGTTTGATTTGAATCTTTAACAGTAGAGATGTGTTGAGTATATGCAGTCTTTTTATTTTGAGATGGTATATACACATAGGAAAGTAAATGATGTGGCTGATGCTTTGGGTAGGAAGACTGAGACTCATATTGTTCAGGAATCTAGTGTTGAGTGGAGGATGATGTCGTTGCTAGCTAAAATGCACATTGTCATTTAGGAGAGATAGGAGGAAATGACACTCGTGTCAGTTGCAGTGGAGTCTATACTTTTTATACAGATCAGGGAAAAGAAATATGGGGACACTGGATGCTTATCCTTGAGGGAAAACTTTGAAGGATGGGATACATCTTCAGACTGTAAGATAGACGAGGATGATATCAGTTATATGAAGAATCGAGTTTCTGTTCCTATGAGCATATGAGAGGAGATCATTTTATTATTTCCTGCCTTAAGATGGGTTGTGCACCATGGTGTGACCAAAATGTATTGTGGTCTATGATGACAGTTTTGGTAGCAAGTTATGAAGAAAGAGATAGCAGAGTTTGTGACACGATGCTTCACCTGTTAGCATCTGAAGGCGGAGCATCAATGACCAGGTGGTTTACTACGACTTTTTTCCATTACAAAATGGAAGTGGGATGGTGTGACCATGGAATTCATGATAGGCCTTCGAGAAACACTTAAGAAGAAGGATGTCATTAGGGTCATTGTGGATCGACTGAAAAAGGTTTCACATTTCTTGCTTATAAGGGAAAATTTTACAATTGAAAAGTTGTGGGAGATGTATTTATAGAAGATATTTTGATTTCACAGGGTGAAATGAAATATAGTTTCAGATTGTGATTCATAGTTTACTTCGTGCATCTATAAGGGCATGAAAAAGGTACTTGGTACATAGGTTTTATTGAGTACTGATTTCCATCCTCAAAAAGATGGACAGTCAGAGTGTATTATACAAGTGCATGAGGATATTTTGAGGGTGTGTGTACTTGACTACGATGGTACATGGGAGAATAACCTAGTTTTAGTGGAGTTTTCTTGTAATAATAGTTATCAGGAAACTATACAGATGGAACCATATGGGGCTCTTTATTGTAGGCCATGTAGATCACTGTTATGCTGGATGGAAGCAGGTGAGTCAGAGTTTTTGGGACCGAGTCTCGCACAGAAGATGACCGAATAGGTTCAGCTGATTTTGAAATGAATGATTAAGGCTCAATGTCAACAGAAGTGTTATACTAATAGACTGAGGAAACCTCTAGAGTTTACAGTCAGTGATCGCGTTTTCCTTTGGGTATCGCCTAGGTTGGGTCACCACAGGATACGAAGTTAGGGAAATTTGGCACCTAGGTTTGTTGGACCTTTTGATATTGTGAGGAGAGTCAGGCTAATAGCTTACCAATTGGCTCTTCCACAGAAATATAGTGCCATGCATGATGTTTTCAATGTATCACATCTATGACGGCATCATCCCGACCCTTCTCATGTGATCGATGTGGATGATGTTGAGCTAGAGATAGATTTATCATTTGAGGAGCAACTGATACGTGTTTTGGATCCCAGTGAGAAGGTGTTGAGTAGAAAGACCGTAACGACTGTTCGTGTTTTATGGCTGCATGCACGTGTGCAGGAAGAGACATGGGAAAGGGAGGTAGATATATGGACTTAGTGGCCCAATCATTTTATCTTGGAATCTCAGAGAAGTTCGGGAGTACAGCTCGATGACGATCTTTTATAAGGTGGGGAGAATGAAAGATCTCAGCCTTTTTTGAGGTAAATCTGTGGTAAATTATCAGCTACTTTTTATGTTTTTAAGTACCTTTGTTTGGGAGTAGTGACTTGGGGTGCGTTTGGGTGAACTTTTATGTAAAACTAAAGGAGGTGGGTTGTGCATGGTTTGTGCACGGTTTGACAAACCGTGAAACCAAATTGTGCCAACCAAGCAGAACTGGATAGATATGTACACACGGTTTTCACACTATTTGACAAAAAATGCGACAAAACTGTGTAGACCATGAAAATCCGGACAGTGAGGTCCCCAGGGTTTTTGCACATTTTGAATAACCATGTTCCACTGACCACGAAACCATGCACACAGTTTTTATTTATGAAAATTATATTTAAAACCACCTGAACCCCAGGACTTCCTTATTTTTCAACATTGGATCAGGCTTGGCAATTTCATGGTGTTTCCCAAGCCTCTTGAAGATATTCCAAGGTGATACAAACACCTTTCCTCATGATTGAAGGCTCATATTGAAAATCCACTCTCCTTCCGGTAAGTGAATTTCATCTTGTTGTTTCTTTCGTTCTTTCCTCTATAGTTCCTTGATCGTTTCATGGGATATTTCCATCATTTACATGGATCTAAAACTATTATTTATGGTGTAGATCTGGGATTGTGGATCTAGATCTATTTTTCAAAGATCTTGATGCCTTTGATCTTATTTTTTGGTTTTAAGGATTTAGATCCAGTACTTGATCGATGACATTGTGCCACACTGATTTTGGGGGTTTTTTGTTGGGATTACATCCATCAATAAATCAAGGTAGGCGGTTTGAAATCCAATCACATAGTCTCATCATGTAATGCGTATGAAGTTGTACAAATATTTTGGAATAAAATAATTTATTTCTAGTTCGGTTATGCGGTTCTTTCTGAATTGTGGATTTAATTGAATATGGGTGAGAGTTATGATGGAAGGATATGGATGATTAAACATTTGAATAATGTTGTATATCTGAATTGAATATTTGATTTGAAAAAGTGTTTAGGGACACAGGCTGACCCTCCTAATACCCACATGGGTTCTAGACATGTCGTTCCAGAAACAATGACATGCATGAAATTGATATTTTATGGGATAAGGACCGAAGCTCTAAATATCCATGGGGTTGTGAGACAGGTACTGATTCTCCAAATAGTCACACGTGTTCTAGACATGAATTTATACAATATTTTATTTAATTTTTACTATGGTTTCATTTGTAATTTCATAAACTCAATATTTTGACACAGTAAATATGAATTGAATAGGGAAAATGGTTTAGGCTCCTACACGGGCCGAAGCAGGCATTGTGTTTTGGGTGTTCTCGAGAACCTGGATGTTTAATGTTTTAAAGAAATTTTAATGATATAAATATAATTGTTTTCCATATTTCCTTGGTAAATTATTAATGCAACTACATACACTACATATGAATGGATTTGTTTTTGACACAATTGGTGGGGATCTACTACGTCATACTCATACCCTACTCGGGATTCCTGATTGGTACCCGAATCGAATTTGTTGTTACAAGACAAGACAAGGGAAAGAGACCTGGTTAGAGTGTTGATTGGTGTTGGAGCATGGAAGAGGGAACCAGATGTGGGTCGGGACCCATTTGGAGTCATTGTGTCTTTACATGCAGTTTCATTGTAGACACTTGGCACTTGCATTGTCATGTCTTATTTTACTTTTAAGTTGAGTATTGTATTTCTGGTTTTGATTATTCTAGTGACATTATACTGTTATATTTATATGTGTTTCTGATATTTCATGGTTAGTTATGATATAATTTTATTCTAATAAGAGAGGGCATATTCTCCCCATGACAAAATAGACCCTCACAGCTAGTCATCACCCTCTAGCGTACGGGGAGGCGTGCTTGAGGGCTTGTGACCAACCGACTCGGTGCACCGTTCAGTGGCTCCCGAGTCAGGATGTTACAGTTATAACCCCCATAATTATATGATATCATTATGTATTTATGATACTTAGGTTATTATATATCTATTTAATAATTTTAATTGAGGTGGTGGAGAATGAAAATTAAATAAAAGATATTGAGGTATGATGTTACCTATTCTTTGAGTAACTCATTTTCATTAGCACCAAAGTTCTTCCTTGGATAGATTCCATCCCAACCCCCAGATTCTAGGAAGAATTTATGAATTTTTGGAGGATTAATGTGTATTAATGGTTAGAACAATTTTTTTAGAGCTTTGAATATAAGGGAGTATTGGAGGACTATTATCATGGGGGATTGAATGCACGTCGTATTTTCAAAAATGAATAGTGTGTTCCACAAGTATTACTTGTTACACAAGTATAATAATGGACCATTATGGAACATGATAAGTGAGAATACATGATATGGCCAACCAATAGGTGATTTAAATGTTTATAAGTCATTTTATTCCTTATTATTAAGGTTTAGTCTCCTGTTATGCTGATTTTTACCTTTATTGTTGTAATTAATTTTAATCACTTTTGCTAGTATTTTTGGTCAAAAATTAAATTTATATTTTTATAATATAAATATTAATCTATTTAAAACCATTTATTTACAATTTAGATTCCCCTTTTAATAAATCAGAATGTTTATGTTTAATTATACTCCAGTAGGTTGGGCGATGAAGCGGGGTTTTAATGTTAGAATGTTCCAAAGTTCATTAAGATTTTATATCTAAGTTCAGAATAAAAATGATTCCAATGAAATAAATTAGATTAATATATGTATAATTTATCTATTTAGATTTTGAAACAAACTTAAAATACAATTTATATATTGTATCAAATTATATGATATATCAGTTTTGATTTAAAATTAAGTATTTTTCAAAATTCATCAAAAAATGATTTTTCCCATGAAACGAAAAATATTTACCCCAAGTTAATTTGGATATTATAAATTAAAAAATGATTATTATTTTGATTTATAAAATTTATAAATTTTTTAATATCAATATTCAAAATATTTTCTTCATTAATAGGATGTAATGCTACTTTCATAAATATATTGGTTTTTATGTGTAATATTGGGGTTTTTCATTTCATATACCTATAAAATATATTCAATAACTGTAATATTTTTTAATAAATATATAAAATATATATGTCATTTACACATTAACTGATATTATTTAATTTTATTTATTAGGATAAGATTCCTTTGTGATTATAAAATTAGTTTTTATAAAATAATTCCCCTATACATTTAATTGGATCTCATATTAATTCATAATTAATTTCTATCCAATACCTCAAACCATGTATTTTCCTAATTTATTTAATCTGATTAATAAAATCCAACATAATAGATATTTTATATATTATTATATTAAATAATAATATTTGTAATAATATTATATAGATCATTAAAACTCGATCCTCTGTGTTTCAGAAGGCATCACCAAAATTCAGTCTTGCATGTAATATAAACCATCATTGGTTTTCTATTTAGATAAATTTAATCATTATGTTGGGTCTAGATCATAAGAACATGGTTTTTTATAAAATTAAATACAAATATAGTGTTTTAATATATAATTTTTTTCAGTATTGTGATAAATACAAAATATTAAAAACGCTAAATGAACGAAAAAAGTCATAAAATCTCAGGTTGTTACATTTTACACCCCTTTAAATGAATTTTTACGTCTAAATTCATATAGGTTTTCAGTGGTTTAATAACATAAATATATTTTCATATATACCCACCTCATAAAAATGAATAATTCAACTTCCTTTAAAATGGAATGTTGGAGCCATAATATCCACCCAATGTAATATATTACTAGGTTTCCATATATGATAACATAGGTTTGGAGTGAAGATTGGACATAGTAGAAAATAATAAGTATTTTTATCATGTAATCGATGTCTATTGTTAAAAAAAGTGAATGATATATGGAATTTTATGTGCCTCAATGTCATAAATATTTGATGATTTAAAAGGCCATCGGTTCAACGAGGATTATTATATTTCGTGAATATTATATTTCATGATCATTTTTCTAAAGATTAAAAATTTCAATGAAAACCTATACCTTAATGTTTTCTATAAATACCCAATCATTTTATATCGTATGTAATGACCCGCAAATTCTCATTGGCTTGGGAATTACATTGGTCATTACTAGGCCTTAAAAGGCATCCCCAAGGTGCCAAAGGCTGGCAATAAATGCTAAAGGGTTTCAAGTACAAGTGGGGGACGATTTACCCTTTAAGAAATAAACCCATAAACCAACCAAGCATAACCAAAAAATCAATATATGATGCATGAAGAAATGAAATACCAATAAACAACATCATTTATATCAAACCACATCAATATACACAACAGAGGATGTGTGTGAGGAAGTATGGGATCTCTTGAAGCGTGCTTCAACGGTCGGAAAACCTTAGCTTGCACTATTGATTTTCCTTGAGATCTGCTGATGGCTGGTTTCTATCTGGATTGGGAACAAGATTATCCTTCTTCCCCCGCCTCTTCAGACCATGAATCCAAGAAAATCAATGTTGGAATCTCTGAAATCCCTCTTCCCATTTTACCTGTTTCTTTTTACGATGTGTTAAAAGGAGTTGATCTTAATGATGAAATGGAATGAAAATATCCTCTATACAGAAAGCTTGAAGATGGTGGTTTCTTGGTCGATGCAGATTCAGAACCCCTTATTCTAAGATAGAAATTGTGCAAGTACTCTATTCTTGGCCGAATCTCATACAACACAGGGGATCGGCCCTGGACTCTCCTCAAATTAAAGAATTGGATTGCTCACAACTGGGGCTCTTCAAAATGGAAGTTGGTTCCCATAGTTAAGGATATTATCACACCCTATTCACCTTACAAGCTGAGCTTGATCAGATATGGAAACTGGGTAATTTGCAACCTAAGTCAGGCTTTCTTAGAATATCAGATTGAGATGCTGATTTTAACCCTTTTACTCAAAAAAATTTTATGGCACATGTTTGGGTTAGAATTCATGGTCTGAATGGGTTTTATTGGCATCTGAAAATATTGAATGATATTGCTTCTTGCATAGGATCCCCTATCAAAATAGACCATAGAACATTAAATGGTGACCTTGGTCTATATGCTAGAATAATGATTGAGGTCAACCTAGCCAGTGCTTTACCAACTACTATTGGTTTCAACACACCTAACAAAATATTTGACCTCAACATTGAATATGAAAAGAAACCTCCCTTTTGTGATGTGTTCAAATTGATTGGACATAATTTTTCCACATGTAGAGTGGTTTGGAAACAAATAGATCCTCCAATTAATAATGATTGGAAAGAGGTAAATTATGGTAAAAACGAGAAGAATATCACTGATCAAACTGAGCCCTCCAAAAAAATGAAGACATTTGGGTTAAAAAGATCAATGTACATACTTCTCTAGAAGGTAAATTCTGGGGTGTTTTAGTTGATGAAGAAGAATCCATTCATAAGAATGGAAATTCGGCCTCCGGATTAGAGACCATCGTAGCTGGAGGAACTAGAAATAGCCTTGAAAATAATCCTCCCACTATCTCTAATACATCCTTTATTGCCTCTGCATCTGGTACTTCTGTTTTACATGAAAATTTTTGTAAGGACTTGGAGGTCTCATCTCCTTCGGTTCAGGAAGGTACTTTTGATTTTTCTATCAAGACACAAGGAGAAAAAGGGAAAACATCAGACCCAGTTAATTTTGTTCAAGATATTTCTATTTCAAAAACAGTTATCTCTAATTCTGAAATTCCAGTATTAGAGAATCAAATGTCAATTGCTGGTACTATTTCACCTAACTTTTTTAAAAATATCTCATGTGCTCGTGACACTATTTCCCAACATGATTCTGATTCTGCTAAAAAAGATGTGTTCAACCCTTTGGTTGACATACAAAATGCTACACACTTGAATCATCATGATGAGAAGTTTATTCCGTTAGCTGTTGATAAAACTGCAACCACTATTACTTTAGCTTCTACACATGTTGCTCACAAAATTTCTCTCTCTTCTTATACCATTTCCCCTATAGACAAACAAAAATATTCTCCTATCATTAATCTCACTTCTGATCCTCAGAATCCTGAGGTTTTATGTATAGTTTTGTTTGAAAACAATACTAATCCCTCATCAAAAACTGAATCTATCAATGAAGTGGTTGGGACTTCCCTCTCTGAGCATTCCACTTTCTTTGTAGCTGTATAAGAGCTCTACAAGAATAGTCCTTCCTTTCGTTATTCCATATCTAACCCAAATCATGTTGCTCAATATGTAGAGCAGCCTCTAAATGATTAGTTCCTTATTCATGAAACTATGGGAAAACATTCACCGGACAGATCTGAAATTATGGACTCTTTGGTTTCTACCCTAAATCCTATTTCAAATCTGTCTGATGTCTTGAAATATTTTGAAAATCATGAGATCAAACAAAACCCTCCATCCTCCCCAATGGTCACTAGATCTCATGGGAAGAAAGGATCTAGGAAATCAAAAAATAAGAAGTGTTCTAACCCAAAACACAATTCGAAATGAATTTTCTCTACTGGAAATGTCAAGGTGTGGATAACAATGATATCTCCATCACTCTCAGGAGGTTCTTAAACACTCACAAACCTCATATCTTTTCTATTTATGAACATGAAGTCACTTTCAAAATGAGCTAATTGAGATTTTGTTCTCTCAATTATAATTTTCTGGGCTCTTGCAAAATAGACCCTCACTCAGATTCTATGTGGATTTTTTCCTATAGCACTTTGAAAAATGTCAACATTTTTAGAATCTCTGATCAGCAATTTACCTGTGATTTTTTGAGGAATGATCAACATACCTTTTGTACTTTGGTTTATTCCATGAATAGATATCAAGATAGAAGAGATTTATGGAATGAACTTCTTGATTTGGATAAATGCATTCAAGTCCCTTGGGTGGTCATGTGAGACTTCAATTCCATCCTACGACCCTGTGAAAAGATTGGTCCCTCTCATCATTCCATATCCTCTAGGGAATTCAGATCTTCTATTAAAGATTGCAATCTTTTTGAAATCACTCTTTATGGGGCTAAATTTACTTGGTACAGAAAACACTACAATAAAAAGGTTGCTAGTAATCTTTATAGGGATTTCCTTAAAATGGAGGCTCTTGATAATTGGAATAATATTTCAAGTGTTACTCTCCCTAGGCTCAACTCTGACCATCATCCTGTCCTTCTCAGCATCCTTATAAATGATAGAAAACCTATTCTTCCTTTTAAATTTAATAATTATTGGTCTTCGAATCCAGATTGTGTTGCTTTTATTTATAACATCTGGAACTCCATAAAACATCAACAAGACTCCTTTTTCTATATGAATAAATTGAAAATTCTCAAACAGGATCTTAAAGGTTGGTGTAAATCATCCATTTCTTAAATATATATGGATATCTCCTCTCTTGAGAATGAACATAGTCATTTACAAACTCAAAACACCAACTATGACTTCAACATGGATCCTCAATTGGAAGCTAATATCTACATGAAACTTAATTCCTTTCTCACATTCAAGGATAATATTCGTAAACAAATGTTCAGGACTAAATGGCTTACTGATGGAGATATTAATACCAAATTCTACAATTGCATTCAATGAATTAGAAAGACCAATATTCCTCTTTCAAAATTAATTCATAATGGAGTGATCATTGACTCTGAAGAGACCATCATGGATCATGTGATCTCATACTATTATAACATTTTTAATGGTCCGGGTATAAACACTTATCTTAAACCTGATATTATCCCTCTAATGGTGGATGAAAGGGACAATGAGTCACTTATAAACACTCCACTTGACCATGAAAATAAATACACTGTTTTTGGACTTAATCCAAATAGTTCTCCTGGTCCGGACGGTTTCAACAATGGATTTATTCAAAATCATTGGGACATAATCTACAAGGATGTTAGTAACCTTTTTAACAGCTTATTCACTCATGTTTTCCTCCTGCATGGAATCAACGCTCAATTCTTAACCTAAATACCTATGGTTTAGAATGCATCTGAGATCCATCAATTCATACTGATTTCTCTTATTAACACGATTTTAAATATCATAACCTAAATCATTGCAAATAGACATGCTCCTATTTGCACTAGAATTGTCTCTTGGAATCAGTTTGGCTTTATTACAGGAAGATCCATTCAAGATTGTATTTGTCTTGCCTCTGAATGTTTTAACAGTTTAAATAAAAAAAATAGAGGGGGATGTGTGTCCATCAAACTTGATATCAAAAAAGATTTATACACCATTGATTGGAATTTCATCTTTAATGTCCTACAAAGCTTTGGATTTCAATATTTATTCATTGGAAGAATTAGGACTTTATTTCACTCAGCTTATATCTCTATTCTTATTAATGGCACTCCTAGAGGATTTTTTAATTATTCTAAAGGTTTCAAACAGGGTAGTCCTCTTTCTACTGTTCCTTTTGTAATTTTGGAAGATTACATTAGTAGACTCCGAGATAATATAGTTGATCAAAGTAAGCTTAAACCTATACAATTTTCTAGAAACATTAATGCCCCTACTCACATTTTATATGCTGATGACATTATCTTGTTTCTCATAGGGGATCAAAAGAATATTCATGCTCTTAAGAAAGCTATTTCTCATTATGAGGAAGTCTCTAGTCATGCGATCTCTTGAAATAAATCTTACATTTTGTTGGAAATAATTTTCCTGTTGGAAAGAAATCTTACATTACCACTTATTTGGGAATTAAATAAGGTCTCTTACCTTTCACCTATTTCGGTGTTCCAATATTTTGGGGGAGACCCAAAGATACCTATTTTTCAAATACTGTTGACCATATTATAAACCAATTTTCTAATTGGAAAGGGAAATCCCTCTCCATGGTTGGGAGAATATGTTTGGTGAAATCAACCATTTTCTCTAAAATAGTCTACTCCCTTATGATTTATTAATGGCTTGTTGGCATCTTCAGGAAAATTAACACTTATATTAAAAACAGAATTTGGATAGGAAGTATTTTTGAAAGGAATCTTGTCACTATACCTTGTTACTCTTATTGTAGACCTCTTGATAATGGTGGAATTGGCATCGAAAATTTAAAGCTGTTCAATGATGCTCTCCAGGCCCGTCTCACTTGGCATATTATTAATCCCTCTTCTAAAGCTACTAAATTTTTGTATCACAGATTTATCTCTAAGTATTTAAAAGGGAGTATTACTTACATTAACTCCTCCATCTGGCCATATATCAGGTAATCATATCATAAGATCATTGAGAAATATAGATGGATGATAGGTGCTGATTCTTCCATTAATTTTTGTTGTGATAAATGGTATGATAACCCCATGATAACTTTGTCACCTCCAAGTCAAATTCCTGAGGACACTAACCAATCTATAAAAGATGTTATTGACTTTAATTGTCATGCTCTCCCTGATAACATTATGCATATCATTGATAATCATTCTTTTTCTTATGATGGTGACTTCCTTGTTTGGGAACCAGCCCTAAATGGAATACTTGACTCTATAAACTTTTATAAGCAGAATTTTTCCCATATTGATTCGAATTACCTTAGGGTGAGCCAGTTTACTAATCCCTAGATTAAACCTTCTAGGTCACTCTCATATGGTTTATTTCTCATAATAGATTGCCTACGGATACTGGTCTTCATGTTTTTGGCATCCAACGTTGTTCTAAATGTTTCCAGTGTAACAAACATAGGTAGGATGCAGATCATCATCTCTTGTCTTGTGCGACAGCATCTGCCTTATGGAATTTTATTTTCGATTTGTTCAATTGCAGATGGCCTTTTACTGACTCTATTTCTGTGTTTCTTAAAAACTGCACTAGATTTGAATCTTCTTTGCAGATAAAAAACATCTGGCTGGCGATGGTGGCAGAACTCATACATGAGATTTGGTACTTTATAAATGACCTTATTCATAACAATCACTCTTTTAGTATTAATGCAGGAAAATCTTGGATTCTTGTCATGATCCATGAAGCTGCTTTAATTCAAAAATACTGTTGCAACAACTCAGTTGGGGACTTTGAGATCCTTCGCAACCTCTAAGTTCTTGGAATTTACCCTAAGCCCAAACGCACCTTCGATGTTTTCTGGTAATCACCAATGCCAAGATGGATCAAAGTCAACGTTGATGGTGTTTCCAAAGGAAATGCAGGCCCTGCCGGCTGTGGGGCTATTTTCTGAGTTTCTTCTAGTCAGTGTCAGGGATGCTTCTACGTTGGATGTGGTCACTCGTCTTCGATGGAAGCAGAAATGTTGGGGGTCATCCATGCTGTTGAATTTTTAATTCAAAGAGTTTGGAGAAAGTTGTGGATTGAATGTGATTCAACCACTATCAATCATGCCATTTGGAATGGCAGCATTCATTTGGCCTAGAATCATACTACTCATTGGATGAAAATCCTTAACTCACTTCATGGGATTGATTATATATCTACTCATACCTACCATTAATCTAATATAATTGCTGATGCTCTTGCCAACAAAAGGGTTCACCAACACATGACTTGGATGGACTCTCTACCTACTGATTTATTTGATCTTTTTGATAGAGATTGTAAAAAAATCCCTTATTTCAGACTCTTGTAATGTTCTTTTCTTTTCAATAAATTGTTCTTTGGTCTTTGACCAAAGCATTACCTTATAAAATGTAACAGAGGAAGACCAAACCTAGCATCAAAGTACACAATAGATGAATAGCCCAGGACTCTCAAAAGACACCACAACTCCATGCTCCACTAGCTCCCAACTCTACAACATCTCCCAAGAATCACCGCAAGCCTCTAGCAGTATGATTCCTTACCTTTACCTCTGTCCCAGAATATAACATCTGCAAAATCACCAACATGCCATAGCTGGGGTGAGTATAAAACTCATTAATTTATCCCCAATGACTTCCCTACTCACGACACTACGATTGAAGAGCCAGCCTCATTTATATAAAAACAGTTTGTATAAAAAACATTCTCAAAAGGAGTTTATAACCAAATATAAACACGTTTCAAAAACTATTCACAACCAATGTCACACTAAGAGCAGTTGAAACCAATTTTCTAGCAAGTTATTTTTTCAGAAAAATAACCAAACAAGCTTTAGAACCATTTCACAATATCCCTTTGTGGCATAACCAACCATTACACAACCTTGGAAAACAACCATGTATTCTATGTTATGAAAGTTACATACTCATGAGTGGTTTCTCATCCATCTACCAAGTCATCATAAGGTAATTTTTTCCCATGTGCCATTACACCTTTGGCACCAAGGCAAGGTAATATTTCGACCAAGCCTCGTACATATAGTTACCATCTTCCATTAAACATTTGGCACTGAGAATAAGGTTCTATTTCAACCAAGGCCCATACATGCAATATGAACACACACCACATATTCCCATCAATCATGCCAAAACACCCTTTCAATAAAAACACTTTCTTATTGAAAACCATTTCCATTAAAAAAATTCATTGCCAAACCATTTCAATTCCAAAAAATTTAAAGAAAACTCCCTTTTTCTAAAACCAATTCCATCAAAGTCATTTCAATCTCAAACCATTTCAATAAAACACCCTTTTTATTGAAAACCCACTTTTCATAAACCCATCTATAATTTCTGAAAATCCATAATTTAAAATCAACATTTTGAATTCAATAAGAAAAATCACATTGCAAAACAATTCACTAAGATTTTACAATCTCATCAAACCCATAAATCCTCACTAAAGAATATTTATTCTATGATTTTCAAAATCAAATACATTCAAATAAACGAATTTTATTCTAAGACAATCAATTCTAGCAAGAGGAGTAGAGAGTGAAGCCTCCTACCTCAAAGGTTTTGACGAAAACCACAACGGTCGAAGAACGCTCAAGAAACCTGGGTCGATTCTCCAAAAACCCACCATAGATCTCTTCTCCTAGCAAGATAACGACCAAATCTCATCATATTTGGCATTCACACACATATATCTACCCATAACGAGCATAGATCTAAGAAATCGAGAGAAGAGGAGAAGTAGATATAAGTAGAACTAAGAACCCGACTAGGAATGAAGAAGAACGGTCACATACCTCAAGAATATGGCTTTGATTCGCCAATAGAAGCCTTCAGATCTCCTCTAGAATGATGGGAGAACCCTATTTGACCTTAGGAGAAGAAAAATTCTGAGTTAGGGCCACTTAGGATCTTAAACTAATCACTTTGAGGCAAAAATGAGTGAGATCCACTTTCAAAGGATCTCATTTATTTGGTCGCACAGTTAGTTCGCACCGTTTGACAAATCGTGCGCTAACCGTGCGTTAGCTACAGCGTCAGACACCCTTCTCGCATAGTTTGGCAGCACGGTTAGACAAACCGTGTGTTATCTACTACCTCGGCCACCTTTCTCGCATAGTTCGGCTGCACGGTAAGACAAACCATATGCCACCCAGGCAGAAGCTATTGCATCCAAGACCAACTATGCATGGTTTGGACACATGGTTTAGACAAACTTTTCATCGCTCGTCCGACATCCCCTTTTGCCTCAAAACATCATTCCAAGTCCTCCCGACTCTCCCATACACGAGCCTTAACATTATAACCTTTAAAAGCATCAAGAAAAGGTTACATACCAGTAACCGGGGTACTACATTCTCCCCACCATTGGTCTTTCCATCCTCAGAAAGTAGAAAATGTTCACCTTGTTGAAAGAGTACGAGCCACTTCTCTTTCCTTTCGCTTTCACGTTCCCAAGTGTCTTCTTGAATCTTACCATGGTGCTATAAAACTGGCACTAGACCAATGCTTTTTGCACCCAATACATTCTCTTGGCTATCCACACCGGGTTATGTATCAATGAAGCATCTGGCTCTTAGTCAACAAAATCCCATTTGATAACATGGTTAGGATCAGGATGATACTTTTTCAAATGAGATACATGGAACACATTATGCACTGAACTAAACCATGGTGGTAATGCCAACCAATATTCCACCTCTCAAACCAGTTCCAGTATCTCAAAAGGGCCAATGTATCTAGGAGATAACTTTCCTTTCTTCCCGAAATGACAGTGTCCATGCCTTGGAAAGATCTTCAAGAAGACCTGATCACCCACAACGAATGACAACAGTCTTTGATGGTGATCTGTATAAGATTTCTAATGACTCTAAGCTATATCCATCTTCTTTCTAATCAACTGAATCATCTCTATTGTTTCATGGACAAGGATCGGCCCAACTAGTGAATTTTCACTAGTTTCCACCCATCATTGTGGAGAACGACAAGGATGCCCATACAATTCTTCAAATAGAGCCATGTGTATCAAGGCTTGATAGCTATTATTGTATGAGAACTCTACTAAATGTATATGCTCCTCCCATGATCCACCAAAATCCATTACACAAGCCAACAACATGTCTTCCAATGTTTATATCATCCGCTCGGATTTCCCATCTGTCTGAGGATAATACGCCTTGCTCATAGTCAACTGAGTCCAAAGGGCTTGCTGTAATGATTTCCTGAAATGAGATGTTAACCTTGGATCTCTATATAAAAATATAGACACTGGTAAACTATGACTCTTTATCACATCTCGAATATAGATATTTCAAAGATATTCAACCGTATGAGTTTCATGAATAGGGATGAAATGGGCCGACTTGGTTAAATGATCCACTATCACCCAAGTGGCATCGTGTTTACGAACTTTTATTGGAAGACCTATAACAAAATACATTGCTATATGATCCCATTTCTACATTGGGATAGGTAAATATTGTAGCATACCATCTGGTCTATGAAGATATTCTTTAACCTGCTGACATGTTAAGCACTGCGAGACAAACTCGGCCACACGCCTTTTCATGCTGCTCCACCAAAACTGGGCCTCCAATGCCTTATTCATATTATTTGTACCTAGATGTACAGAAAATCTTGAATGGTGGTAAGCATGAAGGACTTGTTCCTGAAAAACCATAGGTACAATCATCTGATATCTGAAACATAAAACTAAACCCCCATTAAAATTCCAGCCATCAATGGTCTCCCACCATTGAGTTTTGAACTTACAACAAGACATTCTGCATCAGATGTTTGTGATTCTTTGATCATCTTTACTGAATCAGGAACAAGTGTAGCTGAAAAGAAAACAACAACATCACCTCAATTTTCACATTCCACATGCATGTCGGCTAAGACCGACATCAAATTACCTTCAACTGAAGATACTTTCTCTAACAGAGCATACGAATTTCTACTCAATGCAACCACCACCGAATTTCCTTTTCTTGGTGTGTACATCAAGTCAAATTCAAACATATGGAGATACTCCAACCACATCCTTTTCCTCAAGTTAAATTCTCGCTATGATAAAATGTGTTCCAAGATTTTGTGATCTGTAAAAACAGTAAATTTCTCACCAAAAAGATAATGTCTCAATGTTTTCAAAGCATGGACGACTAGAGCCAACTCCAAATCATGTGTTGGGTAATTATTTTCATGCATCCTCAACTGCCATGAATCATAAGCTACCATATAGTCTCCGTGCATGAGAACACAACCCAACCCTGTTCCCGAAGCATCAAAATACACCACATACCATCAAAGTAGGTGTTGGTGTAAGATGAACCTTTAGATCCTGGAAAGACTTCTGACATTCGTCTGTCCATTGGAATGTAGCATTCTTCTTTGTCAGAGCATTCATTGGTGATGATAGTTGTGAGAAATAATGCACAAAGCATTGGTAGTAACCAGATAAACCAAGAAAACAACTTCTCTCAAACACATTCTTTAGTGGTTTGAAAGAGATAACGACTTCTATCGTTTCCAGATCAACAAAAACGCCTTTCTCAGAAATGACATGGCCAGGGAAACATACTTCTTGTATCCAAAAATCACACTTTGATAATTTGTCTTACAAACGATGATCTCTCAATATTTGTAACAATGTTTCCAAGTGCTCCTCATGATCATCCCTTGTATTTGAATACACCAAGATATCATCCACAAATAACACAACAAAAGAATCCAGGTATCGCTGAAACATCTGATTCATCAATGCTATGAATACCACTAGAGCATTTGTTAGACCAAAAGGCATGACTACATATTCATAGTGGCCATATCTACTTATGAAAGATGTCTTTGGAATATCCTCCTTCTGAACTCGCAATTGGTGATATTCTAATCACAATTCAATATTGGAGAACCACTGAGCTCCCCTTAATTGATCGAACATATCATCAATTCATGGAAGTGGATATATATTCTTTATCGTAACCCAGTTAAGCTTACGATAATCAACACACAATCAAAGAGTTCCATCTGCCTTTTTCACAAACAAAACCGATGATGCCCATAGAGATGTACTTGATAAAATGAAACCCTTACTTTCTAGCTCCTGTTACTTCACATTTAGTTCCCGTAACATGGTTGGTGTCATCTTATAATTTGGAAGGGAAATAGGACTGATACTCAGAAGGAGATCAATCGTAAAATCCACATCCCTTAGAGGTGGTAACCCTGATAAATTTTTGGGAAAGACATCTGGAAATTGATCCACCATAGCTAGAAAACTATATCTCTTGATCTATTCCATTGATGTCAAAGTAAACTCTACTAGTTGGTAAGATATTGTTCCCACCATTTGTGCCAACACGATATTTTCACCTTGCTTTGCCATCCTCTCTCCTCTGAAGAGATGGTTGATGTCATCCTCCGTAGTCAAACAAACCATTCTCCTATAATATCCATTGTTATCCTTAAACATTTTCCACCAATCCATACCCAAGTTTACATTATATACATCCATTTCCAACATCGAGAGGTCCCATTTTTACTCAGCTCCATCAACAGTTATATCACATGCCCAACACACAATGGATTGACTTTCTCTTTCACCAAGAGGAGTTTTCTGTTTCAAAAAATGGCATCATTTCCAGTTTTAGACATATCCAGTCAACAACATGAGAAGAAATGAAGCAATTTGATGCTCCCATATCAAACAACACTTTCACAAGGGTAGAAATCAAAAGAATCGTACCTCCCACTGTAGATGGCCCAGCCTGATCATCGACCATCATCTGCTCAGCCCCATACAATTGCTTCATCGGTGCACTTCTCTCCTTGTTGCCTTATTGAAATAGCCTTGGTTGAGATGTCATGGTAATTTGAGAATCACCATGGCAAGCTCTATTATGATGACGAGACTGACTCTATTGTCCTCTTCCTATCAAAGACTACGATGCTTGAAACATCTGATAAGTTTCCGAGAACCCGACCTAGGAGCACTACAACAAATAGCACCGAAGATGTCCCATCTTGTTGCAATTATGACATGATCTAGGTTGCGTCGTACACTCTTGATTTATGTAGTCAGTTTAACCACATTTAAAGAAACCTACTTTGCTCTGGTGTCATGGAGGAAGGTCCACTAATCCCTCTGTCTAGTTCTAATATCCAATTACAGCTTGGAAATAGGTGTCCCTCTTCCTCTTGTTCCCAACGGTTGAGTTCATACCATTTCCCGTAGGTATCATCATTCCTCCTCCTATAGATCCTGAGATATCACATTTAGCAATAGTCTCTTTTTCACCATCTTTGTATAATCCGTAATACAGAGCATTTCAATCTTAGATCAAATCTCTTTCCATTGACCTGATTTGAAGATGCATGCCTTCAACGACACACATTCCACAACTTCTGGTTCAAAATGGACTAAATTCATGAATTTAGACACATACTCTATCATAGAGAGACTCTCTTGTTTTAGGCTGAAGAATTCAATCATTTTCTAAATCGTGAAAGTGTGAGGATAGAGTTGTTTGTTGAACAATTCTTCAAAATCCTCCTGTGTAAGGCCTTCATCCAATTTATTCTACACCACTGAATCCCACCACTGATGTGCAAGATCCTTGAGCATATATGTCGCCAACTTTACTTTTAGTTCTACTGTTCTGCCGATGAAATCGAAGATACGATTCATCCTACTTATCCACACCTCCGCCCTTTTGGTTTCAGCATCACCCCGAAAGTTTGGTGGATTCTGCTTCATAAACTGGATGGAATGATCTAAATTCCTTGGTTCATTCTTCCGGTTTGTCGTATCCACAACATTAAAAGTTTGTATGATACTCTGAACTAGATCTTGGTTCACACATGGTTCAGGTGCAACCACATTCTCTGCAGCTTCTTTGTGTTGGTCCTGACGACCCCTACCGTGTGCCATTTTCTAAACCAACAACATACTCTATCAATCTAACTGTCTAGAAACTGATGGCTTAGAATTCAAATTATATCACATCATCTATCACAACATTGTTCTCAAAAAAACCTTTTCCACATGTTCAATCATTTATGAAAACATTCAGAATGCTTTTTGAAAATCATCTCATTTTCAAAATACCCTAAATACCTTGTTTTCAAAATCTTTCACTTGAAAAAAATTTCTGCATTTTTCAAAAATTCGCACCTTGCACAAAAAATTTACTCATTCCTCACAATGAGATATGCAATCCTAGTGGGAAGTCATTCCTCTACAATGAAAGTCATGCTCCTATCATTAGCTATACCCGTGATAATGAGATTTCCAAAATTCAATAAGTGTATCCAAAACACTTATGTACCCAAAATCCTGGTAACTTGAAGTTAAGCATAAATGGGTTCGCTACGTACATTTAGGCAATACATTTCAAGTTCCGATAATCCTACTCCTGTATATGATTTCATCCCATTGAATAGATAAGAATGAATTTCAACTCCAAGACCAAGAACACTAATGAGTACTTGTTAGGCAAGGACCGAACAAGATAATACCATTTTTACTGACCCGCAAATTCTCATTGTATTTAGAGTGCCACGGGTTATTTCTATTCTTTAAGAGACATCCCGAAGGTGCCAAAGGCTGGTAATAAATTCTGAAGAGTTTCATGTACAAGTGGGGGATGATTTACCCTTTAAGAAATAAACCCATAAACCAACCAATCATAACCAAACATTAACTATATGATGCATGAACAAATGAAATACCAACAAACAACTTCATTTATATCAAAACACATCAATTTAAACAATAGCGGATGACCAAACTAAGCATCAAAGTACACAGCGGATGAACATCTCAAGACTCTCAAAAGACACCACAACTCCATGCTCCAACAGCTCCCATCTCCGTATCATCTCCCAAGCATCACCACAAGCCTCTAGCAGTTAGAGGACTTACCTTTACATGTGTCCCAGAATACGACATCTGTAAAAGCACCAACGTTCCAAAGCAGGGGTGATTATAAATCTCAGTAGGTTTTCCCCAATGAATTTCCTACTCATGCTATTAATATAGAAGAGTTAGCCACATTTATATAAAAACAGTTTATATAATACATTTAATCAAAAATAGTTTATATCCAAATATAAACAAGTTTACAAAACCATTCATAACCAATGGAATTCCAAGATCAATTGAAACCAATTTTCCAGCAAGTTATTTTTCTAGAAAAATAACTAAACAAGATTTAGAACCATTTCAAAAAATACTTGTTTGTCATACCCAACCATTCCACAACCCTTGAAAACAACCATTCATGCTACGTAATGACAGTTTCATACTCATGAGCGATTTCTCGTCGATCTACCAAGTCGTCACAAGGTAATTGTTTCCCATGTTCCATTACACCTTTGACAACGAGCACAAGGTCATATTTCAACCAAGACCCGTAAAAATAGATACCCTTTTCCATTAAATGTTTAGCACTGAGAACAAGGTCCTATTTCAACCATGCCCCGTACATGCAATATGAACACACACCACATATTCCCATAAATCATGCCAAAACACTCTTTCAATAAAAAAACCTTTTTATTGAAAACCATTTCCATTAAAACCATTTCAATTCCAAACCATTTCAATTCCAAACCATTT
The DNA here is from genome assembly GCA_963277665.1 of Viscum album. Classification (NCBI taxonomy): domain Eukaryota; kingdom Viridiplantae; phylum Streptophyta; class Magnoliopsida; order Santalales; family Viscaceae; genus Viscum; species Viscum album. The sequence continues at coordinate 1,076,596,206 of OY728135.1, read as the reverse complement.
CAATAAAAATCTCTTTGTATTGAAAACCAATTCCATCAAAGTCATTTCAATCTCAAACCATTTTAATAAAATACCATTTTTATTGAAAACTCACATTTCATCAAACCATCTACAATTTCTGAAAATCCATAATTTAAAATCAACATTTTAAATTCAATAAGCCAAATCACTTTTCACAACAATTCACTAATATTTCACAATCTCATCAAAACCATAAATTATCACTAAAGGCCATTTATTCTATACTTTTCACAATAAAATCATTTCAAATAAACCAACATGAATATAATCCAATCAATTCTTGCAAGAGGAGTCGAGAGTAAAGCCTCCCACCTTAAATGATTTGACGAAAACCACAACGGTTGAAGAACGCTCAAGAAACCCGAGTCGATTCTCCAAAAACCCACATTAGATCTCTTCTACTAGCAAGATGAAGACCAAATCTCATCATATTTGGAATCCACAGACATAGATATATTCATAATGGGTGTAGATCTAAGAAAATGAGAGAATATGAGAAGTAGATCTAAGTAGATCTAAGCAACCGATTAGAAACGTAGAAGAAATGTCACATACCTCAAGAATACATCTTTGATTCGCTAAGAGAAGCCTTTGGATCACCTATGGAACGATGGGAGAACCCTCTTTGACCTTAGGAGAAGAAAAATCCCATGTTTGGGCCACTTAGGAGCTTAAACTAAACACTTATATGAAAAAATGAGTGAGATCCACTTTTATTGGTTCTCATTTATGTGGTCGCATGGTTAGTTCATAGGGTTTGACAAACCGTGCGCTAACCATGCATTAGCTACTGCCTTGGAAACCCTTTTCACATGGTTTGACCGCACGGTTAGACAAATCATGCGCCACCCGTGTGGAAGCTAGTACCTCCAAGACCAACTACGCATGGTTTGGCCGCACAGTTTAGACAAATCGTGCGTCGCCTGTGCGACTTCCCCTTTTGCCTCAAAACTTCATTCCAAGTTCTCCCGACTCACCCATACGTCACCCTTAAATTTATTACCATTAAAAGCATCAAAAAAGGATACATACCATAAATCGGGGGTACTAAATCATAGACCTATTTTACATCTTTGTCCAAAAACGAAGGTGAATTCTACATTTCTAAAGCTCTAAAAGATAATGAGATCTTTGTTATTCCATCCCATATATCATCAGCTATCATATACAAAATGTTTTTTATAATATATTATATAATATGATTAAATAAAAATATGGTGATACAATGCTTTATTCTCATAATATTTATCAAAATTGTATCTTAATATAATTAATGATGGTAAATCTTATAACCCTTCCAAAATCATAAAACCAAAAACAATAGAAAAAATATCATGAAATCGGTATTAAAATTTATCCCAAATATATCACACAGTAGATCTAGGTTGTCACATTCCAATCACATGAATACCTTCATAATAAATACTATTAAAGAATGGTTATTACAAGAATTACCATAAATAATTTGTGGAAAAATTGATGCTCCCTTATTCCAAATGTTAGAAGATTTATAACATAAATCTAGGAAGTTGTAATCTTCATTGAATAAAACATAGATTTTTTTTTAGAAAATCAATTATCATATCTCAGGTAATTAATACTTTTCAATTTACTTATTCATATCCAATATATATTTATTAAAACATCATTATCTTAAAATCAAGGACAAATTAATTGATACCTTACCTTACTCAAAACATCACATTTCCAGGATATCTATTTTCTACCCCACCGAATAGTTATACATATTTGTACAAATAATTAATGAATATCTTATACAAAAAAATTATAATATATTTTATGATTCATATAACATAATCTACGAATATTAAAACATAAATACTTCATTAATAAATCTTTATTCTTAATGCATTACTCAGTATTTATAAACTTATTCCTCAATACCTCATTCATAGAATATGAAATATGAATCATGACTTAAGGTTCATAAACCTCATTCTAATCATGCTTCATATTTTTCATGTAAACAATACTTGGAGGAAAATATCATATCATCCATGTATAGTTTTAGGTCCTATGGTATTTATTATTATAACCAATACCCATACCACCTTTCTGATTATCATTATGAGATTTCAACTTAGGAAACTATTTTCATAAATCCCATAATTTACACATCTGAAACATTAAATGTTAAAAATTTACCTTCTTGTTATCTCTATCTAATAAAACAAGAAAGAATAGGGTGATAAATACATATCATAGAAGAAAGAACATAATCATGAAAAAATAAATATAGGATGTCTAAATCAGGACACTTGTAATTTATTAGATGACACCATAGTTTTATCCTAGGTTAGTCATAGCCATATTTTATTTAAATCCTTCATGATTGTTTTTAATGATTTTATGAATTTCAAAAGCATATTCTTATAGAGTGTCAACCCTGGTGAATTATATGTCTTGTTTTCATGTACCAGGTTATTCTTGAATCGAACTTGACTTACCATTTCAGAGTTGTTACTCTTATAAACATCTATACTGGAACCACATCCACCTACAGTTTCTAGATAAGGAAGTATTTCTAGGAAACCACATGCTCGACACATTAACAAAAATCTAGGACATTTTCCTACACTTTTCCTTATCCATAGACACATGATTATACATTTCCATAGAGTTATCACTATGGTATTCTCAAACTAGTTCCTAATGGTTGAATAAACCATTGCTTTTATACGAACTATAAAAACATAGTATTAACATAAATTCATATATAATCATTTTTGTAAAATGGTTAATATATTAAAATATATATTCCCAAGACCTTATTATTTTAGTTCCTTTGGAGACATGAAAAAAAATCTTCTAACTCAGTGAAAGATCTTCAATTGTTTCCCCAAATACCTAATTAGTAATTAAACATATAAAAGTTTCTTCATAACATGTGTAAAGGTAACATAAGAAATGGGTGATTGTGAATACTAAGTAATCGTAAATTAAGGAAAAGATTAAGAATAACATGAACATAAGTGTAAAAGAACATTATCATATAATTATAACATCGTACCCTTTATATTAAAGATCATTAAACTGAATCATGTCATATATATTATAATTTCGTAAGGATTTAATCATACAGAAATCAAGAGCATATGCCATGAAATAATAACATATAAGTAAGACATGGAATTGTTGAATACAATATATATATATAATTATTACCTATATGTCAAGATATATTTCTATAATGTATTAGGGATATTTATAGTGAATACACCTATTGTGAGGGACACACCACCATACCTAGTTTCAAGCATTTCCTTGTAATGCATTGGGTCACCCATTCATCAAATAGTGGATCGGGTTTCCTTATATTCCGGTATTGAATCGAGTTTCCCCATCATCCCACATTCATATGGAATATTCCTACTAACACAGCCCCATCCATTTGTAGTCTTTTCCTTATGAGGGATAAAGTATACCTATCTTCCCATAGAGGATGGGGCTTCCCCATCCACCCATAGTGGATTGGGTTTCTACATCATCCCATCTTTATGGGGACTACTCCTAATTGGTGGGGCACACCACCATCCCCAGCCAAGTCCTTACCTTATAAGGGATCAGATTTCCATGTATTCCTATATTGGTTCAAGCCCATCGACTTGGTTAACATCACTAAAAATGATATATATATTTTTACCCAATGTATTTTATGGATATATAGGCCTCACTAGTCACATAATACATGTTCCGAAATATTATAAATAATCATCATATCAAATCCCATGCAATTAAATTTTAATCCTAAAAATTTCATTATATCATTACCTATGGAAAAGAACATCTCTCATGATCATTTAATAAAAAAATAACTCCTTAAAATTATATTATTTCAAAATCATATAACTCATGAAAGAGAAACAGATTTCATAAGCCATGTTCCATCAAAACATAAAACATTCAAGAAAAATAATGATTGGAACCTCTTGATTATTTCCTAGAATTAAATGAGTAACATCAACTAATTTCATCTTAGATGGAAAATAATATTGAAATATCATTTAAAAAATTTTCCACAAAAAAATATCTTATCCTATTTGAAAACTATATTTAAAAAATTAATTTTTTTGAATCCAATTTTATTTTAAATTACATTGAAAATAGAGAAATAAAACTAAAACTATGTTTGAAAAAATTTTCCAATTAGAAAAAATAAATAAAACATGAAAATATTTTAAAACCCATTTAAATTTATAACATATAAAAATAATCTTGAGAAATAATTTCCTTTACAAAATGTAAAATAAGAATGATAGAAAAAATTAAATTATTTTTCTATTAAATTGTATAAATGAATATTGACTTTTTATTGAAAATTAATCCTTGAAAACATTTAGAGGTGGGTTTAAAACATTTTGAAACCATTTTCATTGAAAATAAATTGAAAAAATATATAATAAGTCTTTATTTCGTTAATATATTTTTTTATTAAGAAAAACATTTTGAAAAAATTTTATGGAATATATTAAAATCCCATTATAACATTTTTTACATAAAGCAAATTTTGAAAAACCATTTTTTATGAAAAAAATTTTAAATTATAAGAAATATAAGAAATATTTTAAAACCATTCCTTTTAAATAGAACCTAGTAAAATTAAAAATTAAGCATAAATAAATTATGTTTATGTTGGTGAGTAGGTCCATACATGTCAAACATTCCTTTTACACTTTACAATATTAAAATAATTCATGACCATAAAATGGAAATAAGATTCAATTAAAACACATTTTATTAAACATTTATACAAGGGTAGTATTATCCTTTAAACATAATAGGATAATATGACACAATTTTTGAAAATATTTATATAAAAAATGGTTTTTAGAGAACATAGATTTCCACCTGTAATGAGAAATAATGACTAATTTTAATAAAAATATCTTATTTATATTAATTACCAAAAACTGGAAATATGGTACCATTACTTATTTATAACATAACATTCTATAGTGTATGAAAATACAAGAAATTTTTTGAGATATGGATCATAATATTTCCTCAATGGATGAATCATCATTAACAATAATGATAAAATGTGAGGTTAAATCTATAAACTAGTACCACATTAGTAACATTAAATCATAATAAAATGGAATGAATAAAATTACATGAAGCTAAACCAATATTCCAAAAATTTAGTTACATGATATAACATGTCATGGGTTATTATATACACCTCATGGAAAAATAAATGTTCATAACATGGCATGTGTCACAAAGAAGGTAAATTGAGACAAGATCACCTTGCGGATTAGGTTACTTTTTTAGCATAACCCTAGGAAATGAAAATCATAAAATGGATATGTAAATACCCATAAACATATTTATAATAATAATTTAATCCATCCATGAGTTGTATAAACTCCAAAAAAGTATAATATGGCATGTGTCTCGTGGAATAAAATGCGAGATGAAACTCCCTTACAATAAGTATTGAATTACTTTGTATATGTTAAAACCTCATTTATACAAAAAATAAACTTATTATACATATAAAAATAATTATATTATTATATATAATTCCATATATTATTTTTTTATGACACTATATTACCCCTTTATTAACAATTCCATGTTAATGTCGTGTTTCATGTAATATCTTATTTTTTTGAACATGTTTTGGCCTCTTTTTATTTATCCTTTTTATTAGATCATGATTTACATACTTATATAATATTAGTAATTATAAAAATATATTATATATTTAAAATATAAGTATTTATAATATTATATATAATATAGAAACTTGAAATTGAATACATCGCTCAAGGAGATGGTAGACAATACTTAAGCATGAATGATGTTTCTGTTTTATTATCATACTGAAAGAAAGAAAGTAAATGGAATTAATGTATATATATATATATATATATTAAAATTAATGTATAATTGATAGTTAATATATATTATATAAATTTATTGAACTCACTATCAATAAATTCCTTGTAAATTGTGAATAAATCACATCACTTTAATGAGGTCATAGTCCATACATCCCAAAACAAAGTTATCGTATTTAGGATAAATGGAGTGAAGGAATGTATGTCAAATATAATACATAAAAAATAAAAAATGGATCATAAATATATTATATATAATATAATTTTTCTATAGAACCCTTCAAACATTCTTTATAATGTGTGAATGAGTCACGTCTCTTTAAGGAGGTGGTAGTCGACATGTCCACAAACGAAGTTATCGTATTTACAATAAATGTAAATCATGATGATATTATTTATATAGTAGTTATAGAAACATAAATACATACAAAATATAATATATATCATATAAAATCATACTTTCCTTCATAATTCACAACCTTGAGGGTTAGGAATGGAAAAATGAAGAACATTATTTTGTGAGCTGGTTGTTCACCGAACACAAGAATGGTTAGTCCGTTACTGATTTGATAGAAGTGTGTGTATGTGTAGTTCTAAAAATTATAAAAAAAATCATTATATTTAGGATAATTTGGTTATTATATAATTTTTTATTAGGAATAGATTAGATGGGGTAGAATGAAAATAAAAGAAAAGAACTTGATGAAGGATGTTACCTCTTCTTGGAGAAACTCTTTTTGGTTTACACCAAAGGGATTCATTGGATGGATGTAGTCCAAAATATAGTATTGTAGGATTAATTGAGATAATTTGTTTGTATTGTTGAGTATATATTGGAATATCCTACAGGGTTTAATAGGTTTTAATAAGTAGGAATAGGGGAGTCCTTTTTATAGTGGAGGGAAAGGACACACTTAGTATTTTTTAAATAATTTTGTGTTCCCAAAGTATTACATGTTATAAACATTTCAAAATTTACCATTATGCAGTACTATAAGTGTATTGTATGAGTTATTTCTATCCAATAGGTGGTGGGATATTGTAAAATTTATTTGGCCCCTTATGATTAAGGTGTATTCCCTTTTTAATATTAGTATAACCTTAATCACTGCAATTAATTTTAACTACTTTCAATAATGCTTTTGGTCCAAAATTATGTTGATATTATTAGACTATAAATATTACATTAAATGAAAATATGTATAAATATTTTTCAAAATTCATCACAAAAAGTGGAAAAATTAAATTTAATGAAAATCCCACTGGCATGGTGAGAATATGGGTTTTTAATGTGAGAATGTTCAAAAGTTCACTAAGCTTTTTTATATTTTTTATATATAAAATTGATTCAAATGAAATAAATTGAATTAATAGATATATAATTTATATATTTATAATTTAAAATAAACATAAAATATAATTTCAATATATATATATAAATTATACAGAAAATCAGTTTTTTATTAAAAATCAATATTTTTCACTATTCTTCGAAAAATGATGTTTCTCGCAAAAAACCCAAAAATTCACCCTAAGTTAATTTTGATATTCAGAAATATATTTTTTTTATTTTGAAATATATAATTTATAATGGAATTTAAATTAGTATTTAAATTATATTTTCCATTAAAAGTTGGAAATACATTTTTATAAAAAAATAAGTTTTTATGCATAATATTGGGTTCATTCCTATCTAATGCCTATCAAATATATTATATTAATGAGAAAATATTTTCCAGAATATATAAAATATATATTTAAATAATGTAATTAATAAATATTAAGTAATTTAATTTATTATGATAAACATTCTTTGTGAGCATACACGTAGTTTTAATAATGGCATTCCCCTTATATTCGATTGGTTCCCAAATTAATTTCTAATTATTTTTTAACAAATTAACTCAAAAATGTATTTTCATAATATTGTCAATCCTATTAATAACCTTCAGATTAACATCTTGGTTATATCTTATTATATTATATTATAATAATTTTAATAATATATTATTTTTCGGTAAAACTATGTCTTATGTGTTACAAAGGCCATCAATGAATGGTTATCTTCTGTGTAACATAATATTACCCTTTTCTTCATTTTAGATAATTATAAACATTATGTTTTATTTAGTGAATCATTAAGTTGAATTTTCTTAAAACATAATCCAAACTTATTGCTTTAATATAAAAAATATATTTTCACTGATGCATGGAATTTAAAATTTCCAAAAGAATAAATTAATTTTAAAAACATTCACAAGACATTTGTGCATTACAGTTGGGATTTGACTGGTGCAGTTATTGGAGAAACCAAAAGGGTTTTATAGTGTGAATAAATGAGGATGTGGGGTGGTATTTTATAAGTGTGGGAGAGTAGAAATATGGTATTTTTTAAAATAATTGAGTGTTCTAACATTTATCATATTTTAGTTGTTTAAAAATAGAAAATGATAAAACTATGATAGTTGAATAGATGAACTATGGATAGAAAATATTTTTAAACAACTTTATAGTTTATTTTTATCTATATAGTTTTATAATAACCCCCCATTACACACTTTTTTGACTTAAATGTTTCCATTATTTTTTAGTGAAATCTTCATTAATTTGGGTCATAAATTAATTTTCTTTTATTCAATAATATATATTAGGTTGATTAAAATTATGGAAAATATTTTTCTATATTCCATTCTATGTTCTCAAGGAGGATTTACAACACTGATAATTCAGTTGAATCAGTTGGTTTTTTAGAATTGTTCATTCTTTTGAAATTAACAATCATTGACCTGCTAATATCTGATCCACTCTAATGAAAACTAAACCAATACAGAATATAGTAAAAATAATTACCAAAATATCAAAAAACATTATAGTTTTTAGTCTAAATATTATCATACTCTATGATTTTAGTTTTTAGGCTCCCCCAGTAATGATTCTCCACTATTAACCCAAGCAGTTACAAGATATATTTATTCACATGAAAAGAGTCCCATTATGATTTCCAAAGTCTTACTAAAACAATTGTTTAAAAATTTATTTTAAAAAAATAATTACAAAAAAATATCACTCATGAGTTTTGGCTACTACTGTAAAAAAATGATGAATATATTTTCTTTTTAGCCTTCAAGATAAATACAATAGCATATGCTCACTTCTTGAAGAACATGTCAGAACTATTTATTCCTTAATATCTATTTTTGACTTCCCAAATATATGATGTTCATATATTATGGTCAACGATAATTATGAGTATAAAATAATACCTACATAGCACATTTATTCTATTAAATACTCTCTGTGAAATATTATACTCCATGAAATTATATTTGTACTACGAGTGAAAAACAAATTCATAGAAAAATAACTCTACACTTTATTACTCTTTGTTTTTAATCTATGAATCAACCCAGTATTTATTGTAAACTACGCATAAATTATTCTCAAAGATATCGAATTATAATTCATAAAATGTGTTATGTCATTTAATGTGGTTCAATGTCTTCTTCAAAGCATGTTCACCATGAAGAATCTTCTATTCAAAGCTACATTAATCCCCATATTATTAAAAAAAATTCCACACATGAATCATTGGACAACTGTCATCCGTATAGAAACAGGTTCATTTGAAATAAATATTTTATTCCAAACGATATATGATTTCCATTCTTATCCAAAATAAAATTTACATCCTATCTGAAAAGCATAAATATCAATGCAATTCATCTAGTATGCATAAAAACATGTCATATTGATTTTTTACAACATAGTTGTTTTTTCATATGTAAGGTAATAATTGAAATGAGGTGACAAGAGAATACTTATATTCATGTGTAGAATCTCATGGGATATGCATAATTATAATAATTTAGATCATATGTATTAGAGTGTTAACTGATACTATATAATGGTCTGCAGAAAAACACCTCACAAGGAATTTGAGTACATAAACTCTCTTAGTCCTCCACATAGAATCATTTCATATAATATATTAATATTTACACTATTCAAGTGAGTAAACATTCATTTCAAAATTGAATCTCATTTCCCATGAATCATATCATAGGATATTCAACACAACCTATATGACTATCCAAAAACTCATATTCGCAGAGAACTAATCTGCATACCACATTCTTAAAGAATTTTTTTTCTTTACATAAATTCATACTTATCCACATTTCAGTATCTAGAGGAGGTTTGGAAGATACCTCATGGAGATATATATTCTTTATGGTTTCTCAGTCAACAACTACTCATTCATAGAAGGCTCGTGCATTTGAGAATTGAGAAATATTAGAAAATTTGAATTCCCATATAGAGGGACATAGAACGGTGCATATCATTATAGACTAATAGTCCATATTATTTTCACTTATTCATTAATTGTTGAACATTACCCACATTTAGTTTATCCCAAATTGAATTTCTCTGCTATCACCACTATGGTTTATTACACAATCACTATTGATTACTCATTGTTCTAAATAATGGGAATTATCACAAATCTCACTACTCACACAACACATGGGCTTCATCCTGTGGGATGTGGGACCAAACTCTATACGCCACAAGGTGTACTATATTCAGACCTTATATACTGGCCATCCCATACCAAGTGAGAACTACGATATTTTTTTCCAAGGTTTATTATATTCTTCTTCTTTGTGAATGGTTGAGCTTTATGTCCCATATGGCATTGATAATGATCGAGCTCAGAATATGTGATGTGGGATGATAAAAAATTTATATGTTATGCCACATTCAAATACTTATAAAATATAAAAAAAATATAAAATAAAAAATATTTTCCATTAAATCATAACAATATTCTTCTTCTTAAATTATCATACAAAGTATTATTTTAGGTGGTGTTAATCTATTTCTCCAATATTGATGAAAGAATAGTTAAAATTACATATCACTGGTTATTTGCAATTAAGACCAATCCAAAAAATTATCCCATTATTACCAAGAATAATTGTCCATGTGTGAAATAAAATTCCATTATATAGGACTATAACAATTCTCTATGAATCACCACATCATCCATAATAATTATAGAGGAATCACTAAATCATCCATACTCACTAAACACATTTTGACACAATTTTAACTAAAAAAGAACAAGTAGGTTCACTAATACCCCTTTATATTTTTATAACATACTCACACCTAAAAGTAATACGTGTGTGCCATATTTACTCCCCCTTATTAAAAATAAAATTCAAATTTTATGTGGGGTACTCTCATATCAACTTTTTTATTAAGTACCACTTATCATAGATTATTAAAACTAATAATTTCATCACATAAAACATGGAAATACTACATTAGTTAATAACATATAAGTATATGTTGGTGTATGTAGTGTATAAAACATGAGATATATTTTCAATGGTATTTAATATTTTTACTAAATATCATAACATGTGACCTCAAGCTCAGAGTGACTCATATGGGGGGTTTAAAAGATATAACAGACAAGATAATATGCACACTTGGTCAAACACATCAAAAATATCATGTTAACACGAGTAATTCCCCATTTTTTTTAGCATTTCATCAATCGTGAAGCTCGTATAAAAGAATAAATTTTTTAATGTGAGATGAGAGTTCGACAGTCTTACTCAAATTTCATGAAGGCTCTCCCTCAAGAGATTCATTTTTTTTAATCATCATTGAATTAATTGGAAAAAAATATGAAAAATACTTATCATTATATTAAATATTGTGTTTGCATAATATACATAAAGGAGTAATTTATAATGGGATACCTCTTGATAATTATCATGTGAGTATAGAAGGATGTTCTTAAAGTTTCATCCTTAAGTCAATAAAATACTATTCTGGAATTAATTTTTTAAAATATATACAACAAGATAATTAGTAAAAATTTATTCTAGATTCATATCACCACCTACCACATTTTTATTTGTAATATAAATCCGGATATAAATATTCTTAGATCATGAGTTTTTTATAGTATCTTTAGAAACAAAAACGCATTTTGAATATCACATTGAAATTTTTAGAGTTATCTTAGTATTATTTACCAAATATTCTAATTTAAATAAAATAAAATAATTTGGGGTAAATGAATGTGTAGCTACAATATATTTATCCTCATTTTTTCTCAATGTTACTAAATGTTTCCTTATTCTATAGCAACTAAAATATCTTTCTCCTAGAAAATAGGTTGCAATTGAAGCTTATCTTCAGTCTATTAATTCACTTTCCCAATCATCATAACAAATTCCCATAAGTTTTAAATCTACACTCTATATATTAGAAGGCCAGAATTTATAGTTCCATTTACATATCTAATATTTCTATTACCAACTATTAATTGAATAGTTTGTGTTTAACCCTAAAATCCACCACATATAGTTGTTATAAATGTTATTTCTGGAGATGGTGTTTTTAGATAAAGCATACTTCTAATATCTCATATGAATTATTCATGATTAAAAGTACTTATATAATCATTGTTAGATAATTTTATTCTAACAGAATTTTTATTTGAATCTTATTTTTCATTTTCCATTAAAAAAAATTTTCATCATTCCGTAGAATAACATTCTTCTGATAGAAATATGGATTTTTTTATACTCAATCCCAAAGCCTAGAAAATATTTCCTCTTACGAAGAACTAATATCTCAAAATTTATTTATTTTTCTCAAGAAAATCACCACATATACACATTTTTTAGTATAAAAAATTATTTCATCCACAAATACAATGACTATGAGTTCACATTTTGAAATTTCTCTCTCATAATTTTTAATATTAACATAACATTTTTTAAACATCATCTCCTTTAAAATCGTTCAATTTGGAATACCAATATCTATGGGACTAATTCAAGTCATACAAATGTTTCATCAATCTGCATAAAATTCTGCCATCATTGTCTAAGACAACACCATCATATTGATTAACATAAGCTTCATCATTAAGAAACCAATTTAAAATTGAATATTTCACATCTTTTTTATAATATTTATAATATTTGTGTGCTGATAATTCTAATAACCATCTAATAGTTTCAATTATTTATACTAGTGAAAAGGTTTAAACAAATTCAATTCATTCCATTTGATAATGTCCTTTTCACATCATCCTTCCATTTCTTCTTAATATTTCACCATTATTATATTTATTTTTTTTTAAAACTAGATTTGTTCCAATAACATCATTTTTTATATCTCGATACATGATCCCAAGTAGAGTTATTTTAAATATGATAAATTTCTACATAAATATCTTGTACCCATACCTGATGTGCAAATACTTCCATCATTGTATGAGTTTCAATTTGAAAAATATGTGCATTTTGATACTCAGTTTTAAATCATATTATTATTTGAACTATATCTAGTTTGATTCTAATGATATTTTCAGTATCAATATGTATCAATAATTCATTATATTATTTTATATTATTTCCATCAACTTTATCTTTATATAAATTATTTTTAGAATCAATATAAATAATGTTTCCCTCTTTACCAGTAACATAATCATTCTTCTATTTAATTTTCATACCATTTCTTATTGATAATTATAAATATTTATCAATTGGGATATTTAGTTTTCTCTTTTTCTTAGTTCCTTTTTTTCATCACTAAATTAAATTTACATCTGTATCAATTTTTTTGGGAAATATTTCCACTACCACAATATAGGTGGCCCATGAAAATTCCTCCCTCACCTTATTCATAATAATTTCTCAGTTTGATATTTTTGATCATTTTCACGAATGATATTCCATAAACATTGAATTATATAACAGTTTTATATTTGTTTTACATTATTTAACATGTTTTCATTTTTTGTATCTAGTCAAAGTAAGCTTCTATTTAAAAAATTTATAGTTGTACATACCCATTATCTCTTGAAATACATCAAGTTATTTTGTTCATCAAAAAAAGTCATCCTCATATCAATTGTGATTCTGTTCTATCTTTCAACTACCCAAGAATTTCTATGGATTATATACTTCATATTAATGATTATTGATTCTATATAATAAAATATTACTTTCAAATTGATCATAAGTAATCTCATTACCATTATCTAATATCACTTTCTTGATTTAGATACCCATATTTTTCTCAATTAGTCTTTTAATTTTTTATCATTCTCATTGCCTATATATTTTGTTTTATAAACAATACATTAGTTACCCATGTATAATAATCAAAAATAGTAATGTGATATAGATCTCATCCGGTAGAATATAGTCTTAGTTTTTCACAAATGTTATTATGAATAAGTTCAATGGGTTTAAAATATATAATATTTATCCCTTTGGGTGTTCTTTGACCCAATTTTTTTCTGGAAGGTTTCAGATATTTCAACCCTTTCTCTCTATAGTGTGGAAAAATATCTGACAATATCATGCTTAAATATTTTACTTATACTCCTTTGAATAATGTGGAAAATCATTCTATGCCATATGTTGTTTTCATCTTTTTTACTCAAGTAACATTAATTGACAGAATCACCAATTTAGAATGTATTACAATTTCTCTTTTAATTTGAGTGAAAATTATGCCATCCTTTTTACTTTTCATGACACATGATTCCCTTTTTTAATAATACCTCACATTATTCATCAAAAGTTATGTTGACATTAAGAGATCATTTCTTCAATATTTCAACAAATAACAGAAGATTATATTTTGTATTTTGGGATTCAATATATTTTAGTATGACTTCATTGATTTTTAGGGAATAAATATTTCCAATAGAAACTACTCTTCCATCAATATTCTTAATTTTTTATAGAATTTTTATCTCAACAATCATGTGCGATGAACATCCACTCTCGAGAATATATGAATTTGTTTTTCTAACGGATATCAAAGAGACATTAGAAATAATTTTCTTCTTCATCCATTTTGGTCTCCCTTTCCTATTTCAATGTTAGACGTTTTCTGATGGAATATACTCAAAAAATTATCAGTAATATGGAATTTATAGTAACATCTACCACATAATTTTTATAGAGACAAATTTATTTGTGTCGATAGATGAGATCAATTCTGGATAACTTCTTATTTACTTTGAATATTTCTTCTGCTTTTCTCAGAGTAAATCCCACCTAGTTTTTATCTTATATCTGGTTGAGGAATGTTATACTATAATAAATAAAATAATTTCATTAATAATATAAAAAACCATCAATGACCTATAAACCATGATCCTCTTAGTAGATAATATCCAAATCTTGAGGAATTTTGTTGTCATCATTCCAAATAATAAGATTGTATCTACATTAGGTGAAAATATTAATATATAATTTAGTTTTTACTTTTAATAAAATATTATTTCTCAGTAGTTTTATTAAAATATAGTTTTCTAGAATTTATCTTCGGATTTATATTTGTAGAGATAACACATTTATTTTGAGATTCATAGAGTGTTGTAATAACCTTCTTCTTTTTACTCCTACGTTTACTAGTTTGTGATGAAAATACATTGACCTCAAATACATGTATAAATATTATCTAATATTTTTTAATCTATTATATGATTCAATCAATTTATAGTAAGACATTGACTATTCTTCCTCTAGTAGAGAATTTTTTTCATAATTAACATCACATCTTTTCATATTTGGAACCATTTATTTTGTTTATTTTTATTTAATCAATGAAAATAATATAATTCTTTCTAAATTATTATTTTTCTTTAGTTATATATTATTTTATTTTAAAAAGTGGATATTTTACTTATTTAGATTTTTGTTTTTATCTAGACAGGATTACAACTCATTCTTTGACATGTTATACAGCGTTGTTCATTAATTTTCATCATTTTCATTTCATTAGTTTCAAAACATATTTTCACATAATTATTAAAGTTATTTTCATATTTTTATTGGCTGCATGAGGTAGATATCTATTCATCGTTATTTACCACTGAAAGTTTTTATTTATATCTAATGGATTTCTTCTTACATAAATCATATTTGGTTGTTTCTATTGAACATTTCCCCATTTATGTTTCTATGTTTTTTCATCATTTGTATCATCATCCAAAGTCATATTTTTGGGAAAAAATATATTATGATTTCCAATGTTATTAAATTTGTATATCCATATTGTTAGTTTACCATAACCCGATATCATTCCCTTATTGATTATTTTTATACAAGGAAAATTAATCTATTAAAATATTAATATGTATTTCTATCATCAGATTCTCTTGATTCCAAAATTTAATCATTTATGATTTTGATCATTCCCATGGACTGAAAATATAATGAATCTTTCATCTTATTATTGAATACTTTTATATTTTTCATTTCATTTGAAATGAGTATTCTATGTCATTCATCTAGAGCATCATCATCTATATTTTTAAAATTTGATACTTTAAGATCAAATATATCTATAAAATTTTGTATATTTTTTGGACAATAGTTTAATCATAATGGTTTTCTCCAAAACAATGAATATTATTGATAGATTAAATTCATATTTTGATGTATTAATCAATATTTTAATCATCACACATTTCGATATCTTAAAATTGTATCCTCTATGAGATAAATCTGGCTTCATTTACTTCCTTGTTTCCTTCATAACTGCTTTCCAATTTATCCAAAATTTCATTTTCATATTTTTCATGTAACATTTATGTAATGATTTTCTCAAAGAGACATCAGAATGAGGTTTTTAACTCTTCCTTAAACATTAGTATTTCACTTATCTGAAAAATGTATAATATCATCTTTTGTGAAAGGTAGAATTCCAAAAATAATGAGTCTCACTAACATTAATTGCATGAGAGAAAAATAAGAAAACATCATATTGGTTTCAAATATGATATTTCTAACCATAAAAAGATGCAGCACCCTTACTATTGATATAATTTAGATTTTCCATCTTCAGTATAGTGTTGATCATGATAGAGGTACTTAACAATTCGATACAATTTCAAGTGCATAATAATGAGTTACACCTCCAAGGGGTGATGAATCAATGGTAATTTTTATTATGTATCTTTCTTTTGGAATTATCCTTGGTTGAGCTATTAGGAACTGATCCACTATTATGATTACTCAACCTCCTAAGATGGTAGTAAATATAAATAAAATAGTATAGAAATATTTTTTCAATTTTCAGAATCAAAATGACAATTACCACTGTTTTTATTGGTTAGACTCAAAATTAACATAATCTCCACTATAATATGAATAATTTAAAAAAATATCTCATTAATAGAATATATAACCACTATTATTTTTCGAGTCCCACAGGAACAATAGTATAAAACTGTCTATTAAAAAATGATTACAAAGAATAACATATATATCACTTTTCAATTTTGGTTTCTTCTACAATAAGAGATGAATATATTTTGTTTTGAGCCTCCAAGAAAAATAAAATTACATATTCTCAAATGATAAATAATATAACTAAACTGGTTCATCTGTAATATCTGAATTTTGGATTCTCAAAAATATTATACTCATATATTCTTTGAAATTATCTTTATGTACATAAGATGAATATCACATATCAAATTTATGTTTTAGAATATTCTCTAAAAAATACTAAGTCCTAAAATGATATTTCTACTACGAGAAAAATATAATTTTAATAGAAAATATGATCTAAACTTCAGTACTCTCACTTCCTAATATGGGAATTAACTCAATATTTAAAGGTAAATATTCATTAGTTATTTAGGAAGTTATCGAATGATAGTTCTTCAAAAGTTCTATGATGACTAAAGTAGTTTATTGACCTCCTCATACATGCTCACCCTCAATCATCTTTTTTTCAAATATTTTTTAGGGTTTGTATAATTAAAAAATAATTTCCACAAAATTATCATTAATAATTCTCATGTGATTAAAAAATGGGTTATCTGAAGATAAGTTTTTTTATGACTGCTTATCATTTCAGGTCATCTCTAAATAGAAATTTATGAACCATATGCATACTTAAATTCTCACAGCAATACATCATGCCTGCATAGAGGCTTTACTACATTGAAACCTGTTCATACACAATGTTATCTTTAATATGTACTTGTGTAAGCAAAATTTTATTCATTAATTGATTTTTATTTTATATGGATCTTCATATCATGAATCACACATGCATAGAGGATTTACTGCATAATTCATGGCTATCAGTAGGAAAACACCTCACTGAGAATTTTCATACAAAAACTTTCGTCATATTTCATAGAGTAGTTGTTCTCACAGAATTGTAATGGACAAACACATTGTATAATGAAACTTTTATTCCCATCTAGAATTGAATTTCTTATGCGTCTTCACATTGGACCATCACCACATACTACATGAATGTCCAAAAACTCAAATTCACATATCAATATTCTAAAAACTACCTTCTCAAAAAAGTTTTATGTTTTTTTAATCATACATAGCTAAATTTTAATCTCTATGAGATATTTAGATGGTCAAGCATGGTGATAAATTTTCTTTTTAGTTTATTCAACTAAAAACCTCATCCACAAAAGCCTCTTACACGATAGGGTTGAAGAAAGTCGGAAAATTAGAATACCCTCATAGAGGGAAATTGTAAAATACATACCATCACAATAGAATGTCCACATTACTTTCAAATATTCATAAACATGTGAACTGTAACTACATAGAATTTATCCTACATCTAGTTCCTCTGCTATACTGACTAGTGTTTATTACTCATATAATGTAGTTACCTCATCATACTGGCAAACAGGGATCTGAAATGGTCTCATTATTCAAACACCACATGGGATTTAGACCAAGGGATACTAGACCAACCCATGTGTACCTCCTAGTATGCACTATGTGGGCCTTATATCAGGGTATTCTCATACCTAGTGTTCATTGAGCCTCATGTTCCCCCACGTGTTGTACTGGGATGCATCCTTTTGTGTGGTTAACCTTCAGATCCCATAATTTTTTAGGTCAATATTGATGTGAACCACATTTTAGTTAGACGACACATATTTTATGTATCCCCACAATCAAATACATAGAAAATTTATAAAAAATATAAAACAAAAAAAATAATTATTATGCCAACTTATCAAAAATATTAATCTCAAATAATCATGTAAAATATTACTTTAAATGGTCATCATTTTATTTTCCAAGGTTATTGAAAAAATAGTTAAAATCTATTGAAAATTTCATCACTGATTATGATTGGTTCAAAAACTCATCAAATTATTTACTATAAGAATTTTTCTTTCATGAAATCCAATTCAATTATATGGATCCATATAATTACCTAGGAATCACCACTTCATCCTAACTGACTTAACACATATGGACACAAATTTCATAGAAAATGAAATATATATGTTGTGAACCATTCACAGATTAGTCAATTTTTTTAAAAAATTAATCCTATAGGTGTGATGTGAAAAATTTATTATGAAGAGAAAATTTTCAAACTTATAAAATGTTTTCAAAACAATATTCAATATTAAATTGAATTAAATGACAAATATTCAGTCAATTCGTGTGTAATTGAACTAACATAACATTATATACAATTTAATATATAACATTTGGTTTTAAATATATTAAATGAAATGTTATATTTCAATAAAAACTCTATATTTTGTCTATTTATCAAAAAATGAAACTATTCAGAAAAATAAAAAAATTCACCAAATGATAATTTATATATTAAGAATTCGAAAATAAATTTAATTTTATTGAATATATATTATAAATTTGGTAAAAAAATAATTTTATTATAATTATACCAAAGTAGATAAAACTCTTTTTTTAGAGAATGAAATTTGATGTGTAATATTTGATTTATAATTTTCTATTATCTAGAAAGAAGATAGGTTGAATGTTAAAAAAACAATTGAATATATAACATATAAAGATCATTAAAATATTTCACCAAATGCGATTAATTTATTTTGTTGTGGTAAAACTCATATATGTGCATGAATATAGTTTTTTAGAAAATCATTTCTATAATTTTCTAAAGTTTTTTATTTTCATTATAATATAATTGATCTGGAAAGAATTCCTTATATATACATGTTTAAAACATATATTTTAACGATTTCATTAATAATTCTTATGAAATCCTTTAAAATGTATTGGAAATAACAAACATATATTAATATTTGTTTTGTACGTCACATTTAGTTCAAACTCGGTGTCACATATAATGAGATATGAATTCTGTATTGTGTGTAACATAATCCAAAAATTGTGTTTTATGTAATTAAAAATAATCTTAGTGTTACTTGTATCTCAAGAGAAAATTCAATGTTTCATGTCAATAGAAATATATACAAAACGTAAAAATTTATCTGAATAAAAAAATAACATCAGAAAATGATGGGATGATAGATATACTAACACCTTAAGGGGGCTTCAACCCAAGATGGTTTGACAATTGAGATGATGCACATGTTGCAGTTAGTCATTACGGGGGCAGAGTTGGTGTGTCATTCTCAGAGATAATGATTTTAACCCTTATGTGATATAGTTTTGGTGGAGTTTAAAGCTACCAAGAGGTGATGGTATAATGAATCATTAATTTTCGGAGATGGCATGTGACGAGGTCCACATAATCTCCTCTTCTTATGTGGGTTTTCTTTTTTATTGTTTGGGAAGCTATATTTCCCCCTTTTACATTATGGTTTTTGTTAATATTGTATTTGTGACTCAAAAATGTTGTATCATTCATGAGTTTTATAATTTTTAGTGTTTATATATATATATATATATATATATATATATATACTTATGGTCATTTTTATTCCATTGGGATATTTACATGTTGTATATTTGTTTAGTATAATCCCTCCTATTTTGTAAGTTATGCCTACCTAGAGCTAGCCACCATCCCCTAACCTAATGGAGGTTGGCCAAGTGTGGAACACCTAATTTACCACCATCTGGGGAGGTAACTAGTTTGTTGGATCATGATTTAGGTATTCCCATTATCTTATCACTTCTTGTTGATGGTGGTGGTTCTATGATACGTAAATGAGGCATCTGGCTTGTCCAGCCATAAAACCCCATAAAAACATGTTAAAATAAAAAAACAAAATTAGGTGAAAATTTCAAATTTAGACACTTAGATTCATATAAAAATTTCAATGGACAAATGAAAATTTATTCTCTCAATGAATAATATCCCGAAATCGAATTGAAAATGAGTTAAAAAAAATCCTACCATAATGGCATATCATCACCACTTAAACTACATCAGAGATAGAATATATTACTTAAGGTAACAATTGAAGATTTTAATCTTCCCATACGTTCTCTTACACCCCCCACCAACCATATGTGGTTACTTACATCTATCCCTTGTTAGGGGAGGGTTAAAAGAAACTAAATACTTCAAAACCTAGGATCTACAGTGTTTAATAAAAGCAATTTCCACCAATGTTCAGTTGGGGGATGTAACAAAGAGAACTTATATAAAATCATTCTTATCAGATACCCATAATTCAAAACACATGCTAGTCCTTAATATAATGCCACCTGCATGCGCTTCCATATTCAATGATCAAACATGTTATGTATTTTTTTAAAAAAATAAACTGAACAATTACACAGTGCTTTATACATTAGAGGGCCTTTTACTAGTATAAATTATAGAGGGATAGATAACACCATACATTTATCATAGTTAAAAAACTCTCAAACCTATATCTACTATGATTTTGCTCATGCGAACTCCAGAAGCGAAGCGATCTTGTATATAACGTCTATGGTACATGAAATATTCATTTTAAAACATGTGGTGAGTATTCAATTTCCCATAAAAGGATTTTGATATCATTGAAATTATTTTAAGGAAATCATTATTTCAAAATGAATTCATAAATTCTTTTGATCTCAACATGAAAATAAATTTCAAAATATGCTTCTCAAAACTTAATTGAAATTATTAATGAATTAAAATAATATCAAATTCGAAATTTATTATGATCAAAAAGTTCTTTAAATATAATCCATTGATTTTTAGAGGACATAAAGAAAGATTTTGAAAACAAAACACTGTGGAAAATTGAAATATTGAAGGTTATCATGGCCTTATCCACTTACGGATGGATGGGTTCACTCCTCATTTTATTACCACATTTACAACATTCAAGTGATGTATTTTTATGAAAATGAATTTTGAGATTTCATTATGTATATATATATATATATTTAACCTGTCTTTATTACATTAAAAAATTGAATTTTTTTTAATAAATTTATATATATATATACTTTCACAAGAATAAATTTTCTATATTTGAAGTAACGAAATCTGTTGTTGGATTTCCTTCGCCTGATATAAGAGAAATTATCACCCACGTTTCCCAGTACAAAAATATGAATGAATTTTTAATCATAATACATACATATATTAATGTTAAACACTAATACATGCATGATATGTCACATATTATAAGAAATGGTCATATCAAATAATGTAGTTAACACATATTAATGAATATAAGATTTATGCACCAAACCATTTTATTAAAAACCACATAAAATAATTGAAATCTAGGTGCATATATAGCATTAAATCTTCAACACATAATTCATTTTAGAAAAAAATACACTACCTTTTAAAATACTAATTCTTTCATTATTATAAATAAAAATACACAAGTAATTTTTAACAACCCATAGATTTTAGAAATAAAATTTTATCACTGAAAAAACAATTATATATACTAAAAGATGGTATATATATATGTATATATGCACATATATATACACATATATATAGGACATCCTAAAAATTATTTGAAGAACCCACAGAAAATAAATCTGAAAATAATAAATCCCATATCAAAACCACGAAAATAAAATTTTGAATTCAAATAAGAAAATTTTACATACCTCTATAAAAATTAATATATATAAATACCTGATGTCATAATTTTTTTATAAGTATAAGCCTTTTAATATTGCATAGAAACACATTTAAAATAAATAATAAATTGCTAAAATGAATTGGAAATAATTATGTGAAAATAATAATAATAAAAATACCCTTAAAAATTTAATTTGATGAAAACTCGACCTCCTTGGTGGATAACTCAATCACTCGCACAATTATATTCCTAATACAGGGTGTGAAAGACATGAAGCACTTAGAAATAGTTGTTTTGGAACAGATTATATAAATAGGAATAAATCATCTTAATACACTCAACATAGACACATATTTATAATATTAATTGGTGGATTAGAAAAAAATATTCTTTATATGATTCATATTAATTGTTTATTGTGAATTGAAATCCCAAGGTGAAGAACCACTAAATAAGTTCCATCATTATGGGTGGAATATTGATAAGATTACAGGTTCAGACGAATATATTTAATCTTGTTTTGATTTTATGAAGCTTAGTCAATTACAAACTAGGCCCACAACCAACTTTTTAATTAAGTTGATTAACAAATAATTTAAATTCTAATTAAAAGAATGAGATTATATTATAGGAACAACCATGGGATGATTTATCAAATTTATATTTTTCAATAAAACTAGATTACAAAGTTAGTTGTGGTTGAATTTATAGAAGAAATTAAATGATTCAATGCTGAACAAAATTGTTGTCAAAATAGTTTCCATTTAATTCTAACATCAAAAATTCATTCAGGAAAAATAAAATTCAAATAAAATATCTATAAAAGAATGAATTAAATGGGTTTCATATTAATATCATCATTAAATAGAATATTCTGGGAGAAGTATAATCGAGAACATGGCGAACATGGTATTTAATTTGGTTTGAACATCAAACAAGAAAATTTAAAACACCTACTAGTTCCCAAGGATCAACATCATAGAAAGGAAATTGGAGAAGAACATGCTCGAAATACTTCATGGTAAAAATATGGTGTTCAAACCAATTTGCTGAAACTATGTTGATTGAAAAATATCATCCATGTTGGAACCTCATTCATGGAAGCCTTTCAAAAGATCGTCGGTAGTTAGAACTCACTCCGGCATCAACAGAATCTTAGTATCCTTCCTCAAACTCGTATCTAGATTCAGAAATGACAAAACCAGTATAGCCATGATCGACCCTTCTCGGCTTCAACACCTCCCAAATATGAAAAAGTACATATGATCCATACTCGCCTCCCTCTCTGTGATAGAACTCTTCCAAAAAATCAACCCCCTAACCCAAAATCCCTTTTCCATTTTTTATGATTTCATTTTCACTCTATGTCATTTTACTTCATTTTATTTTAATTGTTCATCTTTATTATTGTTTGTAAAATTTAATTAATAATTTGATTAATTCATTAAAAAAATAGTTTTTAATTTCAAAAGTTAATTTTAAAATTTTATTAACATCTTTATTAAAACATAAAATTTATTTTATATTTCATTAAAAATTTATTAACAATTTTAATTTCATTAATAAAAATTCATTTATATTTGACAGAATAATTAAAGAATTTATAGATACATAATTTCATAAACAAAAAAATATAATATTTTATAAAACAAAATCAAAACAAAATATTTATTATTTATATTAATAATGTATCATTTTAAAAACCAATAATGGTAGTAATAATATCTGTAATTCTGAAGTAATAATAGAATTATCATAATTTATTTAGAACATAAATATAAAAGTTCTAATTCATAATTTCATACCAATTATTAATTATTTATTTATATTTCCATTATTTCATTACGTTATTCTTATATAGTATATCATGAAATAATTATTTATAATAATTTAATGAAATATTGAGTTTCTGTACAAAAAAACTCAAATACGTATATTTTTCTAATTACCAATGAAAGAAATTTATATTATTTATAAATTACATACAAATATTAACGTTTATATATTATAATTTATACAATAATACTATTTTATCAAATATAAAGTAATATAATATATTATAATTCAAAACATATTTAGTATTTTCAAAATAATTTTTTAATATTAACTCATTTCATAGTTATTTTTAATTTATAATTACATTATTAAACAATTAATTACTATTTATATTTTCTCAAGGTGTTGCGTTCTCCCCCACTGCTACAAATAAATTGTACCCTTGGAATTCATTCATCGGACTTGAAAAAAATATGAATTTCCATCTTCATATTAATGAATTCCTAACTATCTAATTAAAACCCTATCAAGTATATTTTTTCCTCAAAAGAACACATATAATATTTAATGTTTTTAAGACCATTTTTCTAATGCAATTTATAATGCCACGAGCCCACCCTTCTGGATTCAATTCTAAAACATGATGTGTAATTGTTTTTTAAAAAAATTGAACAATTACAATGTGATTTATGAAATAGATGTCCTTTCACTGGTCTAGGTTATAGATAATTAGATAACACTTACATTTATCGTAATTGAAACCAAAAAGAGAAACATACACCAACTAATTTTCTATGCACCCTAACTCCAAAAGTGAATCATTCTGAAATAAAACCACTATGATACATATGAAAAATTATTTTAAAAAAGGGGTGAGCATTTAATTTCATTGAAAGGTAATTTAAAATCTTTGAAATTATTTTTAGGAAATATTTCATTGAAAATGATTTGTTAAATGATTTAAAATATTATTTAGATAATAACATTAAATTACATTTTGAAATAACCCTTTAAAAAATAATTGAAATTATTCACACATTAAAATACTATATAACTTTCAAAATTACATATATTCATAATGTGCATTAAATTGTATCCATTTATCTTTAGTGTAAGCTTTTTAAGACAAAAAAATGTGACAACTTCAAATATTGAGGGCTATCTTAGGCCGACCCACTTACAGAAGGACGACTTCACTCTCCAATTCTGTCATAACCCCCTCCCCCCAACGATGCCCCTCCTGAGCTGACAATGGTGAAAGGGAGATAATGACCCCCCGAGTCCCGACTCCAGTAGGCCCCGGAGTGGCGAATAACACCAAGGGTATGAGTTTTCACAATTATAGGAGGCATTATGCTTTTTATTAATTAAGATCAGGAAATAGTGCAAGTCAAACACCAAAAGAAAAAAGAACAAGTAAGTGAAAATAATCCCAAAACCAAGCCCATTTTCATGTTTTATACAATACTGAAAAAATTACATGTACAAGAAAATCTCCAAAGCATGATACCAAGAATGGAAAGAAAAAACTACAACCAGCAAAACTACAACTCCCAACTAACAAGGTGATGCACAGTCCCTGGCGTCCTCCTGAAAACATGAATGTAAATGTAGGGTGAGCGTACAAGTATACTCAGTAGGGAAACCTAAAGCTCTCGTGCATAGGTGGGGATACATCCTAATACCCCATGAGAAAACAAAAGGAACCAAATCCTATCAAGGAATCTATCCACCCAACCATATAAGCCACACTCACCAAATATTGCAAGTCTATAGAGTAGTATAGTAATATTATCGAAGTATGGGTACCCTACACCACCTTCCCACTAAATAATGCTCAATCACTCATTACTAATGCTCTGATGCTTCCCCCTCTTCCTGAGCTAGTGTCACAACCTGGCCATACAAAGCTCGAGCTAGTGCCGCAACCTAGCCATATAAATCTCATAGTATCCCGACCGCACACAATATTCAGTTATAACCACATCTCATCTCTCATTCCACCAGAACTCAATCCTCTGCCATAACCACATCTCATCCTGAAGACACCTAGAAATATATCACATCCTCATCCTGAATTATCTTGGGAAACATCTGTCGTAACCTGCCCGAAGGATCATGGGCTATAGAACCTGGAAGAGGGACCACAGGGAAGAACAGTAACCAGCGATCCTTTGGATGTTTGGGAATCTAACCCCCCGTCCCACAGGTGTTCGACACATAGTTGTCAACATAGGTGGGGTGCATAATGAAACATAAAACGTATATATTTATATAATTATCTCAACCACTCAGCCCATCCTAAGGCTTCTACACAAAATATCTGAGCACATGCCTCAACACTACTACCACAAAAGTATTCACACAATGAATAGCCCCAAACCCCATTAAGCTTTTCATGTTTCAACAGTTTTAGTTTATCAATTCATTAACTACCGAGCAACTAAAAATAACCAAACCAGATCAAACATTCATTAAACATATCCCTGCCAACAACAAATATAGTTAGGGAAAACACAAG
Source organism: Viscum album (assembly GCA_963277665.1). Classification (NCBI taxonomy): domain Eukaryota; kingdom Viridiplantae; phylum Streptophyta; class Magnoliopsida; order Santalales; family Viscaceae; genus Viscum; species Viscum album. The sequence continues at coordinate 1,076,569,181 of OY728135.1, read as the reverse complement.
CAACACAAAACCATTACTTTTATCAGCCAATCAATTCCATTGATTTTCCATATTAAATCAACTACCAGGCCCCACAGTTCATTAGTTAACTCTTCCACTTTTATTCATATGCACAACTCATCCCTGCAGCTCTACTTCCAACCACCACAACCACAAAAACCTTGAAAACAATACCTGTACAGCATCATTAACCCTTCGACACCATTCAACACAACTCCACTGCCCATCACAACCATATGATACACGCCAACCCACAATCATGCCAACCATAGCCTTGTTGCTCACCCATTCCACAAAAACCCAGAAAACACCCCTTCACATAATTAAACCCCAGCCAACACCCAAAAAATTCATTCTTTCATTTAATTTAATTGGGGTGATCATACAAGGGTTCCCGGTATTCATTTAATCATCCAAATTTATATTATTAACCAAGTTCCACATTCTATGAATTCCATCCATGAAACAATCCAACAAAACAAGTAAATATATAATGGTGCAAGCAAATACCCCAAAAGACTGTGATTTTTAGTAGGAATAATTCCACTCAATTCACAACATAATCAAAGGAGAAGAATTGATGGAAATAAAACAACAATACCAACAAAAATCTCCCCAAACCCATTCTTTAACTAGTTATTATCTTTATTTACGACTTCAACCATATCTCATAAAAAATAGGATACCCACCCCGCATGATGCACAAAATTGAGAGAGAGACGAAGGTAAGATCCCTACCTCAAAGGTTTTTGACGAAACCATGACGGTCGAAGAACGCTCAAGAAACTGGGTCGATTCTCCATGAATCCATCATAGATATCCTCTCCTAACACAACCAATACCAAAGCTCATCATATTCGACATCCACACACTTATATCTACCCATAATGGGCATAGATATAAGAAACCTATAGATGATGCGGAGTATATGAAAGTAGATGTCGGAAATCAATCAAGAACGATCCCATACCTCAAAAAATCGGCTTCCATTCGCCATCAAAAGCCTCCGGATTGCCTCAAAAATGATTGGGAGAGGTTCCGCTACCTCTAAAGAAGGGTAATATCTAGTTAAGGCCTCTTAGAGGCATAAACGAACCATTTAGAGGCAAAAGAGTTCAGATCTACAATTTCCGGATCTATCTTTAAGTGAACGCATTGTTAGTCCGCACGGTTTAACAAAATGTGCGCTAACCGTGGGTTAGATTCTTCCTCGCCAAACACTCCTTGCACAGTTAGCCAAACCGTGCACTAACCGTGCATTATCCACTGCCTCCAACACCAACCTTGCACGGTTTGGCCGCACGGTTTAGCCAAACCACGTGCCAACCCTGTGAAATCTATTTCCATTTAGCATTCCTTAAAAGTCCTCCCAAAGGAAATCCCAAGTCACCTTGACCTCCCAGAACACCTCCAGCACCACATTTCACAAATTAATGGAACATAGAGGTCCGGGACATTACATCAGATACCCCTTAAAACATTCTTTCCCTTGAGAATCCAAAACCCCACCTAAAGAAAGGAGAGGGGTTCGAACAACTCCTCCTCGAAAATACCTCTTAGGGGAAACCCTCTTTATTATGAAAGAGTCCCCCCTCCTCACCTATCTCCTGAAAAATCACAAACATACCACTCCTCTCCCCCGTGCAACCTCGAAAGGAAAAATATTAAACCATCCAGTCATGTGGCTGAGGGGTTTTCCTTCCTCCACATTAACATACTATCCACTTTGGGCAGCACTAACTCGCTCGCATAGGTTTAGGCGCATCCAATTTAATGCACATTAATTAGGGATCAGTTCCTCCCCTCCCCACATTTCAGGACACTTCTTATGCACTTCAAACACATTTCATAGTTAACCAGGTCATGCATTACATCATAAACTTGTATGAAGAAAAAGAGGATAAAACTAAAATCAATTCTGGGTACTAGGCACGTATCTGTGCATCACGTTCCCAGGTACTCTTCTCAAGCCCACCATGCCTCCATAGATCACAATCCAAAGGAATGGTTCATCTACAAAGCACCCTCTCTTCACGACCTTCGATCATACCGGGTCGCTCCATGAATGTTTCATTGTCCTTGATATCTAGAACTCCCCAGTCGAGGACGTGTGAGTCTTCATGCACGTACTGACAGAGCTAAGACACATGGAAGACGTTGTGCACCCTTTTCAGCGGTGGTGGCAACACCAGTTGATAAGACACCTCGCCAACCCTCCGCAACACCTCAAAGGGCCCGACGAAACAAGGAGAATGCTTGCTTCCCTTTCCGAATCGTCACTGCCCGTGCCAGGGAGGGACCTTCAAGAACACGTGGTCCCCAACCTTGAACTCCAATGGTCTACTCCTATTATCGGTGTATGAAGTCTACCGATCCTGAGCTGCCATCATCCTCTCTCGTATAAGCTGAACCTTCTCTGTCATGCTCTGCACCACCTCTGAGCCAAGAACACCTACTTATCCATCCTCTTTCCAGCAAACAGGTGAGCGGCACGACCTCCCGTAAAATTCTTCAAAAGGAGCCATGCCAATGGTAGAGTGATAGTTGTTGTTGTAAGAGAACTCTATCAGAAGAAAGTGTTTTTCCCATGATCCTCCAAGGTCCAAAATAGATGCTCGTAGAATATCATCCAATTTCTGGATGGTACGCTCTATCTGCCCGTCTATCTGGGTGTGGAAAGCAGTAATAAGGCATGGTCTGGTGCCAAAAGCATGTTGCAATCCTCTCTAGACCTGTGAGGTAAACCGGTTATCTCGGTCGGAGAATATATATCTCATAAATCTGTGAAAATACACCACCTCATTCATGTACCTCGGAGATAGGGCCTCAACCATACTTGACTCCTTGATTGCTAGGAAGTGTGCTGATTTCTTCAGTCGATCCACCACTACCCAGATTGAATCGCAATCCCCTTTAACTTTGGGTAGTCCTAGGATGAAATCCATCGAGATGTCATCCCACTTCCTCTCAGGGACATCTAAGGGTTGTAACAGACCTCCTGGGACGCTATTTTTAGCCTGCACCTACTGACACACAAGGCACTTTTCTACAAACTCTGCTACTGCCCGTTTCATCCCGGGCCACCAGAACTGCCCTCTCAAGCCCTGGTATATCTTGGAAGTTCATGGGTGTACTGCCAGGGGTGAGTTTTGAAAGTCACCAAGAACTCTCTCACGCATTGCCTCTAGAACAAACATCATCCCCTAGAAAAGAATCCTATTCAGACCATCCTCCAAAATCCATTTTGGATCATTGCCCTGGCTAGCCCAATCACACATCACATCACTCTTTATGTCTCCCCACTAAGACTCCTCCACCTGCTGTAGTAGGGAGGACTTCACTGTCATATGAAATAGACACCCTCTACAACCATTTTTACATACATCATGGTGTAGTGCATCCAATTCTTCCATCGCCTTCCAAACATCTTCCAACTTTCAAACTGCATCCTTCCTCCTACTCAAAGTGTCAGCCACCACAATTCTTTTTCCATTGGTGTAAGAGATTTTGAATCTGTAGTCCTAATGGAACCCCATCCACCTTCGCTGATGAAAATTAAGGTCCCATAGGGAGAATATATACTTCAAACTCTTGCGATTCTTGAAGACCATGAAGAGATCCCCAATGAGTTAATGCCTCCATAACATCAGTTCGAACACAACCGCCGCAAACTCTAGATCGTGGGTGTAATTGTTACATTCATGAGGATGTAGCCGCCTAGACCCATAGAAGATCACCCCTATTGTTGCATCATCATGTGCCCCGAGCCTTGTTCTAAGGTATCCCAGAATACCTCAAACATTACTCCCTCCTCTGTTAATCTTAGCACTGGGGCACTAACCAAATTTTCCTTTAGAACACTGAAGGATGCCTCACACTTCTCATCCCACACGAAAGATCGATCCTTCTTCTTAAAGGTTTTCAAAGGTGCTGCAAATCGAGAGAATTTGGGTACGAACCTCCTGTATTAACCTACCAGTCATGGAAACTATGACATTTTTCTACATTATATGGTGCTACCCAAGAATCAATCTCCTCGACATTCGATGGGTCCACCGCTATTCCCTGCTCAGACAAAACGTGCCCAAGGAAGTGCACTTCTCACATCTAGAACATGCACTTGGAAAATTTCCCATAGAGTTGGTGATGTCGGAGGACCTCTAAAACTGTTCTCAAGTGCTCAGTGTCATCCTCCTATGATCTTGAGTAGATCAGAATGTCATCAATAAACACGACTACGAACCGATCTAGGTATTCCCAGAATATGGAGTTCATGAGTCCCATGAAAACAGCTGGTGCATTTGTAACACCGAACGACATGACTACAAACTCAATGTTCCCATACCTACATCTGATGGTAATCTTTGAGATGTCACCCTCCTTCACCCTCAATTGGTGATATCCAGACCATAGATTGATCTTAGAGATCCAACCTGCTCCCTTCAGCTGGTCAAAGAGATTGTTTATCCTCTGAAGGGGGTAACGGTTCTTGACTGTTACCTGATTCATTCTCCAGTAGTATATGCATAGCTTGCTACCACCATCTTCTTTCTTTGAGAAAAAGATAGGAGTACCCCAAGGTGACTCACTTGGTCGAACAAATCCCTTCTTCATCAGGTCGTCCATCTGAATCTACAACTCCCTCAACTCAGAAGATTCCTTCTGGTAGGGATTCATCAAAATTGGACGGGCAGCAGGTTGCATGTTTATCCCGAACTCAACATCAAGTCCTGGGGGTAGGGTCTCCACCTCTTCAGGGAAGACATCCATAAACTCACCAATGATCCTCGGGACATCCACCATTTCTGTATTCAACGACTCCATTGACAGTTCAGCTAACAAGTAAAGGAGGGGCTCCACTTGCCAGTTACCTTCCGGGTAACCCCGCTCGCTGAGGAATGTCACATGTCGGCCGCCCAAGTCTGAAAACAAAAACATTCATTGGAAACAATCGATGACGGCACACACTGAGAACAGTCAGTAGATGCCTAGAATGACGTCGTATGGCTCCATTTGCAGTAAAAGGAGATATCCACTAGATTGGTGTGGCCCCAACATCAACCAAAATCCCTAGAAAACATGAGACAAGCTGGGATTACCTTCGTCTAGCGTACTCAAAACCAGGGGTACAGAAAGTGTCTCTATGTCTAGGCCCAAGGCACAATCTAGAATGGGTGCAAAAAAGGAGTATGAAGCTTTTGAATAAAACAAGGAATAAGAAAGCATACTAAACAAGATGATCGTACCTCGAACGACATATGGCCCTATTAGAACTATTGCCTCTGCGGCGTGGATCTTCCCACGCCCAATTCTTCTGCCTCTCGGCTGTTAGACACCTCCACGACCATGCCCTAGTCCAGGTCCCTGAGGAGCGCCAAAAGGTTGGCATCCTCCTACAACATCTTCCCTCAGAGGAGCGGGAGCTCGCTGCCCCTACTATTGCTACTGGAAGGGCCAGGCTGGAAACTGTTGTGGATGAATCGGGTGCTATATTGGTCCACCTCCATTATACTGTACTCGGTTTAGGCACTGGTTCCAAAGGTTCCCATAGATGCCCCAGATGAAACACCTCAGTCACAGGCCCGAAGGAAAAGGGAGAGGATCATGAGATCAGAACTGAAACTGCTGAGGCCTACTCCTTACTGGTCGAATCCTAGAGGGCCCTGATGCTGGAGGCATACTGCTGACGGCTTTCCCCTTTGATGAGACCAACTGGATTCCTTCTTGTGACACACCACCCAGCGTATGCATCCATTCCACCACATCAGCCTTCTTTTGGACCTCCAAGTACGTCAGTAGGATGAAGGGAGTAACATAATTCTAAAGAGAAGGCTGAAGTGCCTCCTCCAAACATCTCGCCCGAGACTACTCATCCGGAAAGTGGTTTGGAGCAAAGTGAATGAGATCCTTGAACTTGATCCCCAACTCTCTCACTGACATACTCCCCTGCTGGAGGGAGAGTAGTTCCAACAACTTCTCAAGCTTCATCGTGGAAGAGAGGAATTCCGCTCAGAACTCCTTCTCGAAGTTAGTCCATGTTACCTTAGCCTCCCTCTTCGCCCCAAGATAAAGAATCCACCACTGATGTGCTGCTCCACACATCTACCTCACAGCCTGAGGAACCCAGTACTCTGTCAGAGCCTGGATCAAGCTTAAAGTTATCACCAGCTCCTCTAGCCTGCTCTCTGTCTCCATGTCTGAGATACTGCCCTCGTACATCCTGATAGTCTGCCAGTGAAAGGATCGAAGCATCTTTTTGCACCTATCATCATCCTCCTCTCGGTCAGCCCTTTGTTGATCAGCCAAGTGAACCTCCTAGTCCTCGATCACCCACACTACTCATGGTCATCTCCCCAGTGCCATAGCTACAAAGTAAGAAAGGAATGCCTAAGCCTAATTAGTGTATAATATTGTTCTTAAATTTTCATAGACTCCTTATTTATTTTTAATCCCAAATATTCCCCAGAAACACAAGACCACAAGTCATTACGATGCATGTACCTTTCATAGGGTCTATACCCTACAATCAATTTAGCCTCACTTGGTCATTCGGTAGGTCCAGAGTCCATGCATCGGATCATGTGGGGGACCTAAAATCTCGTGTCCTATCTGGTGTTCCCTATCCTATTTCACACTCTGAGATCACCTGACACTCTTTCCCTAACATCCCATGCAATCCTCACTTATCCTAACTCTAGAATCCATCCTATATATCAACCCCATCCTCTGATACAATTCTATCACGACCCACTCCCACCAAAGATGCCCCTCCTGAGATGGAAATAGTGAAAGGGAGATAACGACCACTGATTCCCGACTCCAGTAGGCCACAGAGTGGTGACTTTCACCAAGGGTATGAGTTTTTACAATTATTGGAGGCATTACCCTTTTTATTAATTAAGATCGGCATATAGGATGAGTCAAAAACCAAAAGAAAAAGGAACAAGTAAATGTAAATAAACCCAAAATAAATCACATATGTATGTTTTATACAATAATGAAACAAAAGTAAATGTCCATGAAAAGCTCCAAAACATGATACCAAGAAAGGATAGAAAAAACTACAAATAGAAAAACTCCAATGACCAACTAGCAAGGTCCCGCATGGTCCCTGAAGTCCTCCTGAAAACCTGAAAGTAAACATAGGGTGAGCATAAAAATATACTGAGTTGGGAAACCTTAATCTCTCATGCACAGGTGGGGAGACATTCTAACGACCTGTGAGAAAATAGAAGGAACCGAAGCCTATCAAAGAGTCTATCCACCCAACCTTACAAGCCACACTCACCAAATATCGCATCTCAATAGAGTAGTATAGTAATATTATCATAGTATGGGTACCCCGCACCACCTTCCCACTGAATACTACTCAAGCCCTCATGCGTAACACTATGATTCTTGACCCTCTTCCTAATATAGTGTCTTAACCTGTCCATACGATGCTTGAGCTAGTTCTGCAACCTGGACATATGAAGCTAATAGTATCCCGTCGGCACACATTCCTCAGCTATAACCACATCTCTTACATCATTCTTACAGAACTCAATCCTCGGCCATAACTGCATCTCATCGTGAAGAAACCTTGGTACATATCACATCCACATACCAAAGAATCATGGGAAACATCTTTCGTAACCTGACCAAAGGATCTTGGGCTATAGAACCTAGAAGAGGGAGCACAGGGAAGAACAGTAACCAGCCATCCTTTGGATGTTTGGGAATATCACCCCCGTACCACGGGAGTTCGACACGTGGTGCTCAAAATGGGTGGGGTGCGTAAAGAAACATAAAAAGTACAGATCTATATAAATATATCAACCACTCATCCCATCCTAAGGCTTCTACACAAAAGATCTGATCACATGCCTCGACACTGCTACCATGAAAGTATGCACACAAGGAACAACCGCAAACTCCATTAAGCTTTTCATGTTTCAACATTTTTAGTTTATCAGTTCCTTACCTACTGAGCAACTAACAACAAACAAAGCATATCAAACGATCATAAAACATATCCCTTCCAACCATAAAATAAATTATGGAAAACACAAGAAACACAAAGTCATTTTCTTTTATCAGCCAACCAATTCCATTTATTTTCCGTATTTAATCAACTATCATTCCCCACAGTTCCTTGGTTAACTCTTCCACTTTTATTCATATGCACAAACCATCCCTACAGCCCTGCTGCCAACCACCACAACCCCAAACACCTCGGATACAATATGCATACCGCATCATTATCCCTTCGATACCATTTACTGCATCTCTACTGCCCATCACAACCATTTGATAGAAACCAACCCACAAACAAGACAACCATAGCTCCACTGCTCACCCGTTCCATAACAACTTGCAAAACACCCCTTCACATAAAAAAACCCAAACTAGCACCCACAAAATTCATTCTTTCATTTAATTTAATCGGGGTGATTATACAAGGGTTCCAGGTATTCATTTAATCATCCAACTTTACATGATTAAACAATTTCTACATTCTATGAATTCCATCCATGAAATAGTCCAGAAAAACAAGGTAACATCTTATGGTGCAAGAAATAGCCCCCAACGACCATGATTTTTATTAAGCATTAGCCCATTAAATTCACAGTATAATCAAAGGAGAATCATTTGTGGAAATAAAACAACAATACCAACAAAAATCTCCCCAAACCAGTTGTTTAACCAGATATTATCTTTATTTACCGGTTCAACCGTATCTCATAAAACAAGAGGATACCCACCCCGCATGATGCACAAAATTGAGAGAGAGGTGAAGGTAAGATCTCTACATCAAATATTTTTTACAAAACCACGACGGTCAAAGAACACTCAAGAAACCAGGTCGATTCCCCACGAATCCTCCATAGATATCTTCTCCTAACACAACCAAGACCAAAGCTCATCATATTATACATAGACATGCTTAGATCTACCCATAACAGGCATAAATATATGAAACCGAGAGAAGAGGATGATTTGATCTAAGTAGATCTATGAAATCAAGAATGAACGATAACATACCTCAAGAAACTGGCATCGATTCGCCAAGAAAAGCCTCTAGATCACCTCCAAAACGCATGGGATAGGTTATTCTACCTCCAAGAAAGGGAAATCATGAGTTATGGACACTTAGGAGCATAAACGAACCATATAGAGGCAAACGAGTTCAGATCCACAATTTTAGGATCTAACTTTAAGTGCCCACACGGTTAGTCCGCACGGTTTAACAAAACGTGTGCTAACCGTGCATTAGCTTCTACCTCACCAAACACTCCTCACACGGTTAGTCCACACGGTTATTCCATCCATGCGATACCCATTCATTAGCCACTACCACTAACACCAATCCTGCACAGTTTGGCAGCACGGTTTTTCCAAACTATGCATGAACCGTGCGAAAGCTATTGCCCTTTAGCATTCCTTAAAAGTCCACCGAAACGCACGCCCCAAGTCACCATGAACTCCCAACACACCTCCAGCACCACATTTCACAAAGGAATGGACTAGAGAGGTACAGGCCAATCCAAATTCCCTACCACATTTACAACGGTCAAGTTTCATATTTTTATGAAAAAGAATTTTAACCTTTCATTATGTATATATATACATATATTCATAGGGTGTTCTTACATTAAAAAAATTAAATCATTTTTAATACATTTATATTTATATATACATATTTATGTATATACATTCACAATAATACTTTGCATGATTTGAAATGATCTAATCATGAATTGTCTTGTCTTTCCATAATATGAGATCAATTTTCACTCACATTTCCCATTAACAAAACTAAAAAAGAATATTTAATCATAAAACATACATATGTTAATGATAAACACTAATACATGCATGATATGTCACATATTATTCAAAATGGCCACATATTATATTTTAATTGACACATATGAATGTATTAAAGCCTCAATCAATTTAACATTTTATTGAAAAATAATAATAGCATTCTAGGTGCATATATAACATAGAATCTTAAACCCATAAATCATTTTAGAAAACTAAAACATAACCTTTGAAAATACTAAATCCTTTGTAATTAGAAATAAAAATACATAAGTAATTTTTTACAACCCATAGTTTTTAGAAATAAAAATTTAAATTATAAAAACAACCTTTATATATACATAAAATTGATATATATAAACATATATGTGTGTGTGTGTGCATATATATACACATATATAAGTTATCCTAATAATGATTTGAAGAAATCTTATAAAAAAATCTTAAAATAATGAATCCATTATCGAAACTATAAAATATAAATTTTAACTTGAAATAAAATAACAAACATACCTATCCTCTAAAAAAATTCTTACATATAAAGACATGATATTTTTATTGTTTTTGATAATTATAAATCATTAAAAAGCGCATAAATACAAATTTGAAATAAATAATCTATTTCTAAAATATATTATAAATAATTATTTGAAAATAAAAATAAGAAAAAAAACCATTAAAATGTTTATTTTCTGAAAACTCCACCTCTTTTGTAGTTGAATCTAGCACTAAAAAAATTATTTTCCTCAAAGAATCTGTGAAAGACATGAAGCACTTGAACATGGTTATCTTAAAACACATCATAAATACAGTCATAGTGCATCATAAAACACTCAAATAAGACACCTATTTATATTCATAAAAGGTCTATGAGGAAAAAAAATTTATATGTTTCATATTATTTAGTCACTGCTAATTGGAATCCTGAGATGAAGAACCACTAATGCAGTTCGATCTTAAAGGCTTGAAAATTGAGAAGATTATTGGTTCATGAAAATATATTTAATCTTATTTTTATTTTATGATGATTATTCAATTATAAACAAGCCAACAACCAACTATTTATTTGGCTTGGAAATGTAATAAATTCAATTATAATTCATATGAAGAGTTTATATGGAGGGAACAACCACAGGCTGATTTAACCAATTTAGATTTGTCATTATAGTAGGATGACAATGTTTATTTACAGTTGAACTACCATTAAAAAACAATGATGAAGAAGTTAAAATGATGCAACGCCAAACCAAATTTTTGTCAAAATTGAATTCCATTTTATTAAAACAGTTAATAGTCATTCAGGGAGAAGAAAAATAAAAAATATATCGATAAAAGTCTGATCTAAAATTAGTTTTAGATTAATACAAAATTTAAATAGAAAAGTAGGGAAGAAGAGAAATCAAGAAAATGAATAATATGGTATTTAATTTTATTTTAACATATAAGAAGAAAATTAGAAACACCTACTAGTCGGTAAGGATCAACATCAGAGAAACGACAATAGAGAAGAACACACTCAAACCTCATTGCATTGTAGATCTGGTATTCACACCCCTTTACTCAAACTATGTTGGTCAGAAACTCACACTAGAGTTCTAACCTCATTTGTGATAGCCTTCTGATTTCTTACAAGATGTCTTAACTCACTCCAACATCAATAGGCTCTTAGAAACCATCATTATACTCGAATCTAGATCTTGACTCAGCAAAATCAGTATATCCACATTCTTCATTTCTTATCTTCCACATATCCCAGAGGCAAACTAGTACCTAGGCTCTCGGGTCACTTCCCTTAATGCGATCATACTCTCCCAAAATATTAACACCCTAACCCGAAATCTCTAATCTAGATTTGACGATTTAATTTATGTTTTCTTATCAGTACTATTCCTTTTATTTTCATTAATTATCTTAAAATAATTTTATAGTTTTCTTCATTTATTTATTAATACATATATATTATTTTATATGTAAACATAATGTTTCTAATAATTTTAATTTCTTTTATAAAAATGAATTTATATTTGAAGAAGTAATGACATAATTGATATTTATATAATTTCATAATCTCATAAATATGTCATTCAATAAAATATAATTATAACTAAATTATTTTTTTTTCTAAAAAAATTATCATTTTAAAAACTAATGATGGTAGTTTTAATATTTTTAATTTTGAAGTAATAATTGAATGATCATAATTTATTTAAAATTTCAATATAAATTTTATAACTCAAAATTTCAAATAAATTAGAAATAATTTGTTAATATTTTCAGTATTTTATTACATTATTCTTATTTAGTATAACATAAAGTAATTATTTACAATAATTAAATATTATATTTATTTTCTGTAAAAAAATACTAATATACATAATTTTTTTACAATAACATTCAAAACAATATATATGAGTTATAAATTATATATATATATTAAATTATGAATGTTAATTTAGATAAAAAATATGATATTTTGAAATATACAGTAAAATGTTATATTTTAATTAAAAACATATTTTATCTATTAAAAATTAATATTTTCATATTAAATCATTTTTTTATTTAGTATTAATATATATTCAATTTATTAAATAATTCATTACTATTTATACTTTCTTGCGGTGTTGCATTGAATTTCCTTCTTAATTCATAATTTCTATGAAATGGCACATTTTCTGATAATACATCCCCAAGAGAATGAAATTATATTTTTTAGGTAATATATTATTATTGAGGCACCTCCAACAATGAAATTCCATGATATATTATTATTTGGAATCTATTTTAACTTAAAATTATTCCATAATTCAGAAATCAAAAAACAAGGTCTTCATATTACAATATGATCTGTATTAGTAATATTTGGTGAAGTAATATGAATTATAAATTTAAAAAACTCAATGGTCATGTAACTTCTTAAAATGTCATCCTAGTGGTATCCATCATATTCAAAGATCAACATAACCATTAGAATCATTTTATCTAAGCATATAATATAAAAAAATTGCTATTTTTACATTAGGGTCTTCTTAAGTCTCTGATGATCAAATCAATGTAATTCTGGTCCAAGAAACACTCTGGTCAGTACATGATAATTGTTGAAAGAAACACTAAAGTGGTTCTCTAAATGTATGGGGATTTTTTTTCTTATATCGAGATAAAGTTCAAAAATATCATGAGTAATAAATAAATAGAGGTGATACCAATTTCAAATGAATTAATTACAAGGATATGGGACACAAGACTAATAAATTCCCCATGCATTTGGGGAATCATGCACATGAGCCTCAACCCTATTGGGGACGACTCTTCAAGTGTATCCCTGAGACCCATGTATGAATCTAGGTGGATACATATTTCTGAGTAACTATAGAATTATTGTAGTAAGTACTATTTGGTACTATAGAAACCAAAACTATAAACCTTCGGGCTATTGCTTTGTCCCTGGAGTCCATAAGGGCTTTAGTCCACCCAAATCCTTCGTGCTAGTTATGGTTTTAAGCCACCTCAGGGCCTTAGGGCCACCACAAATCCTTCGGGCCACATCAAGTCCTTTGGGACACCTCATAAAGATCATCAAATTCATAAGACACAAGACATACCAAAGAAACTAGTTGTAGTTATGGACTCAAGTTTGGCGGTTTCACCTGAAAAAATTTATCCACATTTGGATGAATAAGAGGGTACAGAAATTTGAATTGGGACTAGGCATGTGCACCTATGCAAATGTATTTCTATCCAAACAAGCAATGAAAAGGTGGAAAGATTACCTCAATATCTAGATGATGTAGATGTGCATTTTCAAGTATTCATGTTGGGGATACAATCCTAGAAGACCTTCGAGACATGTAATCCTCTAAGCCTATGAAAATTTTAAGGGTCCATCCTCATCTCGTGAAAGTGGGGTTATAAAAAATCAATAAAATTAAGGACTTCGGGAAATTCAATAATTAGGGGAATATTTATCATAAGGTTTTGTGTAGGAAAATTAAATCATAAGCATTTACCACTGTGGAAGATGAATACCTATATCATATTATAGAATATACCTTAATCACATTCTCAAAGATAGATAATATATTATTTGATTCTGGATTAACATTCTATTTTTTATGTTATATATTTTTTTATCAACATTAAATAATTTATTTATTTATTAAATAGAAAAATCATGATTGTGGCCTCAAATAATAATATTATTGTAACATGAATGTATTGGGTTTGTCCTGTTATAATTCATGGAAGTAATCTTGTAATAGAAGTTATTTTTATACCAATATATAACATTTATATAATTCATGGGTTGGATTGGATCTTAAATTATAATTAAATAATTTTTAGATGAGAGTATGTGGTTATAATATATTATGTGGGAATAGAATCGATTATTTTTATATGGGTCATTTATTATTTTAATTCGTGTTATGAAATGAATTCACTAGCTCATGTTTTTGAAATTGATGGAGAAAAGGATGATTTATTTATGAAAGAGAAGGGTATAATGTTATTTGAAGCTGTATTAATTATGTATGATAACACTGATGCATTTCCTAAAATATCACTCAGATATCCACCTAATCATGAAGTGGAATTCGATGTTTATAGCATTCATGAGTCAATTTCCATACAAAACACACCCATTTGAATCGATTCAATCACTATTGGAAAATGGAATTTCATGGAAATTTTTTAGAAGCAGTTTGGAATAATATTGAAATTTAATTCATGCACATTTTAAGGGGTGTTTTTTAAAACCCCACAAATAAATTTGTTTCTTTGTAATAAAATTATTTTTTAGACGGTTTTTGAAATCCATGAAATAAATTTGACTTATTTTACTAATTTATTAATGTAGGTACTTTCTAAAAAATAATAGATTAATTAAATGAAAAAATATTACATATTACATATTTATTTATTTATCACCATTATTATTTGATAATTTGATAATTTTTTTATTAATTATAAAAAAATTATTTAATTAATATCGGTTAATATTTATTAATTTATAAATATTTGTTTTTATTATAATTTTAATAAAAAATTAATCCTCAAATGAGTTTAAAATCAGAAATTTGGATCAAATGACTGCAACATTTGATCACGGAGTCCATTTTAACTCAAAAACAAGTCAAATTGATGCTTATTAATTGAACTATAAAAAATTTACATAATAATATGGATATAAATAATATAATTACATTTCATACTATTTTAAGAGATGATAAAAAATAAAACATCAAATTTAACATTCAAAAATTATTTATATGGATGTTTGATTGGGCTTAGTGATATGTCAAATCAAATCATTTGAAAATATCCATACCGTATTAATTGGGGGAACTATGATCAATATTTTCTCAATGTTAATATTCCCAAATGTCCCAAAAAACTGTGGTTTTTTTAGATATAATGATTTTTTAACATTCAATGTGATGTTAGTTTCATCATCTAGGGTTGTATTCAATGGATTTGCATATGTATTAATAAGACGATGTCGTAATTGTTGTTGTTTCCCTCTTTGGTGATAAAATATTAACATATATATATATATATGTATGTGTGTGTGTGTGTGTTTCTGTGTGTGTGTAATTTTATAAATTTATGTATAATTATTTGTAATTATATATAATTTTATATGTGACAAATATTTATATATATTTATTTATATTTTTTAACTATTATATACATTTATAAATATTTATATTTAATTATGTCTATATATTTTAATATATTAAGACGGTATATATATTGGAAGACAAATATATTTATGTGTGTTTATGTATTTATATATATACAAATGTACATGTGTGTGTGCGCATGTTTAAATATATTTAGGTAATATAAATGTTAATATATATATATATATCATTATATATATATAGATAATTATGTCAATTAATGTATATTAATTCACATTAATGTATATTTATATATATATGATATTTGTATATATATTTATATATATTATGTTTCATGATCTATGTTTTTTTAAAAGGTTGCAGATGAACCCTCATTTATTATTAAGGCAAAGAAAATACCTCTTTAACTGGGTAGAGGGAGACCCATTACATATCCCTAAGGCCCAGTGGGCATTTAGCCCATTACATGGCCCACAGGCCCATTTTTTGGACCAAATCCCATTCTGTGAATGGTACAGCTACAGTACTCACGCTTCTATAGTAATGCACAGTACCCCACTACTGATACAATACTTTGCCGCCGCTACAGTGACCTGCCTCCACTACAGTGTCGTTGCTGCTACAGTACTCAATAGTACTGCAATAGTGCCTTGCGCCCAATGGGTTTTGAACCCCCATTTTTCATGTAGAATTAAGGGGTGCTTACCACTAAGCCAAACCCCAACTACTTTCTTGATCTATGTGTGTGAGTCTATGTATTTGTTTTTATATACCATTATTTACATTTATATATTTTATTGATGTATATATAACCATATTTATTTGAATTTATATGTATTTAAACATATGTATAACTATTTACTATTCACTGCTTATATTTTATTATTCAATATTTATTCAATATTTATTATTTATTTATTATTTATTTATGATCTATTATTTTCTATTTATAATAATAAATTTTAGAAAAAAAATATATATTTAAAAATTATTTATTATATATTTATTCATTACCTACTACTTATTAAATATTAATTTATCATTTATTTATTTAATATAGATTATATGTTATTGTTGGAACCTCCTTATTTTTATGCTCCAAAGTCATGTTCATTGTGTCATTAATGAATTTGATATTTTATATAAGTACATTATTGTAAAAAGTAATTTGTTCAAATTAGGAAACATATCAACTTAGCTCACCATTGGTTCAAAATGATTTACCGTTAGATTTGAATAACCTTTAGTTCAAATGAGTCATCGTCAGACTTGGCTCACCGTTTTCTCAAAATGAGTCAACGCCAAAATTAAATCACTATTAGTTCAAAATGAGCCACCCCAAGACTTGACTAACCATTAGATGAAAATGATTCAACTCTAGACATGTCTTTCCATTAGTTCAAAATGACTCACATATAGACATGATTCACTTCCAGACTAACTCAATAATAGTTCGAATGACTTCCCACTAGACATGAATCCCTACCAGAATCACTCACCACTAGATAAACGTCATCATTGGATCTGATTAACAGCCATATATGAGTCACCCATAGAAGATCCCTTGTCCCTATTTTGACTACTTTTGAAATAAATTATCCTAATAGTTCTATTAAGGAAATTAATACAGAAAGGAATTTTATGTAAATTTTCATAACTATTTCTATGTTTCATTAAAGAAAAATTTCAATATAAGGATTCATATGATCTCAATGATTATTCTTCAATTAGTGCATGAATTTAATTATATTTTTTATAATACTCTCCAATGTGCGTATAGGTGTTCTCTTCATCGAGAAGTGTGCGACTTGCTGAATAGTGAAAGATCATGACATGAGAGCTTAAATGTAGAATATCTACATTATTTCATAGGTGGAAGAGTGGAACTCATTGATGATCAATATCATTTCATACATACAAAACATAGAGAGCTTTTTGACACTAGCTTTTAAAGAACAATCCATAAAACTGTTTGAGAACATTTTCAAGCCATATATGAGGACACATGAACATATAATGCACAAAAGTCCGAGTAAAAATAGGTTTTTATATATATTTTTCCCAAAATTTCTGATATTTTCATTTAATTTTTACCAGTGTAGTGTTTTCTTAATTTATTAACACACAATGACACATGTTCTATAATAGGATAATGTTGTATACTCTATTAATATTATTTATACATGTATTCCTACAGTATTTGTGGAAGAGGTACCTAGGATGCCTATATAGATTCACTTACCACATATAAACATTGAAGAGTATTCAATCCTAGAAATATTAGCAGTCGTGTTTGTATTTACAATCCAGGTTGTGGATCAGGTTATTTTCAAAAATTTTCTGGGCCTCAGGTGATTTCCCTATAGAGGGGATTAGATATCAATACGATAATAAAAACATTATTATTCTATTATGTGATTGTCATTTATTCAGAAAATTAGATATTTTAAATTTTGTTTAGTTATTTTCTGGAAAAAAACACGATCACTGATAGTTAGTCATTACATGTGTTTATATAAGGATTTTTTTGGAGTAAATTGATTTCAAATTATAATGTAATATTTTATATTTCTTTAACTGAGAATAAATAATTCATTGTGGAATATTTTAAAAAGGATCTAAATAATATTAAACTATTATTTTTATAATGTTGATGAAATTTCATTTAATTTTTTGATTTTTTTGAACTCATTCTTAACAAAAAATTTATTGGGAACTCAATTCACCCACTCTTATGTTACATACTTTGAAAAATATTTGTTATCATTATTTATTTTAATTATTTTTCAATTGTGGTTTAATTTGTGTTTTAAATATAACAAATTTCTGTTAGTTATAAATTTATTTATTTATAAACAAAATATGAGAAGTTTCTACTTCCAAAATTCCTTCTATATTTAATTTAAATTACTATAAAAAATGGAAAATCAAGATGAAAATGCATTCTTTGAGAATGGGTTTTGAAATTTGGACAACTATTGTTGATAAATATAAAAAAGCTAAAATAATCTTGAAATATATGGGATGATCCAACCAAATATTCTAATAATAACAATTTCAGAGCATTCAATTCTATTTATTGTGCTTTGGGTGATGAGAAATTCAATAGAATATCCGCATTCACCACTACATTTGAAATATGGAACACTATTTCTATTTATCATAAATGAACGTATATTGATAAACAATGTTTTATTAAAAAACTACACTATAAAATATTAAAAATTTACCAGGCATGTTCAGTTAGAGGAAAACTTCTGACCATTTATTAAAGGGAAAGAAAAAGTACATTAAAGATGGGAAAGGACGAGGGCATAGAACTTATGTAGATCCAAACGAAATTTCCATCCATAAAGAGACAACTATATATAATAATGATCATAAAATGCACCACATCTATAATAAGGTGCTTCATCTGTAGTAACAGATTCCCACATTGTTTTTTTTATTTTTCGAGAGCTTGATGTTTCTCTTTCGAAGTTTCAATTGTTCCAAAGAGAGATTCCCCTCATAGGAATGCTTGGAAACACTAGTTTTTTAGGGTCATGGGTAGCCCCTCATTCCCCCTTAAAAGTGGAACTATTAGACAATGGCTTCGGCTCGTAATAATTGTCTTTCCTTACCCTTATACATGGTGAATCGGAAAAAAATCCTTCACTTTTAGACATCATAGTCTTCCTACCAGGAACGATATCACTGTAAGAAGCCCTGACAACTCCTCTATCAATTTTTATCACTATTAGAGGAATTTCCCCATTTTTAGTGATATATACAGAGGCATTATTTTTTCATCAATAATTATTTCCCAACAAATTTCCCACTAAAGGAGAAAAACCCATCCTCCCATCAATTGGGAGTGCCTGTCAATATCAATCAGGGATAAACATTAAGAGTACACCCCAATGTTCAAACAATAATGAGACTTCATCCTCATTGAATCCTAATTGAGAACAATATTATAGTTGTTGTAAACAAGCTTCAAGCTCACATCTCCATTCACTTGGGTACCTTCCATCCCAAGGGTTATCACCCCATGCTTCAAACCTTCAAACCTACTGAATTTAAGAACAATGACATACAACTATCCACTTGAAGTATGTGTAACCATGATCACTGTGCCATATTTACAAACCACATTTTTTAAGGGCTCTATAAAAGTAGGTGTCAACTAAAAATTACAAGTACGTACATCACCTTCCAATTGAGGCAAATTCCCAACACCAATTTCAAGATTCAGTCGATCAAAAACATGATTCACTATATGATTCGATGACATTTGCACCTCCTTCATTCCAAAAATACGCACAGAGACCTCTATGATATTATTCTTCCTCCCATCCCTTCCCACAGTTTTAAAACACTACTCTTCAACCACTGCATAACCTAGGTAGGTTTCCCACACTCTAAATCCCTGCTAATAATAGATTCCCTAATCAGCACGCACAGTGGCCAATGTGAGCTCATCCTTACCCCCACTCATGCTCCTCACCTTATCAGAGTATCCTTAGGATTATCCTTCAACATCACCTGAGTCAATCCAGTTGAATCACAACCACTGATTCTCATATTCTCCACCACCTGTGAGATTCCAATCACCCTTCTTTTATGAAAAACTGATTCCAGATGATCAAAACCACTAAAATCATCCCAATAATGCATCCATGACTCAAAGATGGACTCCTAATTCTAATAGAATTCCTTTAAATCTGTGATCTAGACCAAATTCACCAGTGGCCCTGAAACATCATCCCCAATGAAAATTTATGGACATATTGGCTTATACACAACCTCTATTCAAAGATTAGAATAGAGATATCGTCATATCATATTTCTAACAGCACACAGAATGAATGGATTTTTAAATGAAAGGGCTAGACTAGGAAGGCTTACCCATGTCATGATTATTGAGAGATCACATGACATATGAAACAAGAAGATCCATAGAAATAGGTAAAATGGTAGATCCATTGTATATTTGAGGAGCCAATGACCAAGTGGTGATCAATTCCTCCTCTGTCCCAAACCATTTCATGATGTGCCTCTAGTCAATTAATCCAACAACCACACGGTACTATAGCTCCCATGATTTTAAGACGAACTGATCGAACTCGTCATACAATGAGCAGTGAAGATTAAATCAAGCCACTATAGAGAGTCGACAATGATCTATGGAAATTTTTATACCAACTAGGAAAAGGGAGAGCTGAGGCACCTCCTAGAAGTGATCAGGGAATTTCATAGAAAACAGTATCTTTGGGAAGGGTGGAAGAAGATAAGTGTTTGAGACTGGTGAGAAGGGTCATCCCTTCTCATGCATAAGAGGCCACAAAACTCCCCATCCAATCTGGAGGGGGAGAATATCCTTGCAACATTATGTTTAATTCATCAGCACAAGAGGGAATTTGGAGCGCATATCCGTCTTATAAACTAAATTAAATTCTTGAATTAATGATGAAATCATAAATATTATAAATTTAAAATGATTGTTGATGATCCTATTTCTCTCATGTTCTTCATGTCCCATGATATCATGAATAAAATTCACTTAATGGTTAATCCCCTCACTCATAAATACTATGTGATGAAATTATTATGATTCTTACTAGAAAGATATAGTCAAACATCAGTTATAATTAGGGAATCATGTTATGTTAATAAGTTTAATGTGAAGGAGATAATTTGAAAATTTATGATGTAAAAGGATGAACTTAATTGAAATAGAGAAATGAGGATGATCCAAAATAATATTAGTGGCCTTCAAATCTAATTCCTAAAAACAAAATGAAAAATTTCAATTTGAAATTTCTTGTGTAGAAGAATCACTGGGAAACTATAATGAAGAGAAGGTCCATTAAAAGGCAAGTCTCAATATGTCTTATAAAATGAATAAGTTATTTTGAAAAAAAATTAAATATAACAATAGATGAATGGAAAATAAATACTAGAAGAGAGATTATTCTTAAAATGAGATCAGATTCTATGAATGAAAAAGGTAATGGAATGTCAAATATCATTTCCCTAAGTTGAAATACAAAAAGATGTATAATGATAAGGATAATAAGTAGAATAACAAAATTAAATAAAGGTGGAGTAATTCAAAAGGCGTATATACTGATTTAGACTCAACCCTAGAAAAAATTAATCATTGAGCCAATATATTTTCCTAGAAAACGCATACGAGGAGTCCAATTCCATTACTACTCATCCTAATCAAATTTGTAGTCATCCTAGATATGAAACTAATGATCCAAATATGTCAAATAAAGACATTCATGAGTATTTTTAAAAATATTGGTGATACATTTAATGATCTTAGAGAATTATATAAGGAATTATATAAAAAACATACATTAACTACTAATTTTATGTTCGACCATACTATTGAAAAAGAGAAAATTGTTTAACTTTTAAAATTAAACAATGAAGTAAAATAATTTAATGATAAATTTAAGAATGCTTTAGAAACAAAATCTATAATGGGGGAAATAATCTCCCACAAGTACATGGAAAATAAACTATACCTAAATAAATTACTAGCTTAGGGTATCAACCTGGATAATGATGAATTTCGATGAACAATTTTATTCATAGTTCTTGTTTTGGAAAATCTTATTCTACCTTTTACTCTTATGGATTCAAAAAATTAATTATTTCTAAGTGTTTATATAATCATATAGTAATCTCATTAGGAAATAATGGGTTCCTAAATCCTTAATAATTAAAATTTCTATACCAATTAATATTTGGGAACCAAATTCATTTTGGCTATAAAATATTATATAAATGGAACCTACAACTAATGATCCCTTAATAAAATATGGTACATGGAAAATTGGTTTTCCATACCCATTAGTATATATTATTCTAGTTCCATGAATTTGATAAAATTCGATGGTGGACATGTCAGCTTTGGTGATAGTGGTAGAGTGAAAATAATTGGTATTATCTAAATTGGAAATTATAATACTGTTTTAATTTCTGTAGTATTATGTGTAGATGGTTAAAAGTATAATATAATTAGCAACTCATTGAAATAAGATGATATTTTTCATGTAATTTTTTGAAATAATGATTGAATTTATTTTTATTCTAAAAATTATTTAGTATTTACAGCATTGATAAATGTTAATGTTTAAGATATTAATTTCGACTCTTAATTTTCAAACAATAATTATTCTCTATATTCCTTTCAAAAAAAATATTGTCTTTGTACAAGGGGGATATTCCATTGTAATATTAACTCACTTAAAAATATTACTATGAATAGGTTAATCAAAGATATACCTACACATGAATTTATAATTAACAATTTATATGACCCTTTTCCAAATAGGAAACAGAAAAAGTATATTTCAAATGATAGATTGAATATTAAACTTATAAACCACTACATTTGGTTCACATGGAGTTTCTAGACCATCTATATTTTCTATTATAAATGGGATGCATTATGTTTATGTTACTATATAGAAAATTTCTATGAATACTTGGGTATTAATTCTAGCTCAGAAATGTGATGTATTATCCTACATAACCATCAATTTTATAACTGTTGAAAATCATAGTGGATGCAGGATTGAGAAATTATGATGTGATCATTTCTATGTGTTTGAAGAACAATATTATGAATCTGTTTTCTAAAAAAATGAATATAATCATATCTTTTCTGCTTCTTGGCCTAACAAAAGAATGTTTTTTAGAATGAATAAATATACCCCTTGAATCAATTTCTTTATCTATTATTAATGAGTATGATCATCCAATTTATTTTTTCTCAAAGGTTATAAATGAAACATAGAATATAATTAATAGTGTTTTAATGAGACCTCTATTTAAGAAAAAACCCGTTATGAATGATGGAAATTTAAAAATCCAAATTAATCCCACATTAGAGTTTTTAGTTTCAATGTAATCATTATTAACACTAAAGACAATCTTTAAAAAAATAATCCTATATTGTTGATGAAAATTTTCTTGGTTATTGAACATATAATAAATCATAAATTGTGTTTAATAATGTAATCAACACTGCTGAAGATTCTTTTCGTGTCAAATTTATAAGGCAAATCAGTATGAGCATCGTATCAATTTATAAAACCATGAGGATGAATTATCAACCCAAACATCAATACCAATCCAACTAAAATATTTTTAAATTATTAGAGAAAACATTTATTTATGAGGAAAAACCTAAACCTCAACATGTAGATAAATATGATATTTATAGCAATTAATTTCAATGAACTGTTAATACTCATAAATACTACACTCACAAAGTTGTAGTTGGTGACTGATATTGAGGTTGAAAATCCAAACCTTCTCTTTAGAATCGGGTTGATTATTATAAATTCTTGTCACATATTGAAGCTATGATCATAATTGATGTAATTATTAGTGAATTATATTTGATGGGATTTCAATATTTACATAATCTATTTGAATGACATAATGTTTTTTAACATGAAGTTAGACCTAAATACACCATCTCTATTATAAATATGTGGGATTTTAGGGATAGAAGTCATAATTCAAGCACCATACTGAGAAATAATTCTTTCTTGGTTACACAATATTATATAAAAGAAGAATGTATTAACTATGGAGAACCATTTTCACTAGTACCTATACATGAATCCAATATAATTCACTTATCATATCCAACACATTTGGATTTCAAACTATGTCATATATATTCCAAAAATTAATTCTTAAATGGTATGTTTTTGTATATTTTTTTGCTGTTATTAAACCCATTGGTTTTCAAAATCCCCATATTTCAGATAATGTTTTAAAATAAAAATAGTTTATTTGGTTTAAAATACTATCCTAGATCTTAGTATGGTAGGATCATCTCTTTTATTATTTATAAAGGTATTTACAATTATATGACTAATCTTAATGATTTTATAAAAATAATTTATAATGATATTTTATTAGTTCAAAAACATGTTAATGATAATATTTTTTTATCTTCTGAAAATTATATGTGTAATAATTTGTTTAAAGATTATGAAAATTGAATTTCAGAAGTGATTAATGACTGACCTTAATTTATTTCTTGGTTTTAAAATTATTCAAAATAATATTAGAATGATGTTATATAAAATGCTGCTACAATAAATAACTTATAAATTATTTTGGTCTGGATATCATTGAATCTATTAAAACTTCAATGAATACCAATTATAATATGGATCTTGATCAATATATAAATCCAATGTATCAAGCCAACTATAGAGGCAAGATTGGATGATTAAAATATTTAACTACAATCTCACATGATATTCTGTTTGGTCTGTGTATATGTAAACATTTTTAAGAAAACACTAAATAATATCTATTACATTATATTAAAAGTATTTTCAAATACCTCAAATATGAAACCAATTTAGGATTGTTCTACCCTATAGGATAATAAATTGATATAGTAAGTATTTAAGCTGCATATTATGGTGGGTGTATGTTAGGTAGAATGAGAACAACTAGAAAATATCATTTAGAGTGAAAGCCTATAGTATCTTAGTGTGAATACAAAAAAATATTTGGTAGCACTGTCTACTGGTGAAGTTTATTTCAATTATATAGGGAGTTTCTATGAAAAACATTCAATGAAATGAAAATTACTATACTATGGATATAAATTCAGACATGTCCTTGTTAATTATGAAAACACAAGTGATATAAAAATTTATATGAATCCACAGTATCTTTCTAGGACAATGAATATTGACTTAACATATCAATTTTTGAGGGACCATTTTCAAAAGGGTGATAAAACTCTTAAATTCCAAGGGTAGAAACATCATCTTGTTGATGATTTTTAAAAACCATTGAATTTTTGGATATTAAAATACATCAATCATGAAATTTGTATGAGTAATTATAGTTAGTTTTTAGTCATTGAAATTCAATATTTGATATTTCACCTATGAAAAGACTCTATTGGAATATGCACCATTAATAAGACACTTTTTAGTATGTCACCATTGGAAATTCACAATTGGAAAGTCACCATTGGAGAGTCATTGCTAGAAAGTCACAGTTTGAGATTCACTATGGGAAAGCACCATTGGTGAGTCACCATTGAGAAAGTAACCTATCGATGTCTGAGGTTTTTCTATCATTACATATAGTTGAATCACAAATTTTTTTTCGATTTAATTTAATTTATTATTATATTTTATTATTTTGAATTCTTAAATGATTATTTTTGTTATCTACCAAAATCAATTCACTCTCTCACGTGTCTTCCCAAAAACTATTTCACCTTCGTTATATCCTGAACATTATCCTTCCTTTCACTCTCTCTTCTCTTTCATTTCACTTAAATTTTGAGACCAAAATGACATGTAATTTAATATCATGAGGAATCATTGCATTTTTTTATGTTAAGAGGATAACCTAGTCGATATATTATTTCAATCCAAGGAACCAAAAACAAGTGAACCATGTGTTACTTTTTGAAAATGATGATTATTATGAATGGTTTCACTCATCTAATTCATTTGTGATGAGGGAGCTAGGACGAAGGATGAGAATAATACTTATCATGAGATAATAATCCTTTCTATCTTATTTTGATCTATAATTAAATTAGTATCATATTTTAGTTTTGGAATAAAAAAATATCTTATTAAAATCATGTTTAATGGTAAAGTGTTTAATTTTCTTCAATATAATGGGAATTGTTTTTGATATTCATCATCATAGAGTCATTGAAGATTAGTAGGTTACAATTCTATGTAACAGTGAATATTTCAGTTATGAAAATGACTTTCCTGTGCAACTTAGTGATTGTAAACTGAGAAGACCAACTAATACTATGTTATATGGGAATGGATGATTTATTTCAATTTTATTTATCATTTTCTATGTTAATGGAAATGGGACTTCAATACTCTATGATATAAATATTTATACCTGATTTTCCATATGAAATGAGGTTACAAAATCAATATTTGTATATATATAATGGTACATATGGTGTAAATGTGTACATAATTCTCAAAATAAAACTCTATTATATATCCTAATATTATTTCATACACGATTTAAGATGGAGGTTTTCTTATGGATAAGATTATATTGATGTTAAGTGTGGTATCTTCTTCCCTAAGAATTTACGTAGAATGATTAGGGTGAATTGGAACCCATTGATGAATAAGTGTATTTGAGATAATGATAATATCAATTAGGATTTTAATTCTATAGATCATCATATGGGTAAGAATAAACCGGTGGATCTTCTATTGGAGCCATATGTGATATTGGAATACATTAATGAAGAATATGAGGAGGAGGAGGTTGGTGTATATATTGATGATATGGAGCCAACCTTAATTGAGGATGGAAGAGACACTAGTGTCTCTAAGAGTGCTACTATGACCTTTGGATTAGATAGTAACCCTAAATATCATCCTTCCAGAGAAAGTATATTTTCTCATGGATATGATGATAATGAGATAGAGTTTCTTAGGGATGAACATATCAAGAGTTCTTCTTTGAAATCTTCTAATGTTTTTGTCAATGTTTTTTGTGATTATTACATTAAATGAGGAGGAACTTATCCTAATTATGGAAATGGTGTTGTGGGGGGGGGGGTCAATCACAAAATCCTAATCATTCTAGTTTTATTTATTAATTATGCCTATAAAGAGACATGAATTACCTAGACTTTAATCTGTTGAGACACCTAGTCTGACCAGATCTGTGTGTTTTGGGATATAATTTGTAGAGATACATTTTAGTTTTTTTATATATTCTAGAGGAATGTCTACACAATCAATTAAATGGGATAATTCTCTTACTCCTATCAGAGTTTCCCTTGTTATCTTGTAAACTACAAGATTAAAAGTGGAGTTACCTAATGAGTGGGAAAATTACATGGATATGTTCAGTATAGATTGAAATACATGACCAAATATATTGAGGAAAATGATTCAAAGAATTTGGTTCCCCAGGATGATTCTTCTTTGATAGAATGTGAGGTATCCTCAAAGGCGCGTCGTAGCCGAGTTCTACTATGGTAGGCATATCAAACCATAATCCAGATGAGGGTGTATGTTATAATAAAAAAATATGTCTAAAAATTATGGGGGACCAATTTTTTATATTAGAGTTGAGGAAGATATAAAGGGATATCTAATGGAGGACATTGGTCCAGCTTGTATGCTTCAGTTTTTTTCTTCAGATGTACATTTTAGTCCAAATCCAATTGAGGTTACCTTTCCTAATGTTGATAGATCTGATACACCTCCACCTATTAATGCTAGTTTTTTACATCATATCTTTTAACTAGATAAAAAATATATATTTGTTGAGAGTATGTTTTCAGACATAAAGTGGAATTTGAGGTCTTAGGAATCTCTAGTCACTTAGCTCAGTGAAGCTGATGATAGACACATGTTTGATCTTTTTAATTTTAATACTTTTTATAATATGAACTTTTACATTCAAGAAGTGGAAATTGAGAAAAAAATGATATTCAATTAGATGAAATCCTTGATAATAATGATGTAAGAGATGGGTACATTATTTACAACTAGCTAGTCATTGTTGACAGACAATCTGGAGAGTATACCTGCACTAGATTCTATATATTCTCATCCACCTCCAGCATTTTATGTTTATTATGATATTACCTGGTCTATAGTTTTATTGTAACTCCCTTGTGTGTTGGTTTATATTCATTCCTCTCTTTTGGATGATATGAGTTTGATTCATCAATATCCGGATCCCATCTGAAAACTGGTAATATATTGTTTAAATAGGTCACAAGGTGATAAGAAAACCATCCCCAAATCCATTAACTATTATCATTAAATTATATATACTATGGATGAGATATATTTAAATTTCATATTTTTAGATAAAAACCTAATTACTATACCCTTCCATGTCTATATAGGTGTATGTATATTAGTTGAAGGTGATGACCCCTCATCTCTAGTTATTTATGGAAGAAGAGAAGGATTTATTTAGTGCTATAGAGTTAGGAGGGAAAATCACTATATAATTTTTCATCATTACAATGTTATTTCAATATGTATCTTGTATTTTTGGGGTTTCTCATGAGGCTATTCATGTGACACCCATCTCGTATGGTCCTTCTTCATCCCCTTTACCACTATAGTTACTTTTTTTAGTAATTATTATTTTGAAGTTGTAAATATCTTCTGAACAATTTTGATCATAGAGCATCATACCTCTACCTTATCCCCATCTACCTCTACCTATATATATTCTACTACTGTCTAGGATAAGGTATCTTCTGATACAACCACCTATTATGAGAGAAAATCTGATTTGGAATAGTATTTAATAGTTTGTATTTGTTGTATTTCCCTTGTATTTATTTTTGAAATGTATCTTTATAAATTTTGTTGTTAATACATTGTCTCCCTTATTATTCCAATAGTTCTTACTTACATTCACTATTTTTTTTGAAAATACAAAAATGTGTTGAATTTCTTTATGGATTTTATTATTGATATGTTTTGTTACAATTTTTATCTTCAATAACTTATTTATTTGGATATACTTATCTTATTCTATGATACCATTTATTTTAATGAATTACTTTGATATTCTGATTATTTGAATATGATTTACCCCACCTTTTTTAAACTTAAATATAGTTATCATTGAAACCAAATTTATTCATATCGTTCATTTTATATTTGAAATGTCAATTTGAATGTTATCCTTTAAATTCATCTCAATATACCAATGTTTATTTTAAATATAGTGTAAAAATACTTAATGATTTGTTATTATAAAAAAAGAAATTTTATTTTCACCTCCTTATTTTATTTCACAAAACTAATGTTTATCGTGTCACTATGAACCTTTTTTATGATATTATATTATTATATAAGGATTTTTTTTAATTTTTCTTATGATCAGAATTTACTCAACATTAGTTCCAAATGAGTCTCTTCCATACTTAACTCAATGTTAGTTCAAAATGAGTCACCGCCAGACATGAATCACTATTAGTTAAAAATGATTAACTTCCAAAAATGATTTACAATTACTCAAAAAGATTTACCTCTAGAAATTACTCACCATTAGTTAAAAAGGAGATGATTCCATACATGAATCACAATTAGTTCATAAGAATTATCCTCCAGACATATGTAACTTGAAGAGAATCTCACTGATAGTTCAAATAACTCATCGCTAGATATGACTCACCACTACACTGAATAACCACTTAATATGATCCATCACCAGGTATGATTAATTTCTAGATATAATTCAAATGTAGATATGATTCCCTACAATATATGAGACACTACTTGAAGATCCACTATTACTGTTTTCCTACTTTTTATTTATATGATTCTGCCGGCTATATTAATAAAATTAATGAAAAGTGTTATTTTCTATACATTTATTTATCTATTTTAGGGATTTATTAATGAAAAAGTGTATGTTTGAGTATTCAAAATATCTCTATGATAATTCTTTAAGTGGTACATGAAGTACTTTATATTTTTTTAGAATAATACCACATGCACGTACAAGTGCGTGCTTAATGAAAAAGTGTGAGACTTACAAAATATTGATTGTTCTGGACACAAGATCTTGCATTCATCATGCCTACATTGTTTTATTAGTGTAAGAGTAGAAATCATTTAAGATCAAGATCCTTTCTAATAGATAAAAAGTTGCTCTATGTCATGCTCTATTTTACTACAACATTTAGAGAATCAATTTGATCTCTGAATCAAGCAACATCTAAGGAAACTTGATCATCTAGAGAAATACATATCGATAATCATTAAAATTTTCTATATCTTATTGTTTTTTTTATATATTATTTTATTTTACTTTCGAGTAGTGTGTTGTTTGGAATGTTAATTAACACAAACTCCCTGCTATGTTAGAACCATAGAATAATTGATATTATCTTGTATATATTTATATATATATTCATAGGTATTATTGGAAGAGTTACCACTATGGATATTGTACTTTTAATTACCTAATATAACATTGGAAGAGTCTTTAAGGCTGGATATATGATCTAATGTGTTTGTATACAAGATATAGGTTGTGGATGAGATTATTTTTTATATATTTTCATTACAACAGGTGATTTCAATGTGAAGGGGATTAAGTTGCATCATGAGACTGAACCCCTTATTTATTCCTATATATGATTGTTTTTAGTTTTATTTATTTCCAAAAATTTATATTACATTTCGTTTATATTTATAAAAAATGGTACTTTGATAGTTTGAAATAAGTAGTTTAAATAAAAGGATTTGTTAGTGGTAATTCATTTCTAATATTAAAGTGAATTTTCATCTTATTGTAATAGAGCATTAATCATTCATTCAAAAATAATTTAAATGTTTAAAATTATATTAAACATCTATATTGATTAATTGCGAGAATTTTTTATTGGGTGATTTTATTTGATCTTGTTTTTCAAATATATTATTGTTTGGAACTCGATACACTCCCTCATGAGTTACCGACTCCAACCAACAAATATTACTTATTATAACATTATTATTTAATATTTATTTATATACTACTATTAGTTTATTATTAATGTATGTTTTAATATTTAATATTTAATATTTATTTATTGTATACATGCAATTTATGTAATCTTTATTAATTAATTAATTATTAATTATTTTCTATTTATTAATTTATTAATTATTAATTAATTAATCATTATATATTGATTTATTATTTATTTACTATTTATTTATTATATATTTCCTTATTAGTCTTTTTGATTGTTTTACCATTATTATTTATTATAAATTATTTACTTATCATTTGTTAAATTATTATTAATTTATTAATAATTTGTTAATAATTTATTAATAATTTATTATTATTTGTTTATTAACATATTACATATTGTTAATATATAATTATATATTATATATTCCTTGATTATTTCCTTCTTTTACATATTTATTTACAAATTATTTATTTAAAAAATGGTGATTTATTCTTAATTATTCCTATATTATTAATATATTATCTATTTATTATTTATTAAGCCATTATTTACTATAAAATCAATATTTATGCCTTTTTAATTTATTAATTACATTTTATTAATTTTTTATATCTTTTATTATTTATGTATTTACTATTTATTTATTTATTACTATTTATTAATTATTTATTTTTTATTTATTTGACACGTATTATTTTTTTCTTTAATGTTTATTCTTTAATATTATTATCTATATATACAAGTTTTTAGGTATTCATATATATATATATATATATAAGAAATTTTTTTTACTCACCACATGAATAACTTGTTGGAGTGGTAAATTCTATGCAAAATAACTAAATGCAAGACATTCAAATCTCACCTAACACACACAAACATGCGCACACACACACACACACACATATCTGTGTCGGAGTTGAATTTATGAATCGCATTCATTTAATATGAATGCATTAAAGGATAAATAATAAACACTTAATAAGAATCAAATACATAAATGAATAATATTATTTCCCATAGTAGTGATACATAAGGACTATAATGAGAAAGAATATTTTAAAAATTGAACCAAATACCTACCATTTATCTCTATGTGACCCTCAATCACTCTCTATATCCCATGTAATCTATCACCGTCAACATGGACACTCAATGTAAAGTGTAATATAGATCTAACACCTATAAAGAGTCCATTAGAGTTGCATACACCATATTTTGTATGTTGGGTGTGAGAAAAAACAACCCTAGTAATATTTCTCTAAATATATTATGTTATTCCATTCAATTGATATTTCATACATTCCAGTTTGACATTCAACTATGAAGAATCAGTTTCACATTTATAATTATATGAAAACCATTTTCACATTAATTACTATTTATAAACTCCCTTATATTTTTCTTTAATTAAAAAAAATCCATTAAAAACCATTTTTCATATCCTAATCCTCATTTATCAAAATATATGTTATAAATCCACCATTTAAACAACTTCATAAAGAACATTTATGATCACTGTTGTAATAAATTATATAATACATGTTATTGCACCGAAATAAAATAAAGAATAATTCTATGGAACCATATCAAAAGGATTTAAATGGAATCAATTAAAATATATGAGTAATGGTTCCATATTCCTCAATTGATCTAGGGGAAAAATGGATGAAATTACCTTATATATTGTTAATTTGTATCAGGTTAAATAGACATGATCATATCATGTGATGGTCTTTGACTTTACCAAACACTGATTAAACAACTAACCTTTGTCTCTTCCTAATATAGGACAACCAACTAACTTACAACAAGACTAGATTCGGGGGAACTCCCCACTATTCCAAGTAGATAACTAGGAGAAATAGTATTCTACCACCAAATAATACGATAAAATTATTAAAACATAAATTATTTAGTAGTGAGCCCATGAATTTATCAATAGAGGAATTTGAGTGATAAAAACCCATATATATAATCATAGCATAAACATATTTCCTCACCTCTAAGACACCATAATAAATAAATCTAGTTTCATCATTTATATCAAATTCATTATAAAATAGAAAACTTATTCTATAATCCATATCTAAATAAATAAACATGTGGATTCAAATTGATCTCACACATAAATTATTAAAGAATATTTTAATGTTCCAATTCTCATCAGTAAAAACCATTCTTTGTATTCTAACACACTTTCCAATGGTTATAAAATTGAATTTTAAACCATTCCCTCAAAATTATTTCAGTAAAACCAAAGACAAAGCTATTTGAAAACAGAAACCTTTTTTCATAAAGCACTTTGAAGATCTAATTCCTTCCATTTACATAATTATTGTAAAAAATGGGGATAAATACTCAACAAAAGCTCAGTTCATTTAAGATATATCACTAGGAACTTTTAAAAACACTTGGAATTTAAATATTAGTTTTTAAATAAAAACCACTTGAGAACAACCATTATGTCTAGTGAAATATTTCCCAAAAAATATTATAAACCACACCATTTGTAAAATATATTCATAACCCCAAAATGATCATCTTAAAACCGAAATAATCAAAGGAACATTAAATTAATGGAATGAAGAAAAAATTTGTGCCTCAATTCAATGTAAATCAAGTCAAAATTTGAACATATGATGGTGAATTCTCAATCAAAAATTTTAAAAATTACTAAAAAAGATGTAGACATCAAATCCAAAAAAATTTAAAAAATATAAATACCTAATCTCAACCCATTCTTCCAATAGGATATAGAGAGGAAAAAATCGTAGGTAAAATGAGATAATGAAGATAAAGGAACCAATAAAGAGAGAATAAGATGTTTTTACCTTATTTAATCCATAAGAAATAAACATGGGGGAGATTAAAATCACTAAATGAGGGAGGAAGAAACTACATTGGGAATTTTGGGATATAGAAAAATAGATATGTGTGAGGATATTGGGAGAAATACCATTATAATTAATAAGGTATGGCGTGGGGAGAATATTAAAACTGGGAAACATAGTTTATTGAATGACACATAGATTTATTCCTTGAGACCTTCCTGAAAAAACTGATTCATTACATGAAACATTAGTTTAATTTTTGAGCTACATATCTAGAGGAAATCCCCATTTCCAAAATATTTCACATCATGATCAACCCTACCACACATTGTACAATTTTCTATTTCAAGATAATACTTATTAGTTCATATAAAAACTCATCAACAAGCATGAAAAAAATAAAATTATAAGGGCCCAGAAACCAATAAAATAGATGGTAATGTGGGGTTAGTTTTTATAATTGACCCCCCCCCCCATTCAAGGATTCGCAATGAATTTCTTGATAAAATTATATAGGAATAGAAGGATAAACTATGAATTTTTGAACCTAGAGGTGGGTGATTGGAAAATAAACAATGGGAAGCCTAAATAATGAAAATGATCAATACAACTAGATATAGTAAACCCAAGAAATAAATTCCAAAATATATGGATCGTCTCCAATTAATATGAAACTAAAACTAAACATAAAAGTATTAATTGAGGTGAAGACCAACCATAGGTCTCCCTGCCAATCATTATTAACCTTAAATGGTCAAAAATATATAAATCATAATGATAAAACACTAACTATCTGAATGAATATAAAATAACATTTCAAAAGTTACATAATTCTCCCAACTACTGACAACCACTCAAGTAACATGATCTATCTCAGAATGTGTACATGTTGTAAAAGAAACTGACATACACAAAAACCAAATGTTCACCAACCTTGATAATGGTTTCCCATCATAAATTCATGGAGATATTCTAACAAGAATTCCACACTAAGAGACAACATGGGAACTTGACCTAGGTCACGATACTGAGTGGGTAATCTATGACCTAAATTTATGAACATTTTCCCAAAATGAACCAAATAAATTTCGAACCACCATGTTATTGTTATCCTAATGGAATGATTCATCTAAGATACCCAATAAAAGACACCAAGGGTCTCCCATGATCACACCATTTAGACAACAACCTCAAAAAACACAACATAAAGGAATTTCCAAGTACAATTTGAAGACAATAAACTCTAATAAAGACTCAAAAATATAGAAACAACATAATTATAAAATACTCACTAAAAATATCAATATTTACAAATATATAGTCTTCCAAAAAATAACTACCCAAAAATCGATTACACCAAATATTTCCATTTCCTGTTTACCAAATTACAAGACCAATAAATATAGTTGAAGTAGATACCAAATTAAAAACCTTGGATATTTTATAAAAAATGACTTATAATGATGAGGCAGTTAACCATAAATGAACAAAAGGGGCCTCTTATTTTTATTCTCTTGAAGAGATTGTCAATATGTAACATAGTCCTGTAACTCAGGCTCAACCAACTCTCTCTTCTCACTTATTGGAAATAAAATACTAACATAGAGTAAAGCATCACCATCATATGGGTAAAATCTAAACTGAT
Source organism: Viscum album (assembly GCA_963277665.1). Lineage (NCBI taxonomy): Eukaryota > Viridiplantae > Streptophyta > Magnoliopsida > Santalales > Viscaceae > Viscum > Viscum album. The sequence goes on along the minus strand of OY728135.1, from coordinate 1,076,533,763 downwards.
TCAATAAATCTTTTATAAAGTCCATGGTATGGGGAAATATATAATCAACCATCAGTCTTTAGTATGGGAATAGTTGGCATGTGGAGGAACCCATCCAAATGGATGATGGAGTCATCCAAAATATTGTCCCAATGAAAGTACATTCCATATTTCGTCAAGACTGTATGGGATGAATATTCTAAATAAATGAGGAATAAACCCTTTTTAGTTAATACTTAATAGATCAAATCACACAAAGACAAAATAAACCAATAACAAATCCCAAACAAAAAGTCCCATAAGAATGTATACAAAAATTTTATTTTAAATGAAAATATATATGACCCTTGAAAACGCCCATTAAATTACCTCATTCAATTTAATATTTCCATAAAAAACAAACATTCAAATATTTTTCCCAGTATTATTATAATCCACTAATTTATGTAATTAAAATTAATAAATTCATAAATAAATATTCTCTAGTCATTTTTAAATCAAAACTATTTTCTCACTCAAGGAAAATACCATTTTTATTCCTAATTAATTTCAAAATTCAAATTTGAAATTTATTACCTTTTAAAATACTCTAACTATATAATTTAAAATATCCCACAATGTTAATAACTTTTGACACAAAAACATACAAAAAAATGCTTCAAAGCTAGAGGTGGCCACTAGATTCAACCAAAACCAAAACAACCATATAATAAATATCATAAAACTAACCATGATACTATTAAAATAAATCATAATAACTTGAAATTACCTAAGAACAGTTCTTGACAGAGTGCCAATTTTTAAGGGTCACATTCCAATCATATTTAAAACTCAAAACCATTTCCAGAATTGATTTCAAGGTCATTGTATATATTTTTTGAGTCCATGAAAACTAACATTACTTGTATGCTTATAATCATTTCTATCCCCATACACTGTGGGATACCCCAATGGAAAATCATACTATTCCAATCTAAAAAAATGTTCTGACATCACATATAAAAATCCATCAAATGACATTCCAAAATACACTTAAAACTAAAAATATAAATCCCAAAACAAAAATGGAAACTAAATAATTAGAATGAGAAGGATATTTTGGGTCCCACCTCCTAACATAAATCTTGAGTTTCAATGGTAGAATTAGTCTCTATACTAAAAAATAACTTTGAATATCAATATATAATGATTTGATACCATTTTTTCATAAATAGACCTAATATTTTCTAATATAGGACCACTATGAGTTGTCCTGTGACATACCCATGAAACATTATTGATTTTCCTGGGATGGATACTAGTTCCAGAATCTCAAAAGATAGAGCTTGGGAATGTTTTAACCACTTGAAACAAAATAAAAAAACAAAAATATTCCTCCCACAAATTAAGTATCACCCATCCAAACATAGGCTGCCCATTATTTCAAATAAACAACTCATTAGTCATGAAATAACCAGAGAGATTACACAAAATATTATAAATTATTAAATGTTATAAACAAAAAAAAAATAAAAATATTATCATCAAAATACATAAGTTATACAGATCAGAATTTTCTATTCTAATAAATAAAAATCATAAAAAACAATAACATTGAACCCAAAAAAATATTGTTTCCATCAATATTCATGTTCCCCTAAATCAATTTCTATATCCAAAGACAACAATTTTGATCAAACTGAATACCCATAGTAAAGAAAACTAAATCTATGAAACCTAAAAATGAACCATAAGATCAACACACACTGGATTATGTATATGGGGATAAGAAAAATAGAGCCTCATTGGATTCCATTTGAGATTATGTGTTATTCAATTCAAATGGAAATTCATCTCTAGTGGTTTAGAAAACAATTATTTAAATTAGATTATTTTCATAATTAATTACATGAAATATATTTTCCAATAAATTAACATTTATGAACATTATTTTATTTTTAATTTAAAAGATCACTTGGAATAGATTTTTGATGGGCTAATCCGAAATTATAAAAAAATTATTTAAATTAAACCATTGAAAAAACCTCCTAAATTAACATTCCAATACTTTTTTTGGAATCCATTTTATTAAATATGATAATTAACCAAATTAAAAAAACAAAACACTAAGGCACCATATCAAAAGGAACAAAATCGAATGATGTATATGAAATGGTTGTGTTCTCAAATACTTCTATCGATCTATGGAATAAAAGTAGGAAGGTTCCCTTGATAATTTCAATTAATATCATGCGAAAAAACCCTATTTTCTAATTCTACATGGTTCTATATATAACCCAATATAGATAAATTGTTCATCCTATCTTGCATCCAAACACACACCACCTAGCTAGCTTACACTAATACTAAATTTGAGGGAACTCCTCACTAGTCTGAACAAATTACTATAGAGAAACTATTAGTGTGGGAAAAATTATTGTATTATAAATCATAACCCCTTACTGAGATCTGAGTGTAAAAAAACCCAAGACTTGAACACATAATATTTTAGAAAACATATCTTTATTTAACCAAACCTACTCTACGATGACAGAGTGGTCTAGTGACTACATAAGATAATATGTACACACCCATCAATATAATCATAAAAATATCATTTTTATTCAAAATCCCAACTAGTTATCCTAATATAAAATGATTTTAGGAAACTTTATTGGATATCCATAGAACTATACATAAGAAAATGGGTGACCATGAAAGCCCAATAAGGGTATAAACATGGAAATAAAGCTTAACATGAGAGTAAAGAGTAATAGAATTATATCCTAAAGTGTACTATCATAATAATAGAAAAATGGAGTACATAAATGATATCGTAAGATCGTGGAATCATAAACAAGTTGTAAAAATATAAATTATGGTATTTTAATCATATGTCTAGGGTTACTCCCAATTCGTTTGTAATTAGGTGGATAAAGTACCATTAATGATTTAGGTTCATTACCCAGTACCTTATGTTGAATATTATGACTTATAAATAATTAGCCAATGCATTATAGAGCTTTGTAATTTTGTTCCCACTTATAACAAAACATTTTAGGCTTAGGCTAACCACATTTTCACCATAAATAGGTGACAAAGTTCCATTATAGATTTGGATGACTCCCTAATACCATACATAACGTCTCATGATATATTATGTTTAACCCAATCCATCAGAGGGATATATAATTTTGTGACCACCCATAACATAAATAGAATTAATACATTTTAATTCAATATAAGGATGATAAATGATAAATAAATCCTATGAGTGATCAAACCCCTAAAAAGGAAGTAGGTTTCATAATTCTGATTGAAGGCATAATTGATGTATGAATCAATAGGAATCTTAAGAAAAGAATTAATTAAATTACTTAATTATTAATATTTAAAAAAATTATAGGTCGTTGACAAGTAGATCAAATATAGATAATTATTGAGAAGAATCTAGAAAAAGAAATAATAATAATAAATAACTAGGGTTGTTCTTTGTGAGATTAATAATGGATATATTAAAATAAAGAATGAAATTATTGTTTTTATAAAACTAGAATTTAGAAAATAGAGTTATCCATAAAATAATGGATGTTTTAATAATATATTGATGGATTAAAATAATTAAAAGGGTTGATTCTAATTTTTTTTGAAGAAATAGGAAATTTCCATGAAAAGGTTTTCACATAAGTAATGTAAGATTAAAGGGAACTAAAAACATTTATCACCCAAAAAACGAAAGGGATGATTAACATGGTATAAATGTAAGGGTAATATATTCAAAAATAGAACAGGCTCAAGATAATAATATCTCATAAAAGTTATAAAAATAAAGATAACTTGAAACCCATTAGTCATGATGGAGTTAGGGAACATCCCTTGCCTCAGGATCACAACATGTTATATATATACACTTAACATCTTTAGACACTTGATATTCTATTAGATATTTCCATATAAATGGTTTCCATTTGATAATTTATAGAGACAATGTTCTAATGGATGTGAAATGTAATTCAAGGATATGTAGTTTCATATCTGGGTAAAGGGAAATTCAAATAGTAACTATCACCATGGATGGGTTGAATTGATCCCCTTTTATAAGTGAATAAAAGGTGAATTTTGGGAATATATTTTACAATTCCATTATAATATTTCAGTATTCCTTTTTTAAAGGAACAATTTTTTTTAAAAAAATAGAGTATGCACTATTTTTGGAAAGAAAATAATAAAACAATGTTTTAAAATAATTTTTTGAACATATTATAAGGGGTTTGATATTATTTTTTACAATATACTCGATTACTTTTAAACTAGGTTTCTAGTTTTTTAGGAAATTAATTTATATATTATTTATATATATATAAGGTAAATACAATTTCTATATTTTTATGTTATGAACCCAAATTTATTATACATTTAGTATAATTTAATGTATAAATATATAAAATAATATTTTTAAATAAAATATATAGCATTCAAAAAAAGTTTTTTGTAGAAAATCAATGTTTTACATTTATGTGATCTTTAATATTATTTTATAACTATTACTAATTGAATTTTTTTAAATATAACGATACAGTTATTGAAATCAAATATTATGGAAATATTTTCAATTAAAACAACATTATTTTTAAATTTAAAATTAAACTATTTTTTAATAATTCTTTAAAAAAAACAGTTTTACTTTTATCATGGAAAATAAAACTAATGTTTCTTATAAAATATTTCATCCCAAAATGCTGATGATTTTGTCTAATATATAAATTTTGAATAAAAATAAGACATTAATATTTTTTTGTAAATGTGATTAATTTCAATAATTGGTACAAGTATATTAAAAATATATTTATTGGGAGATATTAATTGAGTTACAAAAATATTGCACATGTGATTTAAAAATTAAAAAATAATAATTCTAAATGATTATTATTATATATAAGAGGGATTTAGTAAACAATTAATATGGAATCCTGCCTTTTTTATGGTTGAATTTTAAAATAATTGCTAAACAATATTATATTAATAACATTGATGGTTCTTTGGAGGACTTGTGTCTTGGAAAATAGGCACATAACACATGAATTATGTAATGACCGTGAATTTTATAAATAAGATTCACTTTGTGATTGAAAGAAATTACCTATAATGTAATATATATTGAATAAACAATAAATTATTTGGTCTTATTATGTCCAATCATATTTAAAATATAGTTACACACCATAACCATTAGTAACATAATTGTCTAACCTTGATCATAATATTATTAAAAAATAGGGTTTTAAGAAATCCAAATGACAATGACAATGGAAGTGATGGCATAAACCAGTAGGATCATAATCTATGAATCCAATTTATTATAAAATTAATTCTAGATAACATCATTGACCCTTTACCTAGATGAATCCTATGCGAATATCTATCAACTAAAGCATGAGAAAAACCATTTATAAGAAAAGTTCAAGAACATTGAGATCACGACCTAAACAATGTATAACGAACCAATACATGAAAATATCACCATTTAGGACGAAAAAATTTGGGTTTCATGTTTTTTAAGAAAGGGATACATATCAAGATCTTAATAATATTAAATTTTATAATATATTTTATATGTAACAACAATATTTACTTCTTATTCTTTTTACATTATAGATGTTTTTTATTTTGATATGATAAAATATAAAATGTATTTTTAGGTAAAATTGAATTCCAATTAAAATAAATCATTTTTATGAATTCATGAATATTAAAAATAAATGATATTTTAATATAATTATACAATTAAATAATGTATATTAAATATAGTTTATAATACAATTTTATAAAGAAAAAATGTATTTTTACAACAGTTTAAAAAATATTATGGTCAAAAACCAAGAATTTCAGCAAAATGTAGGATTTTATTTTATAATTAAAAATTAAAATAATTGGAATATTATTTTTATAAAAAAAAATTATATTTAGGTCATCACATTAAAATTATCTAATTATTAATTTTATATAATTTTATGAAAAATAAAAAATTTTCATCAAAATATTATATAAGCTGTGTATTATGATGTCATAATGACCAAAATGGGATTTAAGAAATTATATTAATGGTATACAAGACCAAATCTATGTTTTCGATATAAAATTATGTAATTTTTAGTTTATTTTTTTAATTTTATGAATCGTTAAGATCCCCTGAAACGTATTTTATATTTTATGGTCTCAAAATCAATGTTTTAGGAATATGAATCAGTTCCACATCACCAGGAAAAAAAATTAATGAGTTAAACCCTTGATCATATGAAATAAATAAACCATACCTTGTTGGAAAAACCCCATATATAAAAACACTGGGGAGTTTTTGGTCTTGATTATTTTATCATATAGAGTCCAAACTTATGATTGATAAATAATAAAGAACTCCCCACTCATTTCCAATATAAACTCACCAATGATACCCTTAATATTATCTCAAAAACCTTGTAAAATGTCATTAAAATAACCTCCCATCTCTAGAGTCATTCCACAGTGCCTCCAATCCTAGATGAATATCCTCCCAATTATTTGGAATCACCCTCTCAATGTAAGGTGTATCGCTCTATTCTTTTTAATTCAAGAACCTTCATTGTATTTATCCTTTTTAATATCAATTATAAATATTTTCATAACATTTCAAGGATCCTTGTACTATCAAATTGTTTATATAATAACGAGAGTAAATTTATCCCCTATCATTATTGAATTTACCGATGCTGTTACTACGCCATAATTTAGTAAATAATGATTTACTTATCATTATAATTTAACCATATTCTTTATTTAAGGAATTTTATTTCCAATTCTTAATTTTGGGATATGTTTTTTAACATCCCTATACCATCCATCTGATTTGTTAAATATGATACACCCTTTTATATATCATTAACCTGTTTAATATTTTTTATGCACTACCATTATGCTTTTGAAATTTCACTTCACTTTTTCAAGCCAAATGATTATGATTTGAATATCCACTCTCATTTTCACTCAACCATATTCACAAATATGTAACTATACATCATTAATTCTGGAAATACATGTATACAACCAACAATCATGGATATTGGGGTTATATTGGATGAAATATGTCAATATTTTATATGATCTATGTGTAATACTTATGAATGTACCTGATATGAAAGAGGCAGGTCAGTACAAAAATATATAGTTCACCAAAGTATTGGCTAATATTTTAGTCAAATGAGACATTATGTATAGTATTAATGAGTAAACAAAATATATTATGGTACATTTTCAACTATTTTTATGACTTCTTGATATTTATCCTTGACCTAGGTTTACAATGTCATGTTTAATGTTGTTTCCACATTCCCATGATACCTTTATGTTATCAAAATATATCATGCTTTTTTTATGTTTATGATTATCACTATTTTTATGTCTTATTGAAATGTCTATTGTTAAACATGTCAGAATTTATTTTTGGTATGTCATGTTTATTCTGTTACTATTATTTATATATCACACAATTCTTATGTCTGTCCTGAGGTTATCACAAGATGTTTTAAGAATAATGGAATATTAGAGCAGGTTATGGAATATTTCAATAATTCCAATGTACCATATTTTTTAACATTAAATGAAATTGACCTAATTTTCCAAAGAAGATATGCTTATTACTAATGTGGGTTGTAATATTTGATAACTTATTCAATAAATAATGAATTTATATATTATGGAAAAAATGTTTTTCATAGTTGTTATCAATGGTAATCTTAGTTATTTTTTGGATCTGGATAAGAAAAATTTAGAAAATTACATAGGTATAATAATAAACATATAGAGATTTACCAAAATATTGGAAATGTAAGTAGCAAGTGGTTTTCATGAAAACATGTCAATGAATGGATACTAATGGTGGATGTGTCTCAGGAACCAATGTTCCTAGGGGTAACACATGAAAAATCCATATAGTGCTACAATTAATCAAGAACTGGTGTTTTCCCATGATTCTTACAGAAAAACTAGTTTGAAAATCCTGTGGGATGTTCTTTTATAAATTTCCATGCTCATTATGAACCATTATTAAGGGAAAATAATTCCCCAAAGATTCAATTCTAGAAAATAAATCATAGATAAAATATATTTATGCCAAGAAATCTATACATTAAGGAAATAAATGTAATTTATAAATTATACCTTTATTATTATTATACTATCTGTATATATTTAATATTTAAAAAGTAATCATCCATATTTTCCCCTTTATTGTAGAAAACGGTCAGAATTAGGAGGAACCAAATAAAAAACTAGTGTGAATAGAAATGTGAGGACTTTACAAATGAGATGCCTTACACGTTGAGAGAAATAATCATGAATGTTTTGATCATACACTCTTAGTTGACCTGGGTTATGAATAAGAACATGAATTAGGTGGAAGTCCCCAGTCTCGTTATCAATGAACAAATTGGAATTGAGACCATTCTGCAAAAAAGGCCAAGATATTTCAAATGATCATATTATCACTTAATCACTGAGGAATGTATAAAATCTGTAGATAATATCATCTTCATTTATGAATATTCTCAGTGGGAGAAAGTCACACTAGATGTTAATCATATGGATGGAGATATGATACATTGATAGTTATGGTAAATTTTTCTGTTGTGACCATTAAGTTTAAATCAACATAATTTAATCTATGTGGTCTCACATGGATAAGAATAAAAAATTAGAGTTTAATTATAGTGTTGTGAGGGAGAAATATACCTATGGTAAGAAATTTCAACATCATAATTGTCCAAAACTGTAGAATGAAGCAACCCGATTTCTTTTCAAAGGGCAGAAGAAATTTGTTAGGTACTGGATGTATGGGAACCATGCAATGAATTATCGACTAGAAAAACCCAATAATGTAATGGAAGTGTGGAACATACATTTAAATCCAAAACATATTATAAAATATTTTAAATGTAAGGAATAAGGTAAATTTTCAAACAAATGCACCAAGCTAATGGTAGTTGGAGGAAATTAGTGTGAACAACCTTTGATGAAATAATAAAGAACTTATTCCATATCCACTACAATAGTGGATCATGTCAATGAAAAGGTGAGAGGTATTTTAGTTATTCATTCAAAAATAGAAAACGTGCCATTTTTTATTTTGGTTATATGCATTCCTTCATGTCATGCATGTTTACTAGAACTATTCATACACCCCAATAAAGAATAGAAGTATATATTTCCATGAAATTTAAAAATGTGGAAATTATTTCTACCCAAGTCTATATATCCTCTCATATCAAAATTTTGAATTTTAACGTCCCAATTTCCATTTTGACACCCTCTTTAGTGTAATTTGATGCAATTTTGAATATGGAATGGATTACCTTATGTATAATAAACATAAGTTGTTGTGGGAATGAAATAACTCTTTGTATTAAGAATCTTTATCTGATTTGATACTAGTCCAAGGAATAGAATGAATATTGTTTATCACCAAAATATCATAAATGAATAATATTACCCTATAATAATGTTTTTATTGCTAATATGATTGAGTATCTGGAAATGATCATCCTTGATGATATTCCCATTTTGAGGGAATGTACTGATGGGTTTATCAAACAGTTTTCTGGTCTTCCTCCAAATATTGAGTTTAAATATTCAATTAATATTATACATAGGGATTTTATAGTATATAAAGCACAATGTATAATAGATTTTCAAGAACATGAGGAGATGAAGAAACAAATAGAATAGAATATTGATAATGGGTTTAAATTCCCATGTGCATCACTATGGGGTACACATGTTCCCTTTATCAAGAAGAAGTATGGGTCAATTCCCATTGGCATAAATTTTTATGTTCTAAATAACAACATGATAAGGAAAATGTATCCTCTTTAATGGATTGACAACTTGTTCGATTATTTATGTGGATCCCAATACCCTTCAAAGGAGGGTATTTGGTTACAGTATTATCATTTATGGGGGGAGAAGGAGGACATCCCCATGACTTATTTGTGTACAAGTTACATGCACTATGTGTTCATAGAAATTAAATTAGGACTGAGTAATCCGCTAGTAATATTTATGGACATGATGAATAGATTCTTTAGAGATTACATTTAGAAATATATTGTATATTTAAAAGAAGATATTCTATTATAATATAAAGAAAATGAGGATCATTAGGAATACCTACACACTCTTCTAATGGCCTTACAAAAGGATAATCCTTATGAAAAGTATATAAAATTTGATTTTTGGTTATGAAATACTCATCCATGTGGAATGTGATCACAAGTAATGGGATGTTTGTAAACCCTTCAAAGATCGATGAAATTGAAGGATTAATGAGGTCAACAACTTTGACATATATTTATAGTGTTATTGGACTAGTTTGGTATTATTGTCAATTTGTGAGAAATTTTTCATGGTTTTGAAAAACCTTTGCCTAAATAACAAGGAAGAGATTTATGTTTGTTTCAAAAAGTGATTGTGAAGAGTGATTCAAGGAGTTTAAAAAGTGTCTTATTAGTGCACTTGTACTTACACTACCCCCAAGCAGGGAACTTTTTGTTCCATACACCTTAATTTAGATAAAGATATTCAGATGTACAATATTGAAGAGAGAAAATTTGATAGCCAATGACTTAAGGAAATTTAATGATCAATTGTTGAACAACCCAAAACATGGCTTGGAGTTGGATTTAGTAATCATTATACTGAAAATTTGTCTGCATTATCTCCTTGAATAGAAGTTTGAAATATATAATGATCATAAAAGACCCAAGTATATAGTCTCACTAAAAGAGAATAATATGAAACATAAAATATGGTATGATATAATTAAGAACTATGAATGCTCAATAAACTACCATATTGGGAAATAAATTAATTTTAAATACTCCCTAATAGAAAGGATCCAGAAATTTTACTATTGATTGGAATGGAGAAGGATTTTTTCTTCTAAGGATCTAAAATTATAGACATGGGAATCATAATGAAAGGAATATCATAAATTAATTATAAAATGATTGGTCAACCATACCTTCGGGATAATATAACGGATTTTAGTGAGGTGATATTTAAATTTAGAAGAAGGTAGAGGCGATAATAAAAGGGAGGTCAAAAGATTTCAAAATTATTGTTGGAGTTGTATTATTTGTCTCATAATAATATATACCATCTAATCAAGAGATAAATAAGGAGTTTTTGGATGATGAACAATGATCTAACTTCTCCATATATCAAGGGTGAACAAATACATATAGATAAGCACTATTTGAGGGACAATACAGTGAAGAATATTATAGAATATACATCATGGTGTCTTATATGTCCGTAAGTGAAAGTTAAAAGAAAAAAAATCTAATGGGATGATGCAACCAGTACCCATACCTACAAGTAAATTTTAAAACATAACCATGGACGTTGTTACTAGTCTTCTACCGTAATCAATAGTAAATAATGTTAGATGGTTTTGGTGGATCATCATTTATATTCCACTCACTTCATTACAATTTTAGAGGAATAATCACTCTACCATCTTGAAAGGGTATACAATAAAGAATTCTTGAGGTTTCATGAAACATGAATATTGAATTTATCTGATTGATATGAAATACATACCTCCATGTTTTTAATGAGTCTCCAAAATTTTTTAAATAACATGTTGAACCTCATCATAGATTATCACCCTTGAAATGATGTCTAACCCAATTGGAGTATCCAAACACTCGAGGACATGTTGATAGCATTATAAAATGACCTCAATGGAAGATGGGATAAATAACATCATGTGGTTGAGTTATCATAAAATTATAGCTCCAAACTAGGCATCTAGATGTATCCCTTTGAATCTATTTATGGGTAGAGGTGAAGAACACCTACATGCTGAGATGGTACTAGTGAACAGAACCTTATGGATCCAACATTTTTTTGAAAATGGTAGAAAAGTTCAGGATCAATATGTAAGAAATAAAGGTTTATCAAAGTCAAAAAACACTCTATTATAACTATATTTTATGAGACATGTAGTTTGAAGTTGTATATAGGGTATTATTCTAAATATCTTGAAGGATTAAAATCATATTATTTGGAAAAAATGGAATGTTAAGTCAATGATAGGTTGTTCCCTTTGAGATCATTGATTACATTGGAGTGGTGGCCTATTAACTAGATCTCTAAACTAACATATCTCAAGTACATGATGTGTTCCATATGTCCCCATTAATTATGTACATACCATACGCCTAGCATGTTCTGAATCTAGAGGAGGTTCCATTCATGAATAATCATTCAAATGTGGATCAGTCAGTGAATATATTAGATCTCATAGAAAACCTTCTATGAAATTAGATAATTCACCTAGTCAAAGTTCTATTGTAAGACAAAAAGTATGTAGAATACACATGGGAACCAGAGGAGGTGATAAAACAAAATTTCCATTACCTATTTTAGTATGGGAAAAAATAGGGTGAAAACCATGAAGGGGTGATGATTTAAATGACCTGAACCTTTAAAAATAAAAATCCCTTTGTGATTAAATTAAATTCCATGTTGTGTATTATGGTCATAAAAATAACATTCACTTATTTGGTATTATTAGATCGTAGAAGATTTAAAATACTGTTAATTATCATATTCATACATAATATAGTAATCATAAAGTAATCATATTATAACAATAAATAATTGGTATTGATAAATCCAATTAACACAGAAAAGGAAGTGATGTACTAGACCAGTAAGATCATACCTTATAAATAAAATTTATCAGGGAATACAAGGGGGATAACATTACTATTGTTTTCCTTTCTTCAATCCCAATCCAAAATCAAATAACTAAAGAATGTGTGAAACCATTTATGGGTGAAGTTCAACCTCATTGAGATTATGACCCGAACCATGTATTCCAAACCACCCAATGAAAATATCACCATCACACACCTTACACTTGGGTAGTTTCATTGCGTAAAAAATGTCTATATATCATGACCCTAATAATAATAATTTTAAAATATTTTTAATATAATATGAAAATCTAGTTACTATTGTTTTCACTTTTAAATGATTTTCTTTGTGATAAGAAAAAACACATATTTTAATTTTGGGTAATATGACATTTATATTAATGACTTACTTCTGGATAATTTCATGAATTTATAAAATAAATTATATATTAATAATATAATAAATTTAAATTAATTTTATTAAGTATAATTGATAATATAATTTTATAGTGTCAAAAGTAACTTTTTAAGGGTCTAAAAACATTTATTATAAAAAACCCGTCATATCCCAATAAATTGTGATTATTATTTTAAAATTAATAATATACTTATATAGAAAATTATTTCTATAAAATATATATTATTTTATATATGAAATCATTGATGTTATGTGGTAGTGAATTTTTCATAATCATTCAAGATAGTTGAATTTTAAGTAAAAACTGAAATACGGAAAAATATACCTTCCTTATTATTACATAATAATGAAACCAAAAGTAATGTAATAATTGATATAAAAGGTATACTTGACCAAATTGTTATTTTCACTTTCAAATAATGTGATTTTATTAATTTAATAAATCTTTTGTCAATCTTCCAAAAGCTATATTATATTTTAATGTTTTATATTCATTTCTTTCTGAACATAACTCACTTCCACATAACCATGATAAATATTTTAGTGATTTAGGCTGGTGTATTTACAAAATAAATGGTTCCACTCTTATTTGTATTAATCCTTGGGAAAACCCTTTGTATGGTTTGTTGATTTTATTACATTTTTATATAGAGTCCAAATCAAATGTTTGAGAATAAATAATGAAATCCCACATCTGTTCCAACATAATCGTACACATTCTCCCCTTCATCTTCACTTAAAAATCATGGATCACATCCACTCCCTTCCATTCACTCTCTATAGTCCCCTAAAGGTTCCCCAATCTCTTAATAATCCCCTAATAATGATTTGGAATCACAATCTCATTTTAAGGGACCTCTCTCTCTTCTTTTAAATTCATAAAACTTATTTGTATTTATCATTTTTAATTTCAATTGGTTTGGATTTAATGGCTTTATAATGATATGTATACATTTCAGTTTAGGTCCTAATAATGTTAGATTATTTATCTCATACCATTATAGAAATTAACTAATTCATAACTATAATGAAAATTATTATGGGATCTTTTTCATCTCAACTTTATTCAAGACTATTCTTCAATATATACATTTTGATTCCAATTATTAATAAAGAAAAAAAAATTACATCCCATTAATTTAAATTTTATTTAACAATTTTGAGATATCACATTCCCTCTCATTAATAATTTTTATGATTATTTAAGTACTACCATTATGCTACAATAATTTCCCTTCAATTTATCATGAGGAACTATTGAATTGTGAATATCCACCAACATTTATACTCAAGGGTATTTAAGTATATGTACTAATCATTCATTAACTGGAAAAATTTATTTATTTAACCCACTTTCCTTTTCCATTGGTTTAAAATTGTTGAAATAAATCCTTATGTTGTATGATTTATGTGGCACATTTATGCATGTAAATGATATGACAATGATGAGTGCACCCTGAAGTATATATCGTTAAATTTTATTGGTTAATTTTTTTTTCTTATGGGACATCATGGATTTTATTATGGAGTGAACGTAATCCATTATTGGACATCATCTACTATGTTATGAAATCTTTGTAATTAGCCTTGGCCTATTTTTATGTTGTCATGGTTAAAGATGATTCCAAATTCCCATGTTGTCCTTATGTAGTCTTTAAATATGATTCCCTTTTTCATGATTATTATTTTCACACCTTTTATATACATTTGAAAATCCTATTTTATAGTATGTAATATATTTTTCATATTATTCTGTGTTTATTCACTAACTAGGCTTATAGATAACCCCATTCAAATGTTTTCCTATGTTTACCCCATATAGTTTTATAAACATTTGAATATTATTAACATGTTAAATAATTTTTTAATAATTAAAATGAACATCCTTTTTTTGTCCTAATGTAATTTACCTAATTACCCAAAAACAGCAGACTTCTCAAAATTTGCAGTCATAATATGTTTTTCCTTATGTAAATAATATGAATTAATGTTTAATAAAGATAAGAGTTATAAAAATTTACCTAAGGAATACATTAACATTAATGTTACATAATCTATTTGAAGGGTTCCATTTCTCCTTCCTATATTACCTCACATCATGTAATTTCCTAATGAAGTACATCAAAAAATGAGTGAGTATAAATCTCAGTAATGGATAACCAATGTTTATCGAACATGACTGATGATCATTGATAAAACATGAGACATAAAATGTGACAATAATTAAAAATACATGATATATAACATTGAAATTTTGATACTATAAAAATGAAAATTTTATAATCATATCACAATGTTTTATCACCAATGTTTTAGAAATCATAATCACTAAAATTATTCATCATGAAAGCATAAAACATCTCATCATTAGATATAAATTATTTAAAAAATAAATTTGACTATTATTTGGATGAAACCATAATATTTACTATTTCATGTGACCCACATTGATCATTATAAATCATTTCATCAATAATCTTGGGGGAATGAAGAATAGGCTTCATATAATATCAATTCATAAAAAAGTTCTTAATGTCATTAATATTACATTATTTTTAATCTATATAAAGGTAATATGATTATTAAAAATTGTATATTTATACCAAATTTAATTTTTTTCTGGAAATTTTGACTATAAAAAAATACAGATAAATTTACCTTTTTCTAATTTAGACATGATGATTTCAAAAATAATATTTATTTGATCAAAATAATTCTATGTATTAGATGATGTACACATTGTTAATTAAAAATCCTCTAAGTTTAAAAATAATTTTTTGGTGACAATAACACTTTACTAACCATTAAAAGATGCATTTGAATTCATAAACATATATAATAATTTTTCTTTAAATAAATATTATTGTATAATAAAAATTTATTAAAAATAAATTTTAATTCCTAAAATTATTTAATTATTAAAGGATTTTATAAATTAAAACAATATATTTCCCATGAATAAAATATTGATTTCTTTGTATCTAAATATAATTTTATCAAAATAATTATATAATAATTTATAGCTTGATAACTGCTGAAAGTGGGTTCCCTAGACCCAACTTGTTTTGTAATTTTATTACTATTAAATGTATTCCATTTGTTATTATACATGTGTTTATATTTCCATGATAGTGTAGACACTTCTTTATCCACTTTATTAATGGAAATGTCCTTAGATTACCTGTCGCATCAAATGTTTATAGCAGCTCCTAAGATATAATGAGAATCCTGAGATGCCATGACAGTAATCTAAATGTAACGTCCTATGGTCCAGTTACATCATTCTGAAAGGACACAGATGATGTGTGACCATCAGGTGTTGGGGGATCATAAGCATTGATAATTCATCTCATGATGTTCTCACTTGATGATTTCTAGCTATTGAGATCATGAGGACATACCCACTTAATGGGAACACCACATGTTTATGGTGTCAATGGTCATCCCTATCTACGGACATGTGTAATGGTCTACTGAGTTGAGAACATTATCAATGAATTTCATTTAATTACGTACATTTGATATAAGGTTAAAACCATAGCGACATGTCATGGTGAAGTAGTTTGTATCAGGTATGTCATTAATAGAATTGCATTGATTGAATGATCGAGAAAGGATTTGTCGCTTCTGAGTTTAGAAATACATATCTTGGGCCTAGTTGATTAGGATGGTTGCACCTTCAATAAATCCATGGAATGGTAGCCGAAGGTAAGACCGTCTGGAAAAATCAACAAACAAATAAAAAAAATAAAGAATGATGACACTAAGTATGCATTCTACTTTATAAGGATATCGATGATGAAGAGATTAGATTACAAAGACCATGTTCGTAGGAAGGGAGTCGTTACATTGACTTTTCCTTATCTCTATAGGGACCTCGATGGGTTTCTATACCCCGCTCTAGGTCGGTGATATTATTCAATACTATTGAGATAAGGGCCTAGAGGGTCACACACAATAGAGCCGGAAGAATCTGCCCTATTCTGGGAAGAGGAATTTTGAACTTTGCAGGCCCCGCCAAAGGGTCCGAGCACTATCCAAGTTCAATATATCACCAAAGAATAAATAAATTAATTAATTATTTGAGTTTAGAATAATTTGTTGAATTTATTTAATTTATTTACAAGTTATATAGTAAATACACGTATTAATATTATTGGACTCGATTTAAATTTCATAGGATTGTTTAATATTAGCAGGAGGAATGAGTTGAGTTAAGTACTCAAATTTATCACGTAATATATTTATATATTACAAGAAAGTGATAAATTTTAAATATTATTTATGGCATAATTTTATTTGTCATAAATAATTATTTATATCGCTTATATAACGGACGTCTATTACACGGGGTCCGGGAACATGTACAGCGTGTTTTAACACTCCCTATATAAGTGAGAGAGATACTCTCCCACCATTACTATTCATCTGTTGGAATTGAGATCCTATATCTCCTCCTGAGTTCTAGAGAGAGACTCTCTCAACCTAGAAAGTTATTTATGTTATGCCTTCACGGATCGAAGATGCTATTTTGTGGTGATCACCGTTGTGTCGAATTGGGCGTCGAAGATCTGCGCTAGCACCCGGATCTTGATGAATGATATGTGTGCAGATTTGCGAGGTGTGTGTGGACGATCTAGAGGGATTTGATGTCGGAGTCTTCGAGCAATGATCGTCGGCGTCCTGCACGTCAATTCTGAACAAGGTAATGTTCATGTTTAATTTTTATGCTCCTAAATAACCTTGCGAGATCCTTGGACAAAGCATGGACAAGATCACCAGAGTTGATAGGGTTATGTCACTCCGGTGAAGCAGAAAAATTTTAAAATCTCAGTCCACTGGCTTCCGCTGCATAGTCTCGGTACCTAACAGTGGTATCAGAGCGAGATGCAAGGTGTTTCTGAGTCAAAAACATTAAAATGCATTAACATTACTTGTGGTGTGTTAAAATGGTTCATTCGGATTTGACCGCATGTCGTTTCGATTTCAAATGATCAAGATACAATAATTTGAAAATTTTAATCGGATCGACATTGTGTTTTTCGTTCATTTGATGTTAATCTCAAATTGAGAATCAACATCAAATTAATATTTTATTATAAATATTTTATAGTAAACTATTTTATAATAACTATTATATTATATTTTATAATAAATATTTTACTATATTTTTATAATAATAAAAGGGAGGGGACCAAGACCATGACCCCAAATGGGGTCTTCATGACTTTTAAATAAAAAAATGAGGAAGAAGAGACCCCAAAATGGGGTCTTCTTCCTATATTTAAAAAAACAAATGGGATGGAATTTTGTCTAAAGGAAAAATAAAAAAACGAGGAAGACCCTTACGGGTCTTCTCTCTCGCGGCGCACCAAGGGAGGCTGAACCCTAGGGCCTCCCTTATAACGACCCATACTTTACATACATTGTTAATACTTCAAAATTGAAGCACACTTATTACAACATATGACAAAACCACAAAGGACCATATAGGTATAGTGTCTTTAGAAACTGGGAAACATAAACAACTGGTTCATAAATCTTCTACAGTGTCTCCCATTTATTTCATCATATCTATGGTCCCTTTTAGCATATTCTACTTAATATCCATCTTCCTGACCTGGGGAAAAGAAAACATAAAAGGGAGAGCTCAAATTCTCAGCAAGGGCAAATAAAGGAAATAAAAATATTATCATATCTTTTTGAAAATCAAAACCTGCAAAAGAGATCATAATATCTTAACATGGAATAAATCATAGAGTGAAAATGAGATCCCCATAATCATAACATAAAACTTTAAACTTTGTGGCATGCACACATAATCATGGAAAATCATTTCTTGTTAGTCATGACTCATTGTCAAGACTATCTTAGTGGACAAATTCCCTTTCTGAACCGAGTCACCCTCGTTCCAGTCCTGCTTCACTGAACCGGAATAACCTACCGTTCCAGCCATGTCTATCTCATGAGATATAAAATCTTTACCCAATGCATTGGAGGGAGATATAGGTCCCACCCATCTTATAATGAATTCTTTCTTATGTGTGCCACATAATCATAAACCATACATCATAGTGTAACCCATGTAATAAAAATGGGATTCTTAAACATCATGACATCATAAAACAATTCATATAAGATAAAGGAATTCATAAAAATGTTTCCATCACAACATAATCAAATCCATGTAATAATAGGGATAAAAACAGAACCCTTTTATTATCTTAGATGGAAAATAATTTTGATAAAATACTTGAACTCCATTCTTGAGGAAAATATCCTTTCTACTTAAAAAACATTTTTCCTTTCATAACATGTCATACGGCTTTAAAATAAAATAAGTTGATTAAAAATAAACTTTAAAACTTGTAAAGGAAGCTTCTTGGAAATAATTTTTTAAAAATCCATTCATGCCGTATAAGTTAAAAAAACATTCTTCGTACTTTTGTCAGAAAAGTCAAAAAGCACCTCGTACGACAAAAGATTCATTTCATACATATTACTAAAAACTCACCGAAGGGTAAAAATGGATTTAAACAATTATATGTGGATGGAAATAATATTACATTTTGATGAAACATGGATGTGGATGATAAAATACACCCCAGTAAATACTTACGAATAAACAATCTCGGATATTTCCCTTCCCTTAGGTCCAATTTACTTTGTACGTGTCCGAAGCTCCTGTATAATGGTTTAAATAATGTTATTGACTTATTCCAGAATCATACATATTTATATGATATCATATATGGTCATATTCTTAGCTTCTTGATAGTAATATTTCATTGTTACTTGTTACTCGGGTCTTTATTTACTTTTGTTCTTATGCTTGTTATGCGGAATACATTCTTATTCTTCTTTTAAGGTTATAGATACCTTATATCCAGAATGGTATTAGTGTAACATATATCATATTTATTCATTCAATTTATATAATTACTATGTAATGATGATCATGTAGAACGAGTCGCATCACATCGTGGAGACGGTATTCCGTACGTACGCACGAGTGATGATATCATTCCTATGATCGTGCAACTGTATTGGAGTATATATATATTATTTCAATATCAATATTACTTTATAATAATCATAACTAGTTACTCATTACACCATTATACCCATCCTTGTAATGTGATGGTGGAAAATAGATTACACCACGACGTGGAGACGGTATTCCGTACGTACGCACGCGCGGTGATTTCATTTTTCCGTAGGATGGATAGAAGGTGAATTAGGGTTGTTTCATATTTATAATTACATATCAGTATGTAAGTAATACTGATGTTATTACTTTATCATGAAACAACGAAAGAAGAAGAAGTTGAAGAAGAAAGAAATTGAAAAGATCGGTAATGGATATTACCTCTTCTTTGGAACGCCTCTTTGAATCCTCCACTTAGGGAATTAAGATTGGTCTTTGAAGAAGACCAGGACCTCTAGGATTATTCTATGGAAGTGTAGAGGAGAAATTGCAGGGGTTGGCCGAGCTTGAGTGCTCAAATTGGTGTGAGGAGGAGGGGGAGGAGGTGCCCTTTTATAAGGGAGGAGAGGGGCACCTTAGGAATATCTCAAAATATTATTTTATATTAAAGTCAAAATCAGTTTATAATGGTTCAAAAGGGTCTTATTTCGAAACTAAAGTGGGGATGGGTCGAAATCCTATCAACCAATAGAATTTAGACAAGTTTATGGTATTATTTTAACCTTTTCAATTAGAATTAACTCTAAGTTAAATGATTTAACTTTTACCATGTCTTTTTGTTTTCTTTCACTATATGGTTAATACACTTACTATAACATGCCAAACGAACCCCAAATTGTTTATTATTAATATATATATCCTTATCTAAGTCATTTGGCAGAACCTTAGATTTTTAGGAATAAAATAATAATTAATAATATAATATTTGATTTAAAAACTATTTTTTGTCAAATTTGACACTATTTGATATATGATTTTTGTGAAAGTCATAACTGAATTATATGTTCGAACCAAGTTGATTAAATCAACATTAATATATCATAGTAACCTATAAAATTAGTTTAATTCATAAAAAGTCTCAAATTGCATTTATTTTGGTGTTTATAACATCAATTATGTCAATATTTCGTTAATAAGATAATTACTGCATCATCATTGTGTCATAAATAAATTAAATTATTTAATGTATAACAATTACAAATAAAATACCATTATGTAGTAAATCTTTTTATCTTTCTAATGAATATTTATAGTCGAATTTATCTTATGTATAACCCCATATTAAAAATGATTTACTTATTAAACTTTGATTTTAACTATTTTAACCCTTCTTTAAATAAATTAATAATAAATGTCCTAATCTAATCCAAGTGGGCCTAAATGGTCATATTTTATTCCTAAGTTTGTTTTTGGTCTAATTACACTTTTCCAATAGAATTAGGACATGTGTTAGGGTAATAATAATATCATATTTACCCTTAGTTACCCTATTTACTATTAACCGCGGTAAAAAAAGTAAAAAGTTACTATTCACCAAAAAAATATTTTTATCTCATTGAACCACATTTTATTTACTGATATCAACGGTGTCTGTCGGATTTTAGAAATTCCATTCACAGAAGCGGTAAAATTATGTTTTATGCCAAATTCAGTTTTTAACCTACCACTTAGTGGTTTCACTATTCATCAAAAATTGAAAGTTTTCAGAAAAATACCAAAATTTCACCCTAGGCTAATTTCGATATTCCGAATCCAAAAATGAAGTCCATTTTGAAAAATAAAATTTATAAAATTTCAAAAAGTGGTTATTACTATTCATAATGGCTAGTTTTAATAATATTTTAATTGCATATCGTTGTTTAGTGAAACTCGGTATTGCGTACGACGAAAGCTATCGAGGAAGGTCGTGATTGCGTGTAAAGTAAGCCAAGCAAGTGTGTAGTGAAAGATTCCTTTGATGATATAAAAACAAAATATTACTCATAAAAATCTCGGGTGTTACATTCTACCCCCCTTAAAAAGAATTTCTCCCCCGAAATTCGTCACTTTGTAACAAACAGATGAGGATACTTCTCTCTCATCATATCCTCAAGCTCCCATGTAGCTTCTTCAAGTTGGTGGTTCCTCCATATAAGTTTCACCAATCGAGTGGTCTTGTTTCGTAGGACTTTTTCGCTACAATCCAGAATCTCTATCGACTATTCTTCATAAGAAAGATCTTGCTCCAGCAGTACAACTTCTGAGCTGAGTACATGTGAAGGATCCGGTATTTACTTTTTCAGGAGAGATACATGGAACACATCGTGAACTTGAGAGAGATTCGGTGGAAGCACCAATCGGTAAGCTACCTTCCCAACACGATCCAGTATTTCGAAAGGACCGATATATCTAGGGCTCAACTTCCCCTTCATTCCAAATCTCATAACCCTCTTCCAGGGAGATATTCGTAAGAACACTTTATCACCCACTTCAAACTCTAGGTCTTTTCTTCGGTTGTCGACATAACTTTTCTGTCGACTCTGAACTACTCTTATGTGTTGTTGAATAGATCTGACCTTTTCTGCCATTTCGTCAACGAGATCAGGTCCTAATAGCTTTCTTTCCCCAACTTCATCCCATCAAGTTGGAGTCCTGCATTTCTTTTCATAGAGAGGTTCATAAAGAGCCATCTGAATACTGGAGTGAAAGCTATTATTATAAGAAAATTCCACCAAAGGTAGGTGTTGATCCCAACCTCCTTTGAAATCCATAGAGCAAGCTCTCAACATATCTTCTAGGGTTTGAATTGTTCTTTCAGACTGACCGTCTGTCTGGGGATGATAAGCAGTGCTGAAACTCAACTCTGTATCCAGAGTATGCTGAAGACTTCGCCAGAACTTCGAGGTAAATCTCGGATCCCGATCAGATATAATAGAAAGTGGTACTACATGAAATCTTACCACTTCCTTTACATATATCCTGGCAAGCTGATCTAGAGAGAAATCCTCTCTAATAGGAATGAAGTGTGCAGACTTTGTAAGACGATCAACTATGACCCAGATAGCATTATTGCCTTTGGATGTTTTAAGAAGTCCTGTGACAAAGTCCATAGTGATGTTTTCCCATTTCCATTCGGGTATGGGTAATGGTTGTAACATCCCCTTAGACTTCTGTCTCTCAGCTTTAACTTGTTGACAAACCAAGTATTGAGAGACATATTCAGCAACATCTCTTTTCATGCCATCCCACCAGAAGTACTCTTTCACGTCCCTATACATATTCGTGCTTCCAGGATGAATAGAGAATAAAGAACTATGAGCCTCATCCAGCAACTCCTTCTTTAATTCGGGGATGGGAGGAACACAAACCTGATTCCTGAACTTTATTATCCCATCACAATCAAGGTTGAATTCAGGAACATTTCTCACCTTCTTTTGTAACTCGACATTTTCTTTCTGTGCCTCTTTAATCTTCACATGTATAGATGGTTGAACATTCATTTGAGAAAGAAAAGATTTTTCCCCTTCCATTATAATTCCAAGATCTATCCTTTGTAAATCCATAAATATTGGATCTTTTGTGATCCTCATCATGGATAAACTAGCATGGTCTTGTCGACTTAATGCATCTGCCACCTTGTTTGCTTTCCCAGGGTGGTAATGGATTGAGAAGTCATAATCCTTAATCAGCTCCAACCATCTTATTTGACTCATATTCAACTCCTTTTGTGTGAAAATATACTTTAAACTTTTATGATCAGTATAAATATCACACCTTTCACCATAAAGGTAATGCCTCCAAATCTTTAATGCAAAGATTACAGCAGCCAACTCCAAATCATGTGTTGGGTAATTTTGCTCATGGATTTTCAACTGTCGTGAGGCATAAGCTATCACCATATCATTTTGCATAAGAACACACCCCAATCCCTTCTTGGATGCATCACTATAGATCACAAACCTTTCTCTACTACAAGGCAGTGTGAGCACAGGTGCACTGGATAACCTTCTTTTCAACTCCTTGAAATTCTCTTCACATTCCTCTGTCCAGACAAACATAACTCCTTTCCGAGTCAACTCGGTGAGTGGATTAGATAATCGTGAAAAATCTTTTACAAAACGTCGATAATATCCAGCCAAACCAAGAAAACTTCGGATCTCAGTTACTGTTGTTGGTCTCGACCATCTTTCGATAACCTCTGTTTTTGCTGGATCCACAAATATCCCCTCTTTTGAGATTATGTGACCCAAAAATGCAACTTTTTGAAGCCAAAATTCACACTTGGTAAATTTCGCATAAAGCTTCTGCTTTCTCAGGGTCTTCAATATAATTCTCAAGTGATATTCATGCTCTTCCATGCTCTTTGAATAGACAAGAATATCGTCTATAAAGACTACCACAAATTGATCAAGATAGTCTCTAAAGACTCTATTCATTAGATCCATGAAGATAGAAGGGGCATTAGTAAGACCAAATGGCATCACTATAAATTCATAGTGTCCATACCTTGTACAGAAAGCCGTCTTTGGTATATCCTCCCTTTTGACCCTTAATTGATGATACCCTGAACGAAGATCAATCTTGGAAAAGTATTGAGCTCCGCGTAGTTGGTCAAATAAGTCATCAATGCGTGGGAGAGGATATTTGTTCTTGATAGTGATCTTGTTAAGTTCTCGATAATCAATGTAGAGTCTCATTGATCCATCTTTCTTCTTAACAAATAGAACAGGTGCTCCCCAAGGTGATGCACTAGGGCATATGAATCCTTTATCAAGATTCTCTTGGAGTTTCTTCTTCAATTCCTGCAACTCAGTTGGGGCCATTCTATATGGTGTCTTTGAAATAGGCAAAGCACTCGGTACGAGTTCTATTTAAAACTCAACTTCACGATTTGGTGGAAGACCCGGTAATTCCTCCGGAAAGACATCATCAAACTCCCGAACAATGGGAATATTCTTAATCGTGAGTTTCTCACCAACCATTTGAGATAAATAACCTTCATTTAGTGGAATCAATACCCATAAGATGGAAGAAATTTCCACTGGAAGGTTATGTTCATCCTTGCATTGATATACGATCATAGATTGATCTGGAATATGAAATGTGACTTCCCTTCTTTGGCAATTGATATGAGATCCATGTAGAGAAAGCAAATCCATGCCAAGAATCACATCAAATTCCACTAAAGGAAGGATCACAAGATTTGCAGGAAGCACTTTCCCACAAACTTTGATCGGAGAAGAATTATAAACTTTTGATGCGACTGTTGTGCCATTAGGTGTTGTCACAGCTAACTCAACATCTAATTGTTGAGGTAATATGGTGATACCCTTAGAAAATTCTTTAGAAATAAAAGAGTGGGTGGATCCAGAATCAAATAAAACATTTTCTACTTTAGAGTGGATGGTAAGTGTACCTTTCACCACTTCGTTATCGTACTCCACATCACTGATAGAAATTGCATGTGACTTTTATTTGTCTTTAGCCTTAAGATTTTGATGACGTCGACCATCTTCATCAACCCTTGGATTTGGGCATTGATTGGAATAATGCCCCGTCTCCTTGCACTTGAATCATTGAAGTGTAGTAGGTTCATTCTGTGTATCCCTTCCTTTGTTTGCGTCATTAGACATCTTTTTCCCATTATCACGGCATTCAAATGCCCGATGACCTTCCTTTCCACATTTAAAACATTTACTTGTCCCTTTAAGACAACTCCCTCCATGTTTCTTTCCACACTTTGAGCATAAGGAAAAGCTCATCTTCTTTTTCGTGTGCTCTTTAGATTTTTCTTTGAATTCCATCTTCCTCTTCTTATCAAACCCATGTGACTGATGGGTTATTCCAATCTCCATCTCAACTTTGAGAGAACATCGAACGATTTCCTCGTAGCTATTGAAGTCCCTTATGGCTAACGCCTTTCGAAGACTTGGTTTTAAGCCACTAAAAAATCGATCGATCTTACTCTCAGGTTGGATAATAATACCAGAAGCGTACCTTGCAAGTCTTGTAAAATTTTCTTCATAGGTACCAACATATTCATCATCCCTTTGATTCAGTTCAAGAAACTCTTTCTCCATCTTTGTTTGGAGAATACGAGGGAAGTACTTATTGAAAAATAAGTTCTTGAACTCGTCCCTTTCCATAGACTCAATTTCATCCCTTTGCCTCGTATTCTTAATAAGATTCCACCATTGATCAGCATCTCCTTCCAAACGATACACTGCTAGGATGACTTTATCATGTTCAGAATATTGATGAACTGAAAATATCTTTTCAGTAGTATTAATCCATTGTTCAGCAACTAATGGATCAGTAGACCCACTGAAAGAAGGTGGACGCTGCCTCATGAAGGATTCAACAGAATGTTGCTCCTTACTTTGCTCGTTTGGAAGTAATGCATGATTAATAGCTTGAGAAAGTTGTGTGAGCATGGCTACAAGATTTTGCATTCCAGCTCCCATATCGTTTGGTTGCTCAGGGGCACAATCATTGCATTGCCCATCGCATTCCGCATTAACCCGGTTCCTTCGGGTTCCAGCCATTGACTAAAACCAAGAAGAATAGTGTGAGCAACACTAATTATAATAGGAAAACCACATAATTCAAGAATAAAATTTTCATGCTTAAGGTATTATCCTAGGTTATTCATGGCCATTTCTAAAACACTAAGATTGTGTTCTATGCTTAGAATTATCCTTAGGCTTCTTATTAAGGCTTTCACATCCTAGTTTCCAAAGGTTGACTATACCTTTCCTCTAATACCAACTATAACGACCCATACTTTACATACATTGTTAATACTCCAAATTGAAGCACACTTATTAGAACATATGACAAAACCACAAAGGACCGTATAGGTATAGTGTCTTTAGAAACTGGGAAACATAAACAACTGGTTCATAAATCTTCTACAGTGTCTCCCATTTATTTCATCATATCTATGGTCCCTTTTAGCATATTCTACTTAATATCCATCTTCCTGACCTGGGGAAAAGAAAACATAAAATGGTGAGCTCAAATGCTCAGCAAGGGCAAATAAAGGAAATAAAAACCATATCATATCTTTTTGAAAATCAAAACCTGCAAAAGAGATCATAATATCTTAACATGGAATAAATCATAGAGTGAAAATGAGATCCCCATTATCATAACATAAAACTTGAATCTTTGTGGCATGCACAGATAATCATGGAAAATCATTTCTTGTTAGTCATGACTCATTGTCAAGACTATCTTAGTGGACAAAGTCCCTTTCTGAACCGAGTCACCCTCGTTCCAGTCCTGTTTCACTGAACCGGTATAACCGACCATTCCAGCCATGTCTATCTCATGAGATATAGAATCTTTACCCAATGCATTGTAGGGAGATATAGGTCCCACCCATCTTATAATGAATCCTTTCTTATGTGTGCCACATAATCATAAACCATACATCATAGTGTAACCCATGTAATAAAAATGGGATTCTTAAACAACATGACATCATAAAACAATTCATATAAGATAAAGGAATTCATAAAAATGTTTCCATCACAACATAATCAAATCCATGTAATAATAGGGATAAAAATAGAACCCTGTTATTATCTTATATGGAAAATAATTTTGATAAAATACTTGAACTCCATTCTTGAGGAAAATATCCTTTCTACTTCAAAAACATTTTTCCTTTCATAACATGTCATACGACTTTAAAATAAAAGATGTTGATTAAAAATAAACTTTAAAACTTGTAAAGGAAGCTTCTTTGAAATAATTTTTTAAAATCCATTCATGCCGTATAAGTTAAAAAAAATTCTTCGTACTTTTGTCGGAAAAGTCAAAAAGTACCTCATACGACAAAAGATTCCTTTCATACATATTACTAAAAACTCACCGAAGGGTAAAAAGGGATTTAAACAATTGTATGTGGATGGAAATAATATTACATTTTGATGAAACATGGATGTGGATGATAAAATACACCCCAGTAAATACTTACGAATAAACAATTTCGGATAAAAATGAGATTGTGATATTTCCCTTACCTTAGGTCCAATTTTCATTGTACGTGTCCAAAGCTCCTGTATAATGGTTTAAATAAAGTTATTGACTTATTCCAGAATCATACATATTGATATGAGATTATATATGGTCATATTCTTAGCTTCTTGATAGTAATATTTCATTGTTACTTGTTACTCGGGTCTTTATTGCCTTTTGTTCTTATGCGTGTTTTGCCGAATACATTCTTATTCTTCTTTTAAGGTTATAGATACCTTATATCCAGAATGGTATTAGTGTAACATATATCATATTTATTCATTCAATTTATATAATTACTATGTAATGATGATCATGTAGAACGAGTCGCATCACATCGTGGAGACGGTATTCCGTACGTACGCACGAGTGATGATATCGTTCCTATGATCGTGGAACTATATTTGAGTATATATATATTATTTAATTATCAATATTACTTTATAATAATCATAAATAGAAACTCATTACACCATTATACCCATCCTTGTAAAGTGATGGTGGAAAATAGATTACACCACGGCGTGGAGACGGTATTCCGTACGTTCGCACGCGCGATGATTTCATTTTTCCGTAGGATGGATAGAAGGTGAATTAGGGTTGTATCATATTTATAATAACATATAAGTATGTAAGTAATACTGATGTAATTACTTTATCATGAAACAACTAAAGAAGAAGAAGTTGAAGAAGAAAAAAATTGAAAAGATCGGTAATGGATATTACCTCTTCTTTGGAACGCCTCTTTGAATCCTCCACTTAGGGAACTATGATTGGTCTTTGAAGAAGACCAGGACCTCTAGGATTATTCTAGGGAAGTGGAGAGGAGAAAATGGCAGGGCTGGCCGATCTTGAGTACTCAAATTGGTGTGAGGAGGAGGGGGAGGAGGTGCCCTTTTATAAGGGAGAAGAGGGGCACCTTAGGAATATCTCAAAATATTATTTTATATTAAAGTCAAAATCGGTTTATAATGGTTCCAAAGGGTCTTATTTCGAAGCTAAAGTGGGGATGGGTCGAAATAATATCAACCAATAGGATTTAGACAAGTTTATGGTATTATTTTAACCTTATCAATTAGATTTAACTCTAAGTTAAATAATTTATCTTTTACCATGTCTTTTTGTTTTCTTTCACTATATGGTTAATACACTTACTATAACATGCCAAACGAACCCCAAATTGTTTATTATTAATATATATATCCTTATCTAAGTCATTTGGCCGAACCTTAGATTTTTAGGAATAAAATAACAATTAATAATATAATATTTGATTTAAAAACTATTTTGTGTCAATTTTGACACTATTTGATATATGATTTTTGTGAAAGTCATAACAGAATTATATGTTCAAAAAAAGTTGATTAAATCAACACTAATATGTCATAGTAATCTAGAAAATTAGTGTAATCCATAAAAAGTCTCAAATTACATTTATTTTGGTGTTTATAACATCAATTATGTCAATATTTCATTAATAAGATAATTACTGCATCATCATTGTGTCATAAATAAATTAAATTATATAAGGTCTAACAATTAAAAATAAAATAACATTATGTAGGAATTATTTTTAGCTTTCTAATGAATATTTATAGTAGAATTTATCTTATGTATAACCCCATATTAAAAATGATTTACTTATTAAACTTTGATTTTAACTATTTTAACCCTTCTTTAAATAAATTAATAATAAATGTCCTAATCTAATCCAAGTGGGCCTAAATGGTCATATTTTATTCCTAAGTTTGTTTTTGGTCGAATTACACTTGTCCAATAGAATTAGGACATGTGTTAGGGTAATAATAATATCATATTTACCCTTAGTTACCCTATTTACTATTAACCGCGGTAAAAAAAAGTAAAAAGTTACTATTCACCAAAAAATAATTTTTTCTCATTAAACCACATTTTACTTACTGATATCAACTGTGTCTGTCGGATTTTCGAAATTACATTCACAGAAGCGGTAAAATTATGTTTTATGCAAAATTCAGTTTTTAACCTACCACTTAGTGGTTTCACTATTCATCAAAAATTGAAAGTTTTCAGAAAAATACAAAAATTTCACCCTAGGCTAATTTCGATATTCCGAATCCAAAAATAAAGTCCATTTTGAAAAATAAAATTTATAAAATTTCAAAAAGTGGTTATTACTATTCATAACGGCTAGTTTTAATAATATTTTAATAGCATATCGTTGTTTAGTGAAACTCAGTATTGCGTACGACGCAAGCTATCGAGGAAGGTCGTGATTGCGTGTAAACTAAGCCAAGCAAGTGTGTAGTGAAAGATTCCTTTGATGATATAAAAACAAAATATTACTCATAAAAATCTCGGGTGTTACATCCCTCTCCTCGCCGGACCAGTACCAGGCCAAGGTACCTCTGGTCGGTCGCCGTCCACCGCGCCGGCCTCCCCTTCACTGGACCGCCCTCGCTCCAGCCTCCTCGCCTGCACCCCATGCGCGCCGGCCGCCCCGATCCCAAGCCGCGCCACCTCCGGCTGACCATCGCCCTCCGCACCGGCCTCCCCTATGCCGGACCGACCTGCCCGGCGGCCTCCTCCCCTCGCACCAGCCTCCTTGCCTCCGCCCCATGCGCGCCAACCGCCCTGCACCCTCACCGGTCTCCGCCTCCAGGCTACACCGAACCGGCTCCGTCCGGCCGCCCCATACCTTCATAGTACTCCTCCTCCTCTGGGCCTCACCGGACCGACACCCTCCGGCCACCCCGAGCCTTCACCGGGCTCCTCCTCCATGCTGGACCAATTCCGTCTGGCCGACCCTAGCCTGCGACAGACCGGACAGCAACACCGCCGGCTCGTCAGAGCAGCAGGCTGCCGGGATATGCATCCGTCGCAGGATTCGTCAGACGCCGTGGTCACACCGTGGTCACACCGCCGTCACACCGTGGTTCCAGTACGACATCCTGCGGCAGTACGTAGTCCCGCCGGACTGCTCTCCGGCTAGAGGTAACCCTACATTGAATTAATTTTAATAAATTTAGTTTTTTTTAAATTAAATTAATTGGAATTTATTTAGGTGTTTCAATTATTTTAATCCAAAATATTAATTTAATTTAATTTTAGAATTAAATTAATGGTTTAATTTAATTTAATTTTTGGAATTAAAATTAAATTAAAAAAATGAAACTGATAAAAATAAATTATTTGAATTTAATCAAATTCATTTAATTTATTAAAACACCCTCGCATAATTTAAATTTATTAGAATTTAATTTTATTGCACTTTTACCCAGACTGGTCTTGAGATATTGACCGACCTGTGTATGCCTGGCATGTATTTATTTATTTAGTTATTTTTTCAATGCGTGCAATGATTGTAATATGTAAATAGATAAATGACGGTCTGTGAATCGTCTTTTAATTCAAATATGTATAAGGGCCTACGCGTCCATTGAAATACTTTTATTTTGTACCCCATACCCCTCCCCTGCGTGTGAGTATATTTGTAATTATTCGGTGACTATCCGAGAGGCAGACCCCTCCAAGTTGATGCGGTAGTCAAGACAGGAGTTGGGCACTTTACACTGGGGCCAGAAGCGACACGACTCATATATCAACTTAGGTATGGATGCCCCTAGGTGATGATTGATCAAGTTATCGATCAATAATTATAGAATGCTAAATACCAGTTGAAATACATGATTTACTTTATGCACAATTTATTATTTTATGCATCTACATGATTATTGCATGATCAAATAGGATAGTATACAAGATAAAATGCATAATGTTTTGATGAATAATATTCTATTGAATGTTCAGTTGTGAGCGCGACAACTCAGTTTGAACATAATAAATAGAAAAGTATAATATTCATTAATCAATATTTAAAAATCCATCAATGATATATTAAGTCTAAAATTCCATCCATTTCTCACATCTAAACAAAACCGGCTGTTTGGGTGCTCATCAGCCTCAGTTGAGAGTAACTCTTATTACCGGGGCATTTCCATGTGGGAAATGGGTCGAATTTACTAAAGTGATGAGTCAAGGATTAGCCTTAGCTAACGTTCTATAACATTAGTGGAAAGAGGTTGAGGGAATCAAGTTCAGATTCCAAAAGCTGGGACTTTACTCAACTGCACAAGGAACCACAAAACAAGTGGTTGGCTAGAATAGAGCCTACCGTGAAACCCTCCAAGTAGGGTCGTAGCCCTAGCTTGTAGACTATGAGGGATGTTTTGAGGATCCTTTCCACTACAATTATCAATCAATAGAGTATTCCAAATCTAATTGTGAGGGCTATTAAGGTTCATTAAAATAGTGGGAGACATTAAATGATATGATTAATCATAAAATATCAAAAGGTAATCAAGAAAAAGTACTAACTGCTAATTGTTTATCTGATGTACATTCAAAATGGCAATCACCAACACCACAAGTACTTTATCATTTCGATCGATCTTGGATAAAGAAAATATCCTGATCGGAAATAAC
Source organism: Viscum album (assembly GCA_963277665.1). Classification (NCBI taxonomy): domain Eukaryota; kingdom Viridiplantae; phylum Streptophyta; class Magnoliopsida; order Santalales; family Viscaceae; genus Viscum; species Viscum album. The sequence goes on along the minus strand of OY728135.1, from coordinate 1,076,501,197 downwards.
ATCCAGAAGTGGTACAGGAGCTTGTGCATAGTACTACGCCAAGAAAGGAAATTATATGTGATGGAATCCACAATTCCTGCTGAGCCTCCACAGGGAGCAATCAAGACGGAAAAAGATAAGTGGAAAAATCATGTAGACGATGTGTTTGATGTAAAATGCATCATGTTGTCATAAATTTCTAGCCAATTTCAAAAAATGCATGAGAAAGAGGACATCTACAAGATGCTTTCACATCTCCAAGAACTATATGATGAGAGGGCTAGGCAAGAAAGGTATGAGATCTCAAGTGTGCTTTATAAGTTCAGGCTAGCAGAAGGGAACCAAGTCAGTCCTCACATACTCAAGATGATTGGGTATATTGAGAGGCTTGAAGCCCTTAGGTTTAAACTGAACCATGAACTCGCATTGGATCTCATTCTTGCCTCTTTACTGTCAGGTTTCTTGACTTTCATTGTCAATTATTATATGAATGATATGAAAAAGTCACTCCCGTATCTTTTCTCATTAGTTCTCCAAGTTGATAAGGACATGAAAAACACCAATACAACTGTCCTTATGGTGAACAAGAAAAAAAGGGCAAGGCAAAGAGGTCTAAGGTCCTGTCAAGGCCAAAGATACCAATGCATCATCCTACAAAGAAGCCATAGATTCAGAGGCAATGTAATGAGCAGGAAGCTTTCTGCTTTGGATGTGGCAATAAAGGCCACTGGAAGAAGAATTGTAGAGATGGGAAGAAGAAGCAAGCTAACACTTCTGCTTCAGGTATTTTGTTCATTTAATGCAGTCTATCTTTATCATCAAGTTGTGTATTGGATATGGCATGTGGCTCACACATTTGTATTCACATACAGGAACCAATTAGATTTAAGAAGATTTCAAAAGTTCAAGTGGATCTCCGAGCTTCAAATGGTCCAAGTTTGGTGGACTTTGCAGTGAGAGACTATCACTTGAGTTTACCTACTAGTTTGGTTCTTGTTTTAAACAATTTCCATTATGTACTATCTGTTACCAGAAACAATATATATGTGTCATGTTAAAACACTATGGGTTATTATTTCAAGTTTGGAAATAAAAGTTTTCTCTTTTATAAGGATAACATATGTTATGGTATGGCACATATTAACAATGGTTTATATATACATGAACATGAAAACTCAGTAATGGCTATCAATGACAAAAAGAACCAACATGACTCAAATAACACCCACCTATGTCACTTTAGGCTTGGTCATGTAAACGAGAAGTGATTACAAAGATTACATCAATAAGGGTTTCTAGACTTTGTACTGTTAGAACACTTATATGTATGTCAATATTGATTACAAGGAAAGATGACCAAAGCACCGTTCTCAGGAAAGGGAGAAAGAGCCAATGAAGTGCTATAATTAATACATACTGATGTATGTGGTCTATTTCCAGTAGAGGCAAGGGGTGGTTTTCTATAATTCATTACTTTTACTGATGATTATAGTAGGTCTGCCTATATCTACATAATGCGGTATAAGTCATATTCCTTTCGTTTCTTTATGGAATACCAAAATGAATTAGAAAACCAACTTGGTAAGAAGATAAAAGCACTTCGCTCAGACCGAGGCGGAGAATATCTTAACCAAGCGTTCATTGATCACTTGAAGGAGTGTGGGATAGTATCCCAACTCACTCCTCCTTATACTCCAAAACGAAATGGTGTTAGTGAAAGGAGGAATAGGACCTTTCTTGACATGGTCAGATCAATGATGAGTCATACAACTCTTCATTATCCTTTTGGTGATACGCCATGCAGACATCATCATATTCCATTAACTGGGTACCAACTAAAGCTGCAGATGGGATTCCATATCAGTTATGGTATGGAAAGAAACCCAATCTGACACACATGCATGTGTGGGGGTGTGAGGCATTTTTCAAGACTTTACCAAGTGACAAATTAGCATCCTGAAGAACTAAGTGCATTTTATAGGTTATCTTAAGGACACTAGAGGATACAACCTATATAACCCTTTAGATAGAAAAGTCATTGTGGTAAGATAAACCACATTTCTAGAAAGGGATCACATTTCTACTGGAAATAGTGGGAGCATGATTGAATTCGATGAAGTCAATGCTGCAAATGCACAGGAGTTCGTAGAGGAACAATATCCACAAGAGAAAGTGGAAGAAGAAATTGTTCATGAGACACTATACTGCGTAGGTCTACACGAGAGGTTAGAGAACCAGAGAATTATGGTATTCTCGTCACCGAGTCAGGTGACTCAATGATCCTTGAGGATGATGAACCTCTAACCCACAATGAAGCAGTAGAAGTCAAAGAAGGTGCTACATGGCTAGAAGCGATGAATTTCGAGATGGAGTCTATGTACCAAAATCATGTTTGGATTTTGGTAGACCCTCCAGCTAATGTAAATCCCATTGGTTTCAAATGGGTATTCAAGAAAATGCTAGATATTGATGGTAAGGTTAATACCTTTAAATAGAGATTGGTTAGAAAGGGTTTTAGATAACGTCAAGGCATTGACTATGGTGAAACCTTCTCACCAGTGGAAATGCTTAAATACATCAGAATATTGCTTCCAATAGCAGCCATTCATGATTATGAAATATGGAAAATGGATGTCAAACCTACTTTTCTGAATGGGAAGTTGGTTTAATATGCCTATATGACTCAACCTGAAGGATTTTTTAAGTCAATGAATGCCAATAATGTATACAAGTTGTAGAGATCCATTTATGGATCGATGCAGGAATCAAGATCATGGAATGTATGCTTTGATGAGGCCATAAGAGATTTTGGTTTTTTCAAAAATGAAATCAAGACATGTGTATATAAAAAGGTTGAAGGGAACACTATTATTTTCTTAGTTTTATATGTTGATGACATATTAATCATGGGAAACGAGGTACAAGTCTTACAGTCAGTTAAGACTCGGTTAAGTGAATACTTCTCCAAGAAAGAATTAGGTGAAGCAGCCTACATTCAAGGGATCAAGATCTATCAAGATAGATCTCAAAGGATTCTTGGCCTAAGTCAAAGTTCATATATTGACAAGGTACTCAAAAGGTACAATATAGAAAAATCCAAGAGAGGATTGTTATATATGTCACATGGTGTAAATCTCTCCAAGAAAATGTTTACACAAACATAGGAGGAGATTAAAAGAATGAGTTGATTCCCTTATGCTTCAGTAGTGGGTTCTATCATATATTCCATTATATGTAATATGTTTGATATTTCATTTGCTTTAAGCATAGTGGGTAGATATCAAGCCAATCATGGAGAGCGACACTGGACAACTGTTAAAACTATCCTTATGTACTTGAGGCATACTACGGATATGTTCCTAGTGTTTGGAGGAGATGAGGAACTATATGAGAGGGGATACACTGAGGCTAGTTTCCAGATGGATCATGATGATATGAAATTGCAGTCAGGCAACATCGTTTTCCTGAATATGGGTGCAGTGAGCTGGAGAAGCTCAAAGCAAGATGTGGTTTCTAATTCTAAAACAGAGTCCCAATATATTGCAGCTTTAGATGCAGCAAAGGAAGCAGTCTGGATTCATAGATTTATCTCAGACATTGGTGTGTTACCTAGCATTGTAGACTCGGTTCCAGTATATTGTGATAATACTGCTACAGTGGTGCTTTCCAAGGAGCCCAGGTCTCACCAGAGGACAAAGCATATTCTTTGGAAGTTTCTTCTCTTGAGGGATTTTACTCAAAGAGGTGAAGTGACAGTTAGCCGAGTAGCCACATAGGACAACATGGAAGACCCCCGGACTAAACCAATTTCTCATCAGAAGCATGATTCACATGTGAGAGCTAGCAGATTCAAACATGTTAGCAGTTTTCTCTAGTGCATGTGGGAGTGTTGAAAGTGGGTGCCCTAGAACCAACTTGTATTGTACTTTGATTACTGTTACATGTATTCATCTTGTTTTTATACATGTGTTTATCTTTCCATGATAGTGTAGACACTTCTGCATCCACTTTATTAATGGCAATGTCTTTAGATTACCTATCGCATCAAATGGTTGTAGCAGCTCTCATGCTATAATGAGAACCCTGAGATGCCATGACTGTAATCCTAATGTAATGTCCTATGGTCCAGTTAGATCATTATGAAAGGAAGTCGATGATGTGTGACCATCAGGTGTTGGGGGCTCATAAGCATTGAGACTTCATCTCATGAATCTCGCACTTGATGTCTCTATCATTTGAGATCATGAGGACAGACCTGCTTAATAGGAACACCACATGTTTCTGGTGTCATTGGTCATTCCTATCTATGGACATGTGTAATGGTCTCCTAAATTGAGATCCTTATCAATTAATTTCATTTAATTATGTAAATTTGATATAAGGCAAAAACCATGGTGACAATTCATGGTGAGGTAGTTTGTATCGGGTACGTCATTAATGGCATGGCATTGATTGAATGATCGAGAAAGGATTTGTCGCTTCCGAGTTTAGGAAGAGATATCTCGATCATGGTTGATTAGGAAAGTTTCTACTTCAATAAATCCATTACCATGGTAGTCAATGGTAAGACCGTCCAGACAAATAAACAAACAAAAAACGAAAATAAAGAATGATGAAACAAATATGCATTCTGCTTTATAGGTATATCTATGATGAAGAGATTAGATTACACGGACCGTGTTTGTAGGAAGGCAGTTGTTGCTTTGAATTTGCCTTATCTCTATAGGGGCCTCGATCGGTTGCTAAACCCCACTCTAGGTCGGTGATATTATTCACTGCTATTGAGATAAGGGCATAGAGGGTCAGACACAAGAGCGCCTTGAGAATCTTTCCTATTCTGGGAATAGGAATTTAGAACTTAGCAGGCCCCACAAAAGGGTCCGAGCACTACCCATGTTCTATGGATCACCAAAGAATAAATAAATTCATTAATTATTTGTGTTCAGAATAATTCATTGAATTTATTTAATGTATTTACGAGTTATATAGTAAATACACGTATTAATATTATTCGACTGGATTTAAATATCCTAGGTTTGTGTAATATTATTAGGAGGAATTAGTCGAGATAAATACACAAATTTATCACGTAATATATTTAAATATTACAAGCAAGTGATAAATTGTAAATATTATTTATGGCATAATTTTATTTTTCATAAATAATTATTTATATCGCTTATATAGCGGACGTCTATTACACAGGGGCCGGGAACCCGTACCGCGTGTTTTAACACTCCATATATAAGTGAGAGAGATTCTCTCCAACCATTACTATTCATCTGTTAGAATTGAGAGCCTCTCTCTCCTCCTGAGTTCTAGAGAGAGACTCTCTCAAACTATAATGTTCTTCATGTTTCGCCTTCACGGATCGAAGACGCTATTTTGTGGTGATCATCAATGAATAGAAGTGTGCGTCAAAGATCCACGCTAGCACCCAGATCTTGACGAAAGGCTCCCGAGCAGATTTGCAAGGCATGTGTGGACGACCTAGAGGGCTTCGACGTCAGAGTCTTCAAGCAATGATCGCCGGTGTCCTGCATGTCAATTCTTAACAAGGTAAATGTTCAAGTTTAATTTTTGTTCTCCTAAATAACCTTGTGAGATCCTCAGACCAAGCCAGGACAAGATCACTGGAGTTGACACGGTTATGTCACTCCGGTGAAGTAGAAAAAATTTAAAATCTCAGCCCACCGGCTTTCGCTGCGTAGTCCCGGTACCTAACAATAACAAGAAGGTATAAATATAATCATTTTTATTTTAAAAATAAATAAAAATTATTACTAGTGTCTAGTTACATAACCACTTATTTAACTAGTGTATTATATATGGCTTAGGTGTGTGATAGTTTTAGATTCATTTGGTGGTTTAGCTATCATTAAGCTCAGATTGATCACCACTTACTGAAACATCACTCATAGTATATTTTTTTCACGCCTCACTTTTTTATGATTATCTTGGGAATAGTCATGGGTGAATCCTAATGACACAACTATCCGCCCTATTTTTTAAAAAATGGGCTTCAAATGAATTGAAACTATTGGTTCATGCCATTATTTATCCTTTTTTCATCAAGAAATTGTTTTCATTCACCCTTTATAAATATCTATTATAAATGTAAAATTAATCACCATGGTAATAAATCCCAAAATTCATACTGACAAATAGTCATATTAGACAATTTTCATTTTGACCATTGGGCATATTTTCCAATTGTCAATTTTACCAATGTCTATATGGATTGACTAACATATTGAGAAATGGTATTTTTGACCAATAGATAGGTAACAATCCAATCCTAGTTGTCATTTTTTCTTTGTAATATAAATAAACTCCACCATTGATCAATATTTTTTTCTTGATTATATTATGTCTTTTACAATTGATTTGATAATTTCACTTATATTCTTAATTTTTATTTTTATATTAACATTTTTTTGGTAGATTTAATCAATCTGGGAGAGTTTGTTCATATAATTCATACCATTTCATGGTTGACATTCTTCAATTTTTATGTCACTATAATATTCTTGTCTATAACAATTGGTATTATTACATAAAATGTAACATATTATTGTTATAATATTTCTATAAACTCCAATTTTTTAATATAATAAGTTATTAATTACAAAAAAATGTTATTTTTTATTAGTCATAGTATAAATATAAGGTCATTACACTTTACCCCATTAAGAAATTGTTTCCTCAAAATCTTAATCATGACTCAAAAACAAACAATGGTATTTCTCCTTCATTGCTTCCATAGGTTTCCATGTATCATATTCAATGTTTTGACATGTAGATATGACATTTTCAAGTCATTTTTTATTTTTCCTATACACTTATTCTCTTATGTCAAGGACCTGGTTCAATTCCTCTCCATATGAAAACTAAGCTTCCAACTAAATTCTATTAGTTTCAAGTGAATGTGTTGGGTCTGAAATATACTTTCTCATTAGGAACACCTGTAAGACATTGTGGTTATTATAAAAAACATATCTGAGTGTTAATCATGTTTTAATACACTTAAATATGCTTTAGAATATCACATGGTCCAATGTAACTTTGACCTATCTTCCCATTCATTCATAACCTCATAACCCCTTTTCATGGTGCTATCTTCAAAAATACATTAACCTAATCATGAATCTCTATGTACTTACATGATTATTTTTAATCACCTTTCATCAGACTCTAGGTATCCTTGATGTGTTTTTGAATAAATTTTATCTTTTTTAGTGTCTCATTCACATTGTCTAGTCCCAATAGTTTCTATTCTCAAACTTCAACCTTGATTATTGGAGTTATAAACTATATTACGTAAGAAGATTCCAAAAGTTTCAATTAAATGATTGAGTGGAGACTATTATTATAAGATAATTGAATATTTTGAAGATTGTTTTCCCAAATCCCATGAGAAATCATCTGATATGGACCATAATAGGTATTCTAATGCCAGAATACTTCTATTAGAGTTTACCTTAATTTGAGGATGATATGTTGTGCTCAGGTTTACTTATTTATTCATATTTTGTCAAAGGATGATGTAGAGTTTAGAAAAAATATTAAATCTCTATTAGAAACAATTGATGATGATACTTCACAGTGTCTCATGAACTCATGAAGGTAGAGGAAAGGTATGTGTTCAAGGGGGAAATTGCCTCTTATGAAAATTAAATGGGAAGTCTTTTTTAGTATATTGATGGTTAAATATATATTATTATTACCATATTCAATTTTCAAGAGATCCATGAAAAGGTATCTAGTGGTTTAATTACACATCTATATTTATATGAGTAGTAGTTGTAATATCCCTTTATGAAATTACCTCCATGATTTCACTTAATGACATACCAAAAACCTTGAATTGTGTTCTAAAAATAAATATTTTATATAATCCCACAAATAGTGATCAATATGGTAACTATATATCCAAGTGACTCTAAGATGTATAGATAATATAAAGAAATTAGCTTCATAAATAAAATACTTATTTATTTTACGAATATATGGAATACATATCCTTTAACCAAATTTATATATACCAACTTGATGAATATTGAATTGAAGAAACCTCAAATCTTTCATTGAAACTATGTTATTTTTCCTTAAAGGATTATTTATTTGATATTTCTTGATCATCTATAGTAATTATGGTTGAGATATAATTTGGAATAGTATTTTTTATTTCCCTTCTAGTACCAATTGATCTCCCATATTCCACATCATTGTATGAACACTAGGATGTTTTATAATCAAAGAATCCACAACTATATATGCTTATCCAAAGTGTTACTGAATTGAACAATCATAGTCATTATTGAGATCCAACCATATCCATTATATCAATAGTAGTTATATTTGTGTAGCTATATATATATATATATGTATATCATTATTTGGGGGTCTTTGTGTATATCAAACATTTCCCTATAAAGGTAGTGTCTCCATATCTTAAGGTAAAAGATGAATACATATAGCTCTTGATCATGAGTAGGATAACTTTGATGAGGGAATTTAACAATTGATAGGAATAGAAAAAAACATTTTCATTTTTCATGATATTAAATCCATTCATTTTATGATATAATTTAATATAGGCAAAAACTTCTTCATAGAGGCAAGGTAGAGGAAACACATGTCCACAAACCAACCACTTCTTCTATTATTAGAAATATTTTCACAATATATTTTTTAGATACATATAACTCCATTAATATTTAACATGCTTAGTAAATTAGAAATACATGATAAAAATATCAAAAACCATCGAAAGTATCCTATAATTCCAAGGAAACTATGAATATCAGTTATAATAATTAAACCTGGCCACTTCTTCATGGCCTTTTACTTAGTAGGCTTAAATGAAATTCCTTTACCGGTAATTATATACTCTATAAAATAAAAATTCTCTAACCAGAACACACATTTAAAAATTTTACCATACAATTTCTCATTCCTCATAATTTTTTCAAAATTAAACCTAGATTATCCCTATTTATCTTATGAATTATTGAATATATTAGAATATTGTCAATAATAACGAACAAAACCATATCAAGGTAATATTTAAATACATTATTAATCAAAACCATAAATATGTAATGAATATTATTAATTTAAAAGGACATAGAAACCATCTTTTAATTCCCATATCATGTGTGGAATGTAGTCCTTGGGATATCTTATTCCATCACCCTTTACTTTTGAAACACCGATTAGAGGTCAACCATGGAAATTAACTGAGCCCTGTGAGGCTAGTTGAAAAATCATCCATACTGGAAAGAACATACTGTTTCCAAACTATGAAAAAAATATGTTCTCTATAATTAATTAATAGTGACATTAATCCATTCATATTCATTATAAGGAGAATGGTTTCCCCCAAAGGAGATACACATGGTCAAATAAAAACCTTCTCAAAAATATAATTATGTATCTTCTTTAGTTATTATAGAAACACATATAAAATTATATATAATGGTATTTGATATTATCTATATATTAGAAATATTTCAATAGATAAATCCACATATATTTCTGGAAGAGGTCCTAGAAACTATTTTGGAAATACACCAATTTATTCTCGCACAGTAGGAATCTATTCCACCTTTTTTACATTAATTTAATTCTCATTAATCACTTATCATCTCCACAAATGTTGATAATGGAGGTTCATATTGTTAATTATTACTCTAGGATACCTCTCCATTGAAAATAAAATTAAGTCATCCATTTAAGACAAATGATGTTTCCTTTCTTCTATAGTTCATCTTAAAATTATTCTTTGAGATCCATTCCATATCAAATATAGTAATGAATTCCACCATGGGAATGATTAAAAAAAATCATTTTTTTAAACTTCAATTATGATACTAGAGTTTCTATACACATTTCAGGCTTGTATATATACTTTAGGAGTTTTAATAGAAAACACTATATATATAAGATCTAGGTTTAATTATACATTATTTTCAAACAAGGATGAAAAAATGTAATTAAAATAACATGATTAAATCAAAAAAATTAATAGTTTTGAAGGAACCATGTGTGCATCTACCACCACATCATTTGGATCCTCTACATCAACTATCATGACTTTTAAATAATGAAAATTATACATTAGAATATGATAATGTTTTTGGATTCCATTAATTATATTTTGATTTTGACATTTATTATCAATGTTATAAATATGTGAATAGTTTAAGCATTGAAAATCTAGCTATATTGGAACATTATTTCTCTAGACCCCCCTGTTTCTAGTAATTAACCCTTTCATTATGATTTTTATTTATGTAATGTGTTTGGGTTATGTTAGGGTGATTTTGGATTACTTTTGTAATTTTTGGGGGATTTTCAAAAGGGTAGAAGTCTGAGCACATTCATTTGAAACCATGCCACATCTATAGTAAACATGGCAAGGAAAACATGAGCTTTTGGGGAGGCACATGTTAATGATCAGCCTTTATCCAAGCTATGTGGCCACATAGGGGAAGTATTCAGAAGTGTGGTAGATTAATTATACATGGTTGGAACATGTTTTTTATAATTTTATGGTTCAAATTTGAAATATACTTCTTGATTTATAGGCTAACACATAGTTATCACATTGTTTTCATAACCATGTGACCAACCATGAACATTTGGAATGTAAGACCATAAAAAAGAATATATCACTTATATTTCCCCCAAATAAACTATTTTCCATCCATTTAAACTCTATTTCAGTTCTCTTCCTCCCAAAGTATGTATATTCTCTCCCCTTCAAATCTTATGCAGTCTGAAGGCTTTTTTGGTATGTTGATGCCTTATTCCCTTGGTAAGTCTTCATTTTTGGTAGTTTTTCTTAGACATAAATTTGTTACAACACTAAAAATCCAAGATCTAGTCTGTTGGGGATAAATTTATGATGTTTTATTTCAATAATGATGAGATGTTGTTTTTTTATTTAGGGAATGAGATATAAGGTGGGTTTTTATAAATTCATCCTGGTTTTGTGGAAGAACTTCTTCAGTTCATTGTTTTCTACATAATTACAAATGTATATGGATTCACTCTAAACTCTTTTTCATAGATCATAAGGATAAATTGGAAATTCATATAATTGAATGGAATTGGATATAAAATTGATGTGAAAATTAGGTTTTAATCTATCACTAGTTATGGTTTATTGTTTATTAAAATTGAATGTTATTCAAAGTGTCCAACTGTAAATTTTTAAAATGATGATATAAAAATGTGTAGTTGTTTTATTCATCAAAAAAGGATTTCAGGAAGGGTTTTAAATAAAAATAATTTTCTATTGAAATGTATTAAAATGGTTGTGATGGCATGGTTTTGGCATACATGGGTTTGTGTGAGTTCAATATATCAACATTACCTAAAATAATTGGTATGTTTCATTGGGGTATAAAGGGACGTGACCTTGAATAAGGATTTTTTATCTATTAGATAATAAGGATATTGGACACTTTGTGATTATTTAGAGAGTGGATAATAAACTTCTCGTGTGTAAGTAGATTTTATGAAATCATGCATGTGTGGGTGTGTGTGTGTTTGAATCATAGAATGCGTATAAAAAAATGAGTATGAAATTTTTAGAGTAAGGAATATTTGGTTCCATGAATAAGGGACTTGTTTTTTGAAAATAGTTATTGTATTGTAATTATTTCATATTTTGATATAATATGTATTAAATTTTTTAAAATAATTTTTTAAAAAAAATATTATAATATTATCTATCCTAGAGGTGTGATTAGGGAATTAATTTGGGGGAAACTTATTGATCTTCATTATTCATCCCCTACATTAGTAAGCTGTTTCTTTTATAGATGTCAACTATCAAGAATCAAGTAATGGTAAATCATCACACTTCATTAGTGATGATTCATGATACTGGATAATGGAGATGGAGTCATATTTTGGTGTTATGTTTGGAGCCTTTGTGACTTTTTGGTTTTTCCTTCCACTTTGTACACTAATGTTTGATGTATTTCTTTGTGGTACTCTATTGTAGTTTGGGTTTGATATCAATGGAATTAAATTGAGTTGTCTTATATTTTTGTCATTCATCATTTATTGGTTATTTTTTTATGGTGTATTTGGTTGGGTTGATAGATTTTTTATTGGGATGATTATCCACTATTTGTATTGATTTCAATGGCATTTATTTCCATACATTGGTGACATGCAGATGTCGCTTAATTCCATGTAATATTCAAAATCCGTCTCAAGATAATGAGGAGGTGTGTGATGTTACAAGTAATATGAGTGTTTTTGATCCTTGAATAAAATGTAGAGTCAGTATTGGTTATCCATATTATATTTTTTGAAAATGATATGAGTAATTCAGTTTTTTAGTTGAAAAATCATCCGGTAAGTCCATAAGTTTTGGATGTAGAATAGAGTAGGATTATTGGATCTTGGAATGTAGATAATTAATTGATATAAAATCCTATTTATTCTAATCTTAATGATACTTGGGTATTGGATAAAAAATTGTTTTGGAGACACTTATAGATGTTGTAATCTTGTTATCATAGGTTTATCCAATGAGGTGAGCATGAAATTCATTTTAGAAATGAATTTTTTCTTGGTGGGAATATTTCATTTTGATCAATGATATCTATTTTCGAGAAAAAAGATTTATTTTTGAAAAGTGTTGAAATTTTGTTTAAATGATATATTTTAAAAAATGAATGATATGGGAATTTTGAAAATGGGTTGATTTTAAAAATCATGGAAATTTTTTAAAAATGGATGAAAATGGAAATGTCAAATTTCAGAAATTAATGTTATGGTATGTGTGTAGTATTCTTTGAAATTGTTAAGCCTTAAGTTGTCAGAGAGCGAGAAATTAGGTGTTTATTGTATTAAAGAAAATAGGACAAGGTAGTCATTGTAGAAACCAACTGAAAGTGGTTGCTAAGAATGTGGTTGCACCTGATCTAAAATTGAACCAATAGCTTGTTTAGGGTACAGTCTAGGATTTTCAGGCTGTGGATAGAGGTAATATAAGGGATGAACCGGAAAAGTGGATCATTATTGTTCAATTAAAAATATATAATCCACGCATTATTATGTATGATTTGGAACCATAGATGGTAGAGTTGTGGCTGAATAGGATTAATCAAATCTTCAATTTACATAGCACACCAGCAGAGATAAAAGTCACGATGATGACATATATGTTATAGGATCTTGTACAGCAATTGAGGGATTTATAATTGCATGCTAAATTATACCATGGAATTTCATGATATGATTTTTTTGAAATTTTAAATAAATAATCCTATCCACACACTTCCCATATTGTAAGAATAACTATTCTTTCATCAAAATTAGGAAAGCCTCTCATATATAGTGTGTGCGGATAAATTTATGATTTTCGACTTTTTTCACCCGAAGTTACTGCTAGTGTGTCTTTGATGGAACACAATAAGAATATTGATAGAGTTAGTAAATCCACTAAAATATTGATGATATCAAAATAATGGATTATACAATGATGGTTAATAGAGAAACAATGTTATAAAGAGAAATCTTGGGAGATACGGTTGGTGGATGCATGTTGATACATATAGAAAATTGTGCTAACTCTAATGTTGGGAGAAAGAGGAAGAAGGAAACATATTTCAATGGTGTGGGGATGAATCAGAATCATAAAGGTGGATCAATGAATCTTCCACTAAGGAACAAGAGTAATGTTGGATATTTCCATAGTGTTTTTTTCGACCACATAATGAGAAATTGTATGACACCACATAGATCCTGACATAACTAGAAACATATGGGGAATCTTTAGTGCTATTTTCATAGTGGTCTAAGGTAATGTTTCCTAGATACTTCACATGTTTCACAGACATCATATTCCTTAATGGGATATGGGAATTATAAAATTATTCAAAAAAATAGATCTATCCATGGTGATTCCAAGAATACCTTGACTACTTATAAAGATCAATCTAAATAGGGAAATAAAGAACTATGTGCAATGATTAATAAATTAAATAAAGCTAACCAAATTGTTATGGATGATCACACTAGAACTCCAATGATGAGATGTATGATTATTTTATATTCTACCATTATAAAATATTTGTTTGATAATGTTTCATCCCATTAATTTAATGATTCTTGTGTTTCTTATTTTTTGGGGTAAAATGCTGAGATGCTTCCTTCGGTATTGAAAGTTTTGAATCCTCATGGTCAAAGAGAATATCAAGAAATTATGTGTAGAGTTTGATCCATAATTATTAATGTATTTTAGTTCATATGGTATTTATCTATTCTTGAGATGTATTTATATAACATAATCTATTATAAGGATCAGTTGAAAATGTTCAGGACTCCAATCAACTTTTGTACATGAAGGGTTTGTTTTAAGACATATGATGTCATCAAGCGTCATATTGGAGGGAAATAGAATATAGAGGAATGTGAAATGACCATGTTAGAACAAGGATTTAAAACTATCTTGTACTAGATGGAATTTTTTAGTTTGGAATTGTTGTAAGATATCAAGAATAAAAGTTTTTAAGCAGTTGTTGATTAGTTTCTTGATGTCATTGTAGATTATTTATTAGGGTTTTCACCCACAATATAACATGATTTTACAATTTCTCTAATTTTGGAGACTAGTACTATTTCCCTTTTATATTATTTGATGGAACAAACCAAATTAATTGAACCTAAATTATAGTTGGATGAGTTGGAAAGCATAGTGTTCATTTAGCCAAGAACATCATTCTCGGTGGCACCAACCATTTCTGTTAAAAATGCATATGGAACTCTTCACTTTTCTATAAATTATCAAGAGCTTATCCAGTTTATGATAAATAATCGGTATCCACTTCAATTCATAGATTTTTTTTCCAATCAATTGAGTAGATACAAATGGTTATCTAAAGTTCACGTATGATCAGTATATCACCAATTGTAGTTTGAGAAGGGGGATATTCCATAAAATGGCATTTAGAAGTAGATATGAACATCTTTAGTACTTGGTTGTTACCTTAGATATTAAGATTTCAAATTAAGCCTCTGAGGAGTTAATAAATCATGTATTTAAAATATATCTACATCATATTTTTTCGGTGTTTATGGATGATATATTAGTGTATTCAAGGACAAGGGATGAGCTGAAGAAACACATGTCGAAGGTGTTGGGAATATTTTGCGATCATCATATGTATGAATACTATAAAATTTTGAAATTTTTATACAAGAAGTATGCTTATTCAACCATTCCATCTCTGAAATATTTATATTTGGGTATATAGAAAAGAAATAAGCTATTTTCTCTTGGAAAATACCAAATAATTTCCTTGAGATACACAATTTCCTAGGATTGGATGGTTACTACCAACATTTTATTATGATTTATTAGGACGAGATTCTTTTTTGACAACCTTAATAATGAAAAATTATTCCATTACAATAGAATGAGGAATGTTAGGAGTCTTTTCAATATATTAAATTTAACCTTACATCAGCACCAATCTTGATATTTTCACAATCATGAGAATAGTATGAGGTGTATTGTGATGAGTTTGCATCTTGGTTGGGATGTAATCTTTTTTTGGGAGTTATTTTATTTAATAAGGTGATAATATAAATTGTATATTTATACAACAATAAATTTTTTCCTGAAATTATGACTCTTAGAAAATACTAAAAAATAAACCTTTTCATAATTTAAACATAATGATTTCAAAAATAATATTTATTTGATCAAGATAATTCTATGTATATGATGATTTTCACATGTTAATTAAAAATCTTATATGTTTAAAAAAAAAAATTTTGTGACAGTAACACTTTACAGACCTTTAAAAGATACATTTGACTTCATCAAATTATATAACAATTTATCTTGAAATAAATATTATTTTATGAGAATAATTTATTAAAAATAAAATCAAATTTAAAGATCATTAAATTGTTAAATGATATTCTGAATTAAAATAACATTTTCCTTAATTAAAATTTTTATTTATTTATATCTAAATATAATTTTTATCAATCAAATTATATAATAATTTATATTGTGATAACAAGAAGGTATAAATATAATCACTGATATTTTAAAAATAAAAATAAAAAAAATTTATTACTAGTGTCTTGTTACATAACCACTTATTTAACCATTGTATTCTCTAGGGATTAGGTGTGTGATAGTGGTAGATTCATTTGGTGGTTTAGCTAACATTAAACTCGAATTGATCTCCACTTACTCAAACATCTCTCATAGTATTTTTTTTCAATCCTCACTTGTTTATGATTATCTTGGGCACAATCATGGGTGAAGCCTAGTGACACTACGATCCACACTATTTTGAAAAATGGGCTTCAAATGGATTGACACTATTGGTTGAGGCCATCATTTATCCTTTTTTAATCAATAATTTGTTTTCATTTACCCTTTATAAATAAATATTATAATGATAAAATTAACAACAATGGTTACAAATCCCAAAATTCATACTGAAAAATGGTCATATTAGACAACTGTCATATTGACCACTGGCCATATTGTCCAATGGTGAAATTTACCAATGTCTATATTGACTGACTATTATATTGAGATATGGTATTGTTGAACAATGGATAGGTAACAATCCAATCCCAGTAGTCATTTTTACATTATAATATATATAAACTCCACCATTCATCAAAATTTATTATTTGATTATATACATTATTTGTAGTTTATTGGAAAATTTCACTTATATTCTTATTGTGTTTTATATTAACATTTTTATGGTAGATTTAATCATTATGGGAGAGTTTGGTCATATAATTTACACCATCTCATGGTTTACTGTCGTTTATTTTTATGTCCTTATAATATTATAAGCTGTGATAATTAGTATTATTACATAAAAAGTAATATATTATTGTTATAATATTTCTATAAACTCTAGTTTTTCAATTTAATAAAATATTAATTATAAAAAAAGATAAATTTTCCTAGTAACAGTATAAATATTAGGTCATTACACTCTACCCCATTAAGAAATTATGTCCTCAAAATCATAATAATGACTCCAAAACAAATAAGGGTATTTCTCCTTCATTCCTTCCTTATGTTTCTAAGTATCATAATCAATGTTTTGACATGTTCATATGACATTTTCAAGTAATTTTTAAAATTTTACTCTACAGTTATTCCCATATGTCAAGGATTTGGTTCAATTTCTCTCCATATGAAAACTCAGATTCCAATTAAATTCAATTAGTTTCAAGTGCATGTGTTGGGTCTGACATATACTTTCCCATTAAGAACACGTGTAAGACAATGTGGTTATTATAAAAATTTTGTTTTAGTGTTAATAAGTATGAATCCTCTTCAATATTCTTTAGAATCTAAAATGGTCTAGTATAACTTTGACATAGCTTCCTCTACCTTCCAACCCTCTTGACCCCTTTTCATGGTATTATATTTAGAAATACATTAACCTAATCATGAATATCTATGTACATAGTTGATTATATTGATTCAGTTTCATCAGACTCTAGGTACACTTGATGTGTTTTTGAATAAATTTTATCTTTTTTATTGTATCCTTCACATTTTCTAGTCCTAATAGTTTCTCTTCTCGAACTTCAACCTAGATTACTGGAGTTATAAACCATATTACATATAGAGATTCAAAACGAATCGATTAAATGATTGAGTGGAGCCAAATTATATAGGATAATTGAATATGTTAAAGATGGTCTTCCCAAATCCCATGATAAATCATGAGGTATAGACAATAATAGCTATTCTAATGTCAGAATAGTTCTCTTAGAGTTATCCTCAGTTTGAGGATGATAAGTTGTTCTCAGGTGTACTAATTTATTCATATTATGTCGAAGGATCCTCTAGAGTTTATAAAAAAGTATTAAATCTTTGTTAGAAACAATTAATGATGACACTCCATGGTGTCTCATGAACTGATGAATATAGACGCAAGGTATGTGTTCTAAGGATAAATTACCTTCTATGAAAATTAAATGGGAAGACTTTTTCAGTATATTGATGATTAACTATATAATATAATTACCATATTCCATCTCAAGAGATCCATGAAAAGGTATATAGTGATGTTATTACACATCTATATAGGTATGAGTAGTGGTTGTAAATTCCATTTATGAATTTATCACCATGATTTCACATAATGACATACCAGGCACTTTGAATTGTATTCTAAAATCAAACATTTAATATAATCTCACCAATAGAGATCAATATGATCCCTATATATCCAATTGATTTTTCATTGTATAGATAATATAAAGAAATGAGGTTCATAAATAATGTCCTTATTTATTTCTGGAATTGATGGAATACACATCCTTTCACCAAAAATCAATATGACTTCTTAATGATTTTTTAATTAAAGAAATGTCCAATATTTCATAGACTATATATTGTTTTGAATCAAAGGATCATCTCATTGATATATCTTGATAATCTAAAGTAATGATGGTTGAGATATCTTTTGGAATAGGATTTTTTATTTCTCTTCCAGAATGATTCTCACGTCCAACTATACTGGGTCCTTGATCAATTTATCTCCCTCAATCCACAACATTGTATGAACACTAGTATCATTTATACTCAAATAATTTAAAACTATGTATGCTTATCTAAAGTGATACTGAATTGAACAATCATAGTCTTTATGGATATCCAACCATAACCATTATTTCAAGAGTAGTTATATTTGTGTTACTATATATATATATCATAATTTTGGGGTCTATGTGTATATCAAACATCTCCCTATTGAGATAGTGTCTCCATATATTTAGGTAAAAGATTACTACATCAAGATCCTGATCACGAGTAGGATAATTCTGCTTATGTAATTTAATTGTTGATTGGAATAGGAAATAACATTTTCATTTTTTATGATATCTCATCCAATCATTTTAGGATATATTTCAATATAGGAAAAAATAATTCATAGAGACAGGGTTGAGTAACCACATGTGCACTAACCAAATTCTTATTTTATTCCTATAAATATTTTTACACTCCTTTTTTAGATAAAAATACCTCCCTTTATATTTAACATGGTTTGTCAGTTAGAAATCCATGAAAAAAATTCAAAACCCATCTAAAGTGTCATGTAAGTCAAAGAAAACTACGAATATCAATTATAGTAATCAGTCCTGGCCACTCCTTCATGGCCTTTTCCTTGGTAGGGTTAAATGATATTCCATCACTAGTAATTATATACTCTACGAAAGAAACATTCTCTTACTCAAACTCACATTTAAAAATTTTACCGAACAACTTCTCATTCCTCTTTTTTTTTGAAAAATTACACTTTGATTATTCCTATTTATCATATGACTTATTGAATAGATTATAATATCATCAATAAACACTAACAAAAATTTATCAAAGTAATATTTAAATACATTATTCAACATATCCATAAATATGGCTTGAATATTAGTAATTTATAAGTTTATAAAAACCATATTTTAATTCCTATATAATATATGTAATGTAGTCTTCGAGATATCATATTCCATTTCCCTTTATGTTTGATAACCCAATTAGAGGCCAATCATTGAAATTAAATAATCCCCATGAAGCTAGTTGAAAAATCATCAATAATGGAAATAATATACTTTTTCTAAATAGTGATAAAAATAAGTTCTCAATAATTAATTAATAGTGACATAAGTCTATCCCTATTCATTATAAAGAGAATGGGTTCTCCCAAAGGGGATACACATGGTCAAATGAAACCCCTCTCAAAAACAAATTTAAGTGTCTTCATTAATTATTTTAACACCACATATGAAATTATATATATGGTTAGTTTATATTGTCTATATATTGTATATATTTCTATAGATAAATCTTCATCAATTTCTGGAAGAGGCCCCGAAAACAATTTTGGAAATACACCAATCTATTCTCAAATAATAGGAATATATTCCACATTTTTTACATTCATTTCATTATCTTTATTCACTTATTATCTCCAAAAATAATGATAAGGGAGTTTATTATTGATAAATATTACTCTAGGATATCAATCCATTTAAAAAAAATTATTTTTTCCATTTAAGACAAATGATGTTTTCTTTCTTCTATTGTTCATCTTAAAATTATACTTTGAGATCCATTCAATCCCCATTATAGTGATGAATTCCACCATGGGAATGGTTAGAAAAACTTTTCTTGATTTTTAAACTTCAATGATGATACTAGAGTTTCTATACACATTCCATGCTTGTATAAATCCTTTAGGAGTGTTAAATAATAACAGAACATATAGAAGTTCTAGATTTGATTCTACATTATTTTCAAACAAAGATGAAAATATGTAATTAAAATAACTTGAGTAAATCATATAATTTAATAGCTTTGAAGGAACCATTTGTGCTCCTACCACCACATCATTTGGGCCTCTACTTCAACTATCATGATTTTGAAATATTGACCATTCTACTTTATAATATAATAACATTTTTGGATTCCCTCAATTAAATGTTCCTTTTGAAATTAATTTTCAATGTTATAAATATGTGAAAACATGAAGCATTGGACATCAATCTATAACTGTACATTATTTATCTAGACCACCTATTCCTAGTAATTAACCCTTTCTTTATGATTTATATTTATGTAATGTGTTTGGGTTATGTTAGGGCTTGTTTGGAGTACTGCTATAAATTTTTGGGAGATTTTAAAAAGAATAGAGTTTTAGCACTTTCATTTGAAACCATACCAAACTTATAGTAAAATTGGAAAGGAGAAACATGAGCTTTTGGGGTGGTACACGTTAAAGAACAGCCTTGGTCCAAAACTATGCGGTCACATAGGTGACATCTTCAGAATTAGGGTAGAGTAATTATACGTGGTTAGCACATGTTTTTTCTAATTTTATGGGATAAATTTGAAATATACTTCATGATGTAGAGGTCTTCACACCGAAATCACACAGGTTTCATAACCATGTGACCAACCATGCACAGTTTGAATGTAAGATCATATAAAAGTGGATATCACATGTATTTCCCCATAATCAACTATTTTTACTCTATCTAAATTCAAATTTAGTTATGTTCCTCCCAATGTAAGTGGATTCTCTCCCCTTCAAATCTTATTCAATCTGAAGGCTTTTTTGGTGTGTTAATGCCTAATTCCCTTGATAAGTCTTCATTTTTTGGTAGTTTTTCATAGATCTAAATTCATTACATCCCTAAAAATCCAAGATCTAGTCTATTGGGGATATATTTATGATGTTTTATTCCAATAATGATGCGATATGGTTTTTTTATTTAGGGAAAGTGATATAAGGTGTGTTTTTGGAAATTCAACCCGGTTTTGTAGAAGAACTAGTTTTTTTCATCATTTCCTATATAATTACCATTTTATGTGGATTCACTCTCAACACCTTTTCTTAGAGAATAAGGATCAATTTTAAATTGGTATAATTGAATGGGATTTACTTTACAATTGATGTGAAAATCTAGTTTTAATCCATCTTTAGTGATGGTTTATGGATTTTTTTAAAATTGTTGTTATTCAAATTGTTCAATTTGAAAATTTTAAAATGATGATACAAAAATGTGATATTGATTTATTCATCAAAATATGTTTTCAGGAAGGGTTTTCAATAAAAATATTTTTTTAATGAAATGCATTGAAATGGTTGTTTTTTCATGGTTTTGGAATACATGGGTCTGTGTGAGTACAATATTTCAACATTACCCAAAATTACGGGTATGTATCATTGGGTTATAAAAAGACGTGACCCAGAATAAGAAATTTTTTCTATTTGAGAATAAGGATATTGGACACATTGTGATTATATAGTGAGTGAATAAGAAACCTCTCATGATTAAGAAACTTTTAGAAAATCATGCATGTGTTTGTGTGTGTGTTTGAATCACAGAATTTGTATGCTAAAAAGGAGTGTGAAATGGTTAGAGTAAAGATGATTTCATTCCATGATTAAAGGAATTGGTTTTAGAAAACAATTATTGTATCGTAATTGTTTTATATTTTTATATAATATGTTTTCAATTGTTTTATATAATTTTTTAAAATAAATATTATAAAATTATCTGTATTGGAGGTGTGATTAAGAAATTAATTTTGGGAAAACCTTCTAATATTTGTTATTCACCCCCTATATTGGTATGTTGTTTATTTTACGGATGTCAACTATCAGGAATCAAGTAAAGGAAATTCATCAAACTTCATTATTGGTGAATCATTAATCTGGATAATGGAGATGGAGTCAGATTTTGGAGTTATGTTTAGAGACTTTGTGATTTGTTGGGTTTTCCTTGCAAATTGTACATTGATGTTTGTAATATTCCATTGTGGTACACTGTTGTAGTTTGGGTTTGATATCAATGTAATTAAATTGAGTTGTCTTGCATTGTTATCATGAATTATTTAGTAGTTATTTTGTTATGTTGTGTTTGGATGGGTTGTTTGATATTTTAATGGGATGATTGTCCACTATTGGTATTGATTATCATGGAATTTATTTCCATACATTGGTGACATGGGGATGTCACTTAATTCAATTTAATTTTCCAACTCTTTCTCAAGATAATGAAGAGGTCTCTGATGTTACATGTGATATGCCTATTTTCGATCCCTGAATATAATGTATAATCAGTCTTGGTTGCCCCTATAACTATTGGGAAAATGGTATGTGTTCTTCGATGTTGAAGTTAACAAATCATTTGGTTAGTCAGTAAGTATTGATGTAGAACAGAGTAGGATTATTGGATCATTGAATATAGGTAATTAATTGAACTAAAAAACATATTTATGATAAACTTCAATATACTAGGGAATTTGGAATATAATTGATTTAGAGACACATATAGGTATTGTAATCTCATTATCATGGGTTTATCCAATTTGATGATCATGACATACATTTTAGAAAAAAAAATTCATTATGAGGGAATATTTAATTTTGGGTAATGATATATTATTTTGTGAAAAAAAGTATGATTTTTTAAAAGTGATGACATTTTTTTAAATGTTATATTTTGAAGAGTGAATGATATGGTTATTTTGAAAATGGGATGATTTTGAAAATCGTGGTGAAATTTTAAAAATTGTTGAAAATGGAAATGTCAAATTTTAGAAATTATAGTTGTGGTATGTGATATAGAATTCTTTGAAATTGTTGAGCCTTCAGTTGTCAGAGAGTGAGACAAAAGGCATTAACTGTATTATATAAATAGAACCTAGTAGTCATTATAGAAACCAACTGAAAGAGGTTGATGAGAATGTGGTTGCACCGGATCTACAATTGAACTAACATCTTATTCGGGTTAAAGTCTAGGATTTTATGGCTGTGGATAGGGGTAATTGAAGGGACAAACCCGAAAAATATAGTTATTGTAATCTCATTATCATAGGTTTATCCAATATGATGATCATGACATGCATTTTAGAAAAGAATTTCCACTATGAAGGATTATTTCATTTTGGGTAATGATATATTATTTGGTGAAAAATGTATGATTTTTTAAAAGTGATGACATTATTTTAAATGTTATATTTTTAAGAATAAATGATATGGTTATTTCAAAAATGGGTTTATTTTGAAAATTGTGGTGAAATTTTGAGAATGGATGAAAATGGAAATGTCAAATTTTAGAAATTAAGTTTGTGGTATGTGATGTAATATTCTTGGAAATTGTTGATCCTTCAGTTGTAAGAGAGTGAGGCAAAATGTGTTAACTGTATTATATAAATAGAACCTAGTAGTTATTATAGAAGCCAACTGAAAGAGGTTGATGAGAATATAAAATCAAGAATGATAATTTCTCCAAATGGATTTGAATCTGATTCAATGATGATGAATGAAGTATCACTAAATTTACTAATTTAACATGATTTATACACCAGGTAAAGTATATTTAGTGGAAAATGCATTAGGAAGATATTCGTATTCTAAGTTGGTGAAGGGGTCTTCTAATCAATGGTATTTTATGTTAGTGTTAGATGAAATGAGCTTGGAATGTTAATATTGAGGTAAATTATCCATTTTATTCCCAGTTTCATTTGTCCTAGATTTGGTGGTGACAATTATAAATGTATTGACATCATATTAAGAATATGTTTCTATGAAGTCCAAACTCAATGGTGGGCAGACCATTGATTGATGGAGGATAAATCGGAATTTTGTTTTGTGTGTTCTAAATCAGATAGTTGTACCTATGGATTTTTTGGAACAACTTATTCATGCATACTTCCATTTGATATGGGATGTTCATCCTAGAATACAACATATATATAAGAAATGTAATGTGTAGTTTTGGTGGGTCGGGATGAAAAGTATGGTGGTTGAGTCTGTTTTGCTATTTTTAACTTTTCAGTAGGTTAAATCAGAGCATCATCGACCATATGGTATTTTTTAGTCTTTAATTATTCATATTTGTAAATTGGAATAAAATTTTATGAATTTTTTAACAGGTATCCCAATATAGGTTTGGATACATGATTTTATTTGGTTGATAGAAGATCATATTAGGGGATATTTTCTTAGAAAAATAATGGGTTTGAATGATAAATCAAATTGAATGTTTCTTGAGTAAGATAAATTTTATTCAAAAATAAATTTTTCAATCATAAAATAAATAAAATAGTTTTTAAATACATTTATTTGAAAAGTAAATTTGAAGATTTATAAATTAATTTTCTAAAATCATTTAAAAATTTCTAAATGAAAATATCCTTTCCTGTTTCAAAAAAGATATTTGAAAAAATAAAAAATTGGAAATAATTTTCATTGAATATAACCACGAAAAATTATAATGGAATATTAAAGGAAAATAATTTTTATTATAGTGTGAAATTTTGTTCTTGTCATATATGCTAAAACAAATATTCCTTTATCATTTGTAGTAAAATCCAAACAAGCGGTGTTTGGAAAATTACATGATGTTTCCTTTAAAATAATTATAACCAATAAAAAATGTTGGAATTATTCCATAATTAATATTAAAAGTATTAAAATCATTACGAAAATAATTTTAGAAAAAATATTTTTTTGAAGAAAAAGGGATTTTGAATAAGGGGAGAAATAAAGAATATTCTTCTGAAAATCATTATTCTAAAACCATCATTTATAAAATATTATAAAATGAATGGAAAAAATATTATCATGACATACCCTAGGGATATGAAAATTCATGAGTTTATTTAGAGATAGAGCATATTATTTTGTCATTTGAATCATGCTCATACACAATCTGGATAAATGATGACATTTTATCACAAAACCACTACCAATTCAGTATCATTGAATCCTAAGCCCCATGCAATAATAAAAATAAATAAAACATATAATATCGTAATAATAAATAAATTTATGATATTTCATATCAAATTGGTACTATATAAACCTCATCAAATATGATAGGTACATAACATAACATATATCTCCAAGAAGGAAAATTTAGAAACAAATCCATTACCACCTTGGAAACATTTAAACCCTAGAACACATAAAATTGAGGTCCAAAATAGATATGTAAATAAAAATATATTTTAGGATAATAATAACAAAATAAATTCTTGGGGGGTATTCACACCAAATAAATGAAATATGTGCTGAATGTATAATGTGTCTCATATAAGTAAAAATTGAGACTGAAATTATTTACCTTAAGTATCTACTTTATTGGCCTTAAATTATAATATATAATGAATATAATGTTATTATAAATATATTATCTAATAATATATTTATATGTTATCTTAATTTATTTACTTAAGACTATTTATTAACTTTTTTACAAATTCCTTGTTAAAATCACATTTATGGGAAAAACGGCTTTGTTTTTCGAAATGTTTTTATTTTTTACTTTCATTACAATAACATTGATAATATTTAAATGATATCCATAGTTATAATTAAAACATTATTATTGGCACCGGAAAACACGTCTAGAAAATTTTCTAAATGTATCCATTCATAATCAAAGATCATATCCCGTTTTATATGTTTCGATTTGACAGGTCGTAGAGGCCGAATTGAGTTACGAATTAGGAGTTATGTACATCTGAAGTTGGGCTAGAAAACTAGTTGATGGAGCCCATTTGAGAAGCTCCCTTTGTGATTGCAGAGCAGAGGAACTTGACTAGAGCCTCCGCAAGCACCACAAAGCTCGATGATAGTCAGCTCACCTACCGTCCTAGGCCAATGCCCTGGAATACATTGGATGACACTTCGAGTCAGGTCATGTGTTATGAACACGGTCAAAAGTCAACCCTCATTTAATTATCCTCATTTCAGGCTGATGTTATATGAATTCTATGTTTCAAACATGTTCAACAGTTATCCTACATCGCCACACCACCCTCTCCGCATTCTGAATGTCGGGCATGTGATTCACACTTTTCGTCTCCCTTTGTTTGGACTAATTTCAACACCCTTGGCATTATCCCTCTTGTGTACTAGAGCATATGTGAAGGCATCAACCCAGCAGTGGGTTGTGATGCTCTTATAGCCAGACATGAGGAATAAATTACGGGAAACTTCCTTGCATAAGCACCATTCACCATTGCCACTCCATAGCAGAACGTGGGATACTTCCTTGCATAAGCCCTATTTAGCATTGCTCCTCCATGGCAGCACCAGGGAAACCATCTTGGTTTAATCCCCTATCTTTTCTTGCAGTAGGAATCACCCTTGATCCTCCTCTCTTATTTCAAGCCAAAGATTAAGTGGTGAGAGAGGAACAAGTATCCTCGATACCCCATACCTCTCATTCTTGGCATTGTTTCCACTAGGCCTCTGCCCTGGAGTATGTCCTAGTCTGTATCTCCATGGGTCTCTAACCACACATTAGACCCTTTTTATTTTTTGGGCCGCTAACCACATGTAAGCCCCATTCTACTTTCCATGAACACGCCTTTCACGACGTGATCGACATGCCTTTGCTGCCACATTTTTCTCACACTAAGCAAGACTCATGTGGGCTTAGAATAAGCATCGACCATGACAACCTCTCTAGGAAGCCTAGAGTGTAAGCCCCAAACACCATCCCCAAGTACATGGACAATTATCTTTTCCAAGGAAAGGTATTTATGGAGCTTCCCCAAGGTTCAATCCCAAATCCTCTTTGATCAGACCCCCTTCATGTCAGTTCCAATTCTCGAACTATGTGGACTTTGATCATTTCCAAGGCAAGGTACGTAGGAAGCCTCAATTATGATCAAGCCCACCAACCATTGGTCCTGACCACATTACGTCGGTTCGTCAACCCTTCCCAAACTACATTGACATTGATCTTTTCCAAGGAAAGGTATGTAGGAAGCCTCCCCGATGTTTAAGATCAACACCCATTGCTCCCAACCATCTTCAAATCAGTTCCTACCATCCCGATCTATGTGGACTTTGAACCTTTCCCAGGAAAGTTATGTAGGAAGAATCCATGAGGATCAATGCCAACACCGGTTGGTTCTGACGCCCTTCATATCGGTTCCCATTTCCAGTTTATGTGGAATTTGATCCTTTCCAAGGAAAGGTACGGAGGAAGCCTCCCCAAGGTTCAAGCACATCACCCATTGGTTCTTCCCCCATTCACATCATTTCCAATTCCAGAACTACGTGGACTTTGATCCTTTCCAAGGCAACATATATAGGAAGCCTCCATGAGGTTCAAGACTAACACCCATCGGTTCTGACCCCCTTCATGTCAGATCCCACAATTCCCGAACTCAGTGGACTTTGATCCTTTCTACGTAATCGTACATAGGAAGCCTCCCTGAGGATCATTCCCAACACCTATTGGTTATGACCTCCTTCATGTCAGTTCCAATTCCTGAACTACATGGACTTTGATCCTTACCAAGGCAAGGTACATAGTAAGCCTCTCTGATATTCAATCCCATCACCCATTGGTTCTGACCACCTTCAGGTCCGTTCCCACCATTCCCTAACTACGTGGTCTTTGATCCATGCCAAGGCATGGTACGTAGGAAGCCTCTATGAGGTTCAAGACCAAAAATCGCTGGTCCCGACCACTCCACGTCGGTCCACCCCCATCTTGCATTACATTAAACTGTATTCCCCTTTTTTCCCGCATGACACTAAAATGTTCCCTATTTAGTGGTAAGCCATTTTCAATCCCATCCAGCGATAAGCTGTTGTAAACCCTCATGCAATGGTTAGTCATTTTCTACCCCATCTAAGTTGTAATCCATGGTCAACCCCATTCAGCGGTAAGTCGTTATTAACACCATTTGGTGGTAATCAGTTGAAGTCCCCTATTAGATGGTATGTTGTCAATGTACCCAATCAACAACAAGCCATCGTCAAATGAACTATGTGGACATTGATTCCCTATCACAAGGATACATAAGAAGAAACCCTAAGTTTCAAGACCATAACTCGTGTCTCATCATGATCTATCCCTTGATCCCATGTTTTTTGAGAAGATCATTCCCTAACCTGAAGGTTCTATTTCCTTCAGATCCCATCCATGCATCCATTCTTACGGTTCACCTCCTCAGGTGTCCCATCATCCCACCAAACTATGCGGACATTGATTCTCGGCCATGAGGATATGTAGGAAGTCTCATCAAGGCTCAATCCTAACATCATCATTGTCCTCACGTCGATTCCATCTAATTAACTCTACACATCATTAAACTCTTCATAATCCATCGTAATTATTACACGGGCCTCCACATCCTAGTGGGATCATCATAAACCTCCTCACTGATCTTAGTAGTACCTAGGACGCTTTCCATGCGTAAGCCCCAGTATGTCGTTTGGTTGTTGTCCTCTGTGTACACCCCAATTAATCTCCCCTTAAAACTACATTGGTTTTGATCCCTTACATCTACACTGGGTATGTAGGAAACCTCCACGATGTTCAATCCAACCCAATGGTAAACATTGGTCTTCCCCATTTTGGGGTACACTCTCTATTATGGGACACACCTCCCTGGGGCTACTCTAATTGGTCGTTCCGACCTATCCACAATGTAAACCATCCTGGTGCTCCCTCATATGGATGTACCAATATGATATGCCTCCAAGTAGTGTTTTGATCCTTCTCATTCTGTCTCTGCCAGAAATTAAGCTCATGGCCGACCTTGTGTTAAACATGAGATTACTGAGAAAAACCACGGAAGACACAACTTTCATGTAACCATCTCCACAAGAAATTAAACTCGTGGAATACCCAGTGTTAAACATGGAAAGATAAGGAAAACCTCAGAGACATGTATTTTACATGAGATACCACACAACATACATGGAATTCCTCAGGTTCTACTCCCTTGAGATTCCCCCCTTATGAGAAAGAATACAGGTTCCCCAATTTCTATGCATCCAGATATGCCCTGACATGCCGGATATTGTCATCTACCCCAACCGAACATTGCTACCATGTCAAGACCCCATAGAATGTCTTGAGGGAAGTAGTGTAATTTACTAGAGTCCACAAAGATATAGCATCGGGAATGAGATTCATGAACTATGACTTAATCTATAAGGGAGACTCGGACTAGGTGATGATTACTAAGGAGGAATCCATAGAAGGAAGAAAATACATCCCTCCATCCCATTTTGATTAAGGAGAAAACATCCATAAATAAAAACAGCTGCCACCCGCCTTTTGAAAGTGGGAATGCATGGTAATATCCAGCACATCTTCATCGTCCCAGAACAGACAGATGCACATTCCTCGGTTAAAGCGTTAGATTCAGTAATTAACATATTTATACATTAATTGTAATTTTTGAAAAAATGCTAAAATTTGGTTTTGAGAAATGAAGTAAGTTACGATAAAAAAGATGGTAGGTTGTATGTAATCATGATTAACATATCCATTTTTCAATTATGATTATAGAAATTAGGTATGTAATATTTTATAATTAAATTTTCATAAAAATAATAAAATATTATTTATTTAAATATATTTATATATATCATTCAGTTTTGGGGTAATAAAAAGATAGATTCATATTTCTTTGTGAAGGCGGATGTCCATACATACATGAAAATTGTTATCATTATTCAGTGAGTGAAAAGGAAAGAAAAAAATGACATATTACCATTGAATAATAATAAATATGTCAGAAATGTCATAATTATTTTTTTATATCATATATATTCATTAAAATAACTATAATATTTTCTATGTAATGTATTAGTGAAAAATTAATCACATCGCTTCGTCAGGCAATACTCCATCATACTCAAAAGTGACATTATCATATCCCCTACTTAATGGAAATTTTAAAAAAAATAGATGACATAACCACTCAATGTATGAAAATATTATTTATCTCACATATTTAATTTAAATTCTCCTTCATACTCAACCATAATAGGTTTTAATTGAAAAACATATGAAATATTTTCATGAGATGATGGTCCATCGTACACAAGAATGATGATTTCATGACCCATTTGATGTAAGTGTTGATGGTTGTTGGTCATAATATTAATATAAAAATGAATTAGTATATTTAATGCAGTAATTTTACTATATCATCATGTATTAATAAGAGTTTATGGATGTGGAGGAAGAATCAAAATATTAATGCTTCTTGATGAAATTTACCTCTTCTTTGGATACACTCATTTTGATTGAACAAAAATCCTTCTTATGAGAGATTTATAACAACCATAAGTCTTATTGGATGAGAGGAGGGAGGTATGAAATGTATTTTTTCAGGTATTGGACATACCAAAATTATCATATGGTGTGAGGAAGATATGAGGTTGGGAAGCCTTTTTTATGTGGGGTTAGTGGAACATATATAGTTTCATTGATGAGAAAATTTTATACTCACATTTTTCTCGAACCAATATGGATTAATCATTAGATATATAATTTATATTATATAACTATGACCATAAAAATGGGTTTTAGATATGTTTTTATGTCATTTTAACCCTTATAGTTTTAGTTTAACCCATAGTAAAACAGTTTTTACCTTAACTGAATTAAATAATTTATTCTATTTTCACTATTAATTTTTGTAAGAAATTAAATTATTTTATTGTATAATATAAATTATTCTTATTCTAGATTTTTAATTCATTTTTACAAATTCAATTCACAAAGTGGAAAACTGTAATTTCAAATTAATTCTACAAATGAAATGAGAAATCGGGTTTCTAAAAAGATAAGTTTAAATTTTCTAAATGGGTTTTATATCAAACTTTAATATGAAAAATATTTAAATGACATAAATCTAATTAATAGATATTTAATTGAGCTTATTTTATTTTAATCTAAATAAAAATAAAAATAAATTTTATTTAATTTAATCGAAAAGGTAGTTTTTAAATTACATTTTGTATTTTTCAAAGTCCATAAAAAAGTAATAATTTTAGAAAACATTGTAAAAATCATGAAATGATAATTTTCTTATTATGATTAATAAAATGATGTTTATTTTATATGAATAAATTCTACAATTGTATCATTTTTTAATTTTTTCTTAAAAATAATTTTTTTTTTTGAAAAAAGAAGTTTTTAAACAAATTACACATTATTGGAATATTATTTACATTTTTCCAACATGTTTTATTTATATAAAACCATTACATATAATATTTTAATATTATTTATTACTATTCATATTTTTATGTTTAAAGACTATATTGTGATATTCATGTCTGAATAATACTAATAACATATCACCAAATTTTTAAACTCAGTTTCCTTTAGAACGCATGACTAGCCTAAAGATATATGTAATGAAAGACATACTCAAAGATGAATGTAAATAAAAATATCAATGTAATTTCATTTAATCAAAAAATAGAATCTTGGTTTTTAAAATATTCTACCATTAAATTTAATTTCACCCTTGAAATTCATCACACATAGACAAATAAATGACAATAATTTTTCCTCTTCCGTTCCTAAGTATTCCATATAACATCCCCATACTGGTTGTTTCTCCAAAACACTATTCACTATATGAGTATCCTTGTTTCATAAATCATTCTCCATAAAATATATAATTTCTATTGGGTTTCCATTATAAGAAAGATATTTCTCTAACATTATGTCCTCTATGTTCAATATATGTGAACAATTAGGTGTGTACTTACTTGGGAGATATACATGGAATACCTCATGGACTTGGGGGAGGTTTTGTGGAAAAACAAACTTATTGGATACCCTTCGATATGATCAATAATTTCAAAAAGACCAATATATGTAGTTTATATTTTTCCCTTTTTCATAAATCTTATAACCTTCATCCCTATGAAATTCTTAGAAACAACTTATAATGACCATCAAATTATATAGAGCACCCTTTATTATCACCACAAAATATGTTTCAGCATTGTGTTGTCCTTACATGTAGTTTAATGAATCTCAACATCTCAACCATATCACCAACATTATTAGGTCCCAAGAGTGTTATTTTTGAAACTTCATTAAATTGTGTCGTAGTTATTCATTTATCTTAGTAAATGGATTCATAATGAGAAATACAAAAACAGGGGTGAAATTTATTATTTTAAGGAAAACCTACTACGTGAAGTTGTTTATCCCAACCAAATTTGAAATCCATAGATTAATATATTATAATATCAGATAGTGTTTAAATTTTTATCTCAGAATATCCGTCACTTTGAAGATGATATATAGTACTGAAACTCATCATTTCATCAAGTGCTAGATAAAGACATCACTAAAACAATAGTGTAAACATCAGATCCCAAAAAAAATCAGTAGAACATTGCATCCAATAAAATCCTTATCATGTCACTAAAATATATTTTATACCATATCCAAAGAGAAATTTTATATAATGTTATTAAGGTTTCTTGAAATATTAAGGAGATCGACTATAACCCATGTAGAATTTTTTGTGTTGTCCAATGCAAAATCCCACAAGGATGTCTCCACATTTCGTTTCTGCTGTAGATAATGGTCGTGAAATCCTTTTATACATATTTCACTCATCCCATAATTATTGACATACATTTAATTTAGATACATATTCAAAAATATCTCTCTATATGTTTCCCCATAAAAATAACCGTTCATGTGGGCCACTAATAGGGCTTATATCATTGTCTCCCTTAGGTTGTGGTATCAATCCCCATGTCCTTTCCACATGCAAAAGTTTGTCACTTGGATAATGATTTATCCATTTTACAAGACTATATTAATTAAAAAAATCGAAATTTCAGTAAATCATAACCTACATAAAATCCAAGATAAGTTAAAACCTAAATCATTCAAATACCATTAATTATATGTCCATAAAAAGGAACTCCTCCTCTAAATGAAAGTGTTGTATTTCCATAAATTTATATCAAAGTATCATTAATTTTGGAAAACATCCAACATAAAATGTCTAAAATTTTGTTTCAAATACATCAAACTTATAATCATCCTCAATCTCGTAAACCTCTAATGGAATCTATAACACTTATGTTAATCTTAATCATAGTCATTTTTTCATCCAAAAAAAATGAAGTCAAAATATGTTTCTGGATTCTTATAATCAAAATGCAATTTTATAATATTTATACATTATCCTTCCTAAATCCAAATATGTAAATTGATCAATCCTTGCACATAAATTTATTTTATGGAATAGTTCCTTACTTTATCTGGAAATGAATTCTTGGGTCTTGTAATTGAATTAGATAATTTCAATGTTACCTAAACATAATATAGGGAACTACTCAACAATTTTTCACTACGTGACCTTCTTTTAACCATATATAACATCTTCTAAACCTTTTAAGATATTTCAATAGGTTCTTCTTTCCTAAATCAATACATGTATAAGATGAATCTTATTTCCTCTATTTTCATTATCACACTTTAATTATATTAAATATACCTCTTCTTCGGTCTGTTATTAATCTTACTAAATATGATGTTGTTAGTAAAATATCTTGATATCTGGTTAGGATTAATCACAGTGTAATTCTCTCCAATCATCATCCAATTTAATTACTCATAGTAACAAAATTTTGAATCAAATTTAATGTTTGAATGATTCATTTCGGTTCCATCCATAGACTGAAACCAAAAATCATGGTTTGATAAAAACGATTAATAGTGGTCACAATCATGAAATTTATTTTTTAGGATATCGAAATCATGAAATATTTCTAATAAATGATCCCTTAGGTCATTCATTATCATCGTCTATTTAAGTTCGTCATGGTGGAACATAAATAGTCAGAGAAATTAAAAATAATATCCCATAGGAGTGTCAAATATGGTGTGAATAAATGCCCATTATCATGCACTAGGTGATGATTGAATCCAGTTAAATACTACCTTTTTAGATTTATAACCCGTATGTACCTTGGATTCAAAGCTACATCCACTTTTAGTTTCCCATAAAGGGATGTAACTATTTGGAAACCACTCACTCTATCCTTTAAAAAAATTACAAGATATTTTTCTATACATTGAATAAACATTAGACTTATCCATAGAGACATCCCATGAAATAACTTTAAAAATATACCCTAGGTGTCACATTAATGTTTTCTCACACTAGTTTCTAAATTTAATCAAAACCATTCTTCTAATACTAACCATAAAAACCTTGTATTTTAATACAAATTTATTACATATTTTTAGATGAATTTTCAATAAAATATACAAACACACACAAAATGACCATAGTAGTATAGTTCCATTAGATATTTGGAACACAATATTCTAATTTGGTGAGATATCTTCAATATCTCCAACAAATATGTACCCATTTATAAATCATAATATAAATACTCTATTTAAAACAATTGTTCATAACCATGGGAGAAGAAACATTGGAATGGTAAATATCATCTACTCAGTAAGTGTAATCAAATTAGATATGTAAGAATAACATGTGTATAACTATATGATAAAATGAGAATAAAATTTCAAAACCATGCCCTTCATATCAAAGATCATATTCTTGAGTCATGTAATAAAAATTGGTAGTTCATTAGACATGAATCATAATAGAATAAGATAAAATGAACTATAAGATCATATCATTGGAATATTAAATACAATTGTAGAATATACAAACGTATTGAAAATAATTTCCATAATAGTCAAGGAAATATAGAAATGATATCATAGTGTATTGGTTAACTCCCAAAACCACCATAGCAGTAATGGTTCACTACCAAGGCAATTATTGAGAAAAATATACCTTACTAAAAAGGGTTCACACCTCATTCAAATATTATATATCTCATGAGATATAAACCAGTATGCAAAGTGGTGGTTGTAGATATAGTTCCTACCCCTAAAATGAAAATCAAATATATGTGTTCCACAATACCATAAACGATTCATTATATCATAAAAATTGAAATTAAATTCATCAACATCTCTTAAATTATAACCATTTTAAAAGAGATATGTTTCGTAGTCATTTCATCGTATCATCATTACATAACCCAAGTAAAAGGAATTGGATTTTGTAATAATATTACCATGATATAATTCAAGGAAGAGAAATTGGTTTCATAAACATCATGTCATTATAAACTATCCAAATAATGAATATTAATGGTATCTTTGGTTCAAATCCCTAGAAAATCAAAAATTACATCAAGGAATGTCATCATAGATAGAGAATGACATTGGAAAATAAATCATTAGGAAAAAATCTCAAGGTAGATAAATTTTCATTGAAAATAAATTTTTAAAAATAAAAATAAATAAAATAATTTGGAAATAATATTCCTTGAAATTAAGCTTGAAATCCATTAAATGAAGCTTTTAAAACCATGTAAAACGTTTTTCAAGGAAAATAACAATTATTCTAAGAAAAAAATACATTTTATGGTGTAAATAACTTTTAAAATTATTTTATTTGAAAATAACCATGAAAAATTATAATTGAATATTAAATTAAAATAATATTCAGAATTATAGGAAATTATGTTCATTTCATATAGTTTTAAACAAATATTGCATTCACATTTTTAGTAACATACAAACATGAATTGTATGGAAAATGATCTGAACATTACATCCAATGTTTTCCTGTAAAAAGTTAAACATGGGAAAAATTAAAATTAATAGATAATTATAATAATTTTAGAAATTAATTAAACATTTTTATTAAAAAATATGTTCGATAAAAAATAGTTTTGGACCAAAGATATTAATGAAGATAATTTTTCATCAAAATTATCTATTTACATCATTAGTATACAAAGAAAGAAACATTAATGCAAAAAAATATTATCATGACATATAAAGATTATAAAAAACTATCATGTGTTCATTAATACATAGACAATAATATTTCATCATTTGTATCAATAATATAAATTATCATGATAAATGATTTGATTGTGTCAGAAAACCATCACCACTTTGGTAACATTGAATCGTAAGTAACATTAATAAATAACATTATATGTAACATTGAATATCAATAGAATAACTAAATTAATAATATAAAATTAAAATTGGATTGATATACACCTCATAAATTAATAATGGTTCATAACAAAACATATGTCTCAAAGGAGAATCGAGACCAAAATAAATTTTACATGGGTAACTTTTAAACCATAGACCCATTGATAGAGTGGTCCTAAAATGGATATATAAATAAGTAAAATTTCAATGATAATAATAATAAAATACATATACAGTATGTATTGACCCAACATAAATTAAATTAGCGGTGAATATCGAATGTGTCTCACGAATCTACAAAGTGGGACACAAATCACTTACCTTATGTAGCTAATTACATCATACACAATAGAACCTCTATTATAATAATAATAAATTTATTATAAACCTATTATAAAACCATAATTATATATCATAAATAATATATGATTCACTTATGACCCATTATTACCCCTTATTAACAATTACTTTTTAAGATCACGTTTTGGGTAATTACAAAGTTTTTTCATATATGTTTAGATTTTTTGTATCTGTTAATATTGTAATGATAATGTTTAAATCATCCCCAAAATAGTAATAATAATAATATAAAAACATATTTTTAAATAAATTATAATCTTAAGACCAATCAAGATTGATGGTTTTTGGAAATGATGTATATTACGACCATGGAGATGGTAGAACGTACGTACTCATGAGTAACATTTATATACTTCAATGATCATTATGGAAAGTTAGTAAGTAATATTTTATCATTATATAATTAAAAAAATATTATTTTATATTATGTAATATAAATTTTAATATCATCCATGTGGTGGGATTATTAATAGATAAAGTCACATCACTTCATGATGGTTGTATTCCACAGAAGCATGAAGGACTTTTTCATCATTCAGTGAGTGAAAATGATTGAAAGAATATAATATATTGTAAATTAAGAATAATAATTATATAATTATTATCATAAATTTCT
The DNA here is from genome assembly GCA_963277665.1 of Viscum album. Taxonomy (NCBI): domain Eukaryota; kingdom Viridiplantae; phylum Streptophyta; class Magnoliopsida; order Santalales; family Viscaceae; genus Viscum; species Viscum album. The sequence continues at coordinate 1,076,463,852 of OY728135.1, read as the reverse complement.
CATTTTAATCACATATATTCAATAAAATTATCATTATTGTCTTCTATGTATAGAGCTAGTGAAAATAATAATATCACTTCATGAGGTGGTGGTCTACCATACACATGAGCGATGATATTATATCCCCTAATGAATATAAAGTGAAAAGGAATATATGATATAATGAATAAATATATATATTACTATTATAAACATGTTTTTTATATATATATAACATAAATCAATCATCATACCCAACTTTTTAGGTGGTAATTGAAAAAAAACAAATCATATTAATTTACAAGTTGGTAGTCTTCTTGTACACATGAATGATGATAACTTAAATATATTTTTGGAATTGAAGATGGTTATATGTCATTAAATGAACATAAAAATATCAATATATGGATGATATAAATTTAAATATATAATATTGTTTTACTATGATTTGATGGAGGTGGATGAGAAATAAAATGATAACTCTTATTGAAGAATGTTATCTCATTTTCAGGTAAAATCCTTAGATTTGTAAAAAAAATCATCTAAGGGTTGATTTATTACAAAACTAATTATTATAGGATTATAGGACGGAATATTTAAGTGGTTTTGTTTATAACAAGGATGATAATGATTTAATGGTGTGAATATGACATGAGAGGGGGTGGCCTTTTATAAGTGAGGACACATGAACACTTTTAAAAAAATTTAAATAAAAAGTTATACCAAAATTTTTCTCTTAAAAAGTATAAGAAATTGAGTTTTATCTATTAATAGATATTATAATGACCATAGATATAAATAAAAATTATTTCAGTTAAATTTTTAGGTCATTTTAATCCTTATCTTTTGAGTTAAACCATCTGGTGAACCCAATTTAACCTTAATTTTGGTAACTAATGTTCATTGTTTTCCCATTTAATTTTCATCTAAAATAATGCTTAACATACATTATAATATAAATTATTCTGATTCTAAATATTTAATATATATTTAAAAATTAAATTCATATATGTTGGAAAATATAATCTAAAATTAATCCCACATATGTTATGAGAAAGTGGGGTTCAAAAGTGAAAATGGCCATAGATTACAAGGTTCATATTTATAAAATAAATATGAAGAAGCTTATAATTTCCTAAATTAGATTAAAATATACATTATTGAACTATTTTTACTTTAAAACAAAATTAATATGTTTTTTAACATTATAAATAATTTAAATGAAAATGTACTTTTCAATTATAATTCATCATTTTTAACTATTTATCAAAAAATTAATCATTTCAGAGAATTATAAAAAATTTACCCTATATTAATTTTGATATTTTGAGTAAATTTTTTTATTCTATAATATAGAATTTAAAAAAATGCAAAAAAATTAATTTGATTAATTTAGAAAAAAATAAATAAAAGTAACATATTTTTAGAAAATATTATATTTGAAGCATATAAAGACATTGTTGGAAAATAATTTTTTTATCAATATGTTTTTATTAAATAATTCCATTATAAATAATATTTAAAAAATATTTATTGGTATTTATATTTATATTTTTAGACACTATGTTATAATGGTAATGATTGAATAATATTAAAAATATATTATTGTTTTTCTACAACTCAGTGGAATGTGTGACACAAGCTAAACATAGTGTTTCCTGTAGCACAAGCTTCAATCGGTCTTGGAAAAAATTAAATATATCCATGGAATTTTATTTATCTAAAAGTAAATTGATAAAAACATTTCATTTTATAGTAATATTTTTTTATTCCAAATGATCTCGTAATTTCTCCTCCAGTTCATCCAAATAAATGTGTTATATTTGAAATAGTGTCATTGATATCAATATAGATCTGGGTATATATTCAATGGAGAAATAAACCAATAATTAAAGTGGAATAATAGGATATTTTTCAATCAATACATAATTATAATAACTTATAATGGTAATTTCCTCAATATTTGTGATATACTTTCATTTTATCAATTTAGGTATATCTGATTTCTAATATGGAAACACTATCAGTGATTCTGAAGAATAATACAATGTTGAATAATCCTACTCTTTATAAACAAATATTATCGAACGAGAATGTAGGATATAGAAGTTTATTTCCTTCCCCAACAGTTGATGTAGAATTTATATAGAGAAAACATTTCCATTTTGAAAATAACATTAAATTACATTAAATGGATTAAGAAAATAATCAATTGGATATTCTTACCCCATCTATCAGCTGTATAAGATTTGTGTAATTATGATTCCAAAATGTCTCCAATATAAATTGTAAAAAATAAATTATCATGTATGTTTCATGATTGTGTTTGAATAATCTTGTGAAACATTCATTTTGTGAGAGATATCATTAAACCGGAATAAAATATTTAATTCACCATCCTTGAATAAATAACTAGAATACATGTTACCACAATGTTTCATTGATCCATATCTATATAAATAACATAAAAATCACTCTGATGAACTCCTATCTATAAGGGTTGTTTACATGGGATGTATTAATAAAAACATATCTTATTTAATTTTTTTCATTGTTTTCACAACATATAATACTGATTCATCGGAAAATAGTCTAAAGAATGAAATAGAAATTATTTTATTCATTCACATTATTTGGCTTCTTCATATCTCTTTTTTAGGTGTTATATTTACTTTCCCCTATCCAATAATTGAATCATTTACTTTTCCCCATGATTCAATTTCTAGGAAACTACGTTCCACACATTCATATGTGAGATGTTTTATTTTCATTCCACCATTAGTTTTAACAATTCACACCACATAGTTAAACACCGTTACTTTATTATTATTTTCAATCCCACAAGAAAACTAAGAATCACCCATTTCAATATAAAATTTAATGGAACTTTGTACAAGTTTATCATAGATATAAATGTCCCAAACCTCCAAATATCTTCACATACTCATATATAGACCATTAATGAGGTGGAAAATTATAATTTGACTATAAACAATAAATTAATAATACTTTATTGAAAACCTTCTAATGTTTGCCTCATATGATTATATATATTATTATTCCTTTTTCTTTTGTGTAATAATTTACCACTATATTTTAATATGGATTATGTCCTAAAAATATTTATTGATAAATATACTCATGAATTCATCCCACTCTATGGATTCTATCTCTTCCATGTATTTGAGTTTATGATCAATTTCATCCACTAATCAACTAATAATTTAAGGTGGTATATTGGTACTGTGTTATTATATTCATATGAACATTGAATAAAAGATAATATTTTATCAATATAGACAATCCTCTATTTAGTGATAATGCGGTCTATATTTCCAATAAATTTTAGAGGCCTATGATGCATAAAACACTCAACTTCAACATTATCACGTTGAGGAAATTCTAAATGATTCCAGTGATTATTGATTACATTAGTCTGTTGTACAAGTACCTCCATTTGGTTCTATATTTCTTGTCTCATCATGTTAGTTATTACATTATCTTAGTCGTCACACTGGCTATTTCACATGTCATTAACATGATTACTCATACATCTATCCATTTTGTAAAAGATGATAGTCATGGATGGAAATAATTTTATTAATCCATGTATGAAAGGCAAACCATGCACATTGAAAAAGTAACTCCTATACTATGTACAAAACGAAACATATGAATCACTATGTTTTTATATACATAGTCCATGGTTATCTTGTAATTAAGTGATATTATGTAATTAATTTCCATAAAAATGTTCTAATCCTTCAGAATGAATTATAATGAAAATTTGAACTAACTAAAGCATCCCTCTAAGGAGTGTTGAATCAGGTGTGCTTTAAGGGAAAACAACCCATCAATCATAATAATGGTTGAGATATACTAAATGAACACTTTTTGGTAATTATTCCAAGATGTTTTTGTACTAAAAACATTATCTACTACTAGTACACATAAATTATTTATTTTTATGAAAAACACATATTATCCACAATAGAATTCTTTTAGGGTGTTCTTATATACATAAAATAATCTTTAAGACCTAAACCTTTGGTTTTCAGTATGGTTTTGTGTCATACTTTCCAAAAATAACTATACCTTCCATTGATACAAACATTGGAAGTCCACATTATATTATATAATTCATAACATTTATTTCAAACACATTCCTACAAATGATTTTGATATCTAGTGTCTTTAGAAGATATTTTTCATGAACAGTCCCAACAATCCTTGATCAATAGCTCCCCAATCCAACCTCTACAGGCTAGGGGATACCATACAATGTTGAGTAGGATATCACAAAAAAGGAGTCCTTATCCTAAAGTACATGTATGCACGCACCCACACAGTCCTCCATGCTACAGTGAAGAGTTATATAAAAACTAAAAAGATATTCATACAAACATTTATCCCAAACCATAGTGAAATAGAAGTACCAAAATGGAAAATACAATACCCACTGAAACAAGACTGCAAAAGAAGCAATATTGCTTAATTGGATGGGATTGTTGTCAAATGAACCCTCCGGAAATATTCTTATCCCAATATCTGGTAAATATATTAGTTGGTCAAGCTCCTTAAGCACCGCCTACACTAGGTCACCATAGAAATCCGTCAAAAGGCCTATAGTCAGCACAATACACAAAACATGTGTGGGAGAATCTCGTGTATGGGTGAGTATAAAGATACTCATTAGGAAACCCAAAAACCACCATCAAAAGGGGTGTAACTGATAAAAATCATTTAACTGAACCTAGTCAGAGGGAACTAAAATGAGAGAGGAACTCAATCTCGAGACCATCATCAGATAAACACGACTAGTCTGCTCAGACAATGGAGTGTGTCAATGAATAAGTGACAGCACCAAAATGTAATTCTAGAAAACACGGAAGATATATGCAGTTCTATCTCCAAGTATCATGGTCCCGACCATAGAAAGTCCATGGTGAAAAACATGAGGTTCGATCTCAACACTCACAATGATATCTTGAGGTACTGACCTAATAGATAACAATGAAGATACAAGCAATCCCTCATAGCTTGAAAAACCAAAGGGGAATGAAATTAAGTCTCAATTTCAATGATTCAACCTCACCATCTAATATGGCACCCCACCGAGAGATGCCACTCCATCGGTAAAAATAAAAAATTGAAAAACTATTACCAAAATTGGGATACCTATCCGCAAGGGCATGCTCGATGTACATATTCCTGGAAGAAGTCACCTAGTGACTAAGTACCTCCAACTAGTCTATAACACCCCAAGCTTCCTCAGTATGTTTCCTTTCGAATAATTCAATGGCGTGCATTGTACGCAACTTCGAGATTTTAACACACCATAACCAATCAAACTAGCAGTTTTGAATAGTAATACCTACTTTTTGAAATTTTATGAATTCTATCTCTCAAAATGTACTTCATTTTTGGATTCGGAATATCGAAATTATCCTAGGGTGAAATTTTGGTACTTTTCGGATAACTTTCATATTTTGATGAATAGTGAAAATTACTAAATATTAATTAAAAAAAACTTTTTAAATCAAAATAATTAATAGTGATAAATTATTAATTTGAGTGGTTTTAAAGTATATTTAGAATATATTTTTACCATGTAATACAATGTGGGTCATTGAACATAATTTCACATTTAAACCAGACATAAACAAGTGACAATCTTTTGATAGTTATTATCTCTAAAAAACACGCTTTTTGTTTTAGCAACGGGAATTAATTTTAAATTAATTTCTGTCACTTCTGTGTTTTGAATTTGGAAAAATTGATTCCATATTTGGAATCATGATGTTCAAATTGTGTAAATAGGTAACTTTTATTTTTAAACATTTTGGATAATTACTTCGGTAAATATTTTATTTACCATGGATAAAGGGTAAATACGGTAATCAAGGGTTAAAAAATAATATTATAATAATACTAAATTACCCTAAATTGTGTCTTAAACCTATTGGTTGATACATGGTCGACCATGGGCATCATTGGGTTGATTTTGGGACCCAATGGATCCACTTGTAAGTGATAATGACACATTATTTTAATTAAGTTAAAATAAATACAAAAATGACACAAGCATATATCTTTTAACAAAACAATTGTTACAAAGGGTTATATATGTTTGATTTTAGATTATAAATATTAATTATAAAGATAGAAATATTTCCTACATAATGATATTTTATTTATAATCTTTACACATTAAATAATTTAATTTATTTATGACACAACGATGTAGAATTAATTACTTTAATATTGAAAAATTAAAATAATTGATATTATAAATACCCAAATAAATATAATATGAAACTTTTAATGAATTAAAATAATTTTCTAGAATAATATGATATATTAGGATTGATTTAATTGACTTTTTTAGAAGTAATAAATCTGTTATGAGTTTCACAAAAATCAACTATTGAATAGTGTCAAAATTGACATAAAACAGTTCTTAAAACAAATATTATATTATTAATTGATATTAAATTCCTAAAAGTATAAGGTTCGGCCAATAGACTTATATCATGATATTTTCATCAATAATGGACCACTTGGGGGTTTCTTGTATGTATATAGTATGTTTATTAACCATATAATATAAAAATACAAAGAGACATTGTAAAAGTGAAACTAATAAACTAAGAGTTAATACTTAAAGATAAGGTTAATATAATGACCCAAACCTGTCTAAATTCTATTGGATGAGTTGTTTTATACCCATACCCACCTTAACATTTAAATAATAAATTTTTGAGCCATTATAAACCGAATATGAATTTATTATAAATTAATATTTCTAGCTTTTCCAAAGGTGCCCCTCACCCCTTTTATAAAAGGGCACTCCTCCTTCTCATTTACTCACACCTTCAAAGCCCTTTGGTTCGGAAAACCCCCACCCAAATACTATCTCAACTTCCATCACTACAACCTAGAGGCATTAGTTTGATCATAAAGCCAACCTAAGGAGCCCTTTTGAAAAAAATCCAATGGAAGAACCCGAAGAAGACGTAATGTTTTCACCACCCCTTTTCAAGTTCGTTTCTTCTTCCAGTTCCTCTTTCATTTTTATTACCATTATAAAATAATAAATCATGTATCATATATATACTGTGATGTTATTATAAATATGGTACAACCATATTCAGTATTCTATCCATCCATTGAATAACATGTCACCATACGTGCGTACGTACGGCTTACCGTCTCCACGTCGTGGTGTAATTGTTATTCAATATATTATTATTTGGATGGGTATAATAATGATCTGAAACTCATGTAAATAATAAATATAACATGATAATGATTCTGTATATATGATATAACATCCAATTATATATTATTTTAATATCAAAATAATGATATTGTCGCTCGTGCGTATGTATGGACTACCGTCTCCACGAACGTGATGAGATTCATTCTCCATCATATCCATTCAAGTATAATTATAATTTGATTATTTAAAAATAGTATCTAAGTACTTGATATCATTCTGGATATGAATAATATATATCCCATTAAAAACTAATATGGCTCACATAACAATGAATATAAAGTAAAATGAACCCGTTAACACCCAAAATGATGATAATTCTAAGATATTATTAACAAATCAATGTTAAAAGATCATATATGATATCATATTAAAGTAAATTATTCTTTTATAATTCAATAACAATTATTTCACCATTATACTGGAGGTAAAACTACCGTCGACCAAGGAAAAAGTACAAATTAAGGGGTTTCTTATCTCACTTTTAATTCCGTGAGAATTTCATTGATCACCACTTAATTATTGCATGTGGTGTATGTGTACTGCCCATGATTGTATTCATTGTGTAATATACTTTAATTTATGGGTATTTACATAATCATGGTATGATACTTCTTTCATGGGTGTATGTTTCGTAATTTACCTAATCAATAAGGGAATTTGAGATTTCAATTTCCACTCATTTGGATTTACGCATATTTCATTGATTATATTACCCCAAGATTATGTGTGGAATCACTATTCATTTGATTATGTCATAATTTCCACTCCAATTCCTATGGATATACTTTTGATACACATAATCACTCCATTGATAATTCTCAAGTCATTGATATGAATTTGATAAGAGTAATTTTAACTCATTCTCCATTTGTTGAGTTAAACATCCAATTAGTTGGTGTTGATTTTACAAGAATATGTGTGAATGTCCTTTGATTGTTTTACACTGAATATCCAATCATATTTAGTGTATTTATATTTGTCACACATAATTATGTCGTTATCCGTAACCTAAGGATACGACCTTTATGAGAGATTTCATCTCAATTTACATTCCATTGAGACTTCTTTGTTGATATACACCAAATCACTTTTAAGTGGTGTATATAATGTACTTTGAAATAGTATATCATGAATCCCTTTATTCTCATCGTATTACAATGTTTTGATTACCTCAATTATTTGTATTCATGTGTCTCTTTTGGTTAGAATCTCTAACTAAAATACCATTTTTAAAATTTTTAAAGACTTATTCATCTAAATCTTTCTCATTAATGTCGATGTTTTAAAAATGGTTTTAAGGATTTATTTATATGGACATTAATGTTTAGAAATTAAAACTCCTTTTAAAAAGTTTCAAAGTGGTATGGGACACTTTGATTCAAAAATTTACTTTTAAATGGCTTCTTGACAAATAGTGTGCCTTTTAAATGTTTTCAAGAAAAGGGGGATATTTCTCTCAAATAGTTTTGATGATTATTTTCATCTATGTCAACATCCTTCATTATTCATGATTGAGGTTAATGTGATACAATACAATCTTCCATATTGTATCGAATGAGTTATGTTTGACTGTGGATGTGATATTTTTATACCATTCATGGTTTGTGGTTAAAGTATTGACATTTTGTATTCTAGTTTTAATACGAATGTTTATGTTATGTTTAAACCTTTTCATATGAGGAATGCATTGGAATTAATACGTGACGGGTGGAGCCTGCTATAGCTCCTCGATGCATCAGTAGGTCTCATGAGACAAACTAGTGTCTTGGCACAGGGCCTTGGAAAAATCTTATTTGTAGTCTTGGCACGAGGCCTTGGCTATGTGGTTATGATAGTCTGGCATTATGCATTCCATCATTATGAAAGTGGTTATTGATAATTCATGGGATTGTTTGACTAGTAGAATATCCATGTGAGTAAGTAAATGGAATTATTTTATTTTATCTTTTCCATTTTATGCTGAAGTTCATGTTTGAAAGGCTTTTGTTTTAGTGATAAACTGCTTTAAGTGTTTATGCTTATTTATGAAAGCTTCTGCTATAATGTTATCCTTACTAATCATCTGAGCTCACCCCTTTCAATGTTTTATTTTTCCCAGGATTATGAAGAAGTAATTTATGAATGACCTGTAGGGATAGTATGAGGGGATATGATGACAAGATGTTTTTTATGATGTAATGTAAAAATTTATGGATGTATCTAGTTATTCAAAGGCTACTAAACTAATCGATCTTTCGAGACTTGATCTTTCTCGTGATCATGCCAATGTTATGTAATAATGCACCGACTCTAGGTAACTAGGGTCGGGGTGTTACATAGTCAGTTTGGTTATCCCTCTATGGTTCTCCTGGGGTAAACTCAAAAATCTATTTAGAACACAGAACACAAAAAGGGTTATCCCAAAATAAGCTGAATCTGGAACAAATCACCTAGAAGAGGATCAATGCTCATTTGGAGTTGGTCACACAGATTCCGAATCTACTAAAGAAATATCAAAAACATAATCTGACATGCAGAAGTTAATATCACTCTAATAGGGGATCATCGAATCTGTACATTCATTCATGAGGATACCACAAACCCCACATGTTAACATTCAGAAATGTGTAATGGAAATTTTAAATATCATATTTTGATACACAGCTGGAGGGTCATCTCCCATAGCTCACTTGGGATCTATCCCATACTCGAACTTCCTGGGTAGGGTATCGATACCCACTTAAGCATTGGTCACACAGATTCCAAAAACTCCACCTCGAAAAAATGAAGGTACATGAGGATAAATTGGTCATATTAGGGAATTACATGCACCAAATCCATGGATACTATTGTCAAAGAGGATTAATAAAAATCACTCTAGAAAGTGGGTAAACACCCACTGCACATACAAAATTTAGATGAATAGGGTTCATAGTCCTTTGAAGTGAAGGTGATACCGAAAACCCTCTTAGTAGCTGAATAGGGGTCACAACTAGTGAAGGGGATGTGATACCAATAAAATAGTATCTAAAGGACCAGGGGACCCAATCAACACGACTAATCAAAACATCACATAAAGGAATCAGGGGGACACACTCAACCCTACATTTAAATGTATTATTGAACCTAGAGTCCCATATAACATCACATACACACTGCATCTTCAAGGACGATACTATGGACACCATCGCATTTTATGTAGAAAAACAAGTGGGATGGTTTTTTTACTTTCCCAAAATTTATAACTGTTGAAAAGGGAACAACGAGCCCAAATGGTTCCATAAGGAGCCCACTCCTCGATCATGGAACACATAAAATGGATCATGCCATTGTGATCCTCAAAAAAACATAGGATTGACTACTCATTCACCAGAAAGGGAAGCCAGTGAAAAAGTCATATTTCACTACAAACACCCAAAATGAGCCTCATGATTCCCACACCTCACCTTTAGTTCAACCACAAAAAAATGTCTGGAAACATCTATGGTAAAGATAGGTTTTCAATTCAAAATATGACACATCAATAAGACACTAGAAATAGGAAGTATGTCTGACCCAAAAATCACAAAATATAATAATTATATTATTATTATTTTCATTTGAAGTTTCATGCCACTAATTCTTGATCCCACCACTAAAGATCCTCAATGATGTTTCCTATTGACTTCCTTGAAATAACGGTCATGTCTCCATAGATTCCATGCAAAACAGAATTCTGGTTTCCAGGTAATTGGGGTTTAAACACCCCCTGACCAAAATGGCTGGATAGGTCATCGCCCCTATAATGCACTGCCTTGCGGCCAATTCTGCACCATCACCGAAACCCACCGCCACCACTAGAAACTAACTATGTCACCATAAGAAACCACCACATCGCCCTCTGGGCACCATGACACCCTAATAAAGCCACCACAGCACCTGAAACCATCAGACCACCTTGGCCTGAGACACACCTCGCCAGAAACCTCCGTGTAATGCTAGATATCATCGTCAGAGCTTCCACAGACCACCAATGCAACTACGGTGGTTAAAAAAATATCTGAAACCTATTTCAAGAACCTCAAGACCATGTCTACACATACACAACATCATTTAAAAAAATAAATAATAAATTATGGGATCGAGAATAAAACATAAAATCACCTACCACATTGAGGATTCTCGAAGCATCAGGTGAGGAACGATGCCAAGGATGCACAGATTCTCGATATACCAATGATCAATGTTGAAAATCACCTCTTGTGGAACCTTGGTTTATCGAATGAAGAGGAAGAGGATGGGGATCTGGCATCTAGTGCACAAAAACGGGGAAGAAAGCGTGATGGGTATTTAATTTCTAATTAATTCCCCTCTACATAAAAACTCAACCTTGACTCGCCCCCAACACCAATACTCGACGCAACAATGTTTATGTTGTGCCTAGGGTAACCCATCATTCCAAACTCAACCACAGTCTCCTAATTTGATCAGAGACATTGTTCTAATGTTATTTGATCATATGTCTAAATTAATCTAATTTAATTTATTTGTGAAAACTACCTTAATAAATGTTTCTACAGTAGTCCCACACTGAAAAACATATACCCCACCTAGGATAAATTACATGGTTAAAATGAAAACATGACCTTGGATTTCTGATCTGAGCTACTTTTTAAGTGATAACCCATTTTCCGCCACATTCATAGTATAAAAATATTTAATATTTTTAAAAAAATTATTTTGGGAACATTGGGCCACAGAATTACACATCTTCTCTAAAACTATCTATTTAATTATTCATTGGAATATTCCAAATAATTGCTGGGAAAAACCAGAGACACTACATCCTCCCCACCTTAATACTATTCATCTCCGAAAAGAAAAAGGATAGGTTCATAAGAAAAAGCAAACCTCTCTACTAGTATTCTCATTCTAGTGATATTTCTGAAGGTTCTCATGCTTTATAAAATCCACACCAAGAATAACCACATAAAAAACAACAAAATAGAGCGTTTAAAACCGTAGAGGTATCCTAACACTCCTATTAACACTCTGAACACTAAAAGAGATCTAATTGAAGACAAGACCTTGTCACAGAACACCCAAGGCCACCTCTATAATTCTCTAACCACATGAATGAATGCCCACAGTACCTCAACAAACTCCATACAGTATGTCTCAATTCCCACACAATGCCAAGGAGAAGACCACCTCAGCACTATGTCTTGCCCAGTGACTGGTAAAAATGCCAAACCTCAAATGGTTGATGTACACCCCACTTTAAGTAAAATCCTTCACAATCATGCCCAATGTATATTTGGTCTCATGATTCACCACAAAAAATTTTCAACACCTCATGATAAACATCTCTAACACAAGAAGAATCAACAAGGTTTCCAAAGTGTACCCACCATGTCTTACAAGCCCATATGAAACCACAAACCATTCAGGGAACTGACCTCAAACTCAAAGGAAGAAGAAACACATCCACCGCACCTCGACACAATTGACTTCGTGAGGCCCTAACTTACCTATACGGTTTTGGATCACACCTCAAAGACACATCTTAATGGGGGAATTTTCCATCCTTCCTATGAATTTGAAGAAATAGTGAACCACACTAAATCCTCCTTGATCATCCCTCCAACAAGATGATTTTGTGCATGCAGGGGAAACAATGAAAAATATTTTCCTACCTAGACACTCACAATGGGTCTTACTGGGCTCTCGGCTACCAAGACACTACGAAGGCTTGTGTACACAAGTCAAAGGAACTCAACCACCATGCCTTGATATTGTCTGATTTGGGTGGCATTGACTCACCTGCATAATTTTTATTGCATCAAAAAAGTGAATCTCGTTGGGGGAAAGAATCCCTCTTCTTCATGTAGTCAAATCTAGGTAAAACAAAACAAGAACAGATAGATACATTCACATCTCGGTCTGATAAGCTCTATCCACCTGAACCCTCATAGTTTTCCATCATGGAAATTTTTTGAAAAAATTCCTAATGTACCACAGTAAAGAGTATATTTGTGGTGCTAAAATAAGAAGGATAGAGAAAAACCCAAACCCAGTCATATATGATTCATGTACAATTATTACCCTATAAATAGTTTTCTAATGTACAGAGTCGAAAGGTAGGTTAACAGAATCTTGGTGTATGGAAACATCGGCCGCCACACCAACACTAGTGTCTTTGGACAAAATGTTGATCTCGAAACACTGTAACAATATCACTATGCAACCAAAACCAAGCTCACAACCACAGTACCAAAGTGGTACCGGCGCTAATACCACTCTGTCTGGACCTAACTCAAATTGGATCAGGTTGCGACCTCCCATGCCCATATCCATAGGCTTGGGGCTAGCATCTAGTATAACAACCCGAAAATTAAACTTATTTATTTATGGATCTTTTTCTTATGAGTAAATTCTTTTTATGTTTTACAACACTTGTACATAGAATGAAATTTTATTTCATGAGAACATTATTTTTGAATTTAAAATGTCAAAATTAATCTTGGATGAATTTGTAGAATTTTTCTATGAAGTTCTAATTTTTTTATAAGTAGTATTTTTTGATGAAGATTATTTGGTGAATAGAATTTATTTGATGAATAGTATTATTTTTTGCGAATAGTAAAAAATTAAATAATTATTAAATAAATGATTATGTGAAATGATTTTTGAAAAATGTATATTCAAAGTTGTGAATAGTAAGACATTTAGATTCAAATAGGATGAACTTATTTTCTTTGTGAATAGTAACATGAACCTATAGAATAGTCATGTTAGCCTTATGAATATTAATTTGACCAATGGAATTGTAACCTGACCTAAGGAATAATAAATTTATTTTAGACATCTTAAATGATAATGAGAAATAATTATATCATAGTATAAGTAAATATATATTTTTGAAATGATTCATTAAGTATTAGTATTCTATTTATTTTATTTTATTTAAAATTACAATTTTTTGAAAAATGGAGTTTAGCTTTTAGTTCTATCGATCGAAAAATGTTTACGGTGATTTTTTGGGATTTTTTTGAAATAGTTGAATTTGGAATGATTAGTAAAAATACAATTTTGAGTTTTCGATATGTTTAATGACATACTGACTATGTCATAATTATGTATTGAGTAAGTTAATATTCTGGTGAACTCTTTTGAATTAAAAATATGATATGATCTATCACAATTTTCCAATACCATCGGAAAATATGATAGTAAATCCCATGGATTTTCAAATACAACTGATGAGGTGTCCTTTGAAATTAATAAAAAAAACTCCATCTCATTTACTATAAATACACACATACTCCATCATTTACATTCATTAAAAAATAAATCCCCTCAAATATATGATATTATTACGGCCCATGAATTCCTTCCATAGTGTCCTCAGGACCTCATAGTTAGGATAATAGTGTTTTAGAAGTCACTATTCATGGTAAGGGATTCTACCACCCTTCTTTTTCTCATGAACTCCTTTTACGTTCTTCCTTTTTAATATCTATTTTGTTATGTCCAGATATATCATTCCATATCCCCCTTACATTATATATTATGTAAAAAAATAAGAAATCTATTTTTCTCCCATGAAAACATTTTATGAAATTTTTAGTGACATTTGTTGGGCTGTCAAACTTTCATAAGGGAATTATCAACTTCTCTTTTCCATTAATGATTTATTTTATATGGTATGTCTTTAAAATTTCTATACCATGTTCTTATTTACATTTTATTCACTTCAAATATTTTATTATGAGTATTATATGATTGGTTTACCACATTCCCCTCTCTTTTTAATATTTTTTAAAACCATGTTTCATACCTGTTATGCTGCAAAACTTTTGTCTCAAAGTCTCTCTCTTTTTCTTTATAAATTCTTTTATTTTATTTATGTGAATACCCAAACCTCATTAATTTTTTGGGGTATTAGTCCCAACATATAAATGGTTTATTTTTTCTAAAATGAATATACATAAAACCCTTATTTCCATTTCATGTGTTAAAAATGACATAATGGTCATGTTTTTTATCACTTTCTAAAATTTTAGGATTTTTAAATGAAACTCATTTACATCATTATATTTTCGTTATTTATGAAATTTTTGATTATGATCTATGTGGATGACTTGAAAATAAATACATATTAAGGGTACACTTTTACAACATTCCAAATTATTTGGAAAATAATTTAATCTCTAGAGATGACATGTTTTATGATTCCTTAGTGAATAACCTTGGTGATTTTTATGATCCCTTGGTGAATAACTTCGGTAAATTTTACAATACCTTGGTGAATAAAAATGGAAATTTTTACCATAACTTGGGTATAGAACTTGATCGAATTATATAGAATGCCAAAATAAAATTTTTTAGCAACATTTTCTAGTAATGAATCAAGTTATTATTGTTATGATATGCCTATTTCTGATGCCATTATAAAATTCCACATTTTCTTGTTGACATATCTCAAGATCAATTGTCTACTATTTTACTTATTTTCCCTTAATTGGATTTATTCTCACCCCATTACATGATTCTTTATCCCATGTTTTGAGATGTAGTAAATGTGCATAGGATGAACCATAAAGAATTATTTAATGTGGAATAAAGGAATATTATAATTTTTCATGTATTGTTTAACTAATTTCTGATATTGTAATATTTAAAATATACTCTATTTATAAAATTTCATGCAATGTTATGTAAAAAGGAGGGATTCCATAGTTTTTATCAAAGGATAGTTTAGATATTTTTGAAAATTATGATATGAAAACTTTATGAAGTGCCCAATAAAAAAGATTATATATAAAATATCCTAGTATTTTGGTGAAATATCATGTAAGTGGTTTTAAAAAAAATAAATCAATGACTATAAATGAACATGTGTATGTTGCTCTGGTAAAGATGTATCCAAGGGTAATAATTGAAAAAACATCATTGAGCTAGACTTGAACGACAATTGTTACACGACAACGGGCATTGACGTACTCTTAGTTTGATACTCCCAGGGGATATGTTTGGTTAATAACAATATTTTTAATAAAGATTATGAAGTATTTATAGAAATAGTAATTATTATTAAAGAATAATATTGTTTAATAATGATGTTTTAAAACATAAAATCTCTTTAGAAATATAAAATTCCAAACAAAAACAAATTTCTAGTAAGAAAAAATTACGAAGATTCATTTCATAATTGGGGGAAAAATGTAACGACCATAAAATGTACTTATTTAATTAGTGGATCTATTTCCTATCAATAAATTATTATTATGTTTTATAATAGAATCACATAGAATGAAATTTATTTCATGATAAAATCATTTTAAAATTTCAATTTTCAAAAATAATCTATGGGGAATTTGTAGTATTTTTCTAACATGTTTCAATTTTTTGATGAATTGTATTTTTTAATGAGTATTATTTGATGAATAGTATTTTTTTAGTGAATAGTATTTGATTAATAGTATAATTTTTTATGAATAGTAAAGAAATATTTCTGTTATCAAATATTAAATAATTGATTCTATGAAATGATTTTTGAAAAACAGACATACACGATTGTGATCAGTAAGATATTTATAGTCTAAAAGTATCAACAAAATTCTTTAATGAATATTAAAATGAACCTTTGGAATTTTAATGTTACCCTTATTATTATTAATTTAACCAATGTTATTATAAACTGGCCTATGGAAGTATACAATATTTTAGTCCTCCTAAATTGTAACGCAACATAATTATATCACAGTATAAGTAAACAAATGTTTTAGAAATTATTATTTAAGTATTATTATTTTTTATATTTAGTTTAATTTAAAATTGATATTATTTTTAAAAAATAGATTTAATTTTTTAATTCTACACGGCGATAAATTTTTAGGGTAATTATTGGGTTTTGTTTCTGAAATAGTTGAATATTTTATGTATAGTAAAAATACAGTTTTGAGTTTTCAATATGTTTAATGAAATCTTTACTATGTCATAATGTTGAAATGAGTAGGATAATATGTTAGATGGATCATGTGTATTAATATATGATATTATTTATTCCATGTCTGAAATGAAATGGAAAATACCATGATCCAGCCCATGGATTTTTAAATACTAGAAATGGGGTGGCCTTTGAAATTAATAAAAAACTCCCTAAATTTTGTTTCAAATAGAAATGAATTCTTTTGTTTTTCTAATTTAAAAATTCATCTTAAATGGATTTATGATATTTGAACATACCAATGAGTCCTCCCAAGTTTTATTCGATCATACAAGGTCCTGATCATAGTGTTTTAGAAGATACACTTCAAGGTAAGGGAATCTACCACTATTCTCTTTTTGAATCACTCCTCTAATGTTATGGATTTCTAATTTCTATTTTATTATGTTTGGATATTCCATTAAATATCCCCATTACTATCAATATTATGTAAAAATTACGATACAACCCATTTTTCACTCATCAACACATTTTATGAATTTTTAAGTGACGTTGTTTGGCTACTGAAATTTCATAATGCCATTCTCAGATTTTATTATTCTTTCATGTTCTCTTTTATATGGTATGTTTTTCAGATATACATGCCATGTTATTATTTACATTCTATTATATTCTTATAATGTATTATAATTCTTTTATAAATGGTTTACCCCTTTCCCTTTTATTTTTAATTTTTCATTAAACCATGTTTCATACCCGTTATGATGTTGAAATTTCTCCTTAATCTCTCTCTCTTTTTCACAAGATATTATTTCATTTTCATTATGTGATTAAAAAAACCAAATTCATTTCCACGTATATTCATCAAGAAATAAAAATTATATATTTTATTATGTAATTGACATACATAAAACCCACATTCCATTATTGTGGGTTATAAATGTCATAATTATCATATTTTTAATCAGTTTTTAAAATGCCATTATTTTTAAATGAAATTCATATCATTCATTCAATTTTGATTATTTATGAAATTTTTTATTTTGATATATTGGGATCACCTGAAAATAAATACATATTAATGGTTCTCATTGATAGTGCTCCAATTTATTTGGTAAATAATTTAAAATCAGGAGGTGAAATGTTTTACGATGCCTTGGTGAATAACATTTGTAATTTTTAGGATATCTTGGTGAATAACCTTGGTAATTTTTATGACACTATGGAGAATAAACGTGGTATTTTTATGAAAATATCTGTATAGACCTCGATAATCTACTTATTAATTTCCAAATTAAATTTTTTGGCCACATTTCATGTTATGATTCACATTATTATGGACAAGATTTGACTCTTTCTCATTCCTTTATAAAATTCCTCATTTTATTGTTGACATCTCTAATGTTCATATGTAAACAGTTTCCCTTTTTGTCCCTTAAATGGATTTATACTCACCCATTTCCATTATGTATGTCCCCAGGTTATGAGATATTGTAAATGTACTTATGTTGAACCTTTCAGAATCCTTTCATGTGGTATTGAAGAATATTTAATGTTTTCATTTATTATGTTCCTAATTTTCAAGAAATAAAACAATTAAAATCCTATTTTTTGTAAAATGTCATGTAGTGTTATGTAATTAAAAGGTAGGATTCCATATCCAGCACTGAGTAGGATATCACATGAAAAAAGGCCTTTTCCTAATGTACATGTACGCATGCACCCACATACACCTCCATGCAACAGTGAAAAGATATAGAAAGACTAAGATGATATGCATGCATACATATTTCCCAATCCAGAGTAAAATAGAAGTAAAAAACTAGGGAAAATACCAGGCACACCAAAAGTAAAATTCACAAGCATACAACCTTATCAGTATGAGGGGTTCACTATCATATGCCATGAGACAATTATCCTCATCAAAATATCTATTAAACACCCCAGTCAGTCTATCTCACTAAGCTCCCCCTACATGAGGTCTTCCGAGGACTCCTTCAAAACTCTTATTGT
Source organism: Viscum album (assembly GCA_963277665.1). Classification (NCBI taxonomy): domain Eukaryota; kingdom Viridiplantae; phylum Streptophyta; class Magnoliopsida; order Santalales; family Viscaceae; genus Viscum; species Viscum album. The sequence goes on along the minus strand of OY728135.1, from coordinate 1,076,444,668 downwards.
CTATACACGACAAAAAACATCTGTGGACAGAGCCCCTATAGGGGTGACTATAAAGATACTCGATAGGAACCAAAAAATCACAAACTAAATATGGAATAACTAATAGGAATTAGATAACATGACCCGGCCTGCGGGAACCCAAAAGATAGATAAACTCCATCTTGAGACAATCCTCACCTAAACATGACTAGTCAGCTCAAACCATCAGCTGTGTAAATGATGTAGTGATAATTCCATAAGTTAAATCAAGAAAACATATTAAAAATAATCATCATTATCATCAATTCTCATGATCCCAACCATATAATCCCCATGGTGAAAAACATGAGGTTCCAACACATCACTCACTACAATAACCTGACATAAAGACCTCAAATAATTCTTCCAATTGCAAGCCATCCATGATATATCACAAAATGAAAGGTGAAGGAAAATCATCCTCATAGTTGATGAGTCAACCTCACCATCCTAGATGGTATTTCACTGAGATATTCCACTCCATTGATAAAACAAACAAACGACACAACCAGGAAAACAGTCGTGATACCTATCCGTGAGGGCATGCTCGATTGGCAGTGTCATAGAAGAAGTCCCCTGTTAACTAAACTACCTCCAAATCCCTGGGAAGGGGATCCCTAACAGAGTTTTTTGGGGGACACTAAAAACCCCTAATGGATTAGAAAACACATAAAATAGTATCACACAACAACAAAAATCTAGAATAACTCACCTGGTATTTGATCATTTCCCATGTGGAGTTGGTCAGGACAATTCCAACTAAGCTGAGGAAACATCACAAAATCAAAATGATAACCTAGAGATAATATGGATTAGAGATGTGATAATCATATGTGTGTACTATCAGCCATGAAAATACCAAAAAACCCACATGGCATCATTTTGGAATCATTCCATGGAATGCAAAAAGATCGAATATCGATACACAGTAAGAGGGTCATCTCCTAGGGCTCACTAGGGCTCTGTCCCCCTACTAGAACATCCTAGGTAGAGAATTTATTCCCGTGTCAATATTGGTTACACTAATTTGGAAAACAATACTATTTAAACATGAAGGGAAGTGAGTATTGCATTGGGACTCTTTGGATGATATATTCCTCAAATCTATTGGGTTTTCAGTCGAAGCGGATTAAGACCACACGCTCTAAAAATTGGGTAAACCCAAAATTCAAGTTTGTAATGTAGCCAAATAGGGGTCACAGTCTACTGAAGTGGACATGATACCAAAAACCCCCATAGTTTCCAAAGTGGTTTAATAGTTCGATGAAGGAGAGTGATATAGAAAACAATCATAGACAAAGGATCAGAGTGTCCCACTCAACCCATCTATTCAAAAAAATTACAAACATGAACTTGGGGCACCTGGGCAAGCCATTTGGTAAATGCGTCGCTAACCTTAGTGACCCACACAACATCACATAATCACTTTGTCTCCTAAGAAAAAATTGAGGACACCATCATTTTATGTGCAAAAAAAACTTGGGATAGGCAATTTACATTCACAAAATAGATAACCAATGAAAAAAGCATAATGAGCCTAAACAGGTCATTGTGGGGCCCTCTCCTAGATCCCAGAACACAACAAATGAATCAAACCTTTAAGATCCTAATGAAAAACACATTTGATTGACTACACATTTTTCTAAAAGAGTTTCCTGTGGAAAATTTCATATTTCACTAAAAATTCTTAAAACGAGCCTCATGGGCCCTGCACCACGCATGCGATTTAAGGACCCAAAAATGGTCTGGATACTACTGTATTAAAGTCATGGTTTCAAAGGCACATATGTAATGTACATTTGATATTAAAAATAATAGATACATCCGACACAAGAATCACCAAATAATAATAATAATATGATTATTATTTTCATGGGACATTTCATTCCAACACGTCTTGATCCCACAATAATAGCTCCTCAAATCGCCCTCAAAAGATTCACCTTAAAGTAAGGTTCATGTAAGGACCCACCCCCAGTTGCCCAGATCTGGTGCCTTATTTGATTAAGTTGAAATACATATGTCGAATACAAATCCTGAAGGACCGATTAGTTTAGTATTATTGAAAACAAGTTACATACATAAGTTGATCATTACAACATTCTGGGAAAAACAACACTAATTTATTCCACTAGGAACACCATGTCTCCTAGATTATGCTTGCATGTCATTCATAATTTACTTCTTCATATACTAAAAAAAATAAAACATAATAAAGGGTGAGCTAAAATGCTCTGTAAGATTAAGAAATACAATGAAAGATAATATAAACATTAGACATGGTGAATTATTGAAAACACATGCCTTTAATAATAAACTAGAACACATTATGGCAGGAATATGAGCTGAGTAAATATTAACATAATAAAACATAATCAAGGGTATTATACTAGTCGAATATCCACATGAACTTTCAATTAATAGCTTCAGAATGAGTTAAGTGCATATTCCGGATATTCTGAAACATTTTTTCATTGCCTCGTCCAAGACATCTAGTGATTAAGGCCTCGGCCAAAATCCATATCACATTGGGAAAGGCCTTGGTGAATTCCATGTCTATTTGTCTCATGAGACCTACCGATGAATCGAGAGGCTATAGAGGGACCCACCCATCACATAATAAGTCTAATTCATTCCTCACATGAGTGGGGATAAACATAAAAAACATATACATTCATATTGAAACTATCATATGAAAAGTAACTATCTCTCCCCAATCATTAATCATAAAACACTAACCATTCTGAGTAATATGGTGAATGGTTTTAGGATAGATCATCCACAATAGATTTATAAATAAACCATTAAATCAAATATTGTAGATGACTTAAAAAATTTTATACTCAATAATACCATGGAATCAACAAGAGTGTTGAATTAGATGAAAACACTCTTATAAAATCATTAAGCAATTCTGGAGATAAATATTCTTTTATTTTTAAAAGAAGAGTTATTTTGGATTAAAATTTGTATAAAACCAGAAGTGAAGTAAGATATTATTTTTATAATAAAATGAGTGATTTTATAAAGATAATTCTTTCCAAAAACAGATTATAGAGTGCCCTTGCAAATAGGTATGAATTTGAGAAATACCGTTGAACCGGGCTTGTATTTTGGAAACAATTTCGAATGTTCCTTTTAAATTGTGTAACTATCCATAAAATAAGGAAGGATTCTGTTTTTTAAACAAATTTATGATACTAACATAGAATATATGAGGATTAAATAACAATAAATAATAATTTCATTGAGGTATTTATACAATGATAGTATCCCGAATGAAAATGGAAGTTTGGGTGAAAAAAAACACTTACCTTCACTCCAAATGTGTTCTAATCTTGTACTTAAGTTACTATAATATGAAATTACCCTTGTTAATAAATTGTATTAGAAACTATTAGACATTCATTTAGTTTTCCATAATTATGGTTAGTTCATTTATGTCTTTATTGACAAGTTATTTTATTGAATTTTGTCGTTCTGGAGTGTTCGTTTCCTTTATTTTCATATTCGGTTAACTTGTTTTTAACTAATGAAGTTCATGTGTAATAGTTATAAATCTCCAGGATTGGAATTATATATTATTAATGAATATAAATAATTTATAATGTTCATTTATATTATTTGGTTACTTGGAATGAGGATGAATCATTATATGACAACAACTTCGATTATTCGGCGGTATTTGGAATATTATGAACTAGTTTGGTTATATAACATAATAATGTGTATATATTATGGTTCTTGAATATTAATTAGGTTATAAAACATATATTATAGTCATTTTAAACCATGAATATGGTTTCATTACCAGTAATGAAGAATAAATTGAAGAAAGAAACTTCGTCGTCCACGAAGGTTACAAATCGGAACCTTATGGACGTCGATTTCGTCTATAAAAATAAAAGGAAGGGAATATGAATATTTATGATGGTTCTTCAAATAATATGATATAAATCCAGTATATAGATGTTACTAGAGTTATCAATATCATTTCGATATAGGAGGTGATTAGAGGATAACAAAAGTAGATAAATTGAAATAAAACCAAATGAGAAAGAAGGGTGCTTTACCTCTTGAAATAACATCCTTGAGAAACATTTTAAGGGAAAGAGTTTTTGTTATTTTGTAAAGACTATGAGATTCCTGGTCGTGGGGAGTGACTAGGGAAGGTTAATTGGGTAGAACATTGAGGAGCTTCAAGGCTTAGAGAAGTGAAGAGAATAGGTAGTGGTGGGGGGGGGGGGGTTTATAGTGGAGGAGGGGGGTAAAGTTTGAATATTTAATTCATTATTTTATTATATCCCTCAGGACAACCAATAGTGTTGTTTTATGAGACCCCTAATAGTAATAAGTTCATGTGAGTTCGAACCAGGTGGGCTTTCATCACTTATGATGTCATTAATAATGTATTTAACTGATAAATTGAATATACGGTATTTTACCATATTTCACTATTCATAAAAAATCACGATTTTCATAAAAATCACAAAAATTCACCCCTACCATTTTTGGAAATCTAGAATTCAAAAATGAAATCCATTTTTCAAAAATAATTTTCTAAATATCATTAATTTAATTTTTAAATAAGGTCACAGTTAATTCGAAAAATAACAATCTTGAAGTGCAGTTAGTTTTATGAGACATTGAAAAATTAATTAAGATCCCATTATCAGATTTCCATAAGAAAATAAAACAATATCAGTATTTACTATTTAAGGTAAATATTACTATTCATATTACTATTCATAAGGGTATGTTACTATTCAAAAAAATCATGTTTGTTCTATCAGACTCCAAATGACTTACTGAACACAAATCTAGATGAACATTTCCTCAAATTTAAAAAATATAAGAGAAAAAGTTTTTTTAATGGTTAGATTATAAAATTTAATTCTATATTCATTTTCAAAACATTGGGGTGTTACATTCTCCCCTCCTTACAAAATTGCATCCTCAAAAGTCATAGAATATTACCTAAAAATATTCGGGTATGTCTTTAACATAGGCTCCTAAGGCTCCCATGTTGCTTCCTCCAAATTATGGTTCCTACATTGAAACATCACCAAACAAGTCATTCGATTTCTCAATACTTGTTCTCTAGTATCAAGAATCTTGATAGGCTCTTCACAGTAAGACAGATCGGGCTCAAGTTACACTTCTTCATAAGTGAGTACATGTGTTGTGTTTGGCATGTACATTCTTAACATTGACACATGGAACACATTGTGAACCGTGGAGAGGCATGGCGACATTTCCCAATGATAAGCTATGTCTCCAATTCGGTCCAGAATTTCAAAAGGACCGATGTACCGGGGACTTAATTTTCCCTTCTTACCAAATCGTAAAATACCCTTCCATGGAGATACCTTTAATAAAACGTGATCACCTTCATGAAATTCAAAATCCTTCAATCAGTTATCGATATATATCTTTGGCCTACGTTGATCTATTTTGATATGGTTTAGGATAATATTCACCTCTTCCATTGTTTCTTCAACATGTTATGGGCCCATGAGATTTCTTTCACTAACATCATCCCAGCATGTTGGTGTACAAAATTGCCTCCCATATAATTATTTTTAGGGTTCCATCGGTATACTTGAATGGAAGCTATTGTTGTAGGAAAATTTTACAAGGGGTAAATACTTATCCCACATGACATGAAAATCAAGTGAACAAGACCTCAACATGTCTTCTAATGTTTTAATAGTCTATTCTGATTGTCCATCAGTTTTTGTGTGGTAGGCAGTGCTCAAATGAAGATCAGTATCTAGGGCCTTTTCAATACTTTTTCAGATTCTCGATTTAAAATGTGGATCATGATCAGAAACAATCAATAGGGGTACTCCATGAATTATCACAACATCATTAATATATAGTCTTTCTATACGTTCAAGTTGTAGATCTTCTCTTATAGAAAGAAAATGTGCTGACTTGGTAAGACGATCAACAATGACCCATATTGCATTGTTCCTTCTAGGAGTCTTTGTAGTCATATGACAAAGTCCATAGTGATATTATCTCATTTCCACTCAGGTATGGGAAGAGGTTGCAATACTCATCCAAGTTGTTGCCTTCCAGCTTTCACTTGTTGACAAATCATACATCTTGAAAGAAAATCAGCATTCTCCCTCTTCATGTTGTCCCACTAGAATTGTTCTGTCAAATCTCTATACATCTTAGTGCTACCAGGGTGTATATAGAAATTGGAACTATGAGCATCATCAAACAATTCCATTTTGAGATCTGGTATATCGGGAACACAAAGTCTCTTCCCAAATTTCAAAATTCCATCTTCATATACGAAGTCACTCAATCTCCCATCATTCACAGCTTTAATCTTCTTTTGAAACTCCTCATCATTAGCCTGGTAACTTTTCTTCCTTTCTTGTAAAGATGTTTTGGTAACCAATTGAAAAATCATTGATGTTTCGCCATCCATGGTTATTCCCATATCCATATTTACTGGATCCATGAAAATAGAAACCCTTTCAACTCTCATCTTGTTCAAAACTCCATGATCTTTTCAGCTCAAAGCATCTTCCACCTTATTTTCCTTCCCCAATTGGTAGTGTGTCGTGCAATCATAATCCTTGAGGAGTTCAATCCATCTCCTTTGCCTCATGTTGAGTTCTTTCTATGAGAAAATATACTTCAAACTCTTGTGATTAGTATTAATCTCACATTTTTTACCATAGAGATAATGTCTCCATATCATCAAAGAAAATATTACAGTAGCTAACTCATGATCATGAGTATGATAGTATTTCTAATGAATTTTTATTTGTCGTGAAGCATATGCAATAACTTTATCATTTTTCATAAGGAAACATCCAAGTCCTTTCGTTGAAGCATCACTATAAATAACAAACCCTTCATTCCCCGACAGTAGAGTCAATATAGGAGCATTCACTAATCTTCTCTTCAGTTCTTCAAAACATTATTCATGATCTTTTGTCCAAAAAATTTAACCCCTTTATGTGTGACCTTCATTAGTGGGTTAGCCAGTCATGAAAAATTCTGTATGAAACGCCAGTAGTAACCTGCTAAGACAATAAAACTGCGTACCTCAGTTATGTTTGTTGGCATTGGATAATCTTAGATTGCCTTTGTATTTGAAGGATCAACTAGGATTTCATCCTTAGAGACAAAATGGCCAAGAAAAGAAATCTCCTTAATCCAGAATTCAAACTTTCTAAACATAACATATAATTCATGTCTTTTATGAGTCTTCAAGATAATGCGCAATTGATTTTCATGATCCATACAGCTTTTAGAGTATAACAGGATATCATCAATAAATACCACTACAAAATCATCGAGATATTACTTGAAATCTCTGTTCATTAGATCCATGATGACAGAGGGTGCATTATTCAATCCAAAAGGCATCACTATAAACTCATAATGCCCGTACCTAGTTCGAAATTCTATTTTCGGAATGTATTCCTTCATCACACTCAACTGATGATATCCAGATTCAAGGTCAATCATTTAAAAGTATTGAGCTCCATGAAGTTGGTCAAATAAATCATCTATACGAGGTAGGTGATACTTATTCTTTATTGTAATAGTAATGATTTCCCTGTAATCAATGCAATGCCTCATGGATCCATCTTTCTTCTTGACATAGAGGACAGGGGATCCCCATAGATAAACACTAGGTCGAATAAATCACATTTCAATCAAATCCTCTAGTTTTTTCATTAGATCCACTAATTCCACAATGGACATTGTATAAGGTGTCTTCAATATGGGCCTTCAACCCAGAATTTAATCAATGGAAAACTCAATTTCTCGTTTTGGAGGATGTCCAGGAAAATCTTCTAGAAACACATCAATATATTCTCTCACAATATGTAAATCATCTATTTGAACATTCCTTTCCTCACCCACAGTTATTTGATTCTCTTCCTCTCCAGTAATTAAATTCATTTGAGCTATTGGGGGTGGATCTAGATAAGAATCTGGTTGTGAAGATTCTTCTCAAAATATAAGGTGTTCTTTATCATCGTCAACAAAAATAGTAACCTCCTTCTTCTTACAATAAATTTTGGAATCATGGTCTGAATGCCAATCCATACCAAGGATTGTATCAAATTCAATCATGGGTATGATGATGATATCAGCAGAGAAAGAACATTTTTTTCCCTAATGGACACTGATTCACAGAAATTTTTAGCAATTATACTTCCCTTATGAGTTTTGACTGACAAATCCCTTGTTAAATCAAATTGAAAATAACTAATTTTCTAAGAAAACACAGAATATATGAAACAATTCAATGATATAGAATCAAATAAATCATTTTCAAAACTTGAGGAAACCATTAAAGTACCTTCCACCATGTCATTAGAAACGTCAACCTCTGTTTTTGTGATTTTATAAGATTTTCCATAATCCATTTCCCTTTTCTGTTGCATATTTCCTTGAAATTTTGGACAATCATTAGCATACTGTCCCATCTCTTGAAAACTATACCATTGAACATCATTAGATTACTTTTTCCCTTTGAAATCACCAGTAATATGGCCTTTCTGACCACATATTTAGCATACTCCTTTTCTTTTTAATCATGAACAAGGGGTTTTCCTTCCAATATTTTCACATGGTGGAAATTCGACTCTTCCCTTCTTCCTTGATTCCTTATTTCCTTTCCTTGGGTTTTATGTAGCCCCCTTCTTTTCTATCGTTCCCTTATTGTCATAAGACTTAGTGATTTATTTTTCTGTCTTGATGGCACATGTAACTATATCCTCATGTGATGAAAAACATTGGGATACCATTACCCTCCAGAGGAATGGATTTAGGCCATCAAATAATCGATCAATTTTTCTCCTTGGATTTCATATGTAGTCTACATCATGTCTTGTTAATCTTGTGAGTTTAGATTCATACCTTGCAACATTCTCATCATCCTTATCCCTCAGATTCAAGAATTGTCTCTCCATATCTACTCGCTGCTCAGGAGGGAAATATTTTTCTAAAAATATTTCCTTAAAATCCCTCCATCACATCTCTTCTATCTCTTCCTCCTCATTTGTGTTTTGTATTAATGACCATCACTGATATGCATCTCTCGATAGACGATATACTTCCATGACAACCTTCACTCTTTAATTACATCCCAATGTGAGAAATATCATCTCAAGGGAACATATCCACTACTCTTCTACAAACGGTTTTGTAGTCATGTTGAATGATGGAGGCTGTTGTTGCATAAAGCAATCTAGCATGTCTCTTCCATGTGGGGGATCTGGATGCTCCATACGGGTAAGGTTATTATTCATAACCTGATTATGTTGTCCCAGTATAGTTATGAGTTTCTCAGCACTAGTCACAACACTAGATCCAACATCATTATCTTGCGTCAGAGGAAAATCTATACAGGGGACACATTCATTCATGTGATTTACATTCCATCCACTAGGCGCCATATCTAGATAATGGAATACACTAGATTATGATATGTATCATAATGTATAATCTCAAATAAAAAATACTCAGAAAAAATGAGATCATACGCATACCTAATACCATATTCACAAAAATGGGTTCTTTGAGGAATATTTTACATTTCAATCCTTCAAAATGGATTATAAATAAAATTTGAATTATCCTAAGCATATCCCTTGGGAGTGTCATAAGCAAGAGTGTAGCAAGGCCCATTTTCATGCACCAGTTGCCATTTGAGTCAAGATCAAAGCGGTGTTTTCGGGTTTTACCCCTAGATACATCTGTGCCAGAGCACCCTCTATCCAAACAGGGATGTTTTTCTTGAAAGATCCACATAATCTATTCCTTACCAAAATACTAGGATGTTATAGTTTGTACTATCCTCAAAAACTAACTTAGGGACTCTTCACTAATTCTATGTTTTCTAAATCTAATTTGAAAATATTCTACCAAACTTCCTCTGATACCAACTTTAAGGACACAGCCCCGGTTTCCCAGAGCCGATGCCTCATTTGATTACGTTGGAATATATACAATGTATAAAAATCTTAATGGATCGAGTAGTTTAGTATTATTGTAAACACGTTATATACATAAGTTGATCATTACAACATGAAGGAAATAACAACACTAATTTATTCCACTAGCAACGTCATGTCTCCTAGATTATTCTTTCATGTCATTCATAATTAATTATTCATATCCCGAGAAAAATGAAACATAAGAAAGGGTGAGTTCAATGCTCAGTAAGTGCAATAAATACAGTGGGAGATAATATAATCATTAGACATGGTGAATTATTGAAAACACATGCCTTTAATAATAAACTTTAACACATTATGACAGGAACATAATCTGAGTAAATATTAACATAATAAAACAAAATTAAGGGTATTATACTAGTCGAATATCTACATGAAAATTTAATTACTAGATTCATAATACAGTAATTGCATATTCCTGAATTTATGAATCATTTTTTATGGCCTCAGCTTAGACATCTAGTGATTAAGGCCTTAGCCAAAATACATATCACATTAGGAAAGGCATGGTCAAATTCCATGTCTATTTGTCTCATGAGACCTAATAATGCATCTAGGGGCTATAGAGGGCCCCAACTGTCACATAATAAGTCTAATTCATTCCTCAGATGAGCAGGGATAAACATATACAACATATACATTCATATTGAAACTATCATATGAAATGTAATTATCTCTCCCCAAACATTAAATATAAAACACTAACCATTCCAAGTAATATGGTGAATGGTTTTAGGATAGATCATACTCAATATAGTTAGTCATAAAAAATTAAATCAAATATATAATATGACTTCCTAAATAATAAAACCCAATAATACAATTGAATCAACAAGAGTGTTGAATTAGATGAAAACACTCTTATAAAATCATTAAGCAATTCTGGAGATAAATACACTTTCATTTTGAAAATAAGAGTTCTTTTGGGAATATATTTTTATAAAAAAAGAAGTGAATGAAGATAGTATTTTCAGAATAAAATGAGTGATTTTATACAGATAATAGTTTCCAAAAAAATATTATAGAGTGCCCTTGAACGTAGGTTATAATTTGAGAAATACCCCTGAACCATCCTTGAATTTTGGAAACAATTTTGAAGGTTATTTTTAAATCGTGTAACTATCCATAAAATAAGGAAGGATTTTGGATTGAAAAAATATATATGATACTCACACAGAATATATCATGATTACCTAACAATACATAAGAATTTCATTGAGGTATTTAGATAATTAAATTATCCCGAATGAAAATGGAAGTTCCTATGGAAAACCCAATACCTTTACTCCAAATGTGGTCCACTCTTTTACTTAATTTCCTGGAATATGAAATTATACTTATTAATAACTTATTTAAGAACCTATTAGACATGTATTTAGTTTACCATAATTTTGGTTATTCATTTAGGTCTTTATTGATAAGTTATTGAATTTAATTTCGTCATTCTAGAGTGTTCATTTCCTTTATTTTCATATTTGGTTTACTTGTTTTTACGTAATAAAGTTCCTGTGGAATGGTTATAAATCTCTAGGATTAGAATTATATATTATTAATGAAAATACATAATTTATAATGTTCATTTCTGTCATTTTGTTACATGTAATGAGGATGAATCATTTGATGACAACCACTTCAATTATTCGGCGTTATTTGGAATATTATGAACTAGTTTGGTCATATATCTTAATCATATGTACATATTCTGGTTCATGAATATTAATTAGGTTATAACTAATATATTATAGTCTGGTTCGACAATGAATATGGTTTCATGACTAGTAATTAAGAATAAATTGAAGAACGAAACTTCCTCGTCCATGAAGGTTATAAATTTGAACCTCATGGACGTCGATTTCGTTTATAAAAATAAACATGAGGGAATTAGAATATTTATGATGGTTAATCCATTAAGATGATATAAATCTATTATATATATTTTACTATAGTTATCATGGTCATTTGGTTAGAGGAGGAGAGAAGAGGATAACAAAAGTAGATAAATTGAAATAAAACCAAATGGGAAAGACGGGTGCTTTACCTCTTGAAATAACCTCCTTGAGAAACTCTTTAAGGGAAGGGGATTTGGTCTTTTGAAAAAACTAAGAGCTTCCTGGTCGTGGGGAGTGACTAGGGAAGGGTAATTGGGTAGAACATTGAGGAGCTTCAAGGCTTAGAGAAGTGAAGGGAAGAGGTAGTGGTGGGGGGTTTTATAGAGGAGGAGAGGGGTAAATTATGAATATTTAATTCATTATTTTATTATTTCCCTCATGAAAACCAATAGTGTAGTTTCATGTGACCCCTAATAGTAATAAGTTAATTTGAGTTTTAACCAAGTAGACTTTCATCACTTGTGATGTCATTAATAGTGTATTTAATTGATAAATTAAATATACAGTGTTCTATGGTATTTCACTATTCATCAAAAATTCAAGATTTTCCAAAAAATCCCAAAAATTCACCCCTACTATTTTTCAACGTGTAGAATTAAAAATTGAAATCCATTTTTCAATAATAATTTTCTAAATATTATTAATTTAATTTTTAAATAAGGTCATAGTTAATTTGAAAAATAACAAACTTGAAGTGTAGTTAGATTTATGTGACATTAAAAAATTAATTAAGATCCCATTATCATATTGTCTTAAGAAAATAAAATAATATCATTATTTACTATTCAAGGGACATGTTACTATTAGTATTACTATTCATATACTATTCATAAGGGTATCTTACTATTCACCAAAAATCAAGTTTGTTCTATCAGACTCCAAATGACTTACAGAACACAACTCTGGATGAACATTTCTTGAAATTCAAAACAAAGAAGGGACAAAGTTGTGTTTAATGGTTAGAATATAAAATTGAATTCTATATTTATTTTCAAACCCTTGGGGTGTTACAGTCATGTCACAATAAACTAAAAATATGGACCCCTGGTTTGAATTGTATGGTGGTTAAAACACCATCAGACCAAATTGGTTTTACCGGCCGTCGACCCTCCGTCGCGCCACCCTACATTAACTGCTAGAAACTGCCGCCACCACCGCTGGAAACCACTACACCGCCTAGTAGATGATGTGCACCCTATGGATGCTATTACACCATGCAGCCACCACTGTACCTCACTTCCGGAGCCATCCCTACACCATAAACCACCACACCAACTCATCCAGAGCTTCGCCAAACTGGTAACAACTGTGTCACGCTGGACATCATCACTAGCACTTCCACAGACCACATTGACCACTTATATAGATAGAAAAATGATATGAAACCTGTTTTTGGATCTTTGGGACCTGACCAACATAGACATGACCACAATTTTAATAAAAACAGATCATAAACGAGAATATCATTATTAAAAATTAAAATTTCCATCATCATGGTGTATCATTGAGGCTTCATGTAGAGAATGATGTCTGGGATGTGTTGATGCTCGATCTACCGATGATCATTGTCTAGAACATCCTCCTGCAGAACCTTCGTTCATTGATGGAAGAGGAGGATGAAGGGGATCTGGCCTCCTGTGCACACCAATGGGGAGGAAGGGGTGATGGGGATTTAATTTTAAATTAAATCCCTACCACTAAAACCCATGTCCCCACTCTCATTGGACCCCAACATTCAATTCGAAAATGTTCATAACGTAAATAGGGTAAAGACATCATTCTAGTTTAAATCCAGTATCCTAATTTCGATCTGAGACTCCATTCATATTTATTTCTATCCAACATCCACATTAAACTATTTTAATATATTTATAAATATTCTCTTGATAAAATGTTCTACAATAATCTCACAAAAAAACGTATACCCCACTTTGGTAAACAACATGCTCTAGACACAAATGTGGACTCATATTTCTTATATGAGATACATTTTAAGAGATAACCAATTTTCTACCACATGAATATTATAAAAATAATTAATATTTAAATAAAATTTATTCTAGGAACACTGAGAAATATAATCACATGACTTCTCTGCACCTAGATTTGGAATTATTTGTAGGAATATTCCAAAGCATTTTTAGGGGAAAACCCGAGTCTATACAATCATACATAAAAATAAATAAATCTAATGATAAAACATATTATTTATTTTAAACTATATTTTTTTCTCTTAATATCCCTAGATCATTTATACATATGAGGGATATCAAGGATAATTACATAAAAAATGTTTGATAAGGAAAACATTATAATAGAATAAACATGGAAATAAAGAATTACATGGTAGTTAAGTGGCCACACATGATATCATATAAATTGTAATCATAAGAATATAATTATTGAATAATAAAAATAAATCATACTATAATTGAATAATATTCACGTGAAATAATATAAAACAAGTTTACAAAAACATAGCTCAAGGATCATTCTATAGACCATCATCATTTAGTGGAAAAGGTACCATGGCGGTTTTCGGTTTACTCCCTAATCCATTACATAGAATCTCATCAAATATAAATAATTACAAAATTCATTTTAAGGATATATAATTTTGGTCCCACTTATCACATAACTTGGTGTGCATCAGCTAACCACCCCTGAACTATAAAATGTGAACAAATAACAATTATTTATTAGGTTCACTACTTAGTCTCATAAAAAACTTCTCATAAGATAAAGAGCATTACCAAATGCATTGGATGGATAAATTATTTAGGGAACAACCATCTCATAAATGAATAATTTACATACATGTTCCCCAAGAGGATAATAAATCATTTTTTATTAAATCCATAATAAGGCAGAGGGTCTCATAAATTTGATTCTATGAATAATTGATGGATAAATCATAATGATTACCATTAGAAGAAGAAAATATAGCATTCAAAATTTTATAGTTGATAAATGGCATTATGTCTCATACATGAAGATCCAATGTAGAAATTTATTGATAAGGATCTAGGAGGTGAATAAATAAAAATGAACCAGTTGGTTGGTGCATTATTATATAAGTTAAAGATCTTTTGAAATCTATAAATACATTATTTTGTTTTATAAAATATAATTAATCCATTGTGTTTCTCCTTATCATAATAATTATTTTTTGAATCTATTAATGAATTTAATTAATATTATTCAGTTATTATTTAAGTAATTCATGAAGTAGGAATATTCATGTATTGAGGGATTACTTAAAAGTGTAAATATCAAAGAAAAATAAAAACATGTATAAAAACAATTAAATAGATATGTAACTAAGAATATATGTAAGATACTTATATATATATAAGAGGTAAATTGGAAGATTATTTCATAAAATAATTAAAATAAAATAGAAATTATAACTAACAAGTAATAACAGTGGTATAGAAGATCCCTTATCTATGGATCCAGATTTTTTTCATATATAATTAACATAATTGGTTACCTAATCTTATCATAGATATTTTACTTGATGTGAATGCATTAAGATGACATCAGGAGTCTATGGCAAAAAGGATATGTTGTAACTAATGATGTTCTTTACGAAAAAAGTATCATGTTTTGTGATTCTTTTCAATCCTCTCATGAATGATGAGGGTGATTACAAGGAAAATGATCATACAGTTCAAGACATATATAGTTTTTATAGTGATGACGTTTCCCAATGTTTTCCACATTTTTTGGGTCTAAAATTTTGGAAATTACAAGTATTGAAAAAAGTTATTTTTTCTTGAATTTCACCTGAAAATATGGGAAAGGAATGAGTTTTTCCAAGATGGGATTCAAGATGTGTGTTTTGCAAAGAAATTAAGATTGTGTAAGTGTGATCTGTGATTACAAGACATTCTTTGTGAGTGGTTCTCCATCGTGGTTCTTTGTGATTGTGTGAAGGGTTTTGATAGAGATCCCTATAGTTACAACGAGCATCGAAAAGATAGAGATACACCACGAAGACATTTTTCGCCGATCCTGATTTCACGCCTGAGGAAGAGGAGCTCCACGTTCGACCATGCCTATAAATAAAAGGCTACAATCTTTATTCAACAGGATATTGAAAGAGAAAAAACAGGATCACTCTGGCTTTGTGAATAAAGTGGTGATCCATGAAGCAAGTTGTTTAATTTGAGCTAGATCTTCATGAAGTGACTTCTGATGTGTTGAATGAGGCCAATGAATCAAAGACATTTGAGTTTCATGAAGATAGAGTGTTCCTCATTGTATGAGTGATATTCTTAGAGTAGGTTTCTCTGTGAGGATGTGATCATCGCAAATTGTTGTTCTCTATGAGGAATCAATCTCCACAATGTGTTGTGCATTGTGAAGGGTTCAGAATTGCAAAGGGGCATTCAAGAGGGTTGAATTGAGTATCTGTATTGACTAATCAGTGATTTCAGTGAGAATATACATAGTTCTTTGATGCAAGAAGTGTCTTACAATGGACAAAGAAAAATACTTCAATACTAATCCATTGGAGTGAACATTAATTCGATAAATTGATTTAGACTTCTCTCATAGTAGTGAGAGAGGGGGAGTTCATAGAAGTGATTTAAGGGAAGCGGTGAGCCATACCTAAACTTTTGTAAGGGTAGTATTCCTAGAACAGTGTGCTTATGACAAAACTCTTGTACTCCACAACTGGTGAAGATTACTCGATTTAGGTATGACTGACACACTGTTGGCGTATCCGGCTTAGACATAGCCTATTGTTCTGAACTAAGTAAAAGTGTTGTTCCATATCCTTGATTTCATTTAACTGACAGATTAAAAAAGTATCTTCCAATGTTGGAACAAGATCCACAACTTTGAAAAGAAAAATTTGACTCCCTAATTCACCCTCCCCTATCAGGTTGTTTTAGGGTCCTTCGGGATTACAAAATGAATTTAAGAGGGAGAAATTTGGGAATAGGTTTAGATAAAATTTTATTTGGATTGTTGACATGGAGTGGTGGAAGTGATCCCCTTTTATAAGTGAAGAAAAGGGAACTATTAAAAATATAATTTACACTTCCACAATAAAAATAGACTACTACTTCATCTTTTGAACCAAATATTCTAAATAATGGGTTTTTTAAGACTCTGTGTCAATAACATCTCAACCGAAGATTCCATTAAATTTTATAAACATGATTTAGGATTTTCACGGCTATGGTTTCAAATTTTTAATCTCACTTTTAAATAGATAACCAAATTTTTTAACTATGTAATTTTTATTATTAAAAAATATATCATAACCCCTATTACAAAAAGTTTTTCGTATTTAAAATACAATTATATTGTTTTAAATTTAGTCCAATATTTAAATATAAATAATCAACATTTAAATTAATATGTATAATATTAAACACAATTTTTTTAAATGAATTTTAATCATTATGTGTTATATAATATTATTTTGTGTTTTAAAAATTGAATGAGGGTTAAAATAAATATATACATGACCCGAAAAATTGTAATATTCAAAATTTGTATTATAAAAATTTGATAAATTTAAAAAAATTACATGATAGTAATAAAACAATTAATTAAAAGAGTACTTTCACATTATCTGGGTAATTAACAATAATATTAGTAATATAATCCATATGCAAAAAAAATATGTTGATATTTATATATGTTAAGGAAACTTTTACCTATAATAGTAAATAAATTTTGGTTATATTTATCTTCTTAAACATGATAATGTCATATTTGTATTATAATTGGTTAAAAGAATCTTTTAGTGTGAAATATGACTTGAGTTTCACAAATGATAAAATTATGATTGATAAATTAAACATTGTAATTCTATATTTTTATAAATAATATATTTTTTTATAAAAAATTATTAATAAATAATAAATTAATTATTTCAACAAATTTTTTTTAGTTTTTAAAGAGTTTTTATTTTCACTATTCATATTAAAAATTATGTTTTTAGAGAAAATATAGAAATTCATCACTAACTAATATTAACAATATAAATATTATAAATTAAGTCAATTTGGTGAAATTAAAATTTAAAATGTCTTAATAAAATAGTAATTCAAAATGTGGTTATTATTATATATTCCTATGAGTATAATGACTATAAGCATTGTCATAAATAATATTATTTCAATAAATTTTTGTTTGTTTTATGAACTATATTATAGTCAAAATTGTACTTATTAAGGTAAAATAATCATTAATATATAATATAGTTATATATTGAACTAATGAGTTCATGAACATAAGATGGTGAGAGATGAAACAACCCATGTATAGTAGAAAAAACTATAAATCGCACGTCAGCTCCAATGACATGAAAAGAGACTTCCCCAAACAAAAAATTAATATCAAAATAAATATTAAAAATTACCCATGGGCCACAATCCATCTATATATATCAATCTAAAATAATTTTATATATAGTATTTCACACACATTAGGAAATCTATATTTAAATTTCCAAACATGCCCCACTAAGAATTTGAATTGGTGTTCCAAGACCCTTTCAATTTGAATAAAATTATTTTTGAAATAATTCCCTCAAAACCATTAAATAGACAATAATATCATTTTAAAACATATTCATTTTTTAAATAAAAACTATTTTAAGAACCAATGACATCCATTTACTCAATTAAAAACTGACATGGGGTCATATACTCAAAAACACCGAGTTTATTTATGATAGATCATTGTAACTTTTCACTACACTTGAAATTCACAAATAAATTCAGATAGTAAATCCTACTGAATATACCTTCAATTCCATGTTTAAAATCTTATTAATAAATTATAAATCCAACCTAAATTATAAAAATATAATCATAATTCCATAAATAATGAATTTAGAAACCTAAAGAATATAATTTCATTTCAAATAAGGGAATAACACCAAAATAACTAACTCAGATAAATATAGATCAATCTAGAAGTCATCACACTTGATTAAATAAACATTTATGGGTTCCAAGAAAGAACTAACTGAAAAAACAATTTAAAAAATATAAAACCCCTAATATCAACCCAAAAACAAACTAGGTTTCTATGAGGAATAGAAATTAGGGAGAAAAAATTGAAATGAAATGGAAATTTTATAACGATATAAGAGGGAGGATTTATATAATTAAATCTTTTATAAATCAAAGTGGAGGATATATGAATAACCATTTTTGGTTGGATGGAAATTACATGGATTAACAATGTCTATACAAAATTAAATAAGGGAGTAGAGTTGATAAAATCCCATTAAAATTGATAGTGTAAAAATAGAATAAAGAAAATTTTAAAATATTAAAGTATAGTTTTCATCATGAAACAAAGGTTTTACCCAAAAACTCTTTTTGAAATATTAAATTCATGGTGTGGACTTATAGTTTAATCCATGACCCATTGTATATACAAATGCCTTTATTCGTGATAATTTTTGGGGTTACCACCCTGGGTATTTCTTAAACAACCAATAGTTTCCATTTTCATCTTCCAAGACAACTTGAAAAATCTAAAATAGCTAAGAAAATCAATGAAATAAATAATTAATTTCCAATAAACTAGTAAAATTGAATGGAAATTAATTTGGGGTATGGAATGGGTAACTTGAAATAATTTATATTAATGATTTTATGAGATATAATTGTGTACATATATGAATTGTATCTCATAATTACCCTCATTTTTTAGTAAAAGTTCAATGGTGTATTTTGAAATCTCTGAACACTCGGTTACATATTATCACTAAAAAGTTCCTCAGACTAATGGGAAGTCTCAAAAAAATCCAATCATTACTGGACATGTTAATGTATTTCCTACTCAAAATTAAAATCATTTACCACTAAGACAAACCATCTTAGGAATTTTTATAAAACTATATTTTTCAATTTAGTATTCAAATAGTACCATTGGATTATTTTTATAGAAAAACAATTTGTACTCTACGTTGGTAAAATTATTCCAAGGAATAAAACCCTATTATTCGTGGAATATTTGATGATAAAAATGAGAATTTGTGAGCTCCCTATAAATATATAAGAACATATGAGAAAAACAAAAAAATTATATTGATAATCAATGAAAAAAAGTAAGACTTCTAAGTAGAGGATCATTTCTTCTTAAGGGTGTTACCATGTGATAGAGTTATATAGTTTGGTGAGGTTGTAATGTTACGTTTAAGGCACTCATAACAATATAATATTTTGAAATGAATTTTTATTTCATTTTTCTATTATAAATTCCACGAAAACTCTTTATAGTTCATGGTGTCTTCCAAGTATCATTTTAATATAATTATATGTCAAACCCAACACATATACTCACAACTAAAGAAGATGATCTAGATCCTTACTTATACTATGAGGAATGCCCTATAATAAATATTCAAATTGAATAAAATTTGTTTTATAATTAAGAAACTAAGATATTAAAGGTTCTTTAGAGTAATAATAAGTTGGAGAAAACTTTTGAGCCAAAAGATGGAATGAGGAATATTTAATAATAGCTTTTTATGCATTAATGTATACCAAAAATATTATGGATCTAATTATTTAAGTGGTATAATTTAATACATAATTCTACGCTATAAAAAATAAATAAATATAAATATTTTCCTTTTATTTAATTATAATATAAAAACATAACTATATAGTAACATCCACGAAAACATATACATATAGTGATTTAGAAAATTACATATAAATTATATATACACTACATAAAATAAAATAAAATGTTAAAATATATAGAAAAAAATAAAATCATTATAATTTGGAAATAAATTAGTTGGTGAGCCATAAAAAATATCACACCAACAAATAACACTATAATATTTTGAAAGAACAACAGGATATTTCAAAACATAGTTTTGACTATTATAGGATCCTTTTTAATAGTCCCCCAAAGACTGAAATTATAAAGGAAAACATCATTACAAATCTAGTTACAAAATGGGAGAAGATTGCTCCCACCTCTATACAAATGGACTTTGAAATTAAAGATAATATTTTTAGTCTAAATAAGCAAAGCTCTCCTGGGCCGGATGGGTTTGCAAATCAGTTTTTTCAGACATACTGGGAAGTCATTCAAAATAATGTTTTCCTACTGGTTAAAAATTTTTATAGATTGAAATTTACCCTAAGGATTTAATGAATTTTTTATCACTCTTATCCGAAATGTTGATAATGCTAGTGAAATAATCAAGTTCAGGCTTGTTGCTCTTATTAATACTATATACAAGGTGATTACTAAAATTTCTGCAAGCAGGCTTGCTCGTGTCTCAGAGAAGATTATATATTGGAATCAATTTGGATTCGTGAATGGTAGAAATATTCAGGATTTCATTCTCACTTCCTTAGAATGTGTCAATATTCTTAGGAACGAAACCCAAAATAGAAAAATAGTGACCAAACTGAAAATCACCAATCCCTTTAACACAATAGAATGGGGCTTCATTGGATGTGTTTTGAACAATTCTGGATTCTATATAAAATAAATTCATGGATCAAGATAATTTTTCAGTTAGTTCACATCTCTATTCTTATTAATGGGTCATCAGAGGGTTACATCACATTCTCCTTGGGATTGAAGTAAGGGGATACCCTCTCATACATTATTTTTGCGATGGTAGAAAATTATCTTAGAAGAATTTTAAATGATATGGTGAGCATGGGTGACTTGTCTACAATTAGAGCAGACCAATGTAACTCTACTCCACTCATTTAATAATTACTGATGACCTTTTCATTTTTACACTGTGGGTAGAGGAAACATCCACAATACCAAAAAGGCACCTCGACACTATGATAATGTGCTTGGTCAAGTTATCAACTGGAGAAAACCTACCATTTACTTTGGAAAGAGAATTCCAGCTTCAAGGAAAGATCCATCTTACCTCTGACATAGGAATCAAGGAGGGTGCTCTGCCTTTTGTCTATCTAGGTTTTCTAATGTTTAGGGGAAAACCTAGTCAGACACATTTTTCAAATGCACTAGATCGAATGATGAAATCCTATACCACGTGGATGAGTAAGTCCCTATCAATGGTTGGGCATATTTTACTTGTGAAAAATGAAGTTATCTCAATGATGGTATACTCTTTTATGGTGTATCTTTTTCCCGTTTATATCATTATAAATCTCAAAATGATGATAAAAACCTTTTTCTAGAGTGGAAATATTATGGATATAAAGTTAATCACTGCACCATGGAAGAAATTTTGATTGTTGTATAATATAGGAGGTCTTGGTATCAAGAACCTGGGGGCCTTCAGATATTCTTTACAGGATAAGTTTGTTTGGAAACTCATCAATAAAAAATATTCTTCCCTAAACATCATATGGAACTAGTTTAGGGCCAGACTTATTACTGGAAAAACAAGCTATATTGAGTCATCCATTTATAATAGGATAAACATAATCTTTCAGAAATTGATCATCCACTACAAATGTATGGTGAAAAATAATTCCTCCTAACATTTTTGGAATGATAACTAGATTGGTGGACAACTCATTAATCAGGTAACCTGAATGATTCTAGCAACAACCATAACATCATGATTAAGGAGAAACTAGAAAACATGAAAATAGCAGCAGATGATGTTGTCAATACTTTTAATGGATATGAATTTTCTAACGAATGGTATACTCTGATCTGGTTGGGTCTAAAAATGTTTGGAGAGACTCAAAAATCTTTCATAATCATCTGATTGATGGTGAGAAAAAATGGATTGGAAAATTAAATTAAAATGGATGACACCCTCACGGTTAACTCTTTTATGGAGGCTGGATCTCAATAAGATACATGTGAATGTAAATATTCAAAGGGTTGGTGTCTCATTATGCTCTTGATGTCCCCTATTTACACAACATAGAGCATAATTTGACTATATATTCGTGAGATGTAAGGCTTCCTCTTCTCTTTGGATGGCAGTGATAATGATTTTTTGTGTCCTAGTTCCCTACACTAATTCTGTTCAAACCCTCCTCACCGCATTGTACAATGTCACTATTTCTATGTTGTTTCTTGTGATATTTATATTTTTTATGCTGAACATATCCACATTATTTGGAGTACTATATACGTGGAGGTTCATGGTATGTCGCGCTTCAATGCAGACCATGAGCTAGTCTCTTTCATTGCTACGGTTCAAGCTACTAATGGCCTCTATTCAAAAAACTATAGCAACCTAATTGAGGATAGGGTGATCCTTAGGTGGTTGAAAATTTCTAGAAATTACCTTGATCCTTGGAATACCTTGTAATTAAACTAGTCATCCCCATTTGTAGGATGGATCAAATGCAACACCATCAGAGCTTCGAGGGGTAACCCAAGCCCCTCGGGTTTTGGTGCCATCATCATGGATGGGAAATGGGGTTCTCTTGAATTCTTGTATGGACCCTGTGGAAGTGCCACAACACTTGAATCAGAGATTATTGGGATTATAATAGTGGTCTAGGTCATTATCTAAAGGAATTGGAATAATGTATGGTTTGAATGTGACTCCACCACTCTCGTGCAAGCTATATGAATGGGGAAGAAACACCTATCATGGAGGCTAGCTGCTAAATGGGTTGTCTATATTGACATGCTCTCCAAAGTACACTATTTCATTACTCATACTTTTTGAGAGGCCAACTATATTGCTGATGGGATGGAAAATAAAGGGGTAAATTTACAGACCCAAATCGTGACGTACACGGACATTACATTACTTTTTGTGGAATACTTAATAAATAACAAAAAATAGACACACAAGGACTGTAATAGTTTAGTGTCTTATGAAAATCGGAATATAATCTTCTAATCATGGTGAAAGATCATCAACATCTCTCATAAAGATCTTCCCCTTTTTTTCTTCACTAAAACCTTTCTTTAAATCATGGGGAAAAGAAAACATAAAAAGGGTGAGCTCAAATTCTCATTAAGGGTAAACATAGAGAACATAAAACAATCCATAAAAATTTGAATGAAAAAACATGAACATAAAATCTAAACATCAAAATCTTGAGCAAAGACATACATATTGGAAGTACGTAAGGTATATATCATAAAGGAATAGCATGGGAATAAAACATGTATTTGTGGAAAACCATTAATGACGTGATATGATTTCCATATTAGCCAAGGCATTGCTACCAAGACCGTCTTAGTGGACAAAGTACCTTTCTGAATCGAGTTCACTCCTCATTCCAGTCCTGTATCACTGAACCAGATTATCTTACCATTCCAGCTGTGTTTATCTCATGAGATATAAATCTTTACCCATTGCATTGGAGGGAGATATAGGTCCCACCCATCTCATAATGAAATAACTAATTTGTGTTCCATAAAATAATAATACATCATTCATAATAACCCAAAAAATAAAATGGGTTTCATTATCATAATCCAATAATAACATAATCCATATAAAATAAATGGATTTCATTTCATCATAAGAAAACTCAAACCATGTAAATAATATATACATTATACTTGAAATGTAAACATTCATTATAATGTCATCATATATCGAAAATATTTTTGATAAAACACTTGAAATGAATTCTTGAGGAAAATATCCTTTCTTCTTCAAAAATATTTTCTTTTCTAAAAATGCAATGAAATTTTAGAAGAATTTTTTTTTGAAAATAGTCATGATATTAGGTAGAGGAATATTCCCTGAAATAAGTCGTTATTAAAACATAAAAATCCGTTCATGCCGTATAAGATAAAAAACATTCTTCTCATACTTTTGCGGGAAAAGTCAAAAAGTACCTCGTATGGTAAAAAAAGATTCCCTACATACCATGTAGTAGAAGTAAAAATGGGTAAAAATGACATTAAACATACATGAAACCATTTTTAGAAATAAAGGGACATGGATAAAAAATATAACCCAAGTAAATACTTATGAATAAACAATCTCAGATAAAAACGAGATTGGAATAGTTATGCCTTACCATAAGTCTGATATGCTTCGTACGTATCCGAACCTCCCCTTATTTGACGCGCCTCTTCTTAACCTCATCTTAAGGAACAAGAGTTGGTATTTTGAGGAGACCATAACCTCTATAATGTTTCTCGAAAATTTTACAAGAGGAATTGGCATGGGTTGGCCGAGCTTCAAGGAATAAAATGGTGTGAAGAGAAGAGGGAAGGGGTGCCCTTTTTATAAGGGAGGAGAGGGGCACCTTAGAAAAACATAAAATATTATTTTATAATAAAGTCATATTCGGTTTATAATAGATCCAAATTCATTTATATAGAAGATAAAGTGGGGATGGGGAAAAATCATATCAACCAATAGGTTTTAGGCAAGTTTAGGTCACTATTTTAACCTTATCATTTAGATTTAACTCTAAGTTAAATAATTTAACTTTTACCCTATCTTTTTGTTTTATTACACTATATGGTTAATAAACGTACTATAACAATCCAAACTAATCCCAAGTGATTCATTATTACCATATATAACCTTATATAAGTCAGTTGGCCTATCCTTAGAGTTTTAAAAATATAATAACAATTAATAATATAATTTTTTTTAAACTATTTAATGTCAATTTTGACAGAATTTGATAATTGATTTTTGTGAAAATCATAACAGCATGATTAGATCAAAAAATTTAATTAAATCAATACTAACATGTAATATTAACCTAATAAATTAGTGTAATTCATAAAAAGTATCAAATTACATTTATTTGGGTATTTATAATATCACTTATTTTATTATTTCATTATTTCGGTTATTACTGCATTACCATTGTGTCATAAATAAATTAAATTATTTAATGTCTAAAATTTGTAAATAAAATAACATTGGGTAGGAAATTTTTTTTATCGTTATAATAAATATTTATAGTTGAATTTATCTTCTCTATAACTTTGTATTGATTATGTTTTAGTTATTAAACTATGATTTTAACTATATTAACTCTTCTTTAAATAAAATAATAATAAATGTCCTAATCTAATCTAATTGGACCTAAAGGGAAATATTTTATTCCTAAGGTCATTTTTGGTCGAATTATATTTATCCAATAGAAATAGGACATGTGTTAGGGTAATAATAATATCATTTTTACTCTTAATTACACTATTGACTTTTAACCATGGTAAATAAAAGTAAAAAATTTACTATTCACCAAAAAATATTTTTATCTTATTGAGCCACATTTTACTTCTTGATATTTACCATGTCTCTTGGAATTTAAAAATTCATCTCACAATAGCAGTAAAATTAAGGTTTATGTAAATTTTCAAATTCTCCTAGGAGGTGGGTAAAAGGCTGTGAAAAGCTCAATAAAATTTTTATATATCTAAAATTATTATAAAATGACTCAAATGAATTACATTGAACTTATATAAGTATTATGTATAAATTTTGACAAAAAATATTTTTAAATAAAATAAATAATTATTTAAATAAAATAAATAATTATTTAAATAAAAAGTCGTTTTTTAAATAGTGACTCAGTGTTTTCACTATTCATCAAAAATTGAAGGTTTTCAAAAAAATACAAAAAATCACCCTAGGAAAAATTTGATATTCCGAATCCAAAAATGAAGTCCATTTTGTAAAATAAAATTTCTAAAATTTTTAAATGTGTGTATTACTATTCATAACAGCTAGTTTATATAACATATCGTTGTTTAGTGAAACTTGGTATTGAGTACAACACAAGTAATCGTGGAAGGTCGCGATTGTGTGTAATGCAAGCCAAGTCCTGGATGTGTATAGTGGAAGTTGATTTTGTTCTAGCATACAACACAAGACATCAATGAAATTAAAAGAATATTTTTCATAAAATCTCAGGGTGTTACATTCTACCCCCCTTAAAATGAATTTCTACCTCGA
Source organism: Viscum album (assembly GCA_963277665.1). Taxonomy (NCBI): domain Eukaryota; kingdom Viridiplantae; phylum Streptophyta; class Magnoliopsida; order Santalales; family Viscaceae; genus Viscum; species Viscum album. The sequence continues at coordinate 1,076,417,915 of OY728135.1, read as the reverse complement.
AATTCATCAAGGTTATAAATGGTTTACTACTTGAAAGTTTCTTTCATAGAAACACACATCGTAGAAAGGAACAGTAAAACTTCATTTTAAAAATGGGAAGTTAGAATCATAATAGTCACCCAAAGTAACTCAGCACTGGGTTTCCACATAGGACAACATAGGTGAAAATATGGATATGGAAGAGAAATATATCCATGAAATTCTGATGAAGAGTGGTAGAGGACATGGATATGAAAAATCCAACAATCACAAAGACATAAATTTTTGATGATCTAAGGTACCATATAATTCATTAGATATAAGGCCACTATGAAAACATTTTTGGCTTTGAAGATCATTTCACTAAAGTTGAAGAAATTGGAATTAGAAGAAATACTTTCTTGATTTTGGTACAATCTCACCGTTGGTCATTCCATGGACAATTTCCACTTCATATATTAACGAAATGAAGTTGAATTTGTCATTTTTGAAGTGTTAGCATATCATGTGATAGAATTATGGGTCATTCTATCTATCTCAAACAAAAGGTTATAAAAAGTTATCAAAAATACATAAGTCCATCTATAGTGAGATTAACCATATATGGCTCTAAAAATGGACTTATACTTCATATATCATACTACTTAATATAATAAAACTAGTTTCTACTAACCAGGGATTCTTGTAGGCTATTTGTAGGCGATAAAGGCATGTCACACTTCGGTTGTGGGTTCGATTCCCACAGCCTTGTCCGACGCGACGGGTTGTCGCCCGTCCTGGAGGTTGTCCTTTTTCGAAAACTACATTATTATGGCATTCCATAAATAATATTGGAAAAAGATCTGGCCTTAAATAATACTGACTTGTGTCCAACATAATCCATTCCAATATTTAGGCTTGTTTAAAATACTTTTGTCCAAGTTCATAGTATAAAGAAAACAATTACTAGAAATGTCATCTGTCAAGCATGTGAATACCATCATTTATCCCCCATATATCATACGATGTATCTTGTTGGTCAAATTACAAACATGTAAATACCTTAATCATTTATTCTCTAGAAAAATGAATACCCATTGACTCTTAATGAAAACATTAATACTGTCAAATTTTAACACTTTCAACATACCAAAATCCCAAAATTTCTATATACTCAATCAATGATATAACTGTGTCCTTATATCAATCATGAGCTCATGAATACAATAAAATATATTATTTTCTCCTTATCCCTTCATTATGTGCATATCATCTGCTTTCCAAAATATTTGGTTTACTTTTCATTGTTACTGGTACCATTTAATTATTGAAAACCATAATAAACCAATACATAGATATTCTAATATTCCACATTACTATAAAATAGATTACACGACATTATTTTTGCAATCACATTACATAAACACTACATCATTTTGATACTCAACATCATCAATAGTGATCACATGTGACTTCCCTTTGTCCTTTTCCTTAGGAGGATGCTCACGTCGATCATTATTAACCCTTGGATTAGGGCATTGATTAGCATAATGCCTCATTTACGTGCACCTGAAGCATTAAAGTGTTGGTGGAGCGTTCTCTATAGTCTTTTCTCTATTCACGTCATTAGAAACCTTTTTCCCATTACATCGGAACTCAGCTACTTTATGAACTTCTTTTCCACACTTGAAACATTTTCTAGTACCTTTTAGACAATCTCCACCATGCTTCTTTCCACACATTGGGCATAAAGAAACATTCACCTTTTTTCACCATTGTTCTGAGGTTTTTCCTTGAATTCCATTTTTCGTTTATTGTCAAAACCATGAGATGGATATGTTACACAAACTTCTAGTTCTACCTTGATAACACAACACACAATTTCATCATATCTACTGATGTCTCTTATAGCCAATTCCCATCGATGACTTAGTTTTAAGCCACTGAAGAATCGATCACATTTACATTTAGGATGGATGATAAATCCAGATGCATACCTTGAAAGTCTTATAAAATTCACTTCGTATATACCAACAGATTCATCATCCTTCTTCTTAAGCTCAAGGAACTCCTTTTCCATATTTGTTCTAATAATACGAGCGAAGTACTTACTGAAAAAAATGTTCTTGAACTCGTCCCATTCAATAGATTCAATTTCATCTTGGGGCCTTGTATTCTTAATTAAAGTCCACCACTAGTTTACTTTACCTTTTAAATGGTAAATATCTAAAATGGCTATTTCATGTTTTTAACAGAAAAGTATGGAAAATATCTTTTCAATGGTACTGATCCATTGTTTAGCAACAAGTGGATTAGAAGACTCATTGAAAGACGGTGGACGTTGCCTCATGAAGGACCCAATATAATATTGTTCCCTTCTCTCATCATTTGGAAATCCAAAATGATTCATAGCTTTTGTAAGTATAGAAATAATATTTTTCACTCCATCTCCCATCACATATGGTTTCATGGGAGGACAATCATTGCATTTTCCTTTATATTGATAAACAAGGTTCAGTCAGGTTCCATCCATCGTCTAAAACCCAAAAAGAATAGTGTGAGAGGAAAAAATCGTGCTAGGAAAACAACATAATAAAGGGGGAGTACCTTCAATATATTACATCTTAGTTTTAATTCTAATATAGATACCATAATTATAGTACTATAACCTATACTTATACTTGAAATTAGGGACATCCCTAGACATATATTAGAAATATCTTTAGGGATATCACTAAATTTATCGCATCCTAGTTTCCAAAGGTTGACTAAACCTTTCCTCCGATACCAATTATAGATACCCAAAGCATGACGTACATGGACATTACATTAATTTTTACAGAATTCTTAATACATAACAAAAATAGACCCAAAAGGATAGTAATAGTTTAGTGTCTTTGGAAAGCTGGAATATAATCTTCTAATCGTGGTGAAAGATCTTCAACATCTCCCGTTAAGATCTTCCCCTTTTATTTTCCTACCTAAAACCTTTCTTTAAATCCAGGGGAAAAGAAAACATAAACAGGGTGAGCTCAATTGCTCAGTAAGGGTAAACATAGAGAACATAAAACAATCCATAAACATTTGAATGCAAAAACTTGAACATAAAATCTAAACTTCAAAATCATGAGAAAATACCTAAATTTTGGATGTACATAAGGAATATATCAAAAAAGAATAGCATGGGAATAAAATAGTTATTTGTGGAAAACCATTAATCACATGATATGATTTCCATAGTAGCCAAGGAATTTCTTCTAAGACCATATTAGTGGACAAAGTCCATTTCTGAATCGAGTTCACTCCTCGTTCTAGTCCTGTATCACTGAACCAGATTAACTTACTGTTCCAGCCATGTCTATCTCATGAGATATAAATATTTACCCAATGAATTGGAGGGAGATATAGTTCCCACACGCCTCATTATGAAATCATTCTTTCGTGTGCCACAAAATAGACATACCTCAATCATAATAACCCAATGAATAAAATGGGCTTCATAAACATCATCACATTATAACATAATCAATATAAAAGTAATGGATATCATTTCACCATACTAAAACTCAAACCATGTAAATAATAGAAACATTATACTTGAAACTTAAACATACTTAATAATGTCATATTTGATGGAAAATAGGTTTCATAAAACACTTGAAATGAATTCTTGAGGAAAATTTCCTTTCTTCTTCAAAATCATTTTCTTTTCTCAAAATGCCATGAAATTTTAAAAGATATGGATTTTGTTGAAAGTAGTCATGAAATTTCGTAGAGGAAACTTCATTGAAATAAGTAATTATAGAAACATAAAAATATGTTCATTCCGTATAAGTTAAAAAACATTCCTCTCGTACTTTTGCCAGAAAATTCAAAAAGTACCTCGTATGGTAAAAAAAGATTTCTTAAATACCATGTAGTAAAAGTCAAAAAGGGTAGAACTGACATTAAACATACATGAAACAATTTTTCAAAAAAAGGGACATGCATGATAAATATAAACCCAGTAAATACTTATGAATAAACATTCTTGGATAAAAATGAGATTGGAAAAGTTATCCCTTACCTCAGTTCCGATATTCTTCGTATGTATCCGAACCTCCTCTTCTTTGGTGCGCCTCTTCCTAACCTCCTCTTAAGGCACTAGAGTTGGTATTTTGAGGAGACCAGAACCTCTATAATGTTTCTAGGAAAGTTGAGAAGAGTAATTGGAAGGGGTTTTCCAAGCTTCAAGGCTCAAAAGTGTGTAAAGAGAAGAGGGAAGGGGTGCCCTTTTTATAAGGGAGGAGAGGGGCACATTAGAAAAAACATAATATATTATTTTATAATAAAGTCATATTTTGTTTATAATAGCTCTAAATTGTTTCATTTAGAATCTAAAGTGGGTATGGATTGAAATAATATAAAAAAATAGGGTTTAGACAAGTTTATGTTACTATTTAACCTTATCATTTACATTTAACTCTAAGTTAAATAATTTAACTTTTATCGTGTATTTTTGTTTTCTTACACTATATGGTTAATTAACCTAATATAACAAGCTAAAAGAATCCCAAGTGGTTCATTATTAATATATATAACCTTATCTAAGTTATTTGGCCAGACCTTAGATTTTTAAGAATATAATAACAATTAATAATAAAATATTTGTTTTAAAAACTGTTTTATGTCAATTTTGACACAATTTGGTAACTGATTTCTTTGAAAATCATAACTGCATTATTAGATCGAAAAAAGATAAATAAAACAATAATAACATGTCATATTAACTTATAAAATTAATTTAATTCATAAAAAGGCTCAAATTAAATTTATTTGGGTATTTGTAATATCAATTATTTTAATATTTCATTATTTTGGTAATTACTGCATCACCATTGTGTCATAAATAAATTAACATATTTAATGAATAAAAATTATAAATAAAATACCATTAGGTAGGAAATATATTTATATTTCTAATGAATATTTATAGTCGAATTTAGCTTATGTATAACCCCATATTAAATATGGTTTAGTTATTAAACTTTGATTTTAACTATTTTAACTCTTCTTTAAATAAAATAATAATAAATGTCCTAATCTAATCCAAGTGGACCTAAAGGGAAATATTTTATTCTTAAGGTTGTTTTTGGTCGAATTAAACTTATCCAATTAAATTAGTACATGTTTTAGGGTAATCATAATATCATTTTTACCCTTAATTGCTCTATTTAATTTTAACCACGGTAAATAAAAGTAAAAAGTTACTATTCACCAAAACTTATTTTTATCTTATTGAACAACATTTTACTCCTTGATATAAACTGTGTCTCTAGGATTTTCAAAATTCCACTCACAGAAGCGGTAAAATAATGTTTTATATCAATTTTCAAATTCTCCTAGGAGGTGGGTAAAAGACGGTCAAAAGTTCAATAAAATTTTTATATATCTAAAATTATTATAAAATGACCCAAATGAATTACATTGAAATTATATAAGTATTATGTATAAATTTTGACCAAAAATAAATTTAAATAAAATAAATAATTATTTAAATAAAATGTCTGTTTTTAAATAGTAACCTAGTGTTTTCACTATTCATCAAATAATTGAATGTTTTCAGAAAAATACCAAAAATTCACCCTAGGAAAAATTTGATATTCTGAATCCAAAAATGAAGTCCATTTTGGAAAAAAAATTTATAAAATTTCAAAAAGTGGGTATTACTATTCATAACTACTAGTTTCTATAACATATCGGTGTTTAGTGAAACTCGGTATTGTTTACAACACACGCTATCGTGGAAGGTTGCGATTGTGTGTAATACAATCCAAGTAAGGGATTCATATAGTGTAAGATCCTTTTGGTGTAGCGTACAACACAAGACATCAATGAAATTAAAAGAATATTTTTCATAAAATCTTATGGTGTTACAGTAACTATGGATGGACGTCATCACTTGACCTATCTACCTGATGATATGGTTCCTATTCTCTTCCAGGAGAAGTGTAAAATCCATTTGTTCCACCTTTTGTTACATTATTTCTGTTTCTAATGCAAGGGCCTATGTTCTCACATTTCTAAAAAAATCCATTTAGTGATCATTGAGAGATATCCTATTGAATATTTAATTTAGTAAAAATTATTTATTTATATGATTTGTATAATTATATGGCCTTTGTAAATATAAACTGTAGAATGAAATGCTTACAGTTAGAATAGTTACCTCATCCCCGAAATAGTAACCATACTATTTAAATAATAAAAGTGTATATTATGGTAAACTATGAATAAACCATTAAAAAAATGTTTACTATTAATTAAATCATTAATTATAAGAATAAAAAAATAATGAAATGGTTACCTGATAAATTAGACATTTTGTAGGTATATTGGTGAATTTTTAGTTAAACATTTCATAAATTATTTAATAAAAATGTATTTATACAATAATCATACATTGAAATTAATTAATTAATAAATTTCATTTGAAAAAATATATTTCATTTTTTTGAAGAATCATGAAAATTTTATATACTATTTATTTTTAAATAACTTTTATAAATATTTAAATATGGAGATGAATGGTGCAATAATGTAAAATAACTTATTTTCCATTATATGTTAAATTTTTTATTAATAAAATCCATTATGATTTTAATAACCCATATCACAACAAAAAATTAATAATTTCATGTATATATTCCCATGAATAAATAATATTTATTTTATTGGAATAAAAATCAAAAAATGTATCAATATTTTGTTTGAAAAACACATTCCCTTTTTAACTATAAATTCACCCATCTTCCACCTAATTATTTTCACATAAAAAACAAATTCCCTTTATTAATATAAAAAAACTCCAATACCTTCCTTGAATATGTTTTTAAATCATTTTGATAATCGAAATACCACTCCTACAATACTTAACATGAATTGATATGGAGTCGTCTCAAGGTGGAATGAATGCCTTATAATTTAATACATTTCAATTTCATAATTTTTTATCTTCCTACTGCTCAGATAAATTTAATAAAATATTTTATTCATTTTTAAATTATGTATATAATTATATTATAATATAAATTATAATATAAATTATAATATAATTTATATCATTAATTAATTAATTAATTATCATTTCTTAATATTTTTTATCTTTTTTCCATCGCGTATGGTTTAGAAAATTGATGTAGATGATGTTAGGAATTAACTATTTACACCATACATGTATGGTTTTAAAATTAAATTTAATGAATAAAAAAATATATACGAAATAATTAATATTATATAAATATAAATTTAGAATGGCATTAATAATTCTAAAAATAATTTTTCATGGTTTTTTATTCTCTTATAATAGTTATGTTATTATTTGAATCCTCATTTTAAATAATTTTAAACCATATATTAAACTATGAAACTTATATGTCACTAAAATGAGGAAGGATCAATAAATTTAAGCTTATAGATTTTGGGGAACATTTTATAATGTTTGTTGACTATTATAATTATGTTGAGAAGGCATTTGAACTGCAAACTAACATACCCCAAACATATGACATAGAAAAATAATTTAATAAGTTATTTAAATAAGAATTATAATATAATAGATTTATATTAATAATGTTAACAATTATGAAATTAATATGTTTAATTGATTAATTTATATGGTAAGAAGACCATTCAAGAGAGTCCGGACATGAGGTAAGGGTCTTTCCCACATTCCTTTTTCAATCATTTTTCTCCCTATAACATTTCATATTTATCATTTTTATTTATGAAATTTCTATAATTTTAAAGCAAAATTTTATGATTTTTAATTTTTCTAATTTTCATATCTTTTGTAGTTATAATCTTGTCTTTTTAGTTATCTTTTTCTAATCATTACTATATATGAAACTCAATAAAGGGGTCTTCTATATTTCATCATCATTTTCAACATTCAATCGGATAATTACTATTAGCTTCCTATGATTTTAAAATTTTATATTTTAAAATAAAATGTACTAGTTATTCTATAATATTGAGAAAATATATATACCTTAATTCCATTTAAGAATATGCTTTACTCATAACTTTTAAATTTTATAAATAATTCTTTCTCAATGATTATTTTCATAGTGTCTCTATTTTAGTGATACTAAAAAATATAATTCAAGTAATTTTTAATAAAAATAAAATATTCATTTAATATTTAATTTTTTGTGAATTAAATATCTAATTAAAATTATTCAGCTCATGAAAGTACATAAAATATTTGAGAGGATCATTATTTATCAATAATTTCCCTCTAAAATATTCTAATTTTTAAATATGTTTCCTCCTTGTTCATGTTATATATATCATAAATATATTTTTTATCATATGAACTTTGATTATTATTTTAGTCTCATTTAAATGACTTTATACTAATGAATATATATAGAGTGAATTTTTAAATTTGATAATTATTTTTTAATTGTGTTTACCCTTAACGAAATACCATTTATTTGAGTAGGGAAATATTTTCAATATTCATTTCCATATTTCATGAAAGATAATTATGGAATATATATACCTTTTTATATAATTGGATAAAAATTTAATATTATGTATTTATTTTTATCTTGTTATTATTTTCATATAATTAATTCATTTGAAATAGTCCTTGACTGATGGTTCCTAATATTTCCAAGATTATTTCTCTATTGATGGGATTCATGAGATAAACTAGTTTTTTCATCATGTGTATCCCTCACCATTTATGTTATATTTCATTGAACAAGTTATTGATGGTATATCCATGTTGTCTGGCACCAGGGTCATGATGTTATTGTACTGATGTATTGGAAAAAGGCATCAATAATGTCGTTAGGATATCTTTGAAGAATAACACAACTGTGTTGTTTTCAGGTCTATAATTATGCATTCTGAAATTATGTGATCTATTATTGTCATCCATGTGATCATGTATTTATATTTTTATAATTATTTTATGCTTATATATTTATTAATATGATATTTATCAAATTATTTATTCATATAATATGGTGCATCATATTCTTATTACTTGTTTTCATATAATGTATGCTTTCCTAAATGAATGATTTCAGCACTCCCCTTTATATTTTTTATAAAAAACTATAAGAATCCCAGATGATTTTATGTATCATTTAAGGATAATTAGTAGATAAATTACAAGTCATTATCTATTATAGAGGAGTAATATATGTTTAAATGTAATATAATGATCAATTTTATATATATATACGTATTTTCCTATAAAACTTTATGTATTTTTTCTAGAATTTACCAATATTATAAATAACAACTACTATCGTGTAGTTGGATTCAATATTGATATATCAGTAAATATCAAAAGTAATCTAAATCACTTTTTTATGTAGATAATTAATTAGATACATTTCAAATAAATATATTATAATAATATCATAACCCTTCAGATCTAATAAATTTCTATGATTAATGAATCACCCATTAAGTTGTCATTGGTCATATATCAGATAAATTTGAAAACATATAGTATACTAAAAAACACCATAGGTTAGAAAATATAATATTGATTAGAAAATATTTTTATCATTTAACAAAATTTAACCCCTTGTGAACTCTTCCTACTAAATGGATCACACTACATATCTATAATATACCACACAACCCAACAAAAATTCATAATTGTATGATTTTATTGTTTCACATAATAACCAATATTTTTTTTAAAATCTTAATCACAAACCCAAAATGTAAATATCATTAACATTATTAGTTCATAGTGTCATCAAAAGATATAAAAAATATATGTAGAGTAGGTTTATCATATAAAGACAATAACTATATAAAATCATTATGAAAATTCAACCACATCAATGTAATAAGTCTTCATCTACATTTGAAGTATTTTATAGATATTTTACATTTTAACCTGACATAAAGATTTTATGTCCTTATTTAATGTAAAATATCCAATTTTAAAAATCAAATACCCCTAAAATGGTTCTAACAATGTTTAATTAGATCCAATAGATAAAAATAAACATATAAAATCATTTAACGTATAAACTGGACATCTCACATGCTTTTAAATGCCTCCCCTCTATTAAACCAATTGGGGAGGGCCACATGTTTCCCCCACATGGACACACATACATTCCCACATGTTCTAGTTCAGAGATTCTCTATTTTCATCATATCTATGGTAAATTATGGGCTGTATAGTTTTTTTACATACATATTAGCTCACCTGAGAAACTCCCTAGTATTTCCCAATCTATTCAATTACATAGAACAAGTATAATATTTATTTGAGAAAGGTTCTTTGTGTATCATACCTCTATGTTAAATGGATCATTAGTTTGAACTCCCTCAGTCATCCTTTCACATATTATGTGGCCTAGGTTCTAATAATTTTAACATTCTTTTAACATCAGATTCACCTCCATCCACAATAATGAATGGAAGAAAACCTAAACAATTTCCTCTCAAAATGACATTAAATTTATATAAAATTTTGTTCTCGAATAATTTGTCAAAAAATATAAAATTATATTCACATGAATGAAATGTAATGTCAAATAAAATATCAAGAAGTTATAATTCAAAAAATATCTTACAAAGATAATTTTTAACATGTAACATGGATTATCATAATTCTAAAAAATGTATTTTTTTCATTGATTACATTTATTTTTTATTTGTTTATCATCATGATCCAAACCATAGTGAGTTTGTTACTCACTTTTACAAAAAAATGATATACACTATTTTATTAGGGATATATCTAGAATAATAAATTTGATCATTAAAATTCATTTTCTCTTGTGTTTATCTCATTGATATATTTATAATGATATAATTTAGGGTGTATTAATTATATATTTGATAAGTTTCATTAAAAAGTTAGGCGAGTGGTATAGAATTTATATAAGATAATTTAATAACAAAAATAACATATCTTATTGAGATGATCTCTAATGTTTTCTATATAAATCAATCATTGATGCCTACCTATTTAAGAGAAACAATTAATATAACTTATCATTATATTATAATTATATATAAATATTTTGTTTTTGGTTAATTAATTATATTTTATTTCATAAAAAACCTCTATCAATAAATTCATAACTACATTAGGTCAACACCAAACTATCTCCCTAATAAAAGATACCTTTTATAGTTTAAAAATAAAATGTATACCACTTTATCTGAGAATAAATATATAAGAAAATTACATTTTAGTCTTTGTGAGTCTATTAACCAAATGAAATTTATTTATTTTTCTAAATTCTCCTCTTATACAATTGAAAAATTAAATTAAATTATTAAAATTTAATTGAAAAAATTGATATAATAAAATAAAAACATAATTTAAACCATAAGAAGAAATTAATTCCTTCTCAAAAAACTTGGATAAAAATTAATATAATGTATATGATTTTATTCAGGAGTGTAATTATTCTAAGGTCTCTTAAAAAATATTTTTCCATGGATTATAATATAGTGGAAACCAATAATTCCTCTCAATGATATTTTCTAATGGTTTAATGTGGTCACCTATTATATGTTTTTAATTATTTTAAACTATTATAGTAAAAAATGGATATTGTTCTATATAAAAGAATTATAAATGAAATTAAAATAAAAATAAACTAATTAAATTGTATAAAAAGTAAATGGGAAATAACGAGATGTTATGTATCAAATCTACATTTAATCCACTAGATTTTTTTCATATATTATTCCCTAATATTTAATTGTTCTTATTGTTCAACTATTCGTTGGATGAAATCCAAAATTATAGACTCTTAAACTTGTGTTGTTCATTAATTTTTGATAAATAATACCTCAATATCTCTATGCATGTTTTATTTCTAATGTGAGATAATTGATTCATTAAATAAATTAGAGCACATTTATAAAAACTAAAATGAATTGTTATAAATCAAGAGATGATCAAGAGTAAAAATTAATAAATTATGAATTTCAGGCTCTATAAACCCCATGATATTAATTATAATATGTTTCACTCTAAGAGAAATTTATTTCTTTGTATATCAAATTGATATAAGAGATGCAACGAATTTATCGAATTCTTGTGAAGAAAATAATTTACTCAAGTACAACCTAGATGAATTTATACTATTTATCAAGAATATATGAATTTTAATAATATATATATTAATTAGTAAAATAATGTATTAAATTTTACATCAGAGAATAAAACTTCATATACTTCCTAAAAAATTATAAATGGCATTGTCTTATATCTTAAGGGAGCACCAAAAACATCTTATCCCATAACTGACAGTACAATTTCTTTGGAATAAAACCCTATCTCTTTTGATATACCTATCATGTATAATATTTTTAATGTTTTTGACATGTTCTATGACTTCTATTAATTGTAATCCATTTATCATTAAATATACAATTTACCTTCACTCCATCTTAGATCATATTTAGAAACACACTCTTTAAATGGTCCTCTAGTATGATATAACTCATATCCATAATAGTGTCCCCTTTTAAAAATAACACATTCCATGTTCATTATAAGGATTATTTATTTATTTAGAGAACTCAAGTGGAGAGATTATGTGTTTTGATACATATTTTTTAAATCCATGTGGAGTATAAGTTATCTTTAGGACCTAGGCCTCTTAATTTACTCTATTTTCATCATGTATTTTAATTAGAAAACATGATTGAATAAGTTGATCCATCATTTTTAGGTTTAAAAACATATTTTTATGATATTGGATTGATGATTTTTGGTTTAAAAATAATGATATATTATTGGTGATATAATGTTCGATTTTCAGTTAACCCCTACCATAAATTATGTCACAACCTGTCATATGTCAAAAAATATATATTATATATTGATATCATGTATTATTATATAATTAACATTATTGAAATCAATTATATAGATCCATATATTATTATAGGTAATCATGTCATCTTTTTATATAGATGACATATAATTTTGATTTCGATAAAAAAATTTGTATATTACGATATAAATTTATTCTAATATCATCCTCATTTTTTAGGATTTTTTACTACTTAAAAAATTAATAAAAGGATATGTGAATTCTTTCTAGTGACATCATTAGTCATAACCATAGCTATTCAGACATACTCCATCCAAAGTCACTGATATTCTAATTCTGTGATATGTGATACACAAAAATCCATTCTACATAAAAAATCGAACATTAAGGTTAGTATATGATATCTACTTACTGTAAAGTTTGATATATTAGGAACCTAAATCATAGATCATCATTAATAATTATTTTTTATATTTCATCGAATCTTATTTTCCACAATCACTAGTATCATACTTTCAAAATAATATATTCCTTTTATAACCATATGTATCCTCCTATTATAATAGTGATATAAGGAAACACATATAAAATCTATATAACCCTATTCCTTATTGGACATTAATTCATGATTTTTTACATAAAATTGTAGATAATACAACCCAATTGGTCAGTAAATAAAATTATATTTTGGATGTAGGTACATAGATCAACATATCAAACATGGGATACAATAATATTATAGTAAAAATCCATAAAATTCTTCAAAAGATTAATGGATTTTAAAATATCTGGAGATTACCTGGGGACATACATAACAAATGGGTTAGATAAAAATCCATGCAAGGGAATAAACATGGAATAAAATGAATAATGTTAAAAATATACATTTCAATAGGGGATAAGAGGGACATTAAGTATAATTCATGATTATCAAAACATGAATAATGTGAAAATAACATAAAAAACATTACCATAAATATATGTCAAGGATAATCCACTAATACATCATGTTGGAAGAAGTCCCATAAAGTAATACAGTTTACTCCTGGTCCCAACATGACCTATCATCGTACAAAACTTTACCCAATTCATAGGAGCACTATATAATTCTAATCACACATGTCACCTTCATTTAATTTTCAGGATTTAGTGTTATACATGGATGATACAACATGGATTCATTCATTATAAGATTTTATTAAAAGTTGAAGTACTGTGTTGTAAATACATTTAATTTCTAATTCAAATAGGTATAATTATATAAATGTGAACAACCTTGATAGTAAATGGGTTTGATATTTACTACATTTTTTTGGAAAAGAAAATCATGGTGAAATTTCAAGAGCATGACGATGTAACATAGTAAATTATAAAATATTTTTATGTGTAAAAGAGGTATATCATCATTTTAATATCAAATATTCAATAATATAGACATGGAAATATATATCCCAACATAATTAATGTGAAATAGAATGATTAATATAAAAACGAATCTTAAATAATTATGAGAATGTGATGATCCCTTACATGAGTGTGTGACTCCAAATTCTTGGGAGGATATTCTTGTGAGCTTGGGGTGCGTTGGGAGGAATATATAGAGTGGATGGTTGAATAAATATATTCACCAAGGAGTTTGAGTAAAGCTATAAAGATTATTGTGTGGTTTTATATAGTAAATAATGGTGATTTCATCATTATTTAGGTTTTAGAATATACATAACAAAATAACAAAAACAAAAAATTCATCCCATGGTTTTTACAATGGTTTCTAAAATATTATAGAGGTTCTCATTATTTTAAATGTCCAATGGTTGAAATTAATAAATATTTCCCTTTGATATGTGTAGGTAAATGGCACTCGTAAAGAAATGATTTTAGAACCTTAAAATATATTAATTATTTTAGAGGATTCATAATGGAATTATAAAATATATTAAACAAACAACAAAATCACATTAATTTAATGAGAAAACATAGATTTTATCATGGATAACTTTTATAGTATATATTTCAAAACTTTTTGGAAATTTTTGTGTCATAATAGAAAATGTATATTAATATTATATTTCAATTTTACCAGAACATTTTACTATCTAAGAAAATTAAGAAACTTTCACCATTAGATAATTTTGACATTATAATTCCAAAAAATAGTATCACTTTTATCTAAATTACATTTAAAATATGTTCAATTTCTCTTTTAAAATAGTAAGTTACATTTATTGTGAAATTTTGTGTTTTTTTTGAAATAACAATATTTGGAACCTTATAAAAATTACATTATTATTCATAAAAATTATCAGAGAATTTATATTTATTAAAAATCATTCTATAATAATACTTTATTATCATTTATTAAAAAATCCATTAGTTCATCAAAATTAGTTATTTAATTGAATTTGAATATTACCCAAAAAATACTATGTGTGTTTTATTATATCGAAATAACATCATTTATATAGTAACGATAATAGAATGGGAATATTTTCATTATTATATAAAAAATAATATACATACTCATAATTCTATGGTCTGGATGCATATCACATAAATACACCAGAAAACCCCATTAAAGTAAAATGTGAAATTATGATCCTTTCATGGGGTGGTTCGACATTCAAGGTTGGGGTCATGATCACGATGAGCTTAAACTTCTCTATAAATAGTTTCACTCATACTTATGTTATTGGGTCTCATCTTGGTCTTGGTCTATGGAAAATCCCAATGATTTTATCTCCATTGGAAACACTGATAAATTGGATTAATAGAGTATAGTTATATTAGTTTAGTTCATCATTTACTTTTCCATTGTAAATTAGATTTTTTAAAACCCAATATTTATACTAATCATGTGATCACTATTCACCAAATAGATTTTCATTATTAATGATACTTACTAGTCTTTAAAATACAATTGAATATAGTAAAACAAAATAATTACATATATTTAAATAATTTATAATGTGTATTTTTTTAAGATTGTTCTGTTTGTTACAATCTTCCCCCCTTATAAAATTTCACCCTCAAAATATTCATTTCTCACTCTAATAATGATATGGGTAACTCTACTTCATTACTTCCCCAGGTTCCCATGTTTCTTCCTCATACACATGGTTACTCTACAAAACAGTGACCATGTAATTTTTTTTATTTCATAGAACATAGTCTCTATGATCTAAGATCATCACTAGATACTCTTCATAGAAATAGTCATTTTCCAATCTAAAAACCTCTTAATTGAGCACTTGTGAGTGTTTTGGTATGTAATATCTCAATAGGGATGCATGGAACACATCATGCACTTTATATAGGTTTGGTGTGAGTGCAATTCAGTTGGAAACTACTCTGATGTGATCAAGGATCTCAAAAGGGTTGATATATCTTGGACTAAGCTTTCCCTTTTTCCCAAATCTCAAAACATTATTCAATCATGATATTCCAAGAAATATCATGTCTCCAACATTAAACTATTGGTCTATTCAATGATTTTCATCATAGATATTATATCAACTTTTAGCATCTTTGATGTGTTTTCCAATGGTCTTTAACCTTTCAACCATTTCCTCTGCAATTTTAGGACCAAGTTTTCATTTTCCAACAGCATCCTATCATATAGGTGTTATCTAACTCTTCCCATAATGAAAATCATAGTGATCCATTTGGATTCATAAGTGGATTCTATTATTTAAAGAGAACTAAACCAAAGAATGATTTTAATCCAATCCTCCTTTTAAGTCAATTGATCATTCACTCAGCATGTTCTCATGTTTTTGGATAGTCCCCGCATATTGTTCATTAGTTTGATGGTGAAAATCCATGTTGAAGATTAGCTCAGTTTTTAGAGCATGCTAGATACATTTATAGATATTTTAGTTTAATATAAGTTCTCGATTAGAAAAAATCGATAGTGGTACTCCATTCTGCCACAAAACTTCTCTGATATATATCCATTCAAGTTGATATTGTTAGAAATTTTGTCAAATTTCAATGAAGTGTGCAGTCTTTTTGACAAAATCCAAAAAAACCCATATATCATTGTTTCCTCTGGATGTCTTTAGATGGTTAGTGGTAATTTTCATGGTGTCGTTTTCCCATTTATATATATTTGTATAGGTAATGGTCATTCCATCCCCTTATACTTTTTCATTTCCTTATTCACTTACAGAAATACCAGGCACATTGATGTATATTAACCAATGACCATATTCATATTGCCCAACCAATAATTCTCTAAGATACCTTGGTACATATTTTTCCTTACTATATGAATGGAGGAAGTTTAAATATGTGAATCATCAAACAATTCCATCTTTACCTAAATATTTTTTTATACACATAGTATTTATACAAATCTCATAACTCCATCCTCATTAAAACTAATCTATAAGGAATTTTATTTTATCATAGTCTCCCCTTCCTTCTAAATTCTCACATCAGCTATTTTAGCATCCTTTAGCCTCTCTAAGAAGGATAATTTAAAAATAATTTCTCAATGGATTAATGATGTTCATTCCATTATGAATTCCATGTCCATCATTTTCAAATTCAATAAGATTGAATTCTTCTCAATTCCTATAAATGATTAAATTGTAGGATCCTTTACACTTATATTTTATGAAACTTTATTCTCGATACTAGTATGGTGGTGAATTGAGTTTTCATAGTCCTTGATTATCTCGAGCCATCATCACAGCCGTATATTTAGCTTTTTCTATGTGAATATAGACCTAAGGGTTTTCTAATTTGTATGTATTTCACACTTCTCCCCAAATATATAATTTTGGAAGATTTTAAAAATTAATAACATTGTATATAAATCCATATAGTGTAATGGGTTGTTTTATTATTTATTTTTAAAGTACATTGAACCATATGATATGAAATTGTCATTCTGTATTGACACACATCTCGATCCCTTATTCTAATAAATTTTTAATACTATGAATATTTATCCACTTATGGATAGTGTGAGAACAAGGGTAGTGATGATACTAGTTTTAAACTATGTAAATATCTCTTCACATCCATAATTCCATGAAACATTTACTCCATTCTGAGTTATCTTCATAAGAGGATTTTTCAATCATGATAAATTTCTCAAAAAAATTTGACAGTACCATGACAATCCATAGAAAATACATATATTTATCATAGATGTTTCCTTCACCATCCTTTAATTACTTCTATTATTTAAGGGTAAACAGATATCCCATTTCTTATGATGATATTCTGGATGAATGATACTTCCTTAAACTAGAACTCACATTTCCTATACATGGAAAAATTAGTTACCCTTAACGAGGTCTTTATCATAGTACTCAGTTCCTCCTCATGGTCCTCCATATTTTTAGAGTGTATTAGAATATAATTTATAAATACTACAATAAATTTTTCATGTTAATCACCAAATACCTTATTTATCATTTCCGTGACGATTTTTGTAGAATCAGTGAGTTTGAAAGGAATCACTAAGAACCCCTAGTGCCCGTACAATCTACAAAATGTTGACTAGGGGATATCCTCCTTCTTCACCCTAACTTGTTTATATATAGACTATCGGTCCACCTTGGAGAATTATTTTTCAACACCTATATAATATATCAATTAATCATGACATGGTAGAGGATAAATTTTAATTATCATGATCTTCTTTAACTCGTGATAATCGATGCAGAGGTGAATTTCTGTATCCTTTTTCTTTACAAACAGGACTAGTGCATATCATGGTGAAGCACATGGGAATAATAAACATTTATCCAAATTCTCATATAGTAGCTTCCTTATATCCTTATGTTATAAAACATCTATTCTATATTTATTTTTGGATAACATTAACCCCCAGGTGTAAGCTCGATTGAAAATTCAACCACATTTCCAGGAGGAAGTCCAAGAAATTCCAAGGGAAACACATCATCATATTTCCTCACAATATGCATGACTTTGAGAATTGTTCATTACTTATAATAAATCATTTGATATAGGTGTACATTATAATAGAGAAATGATACCCATGTATGAGATATTATTGCTATAGAATATTCATCATCCTCATTGCACTTGAATAGAATTGGGGGTTGATTTGAAATATGGAGAGTGATTTCCTTCTCACAAAAATTAATGTTGGATTTATAAAGGGAAATCCAATCCCTTCTAAAAAATTAATCAAATTTTAATAAAGGTGGTTTGGAAAGGTTATTCAATATGTTCAACCCATATATTGTGACATGGGAGTTATTATATACTTAAGATACAAGAAATTACCCATTTTCCATTTTCATTGACAAATTTACATCCATAATTTATAGTAGTATTTGAATAATTCTACAAAACAATCAGGATATGAAGGAATATATATAATAATAATAAAAAATTATGTTCTCTATTCATGAATAAATACCTATAATAATTTTTACCATAAAATCTTTGGGATCCTTTTTTGTTATTGTGACAGAAAAAGATCACTCCTGCTTCCATGGACGTTGTTGGATGTGTCCAAAAACCATTCACTATGTTCATAGGATTGAAAAGTTCCCTTAATAGTTGTTATTGAAGCAATAAAAAGGTGTTTATGGTTGACTAGGGGATTTTTTTCCTCCATTATATTAGTGGGTTTCGTCTTATCGGAAATCGTTAGATAGGTGTCCTTCTTTCTCAAACCTAAAGCCTTTCCACGCCCCCCGTATGGAATTGTGGGGTGCTTCTTTCAGCCCCTTTGACGAGTGGGATATGGAAATTTCTTAGCACCATTATATTTATCTTATAGACCACCAGAATTAAATTCCACTTTCCTATTATTATCCATGTGATACACTTGATAATCTATGATCTCAGATCTGACATTGAGGGAATATCAGACTATATTCTCATATCTATAAATGTCATAGATCACCAGGGCTCTACAAAGGCTAGGATTTATCCCACAAATGAAGTGGTAAACATTTCATATTAGGGTAACTGCAAAGTCTGAGGCTTATAGAGAGTGTCTTGTGATGTTTTACTTATATTCCTTAATAGATTTATTTTATTTTTCTTGAGGGAAAATAATTACATTTCCATTTTAAACTAGAGAGTGTGAGGAAAATATTTATCAAAAAAACTTTTCTTGAAATCATTCCACTCCATCACTTTGTTCTCTTCATTAGGATTGAAATTAATGATCAAAGTCCACCACTGATCATCATCTACTTCCATATGACAAATATTATGTTAATTATCTTATTCATAGAACCTTAGGTGATTGATAAGATATTCTCAATGGATTTTATCCATTTTTCCATGATTAAATGATCAAATGATCCATTGAAACTCATATGAATTTTTCACATAATGGTATCAAATAATGATTATTCCATATTAGTGTTAGTTGGATTCCCCTCATGGTTTAATAGTGTATTCATAACCTCTGTTAACTGACAGAAAATCATCATAATTGTTAGGAATCATGCTCCCATTATGTTGGAAAACTCATTGGCAGAGTCATAACATTTCTCATCGCATTGATTTGTTATATGATTCATCCTATTTATGGAAATCGGATAAAATAAAATAAAAATTAGGGATAATTATTTTTAAACTATTAAACACATAAATGGTAATCTAATGAAATTATAGGGATAAAATATAAATTAAAATTATTTCCTTATATCCTGAATTTCTAGGATTCAATATATATTATCCATGATATGTTTCCAAACATATATTCTTATGTTAATTTATTGTTCCATTAATAATGATTCATAATGATATTATGAATTTCTCAAAGCATATACTAAGAGAGTTTCCAAATAGGTGTGTAGTAAGGCATGCTGTTGGGTACCATGTTACAACGAGTCAAGAAAAATCACACCATGTACAAGTTGTTACCCCTAAGTATATATGTCTCTAAACCATGTCCAATATCAGTGTCTAGACATGGATGTATTTCTTTAATGATCCACTTAATCTTTCATTACCAAAATTTATTAATGTATTATTAAACTTAGACATATCCCTATGATTTTCACTAGAGTTTTCTAAACATAATACCATAAATAAAAAATATTTTCCTCTAATACAAATAATAACAACACTATTTTGTATTTGACATTAATTCAGGATTTTTACATAAATGTAAAAATAATTTAACTCAAAACATTGATAATTATATTTCCTTTTAGATGTTGGTACATATAATAACATCTTGAAGATGGGATACAATAACATTATTGAAAGAATCCTTAACATGCTTATAAAATTACATGGATTTTAAAACAACACGGGATAACCTTGGGACATAAATAAGAAAGGGTGACCTATATATCTCAGTAAGTGAATAAAAAATCATAAGGACATGTTATAAAATTATCATATCAATATGAATTAAAAGGAACATAAATAATATGTCATGATATAGAATGATAATAATATCATGGGAAATGTGGAAAAAAAGAAAAACAGTATAGGATAAACATAGTTCAAGGATAAACCAAAAAAAATCATGGTGTAAAATGTCCCATAAATAATTCAACTTCACTAACTATCCCAAAATGATATATCATGATAATAAAAATTACTCAATAAAATAGAGAAAATTATATAATTCTGGGTGCTCCTTTCACTTTCATTTCATTCCCATTTTAATGTGTTCCACATAGATCATACAAAAAGGATTAATTCATCATAATTTTTTTTAAAAATCAATGATCATGGAATAATCACGTCTAAGTCCCAATTAAAATAGTTATAATTGTATAAATGTGAAAACCCTTGATAGGAAATGGGAATTTTATTCTCTATACAATTTTATTAACATGGAAAATCAGGGTGAAATTTTAACAGCATAACAACGCCACAAAACAATTCATGAAATTGCTTAATGAGAGAGAAAAGGGTATATAATCAATTGAAAACAAAATAGGTATTAATATGGACATGTAAATACATATCCCAAAATAAGGAATTTTAAATAGAATTCATAAGATAATTAAGAAACTTTAATAATGGAGAGAAGGCGAGGATCCCTTAGTTGAGTGTGTGACTCCAAATTCTTAGGAGGGGATTGTTGAGAGATTGGGAGAACACTGGGATGACTCTAGATACTGAAGGTAAGAGTATGGATATTCATCAAGGAGTTTTAGTGAATGGTAATGTTTAATTGGGTGGGTTTATATAGAAAATGATAAATATTTCTTTATTATTTAGGATTTTGACTCTACATAGAAAAATAACCAAAACCACAAAAAATCCCTGGTTTTTTCATGGTATCTTCTATAAGGTAGAGGTTCTCATTGTTAAAAATTAGACAGGCTGAAAATTATTAAATAACTCTCTTTCTTATGTGGAGGTGAGTCGCACTCTTAAATAATTGATTTATAAACATTAAATTATAATAAAGTTTTCTGAGGATTTATAATGGATTTATAAAATATATAAAATAAATTTAATGCCTCGTTATTTTAAAAATAGAACATATATTTTTTCAAGGATACCTTTTATAGTATTTATTACATTACCTTTGGGTTATTATGATGTCATAATATACAAAGTGTATTTGCACAGTATTTAATAATTACCCAATATTTTTACTGTCTCGTAAAATTATGAATGTTTCACCGTTGGATAATTTCATCATTTTAATTTCAAAAATTATATTCATTTTATCTAAATAGTTTTCTAAATATGTGAAATTTCACTTTTAAAATATAAATTCACATTTGTTGAGAAATGTTGGGGTTTTCAACATTTATAGTATTTGAATGATTATTAAAATTACACTTGATTTCATAAATAATATACAAGGATTTATATTTTATAAAAATTATTTAATAATAATTTTTTATTATTTATTATTTTAAAAATCCATTAATTCATAAAAATAAATTTCTTAATTGAATTTTAATATTACCAAAAAATACTATATGTGTTTTATTGTATCAAAATAAAAATAATATATAAATTAACAACAATATAATGAAAATCTACTAATTATTATATGAACAATAATGTACATAATCACATTGTTATGGTATAGATACATTTCTCATTAATACACCTGAAATCTATCTTATAGTAAAGTGTGTGACATTGAGACGTTCATGGGATGGTTTCACATATATTATTTGTGTCGTGATCTCGATGTCATTGAATTTTTCCCTTAAATAATTTCTCTCATGAATAAGTTGTTGGATCTTATATTGGGACTGGTCAAGGGAAAAGCCTCATGATTCTATCTCCCCCAGAATCTTTGGTAAATTGGATTTATAGAGTACAATTTTACTGTTTGAGGCCATCAATTTTTATTTATAGGACAACCGGATTGGTTAAAACCCTATATTAATAATAATCATGGGATCACTATTCAATCGTTATATTTTGAATTGTAATGATACGTAATACTCATTTAAATACTATTGGATATAATAATAATAAATAAGTGCATGTGTTTTCTATAACCATATTATATAATAATACATTTAACTAAATCAAATAGGGTATTTTATTTTTAAATAATTTGGTTGTTAAAATCCACCACTGAGTTTTCTAATATACAGAAGTCTCCAAGAACAACTCATATAATTGATGTGGAAAATCCGGATAATAGACAATGATAACCAAATATTTGATTAATATTTTTAATTGAGTATGATATTATAATATGTCAAATCATATGTTATGAATAGTTTCATATATAATGACATATGATTCCATAAATATCACTATTCTAGATGGGGCATAATAAGGAACTTCCTCCTCGACAATAATTATGACACCACCAATATTCTACTTTCATTTGATAATAGATTTATTTTGGTTTAGTCTTGAATTATAATTCTCAGGAAAATTATTCAAATAAAAACATTATTGTTTAGTCATCATACATAAATTCCAAATTAGTTTTTTAATCATTAAATTCAATTATTAATAAAAATTATCAATTATTTCCAAAATGTTATGTATATAAAACAATTTATAAATTTCTAAATATTTTGAAAATTTTAAGGATTTATTAAAATAAATTATCATTTAAAAAAGTATAAAAATATGGATCTATCAATTCTCCCACAATTTTCATTTTCACCTTTGGGGAATTTTTTTTAATAATTTCATGTTTATATTCCTTTGGGGATAAAGTGTAAATAATTAAAATTACCATTATCTATAGACGGTTCATGATTTATATATGAATATAATTCTACCATTTGATAAGATAAAATAAAATACTTTAATTTTCTTACTTATACCAATTCATAGTTTTCACTTACCTTCTTTGAATATATCTACCTTCACAAAATATAGTATATGGAAATATTTTCTCTTCTTAATTTCAACAATTAATTATATATGTTGGTTTTATATTTAATTCCTTAAAAAAACTATGAAATGAAAAAACTAAAAAAATGAATTTATAAGTTTTGTTATGTAATTAAATTTTGGCAGAAGATAATTAAATTAAATAGTTTTTAAAAATTAATCTCTTTAAATAAATTGAATGAATTATAATTAATACCATTAAATATAGGACTCATTCATATCACTTTCAATTAGCCACCAAACTAATTCATTTTTTTACTTATATTTTTCATATTAAAAAATAAAATCAATCTAGGGAATATTATATTGTCAATATTTTTTATATGCATGAAATTTTCACAAAAAATAAAAAAGATTCAACATAATTAAATAAATGAGTTAATTTCTCTAACCCAATAATGTAAAACACAATTAAGTTCCTCTAATTCATGAAAATATTGCAGATAAGATGAAGAATAAAATATTTATGTACACTTATAATTTATTTCAATCATGTAATATAATTAATAGTATGATTAGAATATATTATGAAATTATAATGTAGCTCCTGATCGATTTTTCATTTTATAAAATGTCTAAAAATAGTGTAAAATGTTATGTAGTATCTATAAAGATAACAATTGTATTATAAATCAAATTCCTTATATATTTTAATATAATTATAAATATAAATTTTATGTCAAAAAATTATGACATGACAAAGTTTAGATATAATAGATCAAGAATCCCAAGAAAAATAGAATTATAAGAATATGTAAACAATGTATACAATTCATGTCATGTTGATACTATTATAATTGTAAGATATTTATGGACATTGGATACATGACCAATTAAAATATCAAATAAACATACATTCAAATCAAGGATCAAATTAAAATTTAAAAATATGTAGGTATTATACATTAAAATCAACCAGATTCTATAAAAGATTGATGATTTAAATTAAAAAACGTATTAAATTAATATCAATGGAAATAAAATGAAAACATAAAAACCAAGAATAATAATATAAAGTCCATTTTATTAGTCCAAATTTGTTTTTACAATTTCCTTAATCCAACCAATTCATATATCTAATTATATGTATTGAAAAAAAATATAATCGAATGAAACAACATAACTGTTTTAAAATATATAGAATCATAAATACTGAGATCCACTATTGGGGACTCATTTAAATTATCTATATTGCGTTTCAATCAATAAAAAATCATAATGAAATTACTCTACAAGGATTTATTTCAATCTTTGGTATAAAAAGAATTATATACATTAGAAATTGTAAATAGACCACTCCAATGAGAAAAAACATTAAATTATTGAATCATTATCCTTGCTTGGAATAAATATCAATTATCTAAAAATTGAAATAATTTTATAAAAAAACCATTAATGAACATCTATATACATAAATATAAAAAAAATTATTTTTCACATTAATTTACACAAAATCATGTATTGTCCCCATAAAAGAATATTCCATACAAATATTGAATTAAAAACTCATATTATACTATATAATTGATCAATTAACTTAATGTTTCTATTTATTTATAAAACATATGGCCTTCCCACCTATAATATCCTTGGGATACATATTTATAATATCCTTTATGTTATTATATAAGTCAAAAAATAACCGTATATTTTCTAAATCCATTCTATTACACTTGGTTATTCCATTTTTCCTAAATCATCAAAATATCATTATAAAAACAACGAGTTAAAAATTATTTTGTTGATTTCAAGGTATGGTAAAACTATAAATACCTCCATATTAATTAATTAATTCCTATATTTAATGTTTACATAAATGAGTTATTTTTTCACTTATTATCATACTTTTTATTCCAAATCAATATAAAAAAATGCGATAAAAAATATCAATACCTTATGAGCTTCAAATATCCTACTTGTAATTTATTCAACCAATATATAATAATATTCAGAAACCGAGAGAATATATAGGTAACCATTATAAATAAGAATAGATCCCAAAATATTCATTCCTCTTATATCAATGATGTTGTTATATTGATAATGTTTTTAGGGAATTTCATTTCTCTATGAAATTGATCCAATAAAATAAAATTAATAAAATCGTTTTAAATAATCTTATGTGTCTTTAAAAATATATTTACAACACAATTATAAATCCAAAATCCATATTGATATTCATTTTTGTAAATATCCCTTCAATATGAAAGTGATTTTAAAAAATTATTAATTAATCATATCTTATTTCTGAACACCTATTCAAATTATTTTTTGACTTCTTGTTTTACAAAACAATTATTCAACCAATAAAAAATTCCTTAATTCTCTATTTAACTATGTATATTATTTTTTATTGAAAAATTGTTGGGTTTCACAAATGGTGTTATGATTATTTTCATAAAATCCCTACATGATATTCTTGTATATCTATGAATTGAATATATTTCAATCTAGGGTCAATATACTAAGGAGGCCACTCACACACCATGCATCCCTATTGTCACTATTTATTTAAATAATAATTTACAATAATAAAGGATTTTAAAAATTTTTAGAATATATATATATATATTAAATAATATATTCTTGAATAAAATTATTTACAATGAAATAATTCTAGAAAGATGAATATTATTTTCATCCTTTAAGGTTCAGTTGGAAGATATCCAAACCGACTAATAATATAATTACGTATATTATACCCAATGATTCTGTCATGTTATGTCACTCAGAACCCTATTAATTGAATCTTTATTATCTTATACTGTGAAATCTATATGTAGGATCTCTCATTTAATCACTACAGTGTTTCAAAATCAAATGCATGATTATATAGATAAATAAAAGTAGTAATGATGAATAATAGGAAGAAAAATTACATGGTAAAAAAGATAAAAAATAATGATAATTTATATTTGAAATAATGAACATTTTTATAATATGAAATAATACTTTAGATCAAATAAATAATGGATAATTCTTTTGAATAAAAAAAGGAACATATTTTTGATGAATATATTCGGTATAATTTCACACAATTTGTATCCACTTAACGTTTTGAATTATTTTTCATTGTAATTGGTTAAAACAAGGAATTTCGTCTTCTTAAAATTCCTTCTTATATTATATTCTCATTCACCATAAATAAATAATTGTATTTGATCATGTGAATCTAAATAGATGACAATATTACATTGATAAATGTTCCAACATTATTGGATGTCTAAATTCAAATTCATCAATTTACAATGAATTTATAGCCTTGATTTGTTTTTCAAAATATGTAGTAAAAGAATATGCTTTTCACCCTTTTCCTTATAATCTGTCAAAATTTTAGTTTATTTGGTTTAATAAGTTATGGCATATATGACCATATTTATAATTTAACTAATCTATTCCTAGATTTTGAGCACCCAATTATAAGATTTTTTTGGGCCACAAATTGTTATATTCTGATCTCAATCTATTTGAAACAATCATTGTTTTATTAAATGATAGTGTAATAATGGAATATATATATTTTTATTATTTTTGTAAAATTAATATCCAAAAAATAATAATTATAAACTATATTTAAATATCATGATTTTGGACATTTTTAAAATCAGGATACAATTATTCATAAAACATAAAAATTGGAAAATTTCTTAGAGAAATGTTTATTTTTTTTAGAAACATTGAATTACATAATAAAATTTGTTAATAATGAGCTTCAATATTACCCTATACCTAAATATTTAACGACTAGATAATTATTAAATATTAAAATCAAAATCCATAATAGAATCAATCATTCTATAATTCAAAATATTTTTTAGAAAAAAAATACATAATGCCACATTTGTGGAAAATAGATCCATTTTTCACCTCTCATATTAAAATTTTTTAACATCAAAAATCCATCCACAACCCAATCATAATATACCTCAGATGTAATTTTATGTCACACTTCAATCAATGTGACATTTTAATAAGGATTTTTTATAATTAATTTAAAATTCATGATTCATTTTAGGCTTATGAAAATACTCATCTCAATAAATTATAGGGAACAATGAATATTAACAATCAAGAGGCGTTGTCATGTTGCTTTTTTTATGGGTTGGTGGGGGAAAAAATAAAAAAAAATATAGATGAAAAGTAGAGCCTAATCTCTTTTTTACCATTCATTAATATTGATGCAAAAACATTACGTGATCCTTAGTTAATTACCCCTACATCATGTGAAGCACACAACCTGCATCACTTTTTTGATATGAACCATTATTCAAATAGTGAATTAAATGGAGTTATTCCTCTTAGTTATCATTTTAATTTTTTTATTTTGCCTATTTTTTCATGAAATATGAGATAACAATTAAATACAGGGAATTAATGAAAAACAATACAAGTAATAATAATGACAATATAAATTATCACATTTTTATTCCCTTTCGGTTATTTTTCTCTTCTTAGAGAGCTCGATGATATAAATCCAGTAAAGAAAAAAGTAACTCATTCATATTCATCACATAACCATGAATTATAAAAAAACACAAATCAAAATATGATATATATCCCATAGGACAAGCACAGAAATTAATTCCCATATACCATATGTTGGTCGGAGTGGATTCTCAAGAGGGGGGTGAATTGAGTTCTAATTAAAATTTATGTTAAAAATACTGTGGTTAATAAAAACCCCAATTAAAAAATAGCCCAGTTAATTAATTTAGTAGAAATGTAAATGTTCAACTGGTCAGTAGGTTTCTCATAGGGTGATTAGTCCACAGATAAATCTGTGTAGAACACAAATTCTACTTTTGAAACAAGTTTAATGTATTAATCAAATACACACACTAACAAAAACTACCTATCAAAGTGTATCAAAAAACTGTTTTATGTTTTAGAAAATGTAAGCATTAGATAATATCAAAATAGATTGTATGCATATTTTCACAACAATGTAAACAAGAGGTTCACCCTCAAGCCGAGACTTAATCCTCTCCAATTGGTGATCACCTGTCACCAAGCAGTTTATATTAAAACATGATACACTGCCGGTATCGGGATTTACAATTGCTTTCACAAACAGTCTAAGGAACACACCCTCTACCACTGTTCTTCTTGGGAAAACAAATAGCACAGAACACACATGTTCTCTTCCACAGTTATATGTGGGAACTACAGATAAAGTGAAGTTTGATGTGAGGATATTCAATATCCTCCAGTTCAAGCACAGTAGGTAGTGTGTGATATAAAAAGACTCACACACTTCTCAAAGATATAAAATAAGGAAAAACAATAGATATGTTTTGATGAAAAGGAGTTTAAAAGGCTCTATGTGTTTGCAGATCATATCTAGACTCCTTGGAATAAGAAACATTGAAGTTCGAGTCAATCTATGGAAGATGTTTCCAAAACAGAGTGTCACAACTCCAGGTTCTTGCTCTCAATGTTCTGTTTTTGATGTTGATCAATATTTGATGAAGCGTAGACGGCAGGAATGAGTTTATAACAGAATGATCATCATGATGCTTGTGGGTTCAGGATCTTCGTGCGGGATGGTTCGACTTTTCGATCTGGCAATTAAGCTCTATCACACTTCTCATGCAACCCTTTCATCGTGTTTGCATATATGTTATACTTCTTGTTTCTATCCTTGATCTGTTCTTTATTTCTTGGTCTCCCTTTTTTATATTTGACATCCAATAATGGGAATGAGACAATCACGTGCAAGCTTTCTCATACAACGTATTTTCCATGGTATTGTCTCCTGAAAAATTTACAATCAGCATTAATTAATGTTAGAGAATTTATGTTATCAAATACGACCATTAGAAAATTATTTTATAATATGAAAAAGTTTGGAAGAATAAGCGTCAGTAGACTGGTAATGGTAACCTTCATATCGGTAGGCTTTAACAGTTGCTCATCGGCAATCTCTATCTATAACTTTTAAGAGTATGCTCACACCAGTAACCATGTAATGGTGACCGTGTCGCGGTAAGCTTGTAACGGTGACCTTGTAGTAGTGACCATATAATGATAACCTTTTATTGGTGACCATATAGCTATAACCTTGTACCAGTAACCTTGTAATGGTAAGCTTGTAACTGTAACCATGTAATGGTAACCTCTATAACGGTGACCTCTGTACTTAGATAAATTCTGCACTGTATGATTAATCAATCAAGCAATGAGATTGAATGTATATTAATATTACTCCATAGGAACGAGAAATGATAATGAAGAATCATTAGAATAGAATGAAGAATCAGATCTCAATTAAATGAAAACAATATTTGGGA
Source organism: Viscum album (assembly GCA_963277665.1). Taxonomy (NCBI): domain Eukaryota; kingdom Viridiplantae; phylum Streptophyta; class Magnoliopsida; order Santalales; family Viscaceae; genus Viscum; species Viscum album. The sequence goes on along the minus strand of OY728135.1, from coordinate 1,076,387,551 downwards.
TTATCAAAATTTGATGAAAATATAATTTAAGATTATAAAAATATAATTTGGATATATCAAAATGTGATTTGGGATTATCAAAATAGGTGAGTTCAACAATCTCCCCCTTTTTGATAATCACAACTTATGGAATTTCTAATAGTTTTTCATCAAGGTACAACACATCTTCTAATGTCATTGAATCAGAATATGTATGTTTTGAATGTTTTCTCCCCCGTGAGAATGACTTCTCCACTTTTTCCACCCTTTAATATTTTCTCCCCCTTCATAATTAACAAAAAGCATTCATGACATAAAAAATAGTAAAAAGAGAGAATATTTATTAATAAAAAAGGATTATATATCAAATATTGATACACCAATCCCTATCAACTAAGTCATTCCACACTCAATCCACATCAGATATGCCCATTGAGGCTTTGTCCTTGTAGGATGAGGATGATGGTGCTGTTGGTGGAGGGATAGGCCTAGGGATGGAAATTAGGAATGTAAGAGGAGATGAAATAGAAGCATTAGTAGAACTGTAGTGAGTAGATCTCTAAGGAATCGATGGGGTCATGTTTTTGATGTCCTGGGTCGGATTCATCAAATGAGTAGCACCGGTGGAACCTAATGTAGCCAAAGAAGAAGGCAGATCAAGAGGAACTATGATTGGAGTGCAGTCCACATGGAGAAAAGGAAAAATAAGATTCATGAAGTCCAAAATGATACTTCCACCTCTCTCCATAGTAGAAATAAAATCATCCTTATTTTCCTTGAATTTTTCCAAAGCAGGAATAAATTCTATGAATATGCTAACCTGATCCTTAAAGTCCTTAGTGGCATGTGGGACCCTTAAGTTTTCCAACAACAAATTGAAGTGACCATCCATTTGATGTTTAGTGTACACCCATTTTTAGTAGAAATCAACTTGATCATTGATGGCATTTTGATCCTGAGCATCTTCCCTTAAATAGTTTCCCACAAGATTATGAATTTCCCTGGTGAAGGAAATGACCTGAGAATCTGAGGATCTTCTACATGAGAACGTTTCCACTTCTTCTCTGACAATGGTCTTGAAAGCATCAATGTACATTGGAGGAGAAGATGAAGTGGGAGAAGATGCAGTAAGAGGAGCCAGAAAAAAGGCCACTGTCTCCTTGAAAGATTTTGTCAGCCCACTGATCAGTCTCTTGACATAATCAACATTCACTTTCACATGTGTTTCCATATATTTCTTGAATTCCTCAAACAATGTGACCATTTATTGAACTATTCTTTTGACATATGCAAGGTCTATATCCACCTGAGTCCTTGCAGCCATATAAGCATCTAATTTGGAAATATATAATTTCACTGAAACCATAGATTCTGCCAACTCTTTTACTTTATTCTGACATTATTTGACCTCTTGTAACATAGCTGACTGAGAGTTGGAAACTATCTGTTCCACTTTAGATGTTACATGTCATTTATTGACTTCTATTGTTCTTGATATCTTAGTGGTTTGATCATTAGAGAGTCTCTCTAGGTCTGATTTCAAAGAATCAATGTTTTCCTTTGTCACATGGTATTGAGGAAAAGAGGTTTCTGGAGGAAAAAAGTGAGGTTTGGCACTAAGGGTCTTCTAATAGGCCTCTCATCTACTGAGTAATCATAGTCTAGACCCAACACCATAATTCCAGGGTCCTCATAATAGCCTTCAATTTCATGCAAAATATATACCGAGCCTATAACAGCAGGTTCATCCCCCACAATCTGATCAATCTCTTAATCGGCCACATTCATTTCCTCTAGACCTCCTTGATCAACTGCAACATCAAGAAGGTTCACTTCAAATTCCACCTTAGAATATTCAACTCCATCCAAGAAAGGTCCAGCCTCAACTGAATCAATATCTTCTTCTTCTTCTCCACTTTCTACCCTTGTTGTGTGTCCTATTAGAGGACTGAGACTTAGACATTCCTCTTCATTTTCCGCATCAGTTGTCTAAAGGTCTGTGTGACTTGATTCAGAGTCCTCATCCTCATATAGGGTATCTCTAACTTCTCATAAAACAATTTTGGTCCCTTTTTCTTCACTAATCTCCTTGTCACTGTCCCTTAGGACAACTTCCCTTATAGGAAATCACTTCGGTGGGATATTCTCACCAGAGGATATAGTAGTCACATGAGAATTGGAAGGAAGGTTGGGGTAACTCATGTCATGCATAGAATATTCCTCTCTTTCTTGCACAGTAACAACTTCTTCTTCTTCTTCATCTAAGTAGGCAGGCTCGACTTCATTAGGCTTTAGACCAGGGTCTCTATTATTATTAGGCCTATTAATATGAGTTATAGGATTAAAATATTCATACACCTTATCCTCATCATTCACCCATATCTTCATCTGTTGATTCTAGTTAATCTTTATCACCTTGGAGATTACTTTGGTCTTAAAATGGTTATCTTGTACAAGAACAATTTCTTCTTTATCTCCAGCAAATCCTTTCACTTTCAACATAAGATATTTTCACATGGCATGGAATACAGTATTGGATTTGGAACTAAGCTTGGTCATATATTCAATTTGGATCATCAATTGCCTACATAGGTTAATTGTATGTCTATGATTCACCAAATACAGAATGAATATGTCTTGATACATCAAAATAGTGAAGTCCACAATCCTGGGACATATCCCATGCTGAGAAAATTTGAAAATAAACTTATCCTCTCCTGCCATCTCAGCAGAAATTAATTTCTTAGTAATTCCATTCCCTATCAATTCAGCTAATTCTTTTTAATAGCAAATGAAATCACTAGTGGGAGGCATCACTTTTGAGTAATACTCATAAATTTCTTCATGAGGAATTTATAAAAAATCAGCCCACTCAATAGATTAGAAACTTACATTTTCTCCATTTACTCTGGAGGCCATCCATTGCTCATTATCAGACTGTAATATTTTTTGATACTCATATAATTCCTTTACCAAATTCGATTAATAGGGTCCACTATTGTTTGAAAAACATTCAACCTATCCCTGAGCTTCCAGTTCTTTAAGCACTAAAGATCGACTCGAAAGCAGCCACTCTGAACATAATTCCTTCACAGATATTATCTCCCTCTTGGTTAGATGTAGGTTCAGTGCCTTTTCCACTGTCTGACTTCTACTACTCGATTCAGCTCTAGGTCTCTTAGGATCAGGTGCATCTCCTTCATCACTAACCAGAACCTCTTTAATATATCCATTAATCTGGAGTGTTTCTAGGATTCAGTGGAGGATTAGGTTTTCATATTATAGATCAAGAGGTTCGGAGGAGGGTATGATGTGGATCTAAATGTGGTCTGTGTTATACATTTATCATTTAGGGATTGAAAAATAAAACCGATAAAATAAATAAATAAATAATAGAAGAAAAGTTTTCTCAGATTACGGTTGAGATCACATAAAATGCAATGTCCTGGTCTTCGAATATCTATCGGTAATGAGGTATCTGTAAGGTCTAATGGTAGGTCCTAATAGTTGGGTTTTAATGGTTAGGTTCTAACAGTGAGGTTCTAACGGTGAGGTTCTAACAGTGAGGTTCTAATAGAGAGGTTCTAATGGTGAGGTTCTAATGGTGAGGTTCTAATGGTGAGGTTCTAACAGTTAACATTTTATCATACCTAACTCATGTCTGATGTAATTTAATCTCTCAGAATTCAAAGTCTTTGTGAATATATCAGCCAATTGGTATTCATACCTAATGAATTTAAGAGTGATATCCCCCTTTTGAAAATGATCTATCAAGAAGTGATGTCTTACATCAATATGCATTGTTCTAGCATGAGATACTAGATTCTTAGAGATATTAATATCACTTGTGTTGTCACAATTTATTGAGACATGTTTGAATTGATATCCATAGTCCAGTAAAGTGTGTTTCATCCATAGAATTTGAGCACAACTACTACTGGTAGCTATATATTTAGCCTCTACAATAGACAATGCCGTCAAATTATGCTTCTTATTACACCATGAAACTAGTGACTTTCCTAAAACGTGACATGTTTCATAGGTTCTCTTTCTTTTTAACTTGCAACCAGAAAAGTCAGCATCTGAATAACTTATTAAATCAATATTTTGTCCTCTTGGATAAAATAGTTCTAAATTTATAGTATACTTGATATATTTAAAAATCCTTTTAAAATAAATTAAATGAGACTCTTTGGGATTGGCTTGAAATTGAGCACACATACATACATTGAACATAATATTAGGCCTACTAGCAGTAAGATGAAGTAGACTCCTAATCATACCTCTGTAATTGGTTTGATCCATTGGTTATCTGGTTTCTTCAGTATCCAATTTGCAAGTGGTACTCATAGCTGTATCACTTCCTTTACTACTATCCAAACCAAAACATTTTAGAAGGTCTTTAATATACTTATTTTGATTTAAAATAATACCATCTTTGTTTTGAAAATTTTTAAATCCAAGGAAAAATTATATTTCTCCCATTAAACTCATTTCAAATTCATTTTGCATCATTGATGAAAAATCAGTACATAAAGAATGTTTAGAATATCCAAAAATTATATCATCTACATAAATTTGTACTATTAAAACATCATTGGAAATCCTTTTAATAAAGATAGTAGGATCTTCTATCGCTTTTATAAAACCATTTGAAATAAGAAAAGAAATGAGTCTATCATACCATGCTCTTGGAGCCTTCTTTAGACTATATAAGGCTTTAGATAGTTTAAAAACACAATTTGGAAAATTGGGGTTGTTAAATCCATGGGGTTGTTCAAAAAATACTTCTTCTATTATATATCCATTTAGATATTCACTTTTTACTTCCATTTGATAATGTTCAAAATTAAGATGAGTTGCATAAGCATGTACTATCCTAATGGCTTCTATTCTAGCTACAAGAGTGAAGGTTTCCTCATAGTATATTACTTCTTCATGACTATACTCTTGTGAAACTAGTAAATACTTGTTTCGAACTATATTTCGAGACTCGGCAACATTTTTCCTAAACTCTCATTTATTGCCTATGGTCAAAGTGTCCTTAGGTCTGTCTATTATTTCCCAAACATTGTTTCTTTCAAACTGATTCAATTCTTCTTGCATAGCCATCACCCAAATTTCATTATTGATTACATCATTAATTTTTTTAGGTTCAATATATGAACGAAAAGATTGATGTTCAACCTGGTATCTCAGAGAAACTCTAGTTTGTGTCCCTCAGTTTAAATCACCTACTACAGCATCTAAAGTATGATTCTTGAGAGTTCTAATACTTCTAGAAAGAGTTGAACTAGACTCTTCATGGTCGTCTATTGGTTCAGGCTCAACAGGTGTAGAGTCTAGAAGATTCCCAGGACTTTTTACTTTTACAGGAGGTTCACTATCATTATCATTAAGATCCAGAATTGACATATCTTCCTCACCATATTAAAGAGAGGTTTTGGGTTCTTGTGGATCCGTCTCAACAAAAATTACTTGAACTGCCTCTTCCACACATTTGGTTTTCTTCTTGAATAATCTAAATGTTTTACTTGAGATCGAGTAACCTAGGAAACATCCTTCATCACTTTAAGAAGAAGAAAATATCAATATTATCAACTGTGTTAAGGATATAGACTTTGCAACCAAAAAATCTAAAATAATTAACCATAGGCTTCATATTGTTCCAAAGCTCATTATGGGTACTGTTAAGAATCGGTCTAATCAAGACTATATTAATAATCTAACAAACTGTATTAACAGGTTCATCCAAAAATTAAATTGTAAAATCATATTCATTGAGAATTGTACTAGAAATATTTGAAGAGTCATATTTTTTCGTTCCATGACTCCATTCTGTTGAGGTGTTCTAGAAGCAGAGAAGTCATGACTATAGCCATTGTGTGAGCAATAAGATTCAAACTCTTGATTTTCAAACTCACTTCTATGATCACTTATCAGGGTCTTGATCCCAAGTCCACTAAGGTTTTCCACAGACTTGTATTATTTGATAAAATAAGAACAACCTTCACTTTTGTGAGCCAGAAATTATACCCATGTTTACCATGAAAAATAATCTACAGGGACATAAACATAGTTCTTCGCATTTAAACATTAAACTCTTGATGGTCCAAACAAATACATGTGAACTGACTCATGTTTTTGATAATTACAAACTTCTTTCTTTGTTTTGAAAGAAATTTTGTGTTGTTTTCCCTTTTGAAAAGGATTAAACACTTTGTTAAGAGGGAATTCAAATTTAGGTAAGTCTCTAACTAATCCTTTCCAAGTCAGTTTGATAAGTGAGTGCACATTATGGTGTCCTAGTCTTATGTGCCACAACTAGGATTCCTTATGAAACACATTTAAACAATAAACATTTTTCTTAGCCAAAGAATCCATATCAACTGAATATACATTCTCATTTCTGAGAGTAATAAATATTAAATTATTTTTAGTATTAAAAAAATTACATGCATCATTTTCCAACTTGAAATTAAAACCAACATCACACAACTAAGAAATACTTAGCAGATTGTATTTTAACCCATCATCAAAAGGTACTTTTGAAATTAATACAGAATTAGGGTTACCAATCTGGTCAAATCCAACGATTTTCCCTTTTGAATTATCACTAAACGTGACATATCCACCATCAAAATCACTCAGACTTTTGAAACATGAATAGTATTCAATCATATTTCTTGAACATCCACTATCCAAGTACCACATAGAAATACAAGAACTCTTTAGACAATCTTCCTCCAAAACAGATTACGCATGGGGTAACATTGGTACCATGATTTTCTTGGGTCCATAGAGGTTATCATGTAATACTTTAAGAACCCATACTTGTCTTATAGATTTACTACAATAAAAATATATATTTTGAGACATAAAAACTTTGTTTAGTCCTTTAGAGAATTTTTTTCAAGAAATGGTCTTGAACAAGAACTAGTAGAGAATTTTGTAGATTTTTGAAAAATTTGGTTTTAATAGACATTCTCTATCCTGGATGAAATCCTAGACTAGTTGTATATTTTTCGGAAATCTATTATCATTGAAATTGAGTCAATGTATCTCTACTAGCAGTAACTTTTTCAAGATCTCTGTTTAAGTGTTCATTGGATAATTTGAAATCATTATTTTCTTTTAACAATTGGGCACATTTTTCTTTCTCAGTATCCATGTCAGATTTTTAATTAGTATTTAATGCATGTTTTATTTTCAATAATTTATATTTATCCTTGAATTCATTAAAAGTATCCTCAAGAATTCCACAGTATTCAAATAGTTTATCCTTAGTCCTATTTATATCATTGTTTGATTCACCTTCTTTCCCAGAATAATAATCACTAGGCATAGAGGAATTAGGTGTTACCTCATATGTTTCTGTTAGGAATCACAAGTTGGCATGATTGTTTTGTTTACTATCATAAGCATCAGATCCACTAGATCTATCTTTTAAAGTACTCTAGGTAGCCTTCATAGCCTTTTTATAACCTTCTCACATATCTTCATACTTCTTCCTAAATTTCATCTTGGGGCTGTCTGCCTTCACATGCTCTTTTCATTTGCACTCATAACAGATTATTTTATTTGATTTGTCATTCCATTTTCTGTATTTCTTCCATTGTCCTTTATTATCATAAATTACCTTCTAGTTTGACTTCGTAAATAATCTCGTATTTCGGTAGAATATTTTAAATCTTCTAGCAAGATGAGCCATCTCCTCACCACTGTATGAGTCTTCACATGTGGAAGTATCTACAAGAGCTTGACATTTTTCTTAACCCTGGTTCTTTGAGTTAGTAGTCCTAAATGCTATGGATTTCTTCTTTGGTTCTTCATATTCTTTTTTATTAACCTTATGTTCTTCTTCATACATCAAAATATTTCCAATTAGTTCCTTCACTGTAAGTTTTCCAATGTCCCAAGATTCTCGGATAGAAATAGAAGTCCCTCTCCATCTGTGAGGTAGGCATTGATGTAATCTCATAATTTGGTCTTTATTGTCCACTGGTTTCCCAATTAGACACATAGTGATCACTATTTCATTAAACCTGAGATACATGTTAAAAATGTGTTCATCAAGCATTATTTTAAAGTTATCATATTTAATAGTGTAAGTATTTAATCTCAATTTTTTTCATTGGTTGGTCCTTCATGAGAAATAGCTAAAGTATCCCAAATTTCCTATGCAGTTTTTATAGGAAAATATTCTATTGAATTCAACATCACCTAGAGAACAGTACCAGGAATTTATTGATTTATATTTATTATTATATGTAGCTTTAGTCAACTGAGACCATGTGTCTCAAGCAGTAGCAGGTAATGTATGATGTTCTTCAATTGTGCCCCAAATTTCAGGTCCCATTCTCTCTAGATACATTTTCGTTTTTAATTTTCACTGAGCATAGTTATTACCATTAAATAATGGTGGAATGTTAGTAGTAGCACCGTCAATCCTATTTTTAATATTTACTTTGAATATTAATGAACTAAAAATTTAGATATGACCGAAATTTTAAGATCATTAGTATACATAAAAAATCACAGTTATAAATAATTTTCACACTGGAAAAAAAGTTCCTCTAATAAAAAATGTTGGTTGGATTGGATACTCAAGAGGGGGGTGAATTGAGTTCTAATTAAAATTTCTATTAAAAAAATTATGGTTAAGAAAACCCCCAATTTAAAAAATGGACCAGTTAATTAAGGCAGTAGAAATGTAACTGTTCAACTGGTCAACAGGTTTCTCAATGGGTGATTAGTCCTCAGTTGGATCAGTGTAGAACACCAATTTAACTTTTGAAAAAAGTTTAATGAATTTTACAAATACACACACTAACCAAAAATAACTATCAAAGTGTATGATAAAATAGTTTTATGTTTTAACAAATATATGAAGTGGATAAAATCAAAACAGTGTGTATAAAGATTTTCACAACAATGTAAACAAGAGGTTCAGTCTCAAGCTGAGACGTAATCCTCTCTACTTGGTGATCACATGCCACTAAGAAGTTAATACTAAAACTTGATACATAGACTGTATCTATGTTTACAACTGATTTCACATATGGTCAATGGAACACACCCTCTATGACTATTCTTCATGGGACAAACAAATAGTATAGACCACACACGGTCTCTTCTACATTTATATGTGGGAACTACAGATAAAGTGATATTTGATGTGAGGATATTCAATATCTTCTAGTTCATGCATAGGAAATAGTGTGTTATATAAACAAACTCACACACTTCTCAAAGATATACAATAACAAAAAACAATAGAGCAGTTATGATGAGAAAGAGTTTATTATGCATTATGTGTTTGCAAATCATCTCTCAACTCCTTGGAATGAGAAATGTTGAAGTTTGAGTCAATCTATGTAAGTTGTTTCCAAAATAGAGTGTCGCAACTACAGGTTCTACCTTTCAATGTTCTGTTTTTTATGTTGATCAAGAGTTGATGAAGTACAGAAGGCAAGAATGAGTTTATCCCAGAATGATCTTCATAATGCTTGTGGGTTCAGGATCTTAGTGCTAGATGGTTAGGCTTGTTGATCTGACAAGTAAGCTCTATCACCCTTCTCGTGCAACCCTTTCTTCATTCTCACGTATATGTTTCACTTTTTTTTGTATCATCGATCCATTCCTTATTTTGTGGTCTCCCTTTTTATATTTGATGTCCGAAAATGGGAATGAGTAGATCATGTGCATGTTTTCTCATACCTTGTAATGTCCTCGGTATTGTCTTGTTAATTGTTTACAATTATAATTAATTAATGACAGATCATTTATTCTATCAAATATGACCATTAGAAAAGTATTTGAGAAATTGAAAATGTCTGTAAGAATAAGCATCGGTAGACTAGTAACGGTAGCCTTCATATCAGTAGGCTTCAATAGGTGCTCATTAGCAATCTCCAATTATAACTTTTAACAGTATGCTCACACTAGTATCCATGTAATGGTGACCTTGTCATGGTAAGCCTGTAACAGTGACCTAGTAGTGGTGACCATATAATGGTATCCTTTTATTGGTGACCATATAGTTGTAACCTTAAAGCGGAAACCTTGTAATGGTAAGCTTGTAACTGTAACCATGTAACAGTGACCTCCGTAACGGTGACCTCTTTACTTAGATAAATTATGCACTGTAAGCATAATCAATCAAGTATTTAGATTGAATGTATATGAATATTACTCCATGGGAATGGGAAATGAGAATGATTCATGATTATCATATAATGAAGACATGGCTCTCCCTTAAATGAAAACAAGATTTGGGATAGTCAAAATATGATAAAAATATAATTTGAGATTATAAAAATATAATTTGGATTTATCAAAATATGATTTGTGATTATCAAAATAGGTGAGTCCAACACCATACATGACATATACATATATTTTAAAAGTGATGGTATGTTAGGAAAAATAAATTTATATTGTGGATTCAACATATTAAGAAATTAATTGATTTTAAGGGGGAAATGGTTTATAAAGAAAGGTATCAAGTTAACATTTTTCAAGCCAAAGAAGTTTTATAATAATTTAAAATGTGTTAAATGATCTCTATTTAATTAAAATAGATAAATAATATGTTCTAGTTTTTCTATAAAAAATATTATCTAATTAAAAATTGGTAACAGAGAGAATATTTATTGGATTTAGAATATATCAAATATATATAATAATTATTTATTTCAATTTTTCAATTTTATGGATGTCAAAAATAATATATATTCATATGAATTATTGGAAATAAAATACTATGTAATATATTTGGATCAACAATAATTTTAAATACAATCTTTGAAAATTATAAAAATTACTATAAAAACATTTACAGAGTGAAAAACGATAAGAAATATTCATTAAAGCACTATTTTCTAAAATATGAAATAAATAACAAAAAAAATCCCATGTGGGTTGAAACCCCCAACCCCCCAAAAAACACAAATAAATTTTTCTACACCAATATAAAATCAATAAAAAATAATTTATTGTGTAGATAACAAATATTATTCTAAAAAACAAAACATTACTTTTCACTGTTGTCTTAGACGCAAGAACCTAACTATGACTTCTCTAGATATAGGAAATAAATAAAAGACCTGAAAATATTAATTAAAGAAAATAATAAGAATGATAATTAAATAAGATGGATATATTTTGTTCTGGATCCACCAAGGGTGTGATAGGTTTCTACTACCCCTTGTCAAAAAAATTTGGAACATTATCCCCACCACATTTGTGGATGTTGGTTTCATGGAATTAACAACCGCATGATATTTCTCCTTACATCTACATGTATATTCCAATATTGTGAACCCTCATTGAATCTAACAATTTCCCCATCCCCCCATAAAATAAAAAAGTGAGTTCGAAGTTAAACAGATAAGTGAATATAATATAGAGGGGATTTTATGGAAAATCATCATGTCCTCTTCCATGTTACATAATAATTGATACAAAGTGGGAAATCACATGAACACATTTTGTTTAATATATTCTTCTTAATCAGTAACCTCTTGTAATTTTTATACAATTTTCTCTTCACTAGTGAAAAAATAATGTTCTTACTCACAAACCATGATTTTTTTGTGAAATTTTAGATCTGAAAATTAATAAGGTAGAGAGTTAATGGTCAATTAAAGTAGTGAAAAATAAAAATAAATTTCCACTACTACTATTAGTAGGGACATGAGAAACTACTCATTAAAGAATGATTCCGTGAATTTATTTTTAGGAGTGGTTAGTGAGTAATTTTATAAAATATCTTCAAAATTGATAATGTGTTCTATTTTTGAATTAGGAATAAATGTTTCTCTTTAATATAATTCTTTCAGAAACTCTCCAACAAATGTATAAATAATTTTAACATTCCATATATATTCCTTAATAAAATTAACTTTTTTATTAATAATAGTAACTTTTGTCAAAAAATTTTCTTAAAGATTATTCCCTATAAAACTATTTTCTTTGGTCATTAACAAGACTATAATAAAAATAATCACTATTTAAATCCATCATACAAAGACAATGCATTTTTTTATTTTATTGAAAAAACACTTTTGGGGTAAGTGATAACCTACAAACTAGTCCATGTGCTTCAAGTCACAAAGTCACAGAACCCACATTATAGAATTCAAATATAAAAATCGTAAAACAGAACCAAATCATCGTGCCAAGACCGTCATCACGCACCTGTTCCAAAAGTCAAATGTCATCATTGCATATCATGCAAGCTGATTGAGGAAACTGCATTTACTCCATCTGTCTATAGTGCGTCACCATCATCCCGTCCACCATGAAAAGCCGTAACAATCACCAAAATACACTATACAGACATCGCATCATCAAGTAAAACATCCTCCATGCCTTGGCACCGCCTTCCGATGACCCCAAGTAATGTCCAACATGAGATTCAAACTTCATCCTCACCATCATCAAATCACAAAATATCATTTGAATAGGATGGAAATTTAAAAACTAGAAACTCTTTCATAATCAAACCATATGAACAAACAACATGCAAAAAAACAAACAAAAAAATCGAGGGAACCCTCCAGGGCCATTACCAGCATAGACCCAACATCCTTAAACAAATAGACCATCAATCATACCAGTGAATAAAAAAGCCAATCCATCGATATGAACTGCAAAAAAGTTTACCTACAGCAAACATTAAGGATGACGAAGGATGTGCCTCCTGTAAAGTCGTTGACCGAACAAGCAACACATCCAAAATCCTCTTGACTCCACCGCTGTAGACCGCAGGGAGAGCGGTGAGGTAGAAAGAAGCCATAGAAGATATTTTAATAGAAGAGTCCCCACAAAAAAATCTCATCCTCACCCGGAACCACCAACCCCAACTGTCAAATCCACCGTGAACGTGGTCGAGCTACTAGGACACCGACGTGATTCAACATACACATCCCAACCCTCCCTGGGAAAACCAGCACACCAGACCAAAGTGGGTTTGGAAATGTGGTAACCGGAAGGGGAGAGTAGATAAAAATCAATGGGGCTTCAAAACATAGTCAATTCAACCAATAGTAAATATTTAAATAAAATAATAAAAAATAATTTAATAAAAATTCGCTCAAAACATCCACATATCCCTATTTTAACAACAATGAGGGTTAGTTCTCAACAACCACTGATATAAAATAAGTTTTGTAGGGGAGCAAAAAAGTGCAAAAAATGAAGATAGAAATATAAAGATAATATATATATATATATTATAAATATAGAATTTTATAAAAAAATAAATCCATCCTCCTATGCTACTAAAAAAAGTGTAAAAAATTTTAATGAAAAGGATGTACAAATTTATAAAGATATAGTGATGTCAAATGTATATCCATTTCTAATGTCAGAAGTTCACACATTTTTGTATAGTATATGGCCCAATTATAGAATATGATATTCTATAAATTTTTTATCTCATACTTTTTTATAGTCCCTCAAAATGTGACCTTATATTAATATGTGTATCTAATCTTATGACATGACTTTTCAAATACACTTTTTTGTCCTAATGAAAATTTAAATTTTCCTACTTTATTTATTTATGTGATTATATCATTAAAGAAGGATAAATATCGAGAAACCAAATATGAATAATTTATTCCTAATCATCCTCAATATAATTCATCAAACATTTAATTCATTAGGTTCATTTAATTATGAGATATTATCCCATATTTCAAATTCATCAAATTTATTCTTAAACAACGAGGAACTAATTTTTTGTTTTATTTGGACCTTAAAATTTTAAATTCATATCTTTGTATAGTTTAATAAATGAAGAAAAATAAATAGTATACATTAAAGAATGTTTTTCATAATAGTATTAGTTTATAAAAAAATTTCATTGATACATGATAATGATAAGAAAACATTTCAATTTTTAGTAATATTCCATTTCCCAAATTAAGCTAAAATTATTCCTCAAATGTAAATTATAAAAAATTTCTATAAAATTAGGAATTAATTTGATTAGAGACATAGAGTTATATATTAAAATATGTTACAATATGAAATTCATCAATCCCCTACACTTTACATTTGAATTCGCGGTCAAATATCTATTATTTGAATCAATATCAACAAAAAATTAAATATCATGGTAATGTCCAAAATCTCTTCCAAAAAAAACTATGCATGACAAATTTTTGGAAAAATGTTACAATTCATTTTTATCTATAACATTTATGTTTTTTAATCTTTAAAAATCAACCCTTATTTCAATCACAACAAACCTACTATAAAATATTATGCCACTTTTCACTTAATAGAAAATTTAATTTGTATTTATTATAAAATTAATGTATCACCATATTCTTAAAAATATATATATCTCTCAAAACTATGTTACAAAAATAATCATTCTAATCATGAGGTTTTTATATTGTTATTTTCTGTATAAGTGTTTTGTGTTAGAAAAATGAAAATAATTTTGTCAACAAGTGGAGGATTAATGTTTAATTACCATGTTTGAACATTCATGTGACTACAAAGGATTATCGTCACCCAATTCATCTTGGAAGATTTAAAATTGACCCCACACTATTTTATGAAATAGTTCATGAGTCAAATAGTGAATTTAATAAACAAATTAATTATATTTACTCATTTTAATTTTTCCTTATTTTACGATTTAATTCTCATAAAGATGAAATTCCAACCGAATACAATCAATTTATGAAAAATAATATAAGTGTGAATAACATCCCAAATGTTTCCCACTACTATGAACACATATGAAAATACCTTTCCTTGACCACAAAAGTGAATTATTCATAGATGAACATTAATACTAAAGGTAGGTAATGAAAATTCATCTGGAAAATTAAAATAAACCTATAAATAATTAATGTATTTAGCTAAAAAATTATTGATAAAAATTTCACAACCCATCTTCTTTATGTTATGAAACTATTAATATGACTCCATGGGTATCTAATAATACAACATTTTCCTTCTCAACACTCTATAGAATATTACTCAATTTGGTCACATATTAAACTACTGATTATCTTGATATTAAATCCCATGTTCTTTCAGTGTGACTTTTCCCCACTCTAACACACACTGGGAAACATACTATGAGGTCACCCATCCTAAAATTACTCTAGGAAAATCACTTTTAGTTATGTAATTCTTTTCAGGTGGTCTTCTAAAGAGAAAGGTATAACCTCTTTACATGGGTAATGACAATTATCCTTAGGTCTTGAATTTCTACAGGTGTTATAGTACCCACCCATTTAATGCACAATACCTATGTTGTGAACCCTTCACCCCAATATTATGTAGTTCCACATCACTTTCACCTAGGTATTAGCTGAGATACAATATTTCATAACCCAACATCCACATTCTATGAAACTAGTCTCCTAACCCGATGTTCTCCTATAATACATGTGTTTCCTTCTCAATAAATCATAGGATACTTACCATCGTTATAACCTATCAGGATAATTACACTCCCCAAAGGAAAATATGTATTCTTATTGTTGGATTGTTCATTGGCCACACACACATTAGAAAACATCCCATGAGGCAACCCTCCTTGAAAATACTCTGTGAAAAAATCGCATAATTATGGATTTATATTCTAGTAGGAACCCATAAATAAATGTAGTCCTCTCTCCAATAGGTAGTTGAATTATGTATTTTAAGTAATTTATTTATATGGTTATTATTTTAAATATAGATATCAAATTATAATTTTGGTAGATAGAGAAGTTCCCAAATCATATTTGTGTGGACCCCTCTTACCAAAGGTACTCCACCTAGTAAGTAAATATAGAATGATAGAAAATTTCCCCCAACTATCACCCTTATTTGGCCATGGGTTGGATAAAATTACATAGGTTATAAAAATATCACATATATGGGAGGAGATACACTATATAATTTTGTATTGGGAGATTTGTTTAATAAACCAGAAGATAATTCACAACTCTATATAAAAAAATTAAACCAAAAACTTTATCAAAATTACTGTTTGAAGTAAATATATAAAAATATGATTTATATAAAATACTAAAATAAAACCATATAATAGTGACACCACAAAATCTCTAATGTTCGATATAGAATTGTACAACATGATCCAAAATGACCTCTTTGATGCCTAAATAAAATTATATATATAGTATGATAATAGATTTATACTTAGTAAAGAAATGTCCAAATTTTCTTATGCATATATGGTAAGAGCATATTAATTCCCTAGTGAGAATGTAACAGAACTAAGAGAAAATATTCTGGTCAAATAAACAATCGTATCCTTAGTATAGAAAGCTCACCAAATAATGCATCTATGTATAGTTATATTAACCAATCATATTCATCAAAGGGTACCCCAAATTTTTTTCCTACTAATTTTACACTCTCAAACACCAAAGACATAATTCATAACACTCTTATATATTTTTTTATATAAACCCCACTAAATAATGACCTATCAAATCATATTACATAAAGTTTAAATCGCATACACCTTACCCATCACATCGTATCACATCTCTATTATAGAAACATAGGTCATCACTTTACATTCACAACCATGTAACTAGAGTAGTATTGTATTTTTAATATTAATTACATCCATATCTTACCCACCGACTTCTCTGATTTACCTCTACTACGAACCTCGTAACAATCTCATAAATATTTACCACTAGTTCATATTTAAACATGGGCTATCAGGAATCTGTATATCAATGTTAACTAGAAGAGAGAGTGGGGAGTTATTTATGACCATATATCAATCCACTCCACTAGGATGTTGAAAAAAGAACCCCTTAATACATTTGGTTGTCGACACGTAGTTATCGACATGGGTGGGGTGGATATTGGAATAACAATAGAAATAGACTGTATTTACATATATATCATAGAATTAAATCCAAACATATGGCTCCGAAACAATATTACCATCCTAATTCCCCAAATTGTATTCGGGATCACAACATCCACCACTTTTTTACCACCTTTAAATGTTTAATACCTCCTAATCCATCCATAATCCAAAAGTTACATTTAATCTTACTTTTCATATAAATTCATTTTATCGATATTCTATTACAAAATTTTTACATTATTCAATCCAATTTATTTCATATTTATGAATAATCCACTTCTAGAAATAAATACCATTTTAACATAACTATTAATTTGGGAATCCATGCCATACCATTTCATTTTCACCATTAACAATATATTCCATTACAGCTGGGAAACTAGAACAATTCATCCTGAAAAAACACAACACACAATAACCTATACTCTTATTTATAACAAGACCCACATATCTACCATTTCACATCACCACCATTTCCCACAAAAACATCCACTCATCCTAAAAACATCTACATTATAACCATATAATTTCAAAATAATTTCCCCATCTAAAACTCCATATTTCATACACATATCTAATCTCATCTATCCCCACACACCAAAAACACACATCAAAAACACATCACAACAAATTTTAACAAATTAAAATAAATTATTTTATATTTAAACATGCATCTCATCACCACATTAATATTAATTGTTTTTGAAATTCGAAAAGATGTAAAAGATTCCAGGGGTATCAACATAATTTTTCATATATATGTTTTAAGATAATTTTATTCAAGGTTATTTAAAAAAATAACCGAGTAATGTTTCAAAAAATATATCAACTTAGGCATAAAAAAGTTGCCAAATAGAATTTATTGTCATCAAACATCAATCTTGTATAATTTAAAAATAATAAAACTAAATATATAAAAAAAAATTCATCCCCCTTCACCTTCAATTTCAATTAATCTAATTAATTATATTCTCTTTTCTATAATATAATATTCTCCCAAAGGATAATGAAAAGTATGATCCCTCTTGCATGTTAAAACATAATGAAAGATGAAGGAAGCCCTGCCTCAAATGAAGAGTTCTGAGCTGCTGCCAAATTTTTAGTGGGACGGAAGGAAGCCACACAACACCACAATTAAGTAAGGCTTCATGATAATAATTATCAATAAGTTCCTAAAAATTTAATTAATGCAAAAATACAGAAGGTAATGGTTTCCCCTTATAATAAACCTCTAGGGATATAAAAATCAGTGAAAATAAAGAGAATGAAAGAAGGAAACTCAATTGGAACCTCTATGGATCAGTATCCCAATTCTAGTGTTGAAACCCATTAAAAGTATTCTCAAAAGAACGCTTAGGGTTGAACACATTTCACCAATGAAATATATAATGTTCAAAAAAATATTATGATTTTAGGGGGTTTCCGTATTTATAGGTAGTCTAGAAAAAATAACATCACAGTGAAACCTGTCTTTCCATTATGTAAAATTCCCTAAAAATGGGAGGAATACCGTATAAGTCAAGGTATTACACTAATTTGAGGTTTGATTGGGCCAAACTTCAGAAACATTTAATTATATATGCCAGTGATTTGATAAAATAAGGGAAAGGACCATGGAATAGTGGAAACCAACACACTATGTAACCCATTTTCCATAAATAGTGTGTGGTGAAATCCAAATCAATTCCATATCATTGATTGTTAAATATAATACCTATAAAAATATTATAATCCTTAAGAATAAAATACCCAATTGAATAATATGGAAACATGTTTAAAAAAACACTATGTGAGAAAAATCACAAAGATCTCATCAAAACTAAAACAATACCACCATCACACACCAGTCTTAATCCACCTCTATTAAAAAATCATCAACACCACCCTTACAGACTATATAAATTATATCAAATGATCACCACAACCAAAAAATAGTAAGGCCCCAAAAATATATATCATGTAAATACACTCCCTATACTAAGATATAATCTTCGTTGTGTGTCATTGAATCACGCATAAAATTTTCAAATGTTTAAATGTATAACATGGCATAGTTAGAATAATTTTCTCTCATATTCATATTCATGAAATTTTAATCCCAAACCATTAATAAGGGAATATTTTCATCACATAAGATATCAATTTTCAAACTTCAAATAATGAAATAAATAACAAGGGTAAACTAAAAATAACCTCAGGTCTTGCGTATTCATATGTATCTCATGCTCCCATGTACTCTCCTATATGACAGCATGCCTCCACAACATACAAACCAATGAAATGTTTTTTCAATCTAGTTACTTCTCTCCAAGATTTTATATCTCTACTTTCTACACCACATATTTCACAATATCATCAATATCCATCTCCCCTAGTCAATGACATGGGAAAAATCATGAATATAAATACAAAGCATTGATATGTGGAAGATGTTTAGGATCCTTCCTAGAAATTGTGGATGTTCTAAACAATAAGGTAACCTTAAAAGGTCCCAAAACACCTCAAAAGTACCAAAAAATATGTTGGAGTTTACTCCCCAGGAAAAAACTCTAATTCTCTTGATGAGAATAATCCTTTAGAAAATCATGGTCAAATAAGAAAAACCACATGATCAACCTCATTTGATAATCATAATACTTCATCCAATCATGATCCACATTCATCCTATCATAAAAAACATGGACCTTTATATCAATATCCACACCACATTTCGACTAAGAAATGATAACTCTCTAACCTCATCTTAAAACAATGGAGAATGACATGTAATCCCATATATATTTAAAAATAAGAATAATTTACTAAGGATGATTTGATTATTTTTTTATAAAAAAATAAAACAAATGGAATTTACTTTACCATTATCCTATAATTTCAAAGATTAACACTTTCTATATATCCTCCAGAAACTTGCAAATTTCTCCATCTTTAATTCTATGCAGGGGTAGAAATTAGTGTTGAGGTATAAAAGAATACCAAAAACAACCTTAAATACTTCCTATAATAAAGGTGTAAAACATTAATCTAGGTCTAATATAATGTACATCATAACTACATTTATTCTCAAATCCTCATCCACATACCACTTTTCCATGAAATATATGATAATTGACACCCTAACATCTATCATGTGAGAATACTTCGTTAGTTGATTAATGATTATCCCGATAAAATCACATCCTCACTATTATTGGGGTCATCCAATGACAAATTCCATAAAAATTTCATCCAATGTAAACTAAAAAACAACCAAGGTCAATAACAGACTACCAAGAATATGTTTATGAGCCATTACCTATTGTAAAACTAGACATCGAATAATAAAATCTATTACTACCCATTTTATCCAAGACCACCCAAACTGTACCAACACACCATAATGTATATTAGATATTCCTAGATACACCATTAAAGTTCAGTTGTGAAACTCATTTAGGACTACATTTAAATTTTCCACTAAAGTAGAAAACCTCTCACGAAACAATAACCATTTTTGAACATCCTCTAGACATCCATATGTAGAGGCGCAACACCCAACACAATTGTGAATCAAGTCTAGCTTTGAGTCTCCCCAATAAGACTCATCCACATGCTATATCATTTATCACTTCATTTTTTATAAAAGAAAAAATCAACTTTATAAACCACCATTTAATCTATGTTTTGTGATTTTCACTACACCATGGCCTTCTGATAATATCTAGACTCTTGATCCCCTTTATGAATTACAGCTTAATATATCATTCATGATATTCCCATCTTATAAGGTGTATGATATGGAAAAGTCCAAGTACAAAAAAAACCATTAACATACATTTAAAAATAGTCATTTAATTCTAATAAACAATATATCTTGCTCTCTTATGATAAATTATTACCACACATATTTCTCCAATGATGTAATGCTTCCAAAACATCAGTGCAAACACAACTGCTACTAGATCTAGATAATGAGTGGCATAGTAACTCTCATGGGGGAGATACCAAATTCCACCTCCCATTGCATGTGTAATTTAAATAGATAAAATGGTTCTTTATATGAAATACCAATATAAAACCCTAAGGTGTTATCAGCCCAAAAAATCATAATTCTAAACTAGAAATATTTAGAACAACCTACAAAGTCCTCCAAAACACATGAATAATAGTTTTATAAATGCAGGGTGATCATACATGTATAATCATTAGGATCACACCCAAAGTATCACAATCACTTTTGAAATGAATATTCCACAATAATGGTGAGAAAAAATATGTACAATAGAAACTAAATAGTTAAACTAACCAACCTCAATCTCACCATGGTTTTCTCACTAAATAACATATCCTTGTGTAGTAACACAATAAGAACCATATCAACAAAAAGATACAACACACCTACATACAACTGATTTTCTTCTCTCACCACTCAACATAATACATCTTTATGCCCCTATATCTTCCGTATCAAAACATTCCTCATGGAATATGAGCTATCACATCACATCACATCTCACTCATTGACAACAAAAAAACCACACATCCACATCCACGTAAATAGAGTAATAGGGTATCAGGAACAGATGTGACCTCAACCTCATGCCCTCCTCCTACCATGCTTGAAACCAAAAATATACCACCTCATAATCACATAAATAATCACCACTAGTTCAATTTTTTACATTTGTCTATTTAATCCCATCAATATCATGTTCTCTTATATGAGAGAGTGTAGAAGAGTGGGTAGCCATCCATCCATCCCCATCTTCAAGATATTAGGTAAAAACACGACCAAAATATTTGGTTTTACTCAAAGAGTTCTCAATGTAGATGAGATATGTATAAATATAATAATGGAAATAAAATGTATACATATATATCATAAAAAAATCCAAATCGGAGGGTTGATAATAAGTGTACCATCCCAAATCACCACATCTCACAAGGGACCACAACTTCATCCACTTTTCATGCCACCTATAAATGTAAAATACCACACTATAAAATCAAAAGACACAATCCAAACATCATTTTCATAATCAAATTAATAAATTATACATATTATATATTTCTGACCAATTTCATTATTCCTTCCAATTTATTTCATAATTATAGATCAACCTATACAATCCACACGTTCCATTTTGAATCAGGTGTTTTTAGATGATCATACCCATTCCATTTAAGTATCATCATTAACAATTTATTGCACCACTAATGGGAAACATGCACAATACAACAAAAACACAAAATAATCACACAAGAACTCATACTCATACAAATAACCCCAAATTTTAACCATTTCACATTACTACCACATTATATCCCATTCTCCCCACATTACCACTTCCACAACATAAAAACATCCACATCACCATGACCAAATATCACATATACTTCCAAATCAATAAAACATCATTTCAAACCTATATCTCATCACATATTACTAAAACACCACAACCACACATCAAAACCAAATCACAACCAATATTCATATTTTCACATAACATATATAAAATTTAATCATGGTACATCCCATCACATTCACATTACCTTTTAATTGAATTATCACATAGAAAAAAATAAATTGTAAACTAATTCATTAGCCAGATAGAGGTTTCTATACAATTTCATTTGAGGTGATATAAAAAATAACACAATAATGGTTCTAAAAATATATCAAATAATACCAAAACAAATACCCTATGGGCCATTATTTCCAACAAGCATCAATAATGTATAATTTCAATAAATATAAAATTAATATTAGTATAACATGTGTTTCATTACCCTTCCCCTTTAATTTAAATTTGACCGTTTAATTTTTTTCATTACCTTTCTAAATAATAACCACCCAATGGATAATGAAAACATGATTCCTACCACTAATAAAAAAAAATAATGATTATGGATCCCCTACATAAAATGACGATTTTTAAACCACATTGTGAGGTTAAATTGAGATGAAGACAACCACTAAACACCATATAGATGAAAGAAACCTTGATCAACCATGGACACAGGATCCCACATCATTCACATAGAAAATAAACATAGAATGAAAATTTTTTCCCTTGAAAACATCCTTCTTAGGATGAATAAATGGATGGAAACTGTGATAAGGAAGGATATTTACTCACTCTGAAACTTCTAGGATTGATCTGCTAGGGATGTGGTTAGATTCATCATAATTGTGGATAAAAACTATGACGGAAGAATTTGAGTTACCCATGAATCATGGGAAAACCTATAAAAGGAATGGTTTATGCATGGTTGGTTTTTTTTAGTATTCCAGAAAAACAATGATAATTGTGAATCTAGCTTCACCATTATAAAAAAATCTTCAAAAAGGGAGGACCATAGCTTAAGGTACGATATTATGAAATAGTGACAATGGTAAAAGAAACTATCTATAAACATTGTGAGGTGAATACCAAATATATAATGGAACAAGATATGTGACTACAATTGAGAGAATACTATCACACAATAGATCCAATTCATTGAAATGAGGATACATCGAAGCCCTGCTCACAAACGCATCTACTATAAAAACTATAGAACCACTATACTCACACCACTAAAACTCAAAAACATAATCATGTAACCATTCTATAGAAATTATATTTTTTAAAAACACTAAAATCCCCCCCCCATGACAACACTCTGTGGCCTCTCTACACAACACAAAAATGATGAGAACTATAGAACCATCATGTTCCTCTAAAAAGCCTTTGTATTAAAGTCAACCTCTAAATGGAAAAGTGGAAATCCACAAAAAAATAAACCAATAATATATCCCATATAACTCAAATAAAAATAAACATGAGCTATATCTCTTCCATTTATACTCTAAACTCCCCATAACTTCTCTTAAATTCCACCACCACCAAAACACCCTCTATGTAATTGTTCATAAATTAAAGACCACTACAATGACAAACTAATATGAACAATAAATCATTCAAAATAATAAATCAAAATATATGGTTTTAAAAAAAATCCATCTTTCTCTTATGAATGTATAGATATTTTGAATAATATTTCATATTGGATATGAATACATAAATTGATAGAGGAAATAATTTGATTTTCTATTTCATTGTAAAAAGTTTTGGAAAAAATAAGACACATAAAAACCGTTTAAATAAAATTATTCGATAAATAGAAACATTAACAATCATTTAAAATCAACTCATTTGAAAAATATAAAAAAATTATAAAAAATAATTAAATAGTTCAAAATAATAACAAAATTAATTGATGAAATGTTTTTATAAAATGAAAAATAATAAACACAAAAAAACAATTACCAAGTGGGGTGGCACACCACCACCCTAATCACATGAGAAATTAACTACATCTCATTTATGAATGGAAAAATTAAATGATTTCTTTGAAAAAATATAAATGTAACAAAATTTGACATTATTTTTGTTTATAAATCCAGATTTACCATCTTACCTATTTCTACTATGGACTGATGAAAGAATTATGAAATATGAGAAATTTATTGAAAGAAAAATAAATTTAATTTGAATGAAGGAAGTTGGATAAAGATTTATTTGAGCCTCCGATGTTGGTGGTAAATTTTTACATCCACTAGTTTGGATATTCCATCACTATAACCCCAATGTGATATTGGATATGGTTTTCATGGAATAAACCACCCCATTTTATTTCTCCCAATATCTATAAGAACATTAAAAGAGTGGTAACCCACCAAAAAATAATAATTATACCATCCCACACAAAGGAAGAAAAAAACATAGGATGGTATTAATGAAGATGTGGGATGCTAGAGGGGATCCCTATGAACAATATTGTTGTCCACCTATATGTGACCTTCATGGTGATGTACCGTTGGAGGTCTTATAACCATGCACACCTCAAAATATTTATATTAATATTTCACCTATTGAAAATAGTTCCTTTTCCCAATTCTTCTTCAATATATATTGAAATTGTTGTCCCATTATATAATAAATTTACAAGATAACATATTTTTTTGGTCAGCTCGAATATTGAAAAAATGAAAGAAGCATATTCAACAAATGATCCACTCCCAGAGGTGTTTCATCCTTTAGCTCTATGTCATGAATTCATCCCTCCATGAATATATTTATAGGATATGATAATTATTATTCTTCTTTTATGTCATTAATAACATCAATGTGTTCAAATAATGATTTAGGAAGTGACTTTTCCCAAACATGAACTTCTTTCATTAATAATATCATGGTATTAAAACTATTTTTTATTTTATTTTTCTTGCTTCCCCATGCATCTTAATGATTTCATATTTTTTTATTTTCATTAATCTAATATAAAAAAATTTATTCCCAATAAACTCATTTATATTATCAATAAAATCCCATAAAAATGTTAATTATTTTTTAAATTTATCCATAACTTATAAAATAAGGATATATAATATTTGTCTTTTTTAGTTTCTTAAAATTTGAGATTTTTTTGTGTAAAATAGTGTGTGAAATGTCTTGACCTCAATAAAATTGGTTCCAAAATAATGGTAGATATTTTGTCATGATTCATAAGCCAATATTTTTATATAATTAATAATGAAATATATTTCAATACGTGGTTTATAACATAAAGAGGACACTCACACAAAAAAACTTTTTATTGTCACTTTTATATTAAACTACAATATTCAAAAATAAGGGGGATTAAAAAATATTGATAATATATAAAATATAAATTCATTAAATATATGAAATTATAATAGAGATAATATTTTTATAAAACATAATATTATTTTAAATGATTTAATCCCTTCCCCTTAATCAATTTGATATGATTTTCATCATTTTAATATATTTTTCGATGAATTGTGTGCTCAATTAGAAATTAGACTAATTCTAGAAGGTTAATAGTTTCTTGGATCTATATATTACATCCATGTATTTTACAATTTCTATCCAATTAAAGTTATTATTATTTTAGGCTTCCTTACTTCAGGGGATTTGAATCTGTATTTTGGATCCAGATCCAATTCAAAACACACTGACCCATAAAAATCAATCAAGTGGAGAAATTTTGATGGATGGAGGAATAGAAACCATATAAAAAATTGGGTCATATATGTGTCTAGAGAAATCCAAATGAAGTTATTAAATATATATTATAAGTAAACCTTCTATAAGAAGTAACAAATTAAATTTAATGAATAAATACATCCATCATTCAATGCATTTAATGCGCCAAAGTGGATGGAGTTGATAATTCTGCTCATCCAGAATAAATTTTGTTCATTAATATGAGCATAAATATTTTTTTAAACATATGTAAATAAGTTGATATTTTTTTAGGGAATGCACAAGATAGTGTTTAGAATAATTTCTGAATACAAAATCTCAATATTAAGCCACTTATTATGATAATTGAACACAAACATTCAGAGGAATGAATCTGGAGGGACATTTTTCTACTTCTCAACCCATATAGATATTTGAGTTTCCACATCCATTAAAGGGTGTTGAAGGAGGATAAGGAGGGATTTTTCTTCAGGGTTTGAAGATTATTTTTCTATATATTTTATTTTTTCTCTATTCTTAGGTTTTTAATTCCCATATCTTACCTATTCAAATATATAACCCATCACATAGAGAGGTTAATATTTTGACTGCTTGTGAAAGGATATTTATCCTTCTCTAATGTCTATCTATTGGGATTTAATGTAAAAATATATTTTTAAATTTAAATATTTATATTTGTCATGGTTCTTAGTTATCTTTATTATATCATGTTCGGGGTTCTAGTTTCATTTATTATTTATATCCTTGGATGATGGTATTTAAAATCCACCTTCCTAGTATACTTTGTCTCAATTGAGAGGATTGAATTACGTAGAGAGTGTCTATCTATAATTGGCACCATTGTGGAATTAGTGAATATTTTTTAGATTTATAAGGGAAAATAATTCCCAATCATTAATTTCTATATTTGTTTGGAAATCGTTTATGATTTTTCATTCACACTAGAGTGTTTTCTATTACATCCTTCAAATAAGGTTTATCGACAAATTGATTGAGGAGTCTTTAATTTGTCATTAAATATATATAGAGAGGGAGTGATTTCTATAACTATGATAACATTGAAAAATGTTATCCTACCCTAACTCCATCACTATCTTCACTAACTTGAATACCAACATCATTTTTACTACTTTCATTACTCCTAAAATCGAATAATTTTAGAGACAATATTAATTCATCCTATAATTTCAAGTAAAAAATGTTATTTTTGTGTGCTCCACTCTAGAGACAACATAGGTTACACACATTACAAATTTTTTTACTTAATAAATATTTTTTTACCACACCACATGGAATGCACTTGTTAAAACATCGTGTCATTTCTAGGGTGGGGGTGCCAATATGTTTTCTTAATTCTCTTTATTTACTTATTTTCTGTTCAAAATTACATGAATATAACCTCAAAAAATGAAACAAGCCCTCTATATCCTGAAATATAATCAAACATGATTAATATAATTATAATCTATAATTTTCAATCATAATTTGGGGAAATATCTCTTCCAAGTCGAGTAAAAATTTAATTGATCCCTTTGAGCCTTTAATCATGGATGGTAATCATAACCAACGTCTTAAATACCTTTACACACAACAATTACTAAATAAAAACACCTAAATTTCCATTTCTGTGTTATAAAATGATTTCAAATTGACAGATAACGTGATTTTCTTAGTACCAAAATTTCATGTCTTGGTAGAAGAAGACCCAAACAAACATATTATAGAGTTTACACGTGTATTTTCAATTGTTAGACACTAAGGAGTTGATGAGGAGCAGGTAAAGTGGAAGGAATTACCATTTTCATTGGAAGGGTCTACCAATGAATAGTTTTATGTTCTACAACATAGGAATGTTAATAATTAAAATGAAATATTGAGTTGCTTCCTGAATAGATTCTTCCCCACATCCATAAGAGCATCCATCAGGAAACAAATCTATGCCATCAGAAAAAAAACTCTAGAGAATCATAATATGTGTATTGGGAATGTTTTAAAAAATATGATCAAGTTACCGAAATAAATAAATTGAGGAGAATTGATTTATTTTCTTATATTAACAATTATTACTAAGAAATGATTTAATCCTTATGGATGCATCATCTAGAAGTACATTTATTTACAAGTCACTGGAAGAAGATAAGGGAATAAATGAGAAGATCTGTTCAATCTCTCAACAATTTGGTACAAGAAGCATTGGAACATGTGGTATTCATTAAGTAAGAAATTATTATCCATCTCCTTTTTTAGAAACTAATTTTGATGAGTTGATCAGTATGGTTAGATTGATGGAATTGAAATAATTGGGTGGCCAGCAAGAACCTCATTAGATATGTGGTTTGTGCTTATAAAAATATCATTTCACTGGCCAATGTGCTGAAACACAGGGAATAGAAAATTATTTGGTATCCATTCATCTGAGGAAATTAAAAAAAAAATCAAGGATAGATAGAGCCTAACAATGTTCAATATGGATTTTAAAATCAAGAAAATCAATATAGACCCCTATATCAAAACCATTTTTAAAACCAACCCACATTCTATCAATAATTCCAAAACCCATAATCATTTAAATAAAATAATCCTATAACAATAATTATTATCACTAACCTACAACATTACAAATACCCTATGATCATCTATCCTGAAGTAAAAATCCCCCAATTCATAACCAACATTAGATATCTGATATTGAGTGGCATAAAGACAACATGAAAGATTTTTCGAGCATGTTCGAAGGTATTATGGAATTCCTATCAAAAAAATCCATGGAAACTCTGTTCCCAAAAAATCTCAACATTATAAGACAATGTCATCATCATAAAAATATGAAGCTAAAGAGGAATCTCACCACCAACCTTCCATGATCCAAAAAAACAACACCAATGATTAGGGATAATGAAGTGGGAAATTTTGATTTTTTTTGAAAATAAACCAAGAACAATAAAGTAAGGGGTGGAGGACAAGGATATTAAAAGTTAGAGGAGACAATAAACAACATTGAAAATTCAACAATGGATGAAGAAAGATTCACCCACCCCATTCCCATTAAGTATCATTGTGTTATATAGATTTTAGGAAGAATCACTTCAAAATGAAATTCTAGACACCGTTTAAAATGTGGAATTTAATACCCCCCTCTTGAACCACTCAATAAAATTAAAATGTTCTCAAAATTGTTTAAGGATATTTTTACAAAGTATAGAAGACTATACGGGAAGGAGTAGAGAAAAGTAGGAAGAAATGTCTCATCCATCATCATACCATAGTTTCAAACCAAATTTCAATATCCATGGATGTTATCCATTATATTCCCTAATGTTTATTTAGATTTCAATAATTTATTCTATGATATAGGTGATTTAATTAAGGTATTTCGTCACTCTGTATACATTTTTTTATTATGGGAGACTTGAAACCCACATGAGTATTGGTCCATCTTGAAAACATATCCACGGTCTTCCCATCATGATTTCTGGATGATATCCTATTAAAAGTAAAAGACCTCTTATTCCCTACTAACTTCTATGTATTGAAAATAGTAGAACCTAGGGGGACATCACACTCACCCATCTTTTTTGGGAGGCCATTATTGAATAATTCCAAAACCATCATTAATTTCTGTAAAGGTACCCTCAATTTGGAGTTTGGACACAGCACTAACCACTAGAATATTTTTGAATCCATGAGGCACCCATTAGATGATATATCACTCTATGAACTCTCCAATAATAGTGGTACTAAACCAATTCCAGAATTATGTATATTCCATGAATTAATATCCTTATGGTAGAATCTCCCCATTTAAAATATCACTAAATATGTGTATTTAAAAAGGAATAGAGATCCTAGTTTCATCAGGGAAGAAAATTCAAAATCATATTTCTTTTATTATTTTTTTGATGAAGAGGAAGACGAGGTGTTTTCTTGTGTGCAACTGGTGCCATAATTTGATGTGGATAATTTTAATTTAATTTCATCTCTTGAGAATCCCCCTGGTTTAGAATTAAGAAGAACTCCACACTTATTTGATTTATGTTCACCTCAGGGAGGGAGAGATATTTCCAATGATAATTGATAATAATCATTCTGAAACCCATGAAAAATATTTGATCGAGATTTTGAGATAGAATTCCCATGATATAGTTTGGATCTTATGTGATATCCCATGAACAGAGTAAAAAATATGCTCACATATAATTCTCCGTGATGGAGATTCAAAATCTATCAAATAGTCCCAATAGAGGATTAATCCCTCATTGATGGACGTTGTGAAGAAGGAGGTATAGAATCTCTTGGATGCGAGGATAATAATTCACATATCATAATAACAATGTGTTATTCCAAATAATTACATACAAAAAAATGTCCTAACCACTATGAGGAATGAAAAGAATCAATTAATCTCTATATGAAATCAGAATAGCTAAAGGGTGTGCATTGATTTTAGGAATTAAAATTTGGTCACTCAAAACTAGCATTTCCTCATCACCTTCATTGACTATATGTTAGATATATTAGTAGGGATAAAATATAATCTTATTTTTGATGGTTTTTATGATATTTTTAGGTAGTGATTGTGTTTGGAAAAAATCCCTCATGGTAACATTGAACCATTTTTGAGGTGTTTATGTTTGTTGAAAAATATGATTTCCTTGTTGACAAAGAGTGTTTCCATAGTGATTTTTCGAGTTCTAGAGATATTGTTGTCAACCTATGTTAAAAAAGAACTATTAGAAAGGAATGGATGATCTGGAGGCGTTATAAAAATAATAGATACAAGTTGGTGTCATTTTCTAGTTTCTACCAAATTTATGGGCCTCAAAATCGAAAAAATGGGGAAACATGTTTTTGAAAAAGGAAGTTGCGTGAAAGATCTAGAGTGGTTTGGAAACATGTTCACAAGGAATGTTCTCGTGTGAGAATTTGGAAAAATTGAAATGGAATGTTGCACGAGACGGATTTGAAGATGTGAACGAAAGATTAAGTTGCGCGGAAGAAACTTGCGCGCTCAATTCGACGTCAATTTGAGTTTTTCACGCTCGAAGAGAAACTTTCTTGAAAAAAGTAGAAACATCCACACAAGGGTCTGTAATGCTTATATATAAGAAGTGACATCATCATATGAGACTTCTCAACACTTATAGAGATTTCGATCTCCGGATCGCGTAAGAATTTTATGCAAAGGGAGTTGTGTGAAAAATTTTGAGTTGCATGCAATCTAGGAAAGTTTCATGTAAATTTGAGTATCATGTAAGACTGAAGTTTCATGCAAGGGGTGTTTCATAAAAATAGTGGAATCTTTTTCACAAGGATTTAAATTTGCATTAAAGACACAGTAAGGGTTGCATGAAGTATTTACAGTTACCCAGTAGTACTGTGGTAAAGTGGTTTTCATCTATGGGTGAAAGTTGGACATCAACAGAGAATCTATCAATTGTTAAGGATGTATATTTCATTAGTTATAATAGAGGGAACAACATGTCCATAAAATAAGAGTGTATCATTTCAAAATTAGTGAGAAAAGGTAGAGGAAGAAGGTGATCCTTTCTATCGACAGTGAGCCAGAGAAAGAGAAATAGGGAGAGACCCTTGGGAAAGTAGTGAGAAACCCGTGAACATTATAAAAGGTGTGAACTTAGGAATAGATGTGACATATTCCAAACATTGTAAATTGGAAGTGAGATTTAGTGGATTTGGTACAATGTTACATCTCCATTTAATTCTCATTGAATGTATCCCAGTGAGAGTAAACCATGTAAAAATCCATGTGTCAACCTATTTGCTTCGTTACATTGCATTAAAAGCAACAACATCAGATAAATCAGAAAATAAATGATCAGAATAAACACATAAGTTAACAAAAAGTTAACCTCTAGATAAATAGGTAAAGATCAAGTGGGGTAGGAAGAACATTGAAAAAGAATATCGAGACCATGATTCACGCCCCCCCCCCCCCCTCAGGGTATATAGGCCCATGTTGGTCCTTACAATTGGAATCAGAGGGATGGTTTCTTTTATCAGATGTTTTTCTTTAACACAGTTTAGTCAATTTTTGTTGTTAAAGATTCATTATACTATTATCTTAGTGTTCCATGGAAAGGGGAAGAACATCAAATAAGAAGAATAAATCTTGTAAAATTCCTCAGTGTGGATGTGTCAATAGAAGGTGTGTGATTCATTTAAATGAATCATGTTGTGAACAGAATAATGGTTTGGATGAATCATAATGTGAAAATAATTACTCATTTAGTGATGTTGAATGAATGATTGAGGAACCTGATATTCCATGTGATGTTGGAATTTCTGAGGATGAAGAAACCCCTAGAAGGAGAAATGTGGAAGTAGTCCATGAAATAAAGGAATTGGATCAAATGTTGGCTGAAGAGATTAAAACTAAAGATATCCAAATCCAAGAAATGGAAATTGAGGTTAACAAGCTAAGAAGATTAAATTAAAGGCTTATTAAGGTGGCCACTTATCTGGGGATGAAAAATTATTCTCAGTCTGAAGATCTGAAAAGGTTGTCTATAAAGAGAGAAATTCTCAAAGATGATGTTAAGGGAATGAATCTTAACTCAGATGAAATTCAGAATCTGAAATCCATAAATGATGATATTTCTACACAACTATCTAAATTAGTTCCAAATAATCAAAGGATACAATATGAGAATGACTCCGTCTCTGATTCTCTTGCACAATAATGTTTTAAAATAAAGGATCAATGTGATATAGTAGATAATCTCACATGAGAACTGGATGAAGATATGAGTTGTGGAAATAATCTTAGAAGAGAACTCAGTGATCAACTTAAATCAAGAGATAAGAAGATTCTACAACTGGAGAAATATCTTGAGTTTTTCATGAATGCAATCGAGAAATATAATTCCAAAGAGAATCCCATTTTGAAGGATGCCTTACACATACTATTGGATTATCCTTCAATAGGTGATGATGAAATGAAATCCAAATATGCTATTTCATATGATAAGCATGAATGGATTGTATCAACCCATATTCAGACCATTTTGGGAAAATCTATAATAGTATATGATGATCCCATTCATATGTGTGATAGTAAAAGAGTAGTGAAAATTTCTAAAGATAAGAAAAACCTTGTAGGTGCTGAAGATAGACCTAAAAAATGCTTTTACATAAAGCAATGATTTTTTTGGGATTCATGGTCATACATCATGATTTTGTTTAGATTCTCATGAATACATTTCATGCTATGAAGATAAAAGTTTTACTAAATATATGTATAAAAATAATTTTAATGAGATATTAGAAAGAAAATTCTTTATGAATAAATAATTCATCAGATGTTATTATGGTGGAAGAATGGGACAGACCATGAGTATGTGTCAAGAAGCTCAGGAGCTCAATTTCTGAAGAAGAACTCAAGATGTATCAACATCTGGTATGATAAATGATGAAATGAGGTTTGACATTGATGAATAACCTTTAATATTCTCTGATTATGGGCATTTGGAATGACAATGTAGAAATAAGAAAGCTGGAAAGTAAAAGGATCTAGAAATGAGATTCTCAACTCCAGTGTTGTATAATGATACATCATACACTATAAGACAAAGTGGTAAATTAAAAAATAGGTTTACTAACTCATTTGAATCACAAGGAGATAAATGGAAGTTATATCAATCACTTTCTATATCACACTCAGAATATCTCTCGTAGAGAGAGTGTGAACAAACCTGAAAGATTAATGGAAGATCTGCTCTGACTTTGGGTAAGAAGATTGCACATTCAGTGGATGACTCACCACCAGAAAAAAATAGTATGGTGACTCTGATATATTATAAAATAAAGATGACTAAATAATGTATTGAAAAATTCACATATCATGTTCCATAGGGTGAAGTAAAGGAAATATGATGATCCTTACAATGGTGAAAGAAGCAAAGGATGATAAATAGAAGAGAGATTCCATCTCAGAGAAGGAATACTGTGAAGTTCCTTATTGGTGGAACATTGAAGATGGAAATGTGTACCAGTGGGATTAAACCCCAAATTGTGAGAAAGAACAAACCAACAGATTTTTCAAATCAAAAAAAGACTCATCATATGGGAAATGAATGCTTGGTCATATGGCTAGAATAACTAAATATGGCTAGGAAATTTGAGCAAGTAACGAAAGAGTGTGATGCTTTGTAATAAACAATCAATGGTAAGATCCGTCAGGATCAACAATAATCCTCTTCATGAAGATTCATGAAAACCCCTTTCCCTATAAGTATACATTATATTAAAGGATGTCAATGTGTTTCCACTTCAAGGGGAGAGACAATCCATGGGGAAGTGGTATCAAATGATGCAGTGTAATGATGGGATGTGAACCATAATTTTAACTGATTCAAATCAGTTACCAGATCTGAATAAGGAATCTAGAAGTATTCCATGAAAGGGAATATTGTAAAATGGATACATGAGATAGGTGAAAGTAATTGAGCACAATAGATAGTAATTGAGTTATTAACGTTATCTATTTCTTCCTACACCGAGTTTGACACAGTAGAATTACTGTTTTTTTGATGGATCATTCCTAAGTGTTGAATTTACACAATGAAGAGATCATTGATATAATTGGGTTGGAGAAGTTTATCAATCCCGGAGTCACATGTGATGAAATGATGTCGGAGAAGTAGATTTTATGTGGGTCTAAAAGGTGAGATAAATAATAGGAAGTGTTTACATCAAATGAGGGTAATTCTATCTCCGAATCAGATAAAATACCTCAATGTTATATAAAGTGTGAATGTTTGTGTTGTCTTCCATTTGGAAGACCATTTGGGGGATAAATAGAAACATTACAGAAGATAAGAAAAGAAGTTGAATGAAATGAAATGACACAAGGGAAATATGCTTGTTAATAGATATTAAGTGGTAATATATAAAGGGGATAAAAAGTGGAAAATTCTGATTCCAATGAAAACACAGATAATAAGCATGATGAAGTTATGTCTATATCTACAAAGATGCCAAAGATTTGGGCAGAAATTTATAGGTAGAGTATCATTGGTGATTAGATGGTGCTCGTGCAAATGATGAAGATAAAAACTCTACATCCAGAATAATAATTTTCACAGGTAGAGCCTAAATGTTTTGTAGATGGAAATGGTGATGATATTTTGGTTCAATATATGAATGAATAGCTTAAACATATTGAGATGAATCAAACATGGGATATTGTTTCGAGGATGACAGATAAAAATTTCATTGGGACAAAATATTTATATGGAAAAATGATGAATGGAGATGGAACAATGATTCTAAATAAATAATGACTAGTGTGCAAAGGATACTCCCATATAGAGGGTATTGATGTCAATGAGACATTCACATCGGTTTCAAGGCTGGAGACAATCAGACTATTCCTATACATTGTAGTGAAACAAAAATTCAAAGGGTTCTAGATGGATGTCAAATATTCATTTTTGAATGGGGTTTTGGAAGACGAAGTGTATATAGAACAACCTGATAGTTTTATCATTCATGAAGATGAGAAAAATTTGTGTCGGTTGATTAAATCACTATATGGGATGAAACGAGGACCAAGATCATGGTACTCGAAGTCCGATCAATATTTGATGAATCTTGGTTTCCAGCATGGTGGAGTTGATTACAATATCTATTTCAACAACTACAGTAATTAATGGATGATGGTGTTTTTTATGTTAATGAAATAATATTTGGCAAATCAGATGAATCTCAGTGCAGACGGTTTTCTGAATTCATGAAAAGTGAGTTCGAAATGGCAATGAATGAAGAGCTAACGTTTTTCCTTGGATTACAGGTAACATAAGGATGGAATGGAACTTTTAGTTCTCAATCCAAGTATGCAAAAAAGTTACTGAGAAGATTTGGAATAGAAAATTACAATGAGGTAAAGTCTTTGGTTGCTACTCTGATGAAATAATAAAAAGATGATGATGGAATGGAAATTAATATAACAGAATACAGGTTGTTTATTGGATGTTTACAGTACCTGACCGCAAAATGACCTGATATTGTTTTTGCCAAATACCAAGTTGTGTGATATCAAGACAATCCAAAGTAAATTAACATTATTCCAGCCAAACAAAATCTTTTTTATATCAAAGGAACTGTGGATTTTAGTTTGATGTATAATAAAAAATCACAACAAGAGCTATTGGGATATGCATTTTCATATTTGTTCGGTTCAACAGATGATAGGAAATAAATGTCAAGAGGTGCTTTCTATCTTGGTGGATTCTGTATTTATTGTATAATTATGAATCTAGAATGAATTTCATTGAGAACTGTAGATGATAAGTATATTGCAGCTAATCAATCATGCACATAGGTATTGTGGATAAAGAAACACCTTGATAACATGGGCATTGAAGTGAAGTCGCTGATCAGAATCCAGTGCGAAAACTCAAGTGATATAAATATTCGAAAAAAATCACTTCCATCACTCAAGGACTAATCAAATTGATATAAAGTATCATTTTATCAAGGAGAAGGTTGGTCCGGGAATTGTGAAGTTGGAGTATGTTCCTACAGAACTACAGGATTCAGAAAATAAGACAAAGACCATACCCAAGGGAGCTTTTGAGTGGAATCGTATTGCTTTGGGAGTTCAGTGGACTCCACACACTTGAAAAGTTGTGACTTTGGAACCCCCCCTCCCCAAGGTGTGTTGTGATTTTATCTAATATGATAATATGTGTTCTTTCTCATGTCTCAGACCACAGAGGAGTGACCATTGGGTTCATTGAAAAAGGGGGAGAAACTATAGCTAAAGAAGGGAGAAAATGTAATAGTAAATGAAATAGGGAGAATCTGACAGGTGGAGCAGCGAGATAAGGGGAGAGTAATTTAATATTTGGAGAGTATTGAATCTGATGATGCTAGAAGTGATAAATGCAAGAATAGATATCATGGTAGCCAAAAATCTTGATAAAAGCAGAAGAGTGGTGTTGGAATAGTGTCAGATGGTTTCCAGCAATCAGAAATTGGTATCTATTTGGTATCAACAACAGGTATAAAAAATTAAGTTTTTCATTTATGAAATTTTCATACTACTGTTGTTTTTCAGATCGATCATTGCTCATTTGGGATAAGAGTATTTGGTAATGGAATCTCTAGTCATTATCGGAATCGCAATAGTTGAATGATGGTGGGTGGAATTTTATTAAGGTATCAAGGTGTAGAGAATCATTATGAGAAGAGATTTCAAAAAACCAAAAGGGGGAGATTTTTGGGAAAAATCCGTCAAGGTATAATTGAACGATTTTTTAGGTGTTTGTGTTTGTTGACAAAGATGATTTGTTTGTTGAAAAAGAGGGTTTCCATAGTGAGTTATCAAGTTCTAGATATATTTTTGACAACATATATTGGAAAAGAACCATGACAATTGAATGGATGATCTGGGGGTGGTACAAAAAGAAGAGATACAAGGTGGTTCCATTATTCTTTGTTTGCAAAATTTTTTGACCACAAAATAAAAAAATGGAGAAAAATATTTTTGGAAAAGGAATATGAACAAAAGATAAAGGGTGGTTTGGAAACAGGCGTGAAAGGCGAGTTTTAGGGTCCAAATGTTCAAAAATGGAAAATACATGTTATGCATGAAAGATTTGAAGATATGCATCAAAGATGAGGTAGTGAGAAGAAACTTGCGCACTCAATTTGAGGTTTGTGTGCTCGAAGAGAAACTTTCATGACAAAAGTCGAATCTTCCACACAGGGGTCAACGACACTTATAAATAAGAATTCGACCTACTCAATTGAGACAGCTCAACACTTAGAGATAATTCGAGCATCAGATCATGTAATAATTTTATGAAAAGGGAGTTGTGCAAAAGATTTTGAGTTAGGTGAAAGCTAGGGATGTTGTGAATAATATTTTATTTGTGCGTAAGACTGATGTTGTGGGAAAGGGGTGTTTCACAACAAAATTGTAATATTTCATGCAAGGAAATAAAGTTGCACACAAGACATGATACAGGTTGCATGAAATATTTGGAGTTACGAATTAGTATTATGGTAAAGTGGATATCATCTGCGAGTGAATGTTGGACATCAACATATCATTTACCAACAATTAAGGATTCAGATTTCATTAGATATAATGAAAGGACTAACAAGTCCATAAAATGTGAGTGGAATCTTTTTAAAGTAGTGAGAAAAGGTTGAGGAAGATGGTGATCCTTTCAACCGACAATGAGCCAAAGAGAGAGAAATATGGAGTGACCCTGGGAAAAAATGTGAGCTCACCCTAAACATTATAAATTCAGTGAGCATGGGCATAGAAGTGATCTGGTCCAAACAATCTAAATTTCAAGTGAGCTTTAGTGGATTTGGTACAATGGTATATCACCATTTTATGCTCCTTGTAAAAATTCCAGTAAGGGTGAACCAAGTAAAAATCTTTGTGTCTACCTATTTTCGTCCTTGCATTGCATCCAAAGAAACATCATTAGATAAATAAGAAAAAAAGATATCATAATAAACACACATGTGCAAACAATGTGGCCCTTTTGGTAAAGAGGTCAGGATCTAGTGGGGCAGAATGAATTTTGAAAAAAATACCCATACCCAAATTCACCCCCTCTCAGGGTATATCGAGCCCTATTGGTCATAATAGATTGCTCTAAAGGATCCAAGGAAGATGACCATTACTTGTCCCATTTTTACTTTTTCATATAAACGGTTTCCATTTGTATTGTGTAATTCTATTTGTACATTTAATAGGTTCATCAAATGTATTTTTCTGATCAAATTGAATATTTTTTGGAGCTTCTCTTGGATGTTTTTATAGTTTTTTGAATTAATTTTGACCTTTTTTTTGAATAATATAGACATTTTTTAAAACCATCAATGAGAAGAATTTTGTTTTAAATTTTGAAATGTTTAATTTATTTCTTGAGAGTGTAATTTTACATGGGGAGTTATTTTCAAAAAATTCATTATATTTGATAAATCAATAAATGAACTAATAAATCCATTACCATACCCAAATTGTGTGAAAAATGTTGGATCGTTTTACAAAATGCATGATTCTGGATGAGTTTTATCAAAGATTTCTGTAAGATTTGTCTCCCTATTTCTAGATTGATTTTGAATGATGATGATTTTGGTTTCAATGGTGCATGTAGGGAATACTTGGATGAGTTGAATAAGAGATTATTACACCACCAATGATGTAGCCAGTAAACCAGGAAAAACCATTTTAGTTTTTTTTTATGATTTCAACCAATAAGTTGGACAAGTCAATTCTTAGTGAATTTATAGTAGGTTTTAAGTCATTTCATATGCCACAGGAAAATTGGATGTGGCTAAATTAAATTTCATTTCTACGTAAAATGAGTTCTTATCAGTTTTTTCTCTATATAATGATTTAGATTATAACTACTTGGAACTGGAGTCACAATGTTTTACGAACATGCATCTCATAGGTACATGATGAGGAAGGATAAAGCTAAAAAATGGATACTGAGATGGATTTTACTAATTTAGAAGTTCAGCATTGAAATCAATGATGAGAAGGGAGTTGATAACCAAGTGGATAATAATTTATGAATATTGTCCAATACTACTGAAGTTGAAATTCTATAAAATGAAAAATTGAATGACAATATTTTCAAAGAGAAGTTATACTTTATTAAAGGATAAGTGGCTTGGTATGATTAAATTTTAATTTATTTGGAAGCATCTCATGTCCCATGTCATTTAAATTCCCACTACATTTAATAATTGACAGCTAAATCAGGATATTACATTTGGGATGCTCCATTTCATTGGAATATTTGTAATGACCATATGATAAGAAGTGTTTTTCCATAGAGTGAAATTTCTACTTTTTTGAGTTTTTTAAACACTATATTATAGAGCTTGCTTTGGGCCTCAATGGATAGAAAGGACAGTTTTATAATCTAGACATTATTTTCCACCATTTTTAAAGATTCTCATGACTATTTCAAAAGGTTTCGAAAAAGTCCATTTTTGTGAAACATTTCTAAAATATAAGAAATCCCAAAACAACCACATACGTTTTGTGAGATTTTTAAAGTCTCGGTAATAGATTTTTTGGGTCCTTTCTT
Source organism: Viscum album (assembly GCA_963277665.1). NCBI lineage: Eukaryota > Viridiplantae > Streptophyta > Magnoliopsida > Santalales > Viscaceae > Viscum > Viscum album. The sequence continues at coordinate 1,076,347,580 of OY728135.1, read as the reverse complement.
AATTTTATTTGGAAATTCTGATAACATTATTTGACATGATTCTATTTCCAAATGTGTGGACGAAAAATATACCATGATTAATAATGCTATAGTTGTTTTGGATTTTATTGGGGATAACATATTTTGCCAGATTGGAGTGCCTTGATACATCATCAATGATCAGGGGACTCACATTTGTAATAGGATAATATAGGATTTTCTAAATAAGTATGGGTTACATCAAAAAATATCAACTTCATATCATCAACAGACTAATGGAAAACCTGAAGTGTCCAATAGAAAAATTAATGTAATTTTGGAGAAGACTGTTAAACCAAATAGGAAGGATTGGAGTTGATGGTTCGAAGACACATTATTAGATTCCACGATGGCCTAAAAGAAAATAATTATAATGTGTCTATATATGATGATTTATGGGGAATATTGTTAACTACCTATGGAATTAGAGCCTAATGAATATTGGGATATGAGGAAAATGAATTTAAATCTAGAAATCACTGGGATTGATAAATGATTTCTATTTTAGGAGTTGGATGAAATTAAAACAGAATAATTTTAAAAATCCATGATTTTCAAAGAGGGAACAAGAGTGGCTCCTGACAAGATATTCCAACAGAAAAACATCCAACCTAGAGACAAAGTGATGTTATTTAACTCAAGACTCAAGATGATTCCCAGTAAACTTCGTTCCAGATGGGAAGGTCCATTTATAGTTACTCATGTAAATAAATTTTATGTTATGTAGATTATAGATGTAGATAAGGATCCACTCAATGTCAATGGACACATTATGAATAAATTCCAGGGGACCATTCCATCTGATTTAGTGGAGGATATCACACTCCTCCAACTTATCTATTAATAAAATCCGTCAAGTCATACATATCCTTCACACTTTCTTGGTTAATGTGATTCATATTAAATATTCATATAATTTAAATACATTTTAATACATTGAGTACACTATAGAATATATGTTTTGGGGAGATAACATTTATAGATTATAAATTAAATATTTTTTTTACTCTTTCTGTTTTTCAAAAAAAATGTGTTTCTAAAATTACTATGGGAATTTTTTTAGTTTTTGGATGTTATTGAATATTTTGAGATGAAATTATTTTTATATCTAATTTTGTATCCTATTTCAGTGAGAAAATTCATTTATTCCATGAAATTTAGCTTAAATAGTAATGAAAATACATTGTCTTGGGTTCAAATATTTTGTAATTTCTTGGGATGTACTCTGGTTATTGAATATCACGCCACATATCAAAATCATTATCTTTGAAATTACATTCATTTGAGGCTTATGAAACAATATTCTTCTATATTATTTTTATTCACCTCACTTCTTATGAGAACCATACCATGATTTCTTTAACCAGAATTTGATTTATTCCAGCCAAACCAGAAGGGTTTGTGGTACTTGTGTTTCAAATGATTGAGACATTTATTTGGATTTTAATTTCCCATTTTTAATAGAATAATTTTCATTATTTACATAATTGTACATTAAATCCTTTAAGACCATATTATTCATGATCATCCTGTTTTGTTAGCCACATTATGAGAAAATTATCCTTTTCCAATCCTCTCTTGAAGTGAAATTGCATTATATAGTTGAACATAAATGTGGGGAAATTGTCTTGTATTGTGATAATTTATTTAGTGAAATTTTTGGTTGAAAAAAAATATTGAGGAGATGTGTTCATTTCAGAAAATAAATCATTCAATTTAAAATTATTCCTTTCTAGATATTTGATTATAAGAGATGTTGTGCATATCTCAAGCATCCAATGGGGAATGAAAGTTGTACATAACAAAATATTTCAAAAAAATTGTTTACAATGATTGAGTTTTTTCTAGAGTAAATGATTAATGATGTGAAAATTATTTGATTTATCAAGATATAATTATTTATTTAAAACCATGCTGAGTCAATAAGAGACCATACAAGAGTGAAAATTAAAATATTTCAGTTTTTCTTCAAAAATCACAATTCATTCCTCATTTGGCTTTAAAAACTTTTGACATCTAATTCTACCGTCTAAAATCCACAGAACAACCAGGAATATTCCTCAGGATAAACACATGTACTTTAGTCACATTACGTGGATATGTAATAATTTATCAAGCTCGTGGTGATTATTTCATGATATTGGATGAGAAAATCATTATTGAAATTTGACATATGTGAGATAAGAATGATTTCAAGTGACATAGGTGATTTTGAGGTTGGTATGAGAAATAATGTGAATATATATTAAAATATTTGAATATATAACATTAAATTATGGTTTTTCATGAATCATGATATCTTAGGATTCTTCCTGTGGAATTTGTGGATCTCATGGTTATATGTTTTCAATTTACATTAATTTGATTTTGATTCTTACCTATCCAAGTGTATAAGTTCTATGTGTGGTGGAATTGATAGAGATCATATTTTTATAATTAATCGTATTATTTTCAATGATTTAGTCCATTCCAATTAACTAATTTGAGAAAAGTTTCTTCATTTTAAAATTATTTTGTGATATTTCGGCTTAATTGTAAAAATTAACTAATTATTTAAATTTAGTAGTTTTATTTATCTTTAAAAGATCAAATATATCTTTCACAATTTTGATCCAATTTATGTGATTCATTTTTTTATGCTTCATTTTTTTGCATTTCGACTTTTTCTTCTAGACCCATATCCAATTTTAAAGAAACTACGCCAAAAATTCATTCAATTTCAGAATTTTTTCTCATCATTAGAATGGAATCTACATCAGTAATAGGAATATATATAAATCTATAGTTATCCAAATTATGTTATTATAGTTGTTTGAGAAAGAATACTTCTATTATTAGTCAAACAATAATTTTCTTTAGTAAATTATCCCATTTATTCATCCATTTAATGCTGCAATGTGGAGGGAGTTGAGAAGTCTACTCGTATAGAAAAATTTGTCTTATGTAATTCAATAATAATGTTTTTTTCAATTGTCTAAATATTTTGGGATTTTTTTGAATAATGAACAAGATATAGGGGAACAACTTTTATGAGGAAAAAATCCTAATATTCAGCCATTTAAACTATTAATTGAAGTTAAAAGTATGGTGGAATGAATATAGAGTTAACTTTTTCAACATCTCAAACATATATATATAATTTTCTACATCTATTCAAGGGTGTTTTAGGTGGATATGTAAGGGATTTTATGGAGTATTTTAAGCATGAAGTGCTATGGATTTTCTATTTTTTTTCTTTTCATGGTTTTATAATTCTCAATTATTCTACATTCCACTCTATTAGCCTTCATATGGAACAGAAACTATTATAAGTGATCGAGGAAGGGGGTTTTCCATTATCTAATTTCAGAGTATTTTTATTTAGTGTAAAACTGTATTTTTCAATTAAATGGTTTCTATTTTTATTGGTTCCCAATTCTCTTAATGTTAATGTTTTTTCTGTTTTTCTGTCATTCATTAATTATAGCTTTGGTGGAAGGTTTTCAAAATCTCTCTACCTAGTACAGTTTTTATCGATCCAGAACATTGCATTAGGTGGTGAGTGTATAGATATTGTTAGCACATGTGTGCAAATAGTGAATCATTTCTAGATTTATAAGGATAAAAAATCATTACAGGTATTGTAATTATTTTTTTGGGAATAGGTTATTGATTTTCATGAACACATGATTGGTTTCTATTGCATCGTTCAACCAAGGGTAATTGAAAACTCGATCGAGGTGTCTCTCATTTATCATTCAATAGGAAGAGATCAAGAATGATTTTTAAGACCATGATGACATTGAAAATTGTGAATCTACCCTGACCACATCACTCTATCCATCAAATTTTGTCCAAACATCATTTTTATTATTTTCATTATTTTTAAAACCAAACAATATTAAATGACTATCTCACTTCATCATCAAATTCCCAGTGAAAAATGTTATTATTGGGTGCTCCTCACTAGATAAAACCTAGGGTACCCACATTAATAAATTTTTAACTTAGTAAATAGTTGTTCTGGACACACCCCATGATAGAAATGTTTTAAATACTAAAAATTATTTTTATTATGAATAGATTTGAGGACATCAACATGGAATTAGAGAGGTGTTGTCCTCATTATTTAGAATTTTAATTTTTGATATCACATTCAATGATGAGATCAATTCCCATCATTTAACACCAGATTATTTGAATTGTAATTTTTCTATTCTATGAACTACAAAACGGGGTAATCTCCTTCACATCATCACTAGAATTATACTCCACTTTATGCAATATTGTCATGAAAAAAAGGAGATTAGAAATGGTGAAATGGAGGAATAAAATAGTAGTAGATAAAAGGGGAGGACAAAAAACATAATAAATTTAACCAATAATAAAATCATATAATAAAATAAAAAGATTTCATTAACCAAAAATGTACTAAAAACATTGTTACTTCCCTCCCTCAGACAACGACAAGGGTTAGTCCCCAATAACCATGGAAATAGGAGAATGTATGGTGGGAGAACACAAAATAGAGACAAAAAATGAAAGAAGGTGAAAGATAATCTATATTATAAGTGTATAAGGGTAATACGATAACATTTCAGCCTCAAAAGCTAATTAGAATGACAAACACTTTTCAAGTTAAATGAGCTATATTTTTATATTGTGAATTATTCTTTTATTTTACTCCATCTACTTCCAACAAAATTGAATGCATTTTATGGATAAAAAATGGAAATATTTTAGGATGATGTATTTTTGAATGTTTCTCCTATGTGACATACAAATGCATTCTAAATTTTATTTCTAGGTTGGTGAGATATGGAAAATATTATTATAAGATTTATCAATCTAACTTTTCTATCTGATAGTTTTTTTTTCAATTCTCATTAATTGATTTCCCAAGCATTAATTGCCTTGGAAAATAACTAATATCAAGAATAAATAGATAAATATATTGTTTAGTGATATATCCTCTATCATTCATCAAAATTTTAAATTGATTCATCAGTAACATTATGAGATATTATATCATATTTAAATTTATACCAATCTATTCATGTATTTTTAGGGCACAATTTTAATCTTCATTTATGCTTCATGTTTATATATCTATATCTTTTACTATAGTGAAAAATTATTCCCACAAGAA